>CM022243.1:5482680-6082680 GCA_011696235.1 Quercus mongolica | reverse complement strand
AAATTTATTCAAAATTTAAATTAGAGAGAACATAAATGTATAGTGAAGTTCTTTTCATGGTGACAAATTTAGCAACCTTCTATAATATTGTTTTTATATAGTTTGATTTTTTAATGCACCACATCGGAATCTTACAAATGTAATTATAATGCATTTGAGGTGGGTATTAAATGAGGTTCTTCGACTATACATAGTCTATATCTATACCCATCAAGTTGTTAGAAGTCTTAAAACCCAATGCTAAAATTAATAGAGAATGAAGAGAGCCAAAATTTTACTGTCTATTGATAACCCACATGCAACTCGCAACACATGCTATTCATTCTTTTCAAAGTATACAACGTGAAACAATTTTTTTTTTTTTTTTTTTGAGAATGATGTTAGTTCTTATCCATCATATATATAATACGAGTCGGAGTTGTCATGCATCCTTTTCCTTTTTTTTTTTTTTTTTTGAGAAACAGTCATGCATCCTTTTCCTTGGTGGGAAAAGGGGTGAGAATTAAAAAAGATGACAAAAAATAAAAGAATCAGCATTGAATGAGCTAGGGTGGAGTACTAGGTCAAATTGTGCAATAAGATCAGCTAGAATTGCTACCACCTACCAATTTCGTTTTCATTCTTTTCTTTTACACACAAAACAAAACGGACAGTTGCACCAGAGACACAGAGAGTCTCAGAGCCAGAGGCACGGAGCTATAGGCTTTTGTTTTAACCACTAGCTTGCTAGCTGTCCCCGAAATCACCCTTGTGTTGTGCTAGTGCTCAGCAACAAGCATATATACAAATTGTGTACGGTATACATTTATATTGACCATTCCTCTTCTAGCACGCATGCAAACTTGGTATCATATGAGATGTCACATGCCACTTCATACATAAATAACTTTCACAAAATTAATTACTAGCAAAGTTTCACAATTGTTTATACCTAGTTTAAATACAGAAGTTCACACAATCAAGGTTAATACAAAATTATTAAAGTAATTATTTGTAATCCCTAATGAATTTAAAGTGTTTTTTTTAAAAAAAAATTTATTGGAGTGATCAATTTTAGTCTTCCATATAGTAATTATTGTAATGCCTTTATTTTGTGGGAGAGAGAAGCAAAGAGAATTCATTAGAAAGAGAGAGAGAGAGAGAGTCACTATATAATAGCTGTGATATGATATGACATTAATCCTTGCAAGTAGTGCGTAGTTGATGCATGTTAGTATTATACTTGAGATCAAAGCATTATACCAGTTGTTTCAAATTGAAACTTCTAGCTTTATATTTGTATTAGGGTTGGTGTGCTTGGTTTTTTTTTTTTTTTTCCCTGCACTATTAAAAAAATACTGAAGAATGTGTACATTTGGTGTAGGGTATCAAGTAAGGCAGCAAACTTTGATTAGGAGGTTAGAGATGGGTTTTCAATGTATGAAGTTTTTTAGACTTTCTGATTGCTGGGAATTCATGGGCGGAGCCAGGAATTTTTGTTTGGGGGGCCAAGTTGTAACACTAATATATTTATCAAGACAACCTCATACACACACATAAATACACATGTTTTTTTTTATTATACACACACTTTTTTATTTGATAAGTTATATATATACACACACCCAACAAAAAAAAGAGCTTAATATTTTCAATCAAAATTATGTTTGATGGCTATCTTTCATAAAATTAATAAAATACATTTTCACAATTTTCATAGTGAAATTCTTAAAAAGTTTCATTTTCTATAAAATATATCAAATTTTATACTAATGTAAGTAAAATTATTCAATTGAACTAATGTAATTTTCAAAAACAAGAATGATCCAAAACTTGGAGGAACAAATTAGGCTTCAAACATATTTGAAACTATTTTGTTTTGACCCATTATGTGGCAACTAAAAAGACATTTCATGTAGAGTTTTAGTGACAATAATTTTTTAATGAGTCAATGACTTGTTAATCGTCACATAACATGTTGAAAAAGATAAATTCAAACATGTTTGGTGCCAAATTTTTTCAAATATTTAACAGATATAAAAGCACATTTTACAATAAAAAATAGAATTGCGAAAAATAAAGTTGTCTCTATAACTGTTAAACCAATTTTTTTTTTTTAAAGCGTCATTGGATTAATTCAAATACTTAGGGGGGCCAACTCTTATTTTTGTAAACTAAATTTTGAAAACATTAAAATAATTATATATTTTTTTTCAAAATTCATGGCCCCCCCACCCTTCAACATGGCTCCGCCCATGGCTGGGATGCTGTCAGTCCATCTTAACTGCCACTTAGCATGGTTCAAGGGAAAAAACAACCTCCCAATTAGCACGATAATCAATCAGGAGCACGTCTGACACTAATGACTACCACCATTGGGGAGAATGTTCAATTTTTCTTTCTTTTTTACTTCCATATATATATATATATATATATAGATGAGTTCAAGTTACACTTGGTGTAACTCTAAAGAGTTACACAATTTTTAAACCATTAGATTTAAGTAGATCCAACGGTCAAAAAAAGACTATTATTAATGCTAATATTTAATTGATCTCATTTATTATTCCTTATTTAATACGTTCTATACTTATTTCTAAACCCAAAAAGATTTGTATGGCTGACTCTTTCTCTCTCTCTCCTCCATGGCTCTTCCACCCCCACAACCATGCCAGGTCACCGGCAACAAAAAAAAAAAAATTTTTTATAAAAAAAACCACAGCCTATCGTACATGTTGTTCTCCATTGCATTTCTGTCTTTGGTCCTTTGACATGTAGATGATAATTATAGTTGGAAAGTATTACCGTCCTTGGTTCTCTTTGATTCTAAGGAGATTGAATTTAACCATACTTTTAAAATTATAATAGGTTAGAGACTGTAATTACTTTGATGTGATTATATAGTTTTTTTATAAGCTAATGTTAAGTTCTTTGAATTTGAACAATGAAAAGAAAAATAAATCTCAATAATAATCATTACTTCAATTTTTTCTACATTCACAATGGCACAAAAGATTTTGAGGATAAGACCTCAAAATATGCTAAAAAAGAGAGTAAAAAAAGCTGGTAACTGAAGCTAATAAACATTTTATATTATGTGTCCAATGACAAAATTCAATGCGCTACCATGCCAATGACAAAACATTAACAAGTATTGCTCCATCTGTTGAATTCGTATCCACTCTTCCTCTGTGATGTTGATGCTATTTCCATCCATGACCAATTGCTTTTAGGCAGATGGGTTCTTTTATTATTCTACACCACTCTTGTTTAGCCTCGTTACCATTAACGAGTACTACGCCATTTGTTGAATCCGCACCATCTGTGGCTTGTTTTCTTTTCTTTTTTTTTTTTTTTTTTGGTTGCTGGTGATTTGACCGTGGAGGTGGAAGACCCTTGGAGGAGATAGAGAAAAAAATGTGCAGAGAGAAAGAGAGAGAGACGTGCAGTGGAGAAAGAAAGAGTCAGCCATATAATTTTCTTTTGGGTTTAGAAATGAGTATAGAATGTATTAAATAAGAGATAATAAATGAGATCAATTAAAATATTAGTATTAATGATAGTCTTTTTTTTATCGTTGGATCTGCTTAAATTCAACGGTTTAAAAAAGGTGTAACCCTTTAGAATTACACCAGGTGTAACTTGAACTCATCTTTTATATATATATATATATATATATATATATTTATTTGGGTTTTCTCCTGGAGATTCATATTCTTAAAAATTTTTGTGTATGTTTGTTTGTCCTTCGGATTGTTTGGCTTTGCCTTGTGTTCATCTCCTCTGGATGAAAATATTTCCCTATGATGAGGGGGACACTTGTGCTTGGCAATGAAATCTTGAATTTATAGATATCCTATGTGCCTTAATGCCTTTATTTTTCCCATAATTTTTCATATCTCGTTTATTTGTCAAATGTTTGGGTGACTAGTTGTGCCTATGACGTCTAGCTCAAATGATCCTCTTCTTAAAGTTATGGAATGAAGGGTAGGGTCTTGGGCATTAGACCTATTGGGTGTGTCTAATTTGAATTATAAGAAATTGTTATGAGAAAAGTTGAAAATCAGCCACATTGCAAATGTGATTGTTAAATCTATGTGACTATGTCAAAAAGATGACAGCATAGGAACTCTCTCTAGACCTTGTCTTATAATGTGGTCATTATTTTCTCCTAGGACGCCCAAGCCTATCACATGCCCAAGCCATCATTTAGAGTCTTGGTTTTGAATTTACTTTTTTTTTTCTTTTTTTTTTTTTGGGGGAAACAAACACACATAAATGTGAGGAAAAGAGGTTCTAACATATAAGATTTTTTTTGCTATTTAATCTATTTGCATATTTTGTTAAAATACTATTTTATCTAAAAAATATCCATAAGAACAACCAAACAAATTTTTTTAATATAAAAAATTACTGTAATGCAATTATTATTTATGACCAACTCTCCTCTATGCCCTCTTCCTCCGTCTTGATCCAAAGGGATCATTAGAGGCAAAGAAAGTAGAACGCAAAAATTAAGAGGCAAAGATCTTGTGTCCCTCTTCACAACAATGAAACAACCATTTGTTTATTTAATTGTTTTTATTTTTATTTTTTTAATATTTAACTAACCTTAAATTTTGTTTCTTAACCACAATTGGTTGCTTCTCAAAAAAAAAAAAAAAAAAAAAATCCACAATTTGTTAAGTTATTGAGTTTTAAATGATGTGGCAAATTTTACACCCTAGATTTATTTAAGACCAATTCTTAATCTTTAAATGAATGCTCTCCATTTTAAATAGAACCATTTTAAATAGAAATCGAGAGGATCCAAATCTAGAAATTTGAAGTGCTAGAGTAGAGGGTTACATGCATGGTGTCATAAAGAATTAAGGAAGGATATATGGATCTACATATATCATGTATATAATAATATAGAGAAATGTCTACAATTTTTTCACTACACTTTTACAACAAATTCAAAGTAATAGATTGTTATTGGCAATTACTAGTTAGACAAAAAAGTAATTTCAATTGTGAATTCAAATTAGAATCAATAACAACTTACCACTTATTATCTGCTGTTAAAATATTGTAGAGATGACACTTCTCAGTAATATAAGTTTAGTTATAATGAGTTGTTTTAACTTTTAATCCTCAAGTTTAAATTGATCATTTTTATTTGGTACTAGGAGTCCATCTTATTCTTATTCTTATTCCGTTTATTACCATCGTTATTGGTTAGGGGAATTATATTTATACATAAGAAGGGAAACAAAAAGAACTTGACACTTACTCTTAAATAAAAAAAAAAAAAAAAAAAAAAAAAAAAAAAAAAAAAAAAAAAAAAAAAAAAACTTTGACACAAATTAAGAGAGAGAGCCAAAAGAAATCTTCCATTAAAAGACGCTTTCACTCACTGCAAGTAACTTCCAAATTTTTAAGTACATTATAATTAAAACTGATTGTCTCAAAACTACTAAATCAAGAGTGCTAGTAACATAATTGTTAAAAAAAAAATCTTCCAAAAAACAAACACACACTAAAAGTGATCAGACAACTTTCTCCACAATACTTGGCTCATGTTCACGACATTCTTTGCAGTTATACTCCTTCCCACCTTGTCTCATAAACTGGATTATGGTAAAATATGAGATTCATTACCATAGGACGAAGAAAAAACAAGCCATCACCATATATTTTTTGCTTTAAAGTATATAAAAATATCAAGCATTTGAACAATACGAATATGTGTACACAAAGAAGCTAGGTTGAAAATTGGGAAGGGGCAGTTGATTTGATTATGTGATTCTCACAAATATGAAACAAATTCAATCAACCAAACTATGTTACGAATTGGTAGAAAAGAATGATGCAAAATCATCTCCTAACTATGACTGCAATCAAAAGACA
Organism: Quercus mongolica; assembly: GCA_011696235.1. Taxonomy (NCBI): domain Eukaryota; kingdom Viridiplantae; phylum Streptophyta; class Magnoliopsida; order Fagales; family Fagaceae; genus Quercus; species Quercus mongolica. Next base: position 6,076,809 of record CM022243.1, on the reverse strand, counting down.
CTGTTAATAATGAGGCGAATGGCTCCAGGTGAAGGAGTATTTGCTAGTATGACTAACCAATGATAACAGCATGTAGAACTTAAAAACTGGGCCATAGAATGAGGAGAAAATTACTCTTTTGCCAGGACCCAAGATTTCATCAAGACAGGGGACCAAAATATAAGAAAAAAAATTGTGACAAGTTTATTATAATTGCAAACATGATAAATACTAAAACTTAATAATAAACACTTAATACAGATTAAGTTAATATTTTTATTATTATATTATTATTTTTTGGTGAAAAGGATAATATATTAAAACTAAACAAGAACAAAAATCTTAGGGCAAAGTTTGATTAGGTACATTCCAATGGGTTCATCCTCAAAAACAGAAGCAATCATCCAAGATAAGAGACACGATCTTATTTACATAATTTGAATTGGCTAAGACATCTAATAGCTTTAGCATCCAAATCAATCTCAACACAATCAAAGTTACAGTTGCTGCAAATGAAAGGACATCTCTTTTTTATTTTTTGATATAATAAATACTAAACCTTTGGGCCCGTTTGGTAATGTTGTTCTGGGTGTTAAATGAGGTTCTTCAACTATATAGTTTATACCCATTAGCAACAAACGTACAAAGGCAAGCAAGAGAAAACTCATCAAGTAGTTAGAAGTCTTAGAAGAGCCAATTTTATGATCCATTGATAACCTCCTTGCAACTTGCAACTTGCAATTGAAACACAAACAATTCGTTTTTTTGGGTTAACGAAACACATACTATTCATTCTATTCTTTTACAAACCAAAAAAAAAAAATTGGTGGTGAAGTAAAAACACACATTCATCCAAAAAAAAAAACCACACGAAAGTAACAAAGACCCATCAAGAATAAGACCACATTGTTCAGGAGAACAAGATCACATTGTTCAAGAAACAACCTATGAGTAATCAAACCAAAAAAAAAATGGTGGTGAAGTAAAAACACACACATACATCCAAAAAAAAAAAAAAAAGCCACACGAAAGTAACAAAGACCCATCAAGAATAAGACCACATTGTTCAAGAAACAACCTATGAATAATACTAAGACCACATAATTTTACAAAATTTTATCACAACTTACCACGTAATGAGTTATGAGTGGTAGAGGTATGAACACACATGGATCCACCACCACACCTCTTTCACTCACAACTCTTTACATGGTGAGTTGTGGCCACAATTGTGTAAAATTATGCAGTCTTGACATTTTTCTTCCCAAAAATGAATATTGATAAAGAATAAATTTTTTGATATTTTAAGTATGTACGTAGATAAAATGGGTGCAAAGTAGTTGAGCAGTAACATGGATTGGGGTCACAATAATAACCCCATAAAAGCCTTGATGGTACACATGGAGTTGGGATTGGAGAGAGTCGTATCATAGAGCTTTCTTTTGTATGTTGGTCTTGGGAATGGGAGGAGTGGGGGTTGTGTAAAATAGGACAAGTGTGTAGAATAAGAGAAGAAGGAATGGGAGGAATGGGTATCGAAATTCAAGATTTGGCCTGTATGAATTTGGAAGAAGAGAAGCCATCATTTAAATAAATTTATTAAAAAAAAAAAAAAAACTGAAAGAGGAGAAGAAAATGATGATACTGTGGTTATGGTGAAAAGAATGAAGAAAAAGTTACAAGGGAAAAAACCTGAGAGAAGATGGGTGAGGGCAAGATGATCGGTGACTCGGTGGAGATGTAGAGGAAATTGAATAGAGAAGAGCAAGAGCAAGAGCAAGAGAATCTGAAGCTTGAACCTGTTCTCGTGTCTTCAATGTTGTTTCTTAAGTACACTCAAGACACTAAAACTTAAAAATCAAATACATAAAAATAAATAAATAAATAAATGAGATTTTGAATTGGAGTTACCAACACAAAATATAATTGATACTTGACACATTCCAGAGTGATTATCCAATAGGTGAGTGTGAAATCCAAAACTCGGGAATATGCAAAAGATGATATCTCCAAGGAGAAGATGCTAAGTAATTCATGAGGGTAGAGTATCAATGTAAATTGCAAGTTTTAAAAACTAGGTTCATGAACAATTTTTCACACCAATATTGCTTGAACTCTAAAAGCATGAAGAGTTAATATTTATGCATCAAGAAACATTCCGGCACCACTAAACTTCACTTTAGTAGTTCTTGGAAATAGTTCTTGGAAATAAACCTTGAAACTTGTCATTGTAAAATAGATGCCAAGCCCCAAGTAGTGCACCCAAAAGGAAGAGCTTGAAGCAAGACTGGTTATGTGTGAAAATAGATAATTAATGAGGGTCAAATTATGATGAATATTGAAACTGTTTAGCAAAGCGCATTCCCTTTTGACATTGAATATTCAATTTCTGCAATCATATTATTTCAGCTACGTAGCATAAGAAAAAGAATAAAAAATGTGCATTTGCATTTTTGTGATCAAGTCGTTTTAGACATTAGATCAACTTAATTACTTCAATGGTATAAGAATGAAGACCATTCTCTTTCTCCTACTCTCTGTTCTTAAAATATAAGTTTTGTTATTATATTGAGATAGCTTTTTTTTTTTCTTTCGATAATCTATTTTATTGAGATAGCTTATTCCCTATGTATTAAACAATAATCATTGCTTGTTCCCTCAAGATACCCTGCTTCCTTCTTCCTCCAAAGCTTTCACTCCCACTTTGGAAATTCCTCACTCAATGATAATAATATTATACAAATTCCCAAAAAAAAAAAAGCATTACGTACAAGATTAAAAAAAATACAATGACAGAATCACCAAAAAATAAAAAGAGGAAAAAACACTAATTTACAAGAGCATACAAGAAACTTTATACAACAGCCATAATAAAAGCTATAAAGTTAGAGAAAGCCTAAAACAAAAAACAAAAAATTAATTGTTTGTTGCTGTAGACTTTGGCTTCTTCACAATCAATACTGGACACTTTATGTTTTTTGCACAATGATTGTTCACACTCCCAATTAAAGCCCTGCCAGCCCCCACAAAATGTGTTAGCAATAATTTAAACAATATAATTACAACATAAAAACAATGTATTAGGATGTACCCCAAAAAATATGAATTTATTTTATTCATACTATTTTAGAAAATGAAGGTAACTGTCCATCTTATTTCGTGGTACCAAATTTTCATCTTTCAACCATGAACAAACCAAAAGCTTTTTCACATAGTATTATTATGCTTAACAAATTTCAAATAAGAGAGTAAAAAATCAACATATATAGAACTAAATTATACTAACTCAAATCATTCACTAGCTAAAAAAAAAAAAATCCTCAAATCATTCACATGCATACATCTAAAAAGTCTGTCAATAACATTTAAATCAAATGGCATTTTCTCATGTATTCAACGTGTTTGAATTCCCCTATTTACTTCAAGTATAAAAAAAAACGATAATAACATTATTATGCCTATAATTTCATTTTTTAAGTAAGACCCACCTTTTGATTAGGCCATAACCATGGCTCCCCATGACCAACACATCAGCACCCAACTTCTCTGTCATCTGGCAAATAACATCCCTTGGATCACCATGCTCTATTCTTGTCTCCACTTTGAAGTTTGACCTTCTCGAGGGACAAATTTGTCAAGATAAAAAATTAAATAAGAAACTATATGATTTTTCAATATAAAAAAAATAAATAAATAAATAAAACCCCATTTATTTCTAATAAAAATATAAAATAAGAAATTAAATTTTAAAAATTTCAGCCCTAAAAAACCTTTTAAAAAAATTATATGGGAAATCAAACTTTTCTTTTTATGGAAAAAAAAAAAAAAAAAAAAACCCTATTCCAAACCATGACCTACCATCATTAGGTGATGATTCAAATTATGACCCACTATAATCATTAAATAAATTACCATTCTAATAATAACCCATGTTATTTATTAAATAAATATGTTACATGATTAAAAGTATGCGTAAATTATTTTAATTAATTAACAGTGTTAAAAAATGTTCTTTTCTTAAAAATTCAAAAATTATAAAATGATAAAATAAATTACTATCAAGTAACAAATTAATATATGTTCAAAAAGAAAAAAAAAAAAACTACTATAATTTTTATATAAGCTATATGATTAAAAAATAGGTGTAGATAATCATCAAATGGTTTTTATAAACAATTATTTTCTTAAAAAATCAAAATTACCAAATGATAATTTTACCCTTTAACAAACAAAAAATTTACAACTCACATCATGAAGATCTTTGCACATCTTTTTAGCTTTCTCGACGACGCACTCAGCCACGTCATTACTGTACTTATCCATAGCCGCCATTATATCAGCCGAAAACAAATACCCTGAACCACACACCAAAATTAACAAAAGGAACAATTCAACCTTTCGTGTGCACGAGGGGGTTTAACGTAGAGGAGGACGAGGGTATCTTTGGAATTGTGGGAAATCACGTTTTTGAGGCACCACGAGAGCGCGTGCATGCTCTCCTCACCTTCATCGACGGCCACGAGGATCTTCCGTTCCTTTGCTGCCACGTCAGCCATTTGGCTCTTTGATCAGACGGTTGGAAATTGTTGATGATAAAATTGATTAAAAAAAATGCACTGTTTCTTTCTTTCTTTCTTTCTTTCTTTCTTTCTTTCTGTGTTAATGAAAATTTAGTAGCGGTGATGAATGTTTGAGAGTTTTTGAGTATTTATAGGCAGAGAAGGAAAATAATGTGTTGGGTCAAATCTGTGGGCGGGTTTGTGAGTTTTGGGCTTAAGGGTTTTGTCACTTGTGGTTTTCAAATACAGTGGGCTCCTTGGTGTTTTTTTTTTTTTTTTTTAAGATTATCTGATTTTGGCATTAGGATATGATTATAAGGATAGGTCCAGAAAATAAATAAATACATAAAATATTTGAGGGTGAAAAAGAGTTCTGGATAGAGTATCAAATATCAATCCTCCTGATCAAGCATAGTGAAAATACCACAGCAAACAGATAATCTTTGTTTTTAAAAGATGGGGCCTATTTAGCAAGTGTTATATGTTATAATATTGTTTATGCTTTGTGAAAGTTATTAAGAGGAGCACAAAATTTGATGCTTTGTGAAAGTTATTGTTTAAGCTTTTGATTGTTGAAAATTGTGAGCTAAAAAAAATGCGTTTGGGTTTTAGGTAAAGGTGTTATTTATTGGAGTATTTGGGTTATGTTGCTCATTTTAAAGTGTTTAAACACCGAATCTAGAAAACTTCTCTTACCAGTTTTCAGTTTTCAAACAATATTGCTCAATGGTATTTTTGTAAATATGTTGAAAATCATGGGGTCACTTGATGTGACAAAACATAAACAGACTTCTCTCTCCTCAAATAAAAAATATTAAATAGTATTGTACTTGTTAGTTCTTTAAAAATAAAACACATGCATCCAAACACACAATAATGTTTTTTCACACACTGAAACATGTTATTTAAAACATGGTTCCAAACATATTTTATGCTTTATAAATACTGTAAACACGTGTTTTTACAACACTTTTTAAATCACAATTTTCACATTATTTTAAACAATAATACTATAAATCTCTAACCAAACAGTTTTCGGAATCATGTTGTTAATCTCTCATTCTCTCTACTAAAGTTTCAAATTTACCATTTTATAACCATGGCACTAAGGACTAACATGTCATTTTCGGAATTTTAAAAATTAGTTGAACTTGATGTGGATTTCAAAGATATATATCATATTTGATATGATCTAGTGAATAGATTAGCTCATTTTAGATTCTGAGATAACATGGGTTCATTAACTATTTCCTAGTACTTAATTAGGTTCAATTGACATTGCCTCAGCTTTAAATGCTTGATTCTATAAGTGGATTATGGGAATATAGCAACAAAAGGGAAAAGAGAGCTTAAAGATTATATGCAGTTTTAAAACTCTAGATTCTTCTCCATTGAAAAGACAAATGTTCATATCAAAGGAGTGTTGGCTAGTCTAAGGTAACCAGCACAACAAGCTTAAGGATAAGGGAACCACACTAGAACATATCAAGCACAAAGCATCTAATAAAAGGAGAAATAGTTTTATACTGCTTCAATTATAAGGAATTACTTTTTCCAACATTAGCTGATGCCCCTAACCGATCATGACCATAATTTTTATTTAGCTTTTTGCTAAAATATTGAAAAAATTAAAAAAAAAATTGAGATTTTAAAAAATCGTACATAAAAACTAAAAAGCAAAAAAACTAGCTTAAAAGAGAAGAAAATCTAGTACCACAACACATCAAAATTGAAGTAAAAAGTTGTGAAGTAGTGTGTGTAAGGACGCGATTTGTAATGACCCGTAACAGTGTTGGGTTCGTACGTAAAAGGGCCCAAACAATATCATTTATAAAGCGTGGGTTTAAAAGGCTAGACCTCAGTCACAAGACGGTGGTTTTTCGTGGTGGGCATACGTAATTAAATCGTGTTCGCCCTAGGAGTTTTTCTCCTGGAGGCGGGCTGGGAGGCTCTGGTTTTTTGCCATTTTTCCCAGCCCCTTCCTTGGTGCATTAACCTTTACATTATATAGCCCTTCTTGGTTAATCTTAGCCCTCCACTTGTTGGTCAGGCAGGTGCTTACTTCTGTACCCGTCCCATCAGCTGTCCCTCCTTACTTTCTGTTTAGTTGCGATGATCGAAGTCGCCCCGCCCAGGCGTCTTTTCTCATTAATATGGTCAGGACGCTGGCTGGTGCATTTAATGCGGAGGGGACGTGTTTATCCTGAACCAGTTTTGCCCCGTACCCCTATGTGGGTCCCATTCTACTCGCATCTCTTTCAGGGGACTTTTTGGGGGCATCCTTTATCAAGATGTTGCTCTTCCCCTTGAAGTCCGGGAGTGCCGAGGATAGGGTCGTCCTCAGCTGTTCCCCTTGACACCTCGGCTTTTCATCATTCGTCCTCGGCACACACCCTCCTCGGCATGGGCCCTGAGCCCTAATAGAACGTGGGCCGGATCATAAGTTCCCTAGCCCCACAATAGCCCCTCAAAATCCTGCTATCCGACTCCTCGGGCGGATAGGAGGGTTTTGATGACATCAGATATCTGTCAATGCCTATCAATCCTTGTCACTTATCGGTTCCCGAGACTTTTCGTTTGCCCGAGGCACGTTCCTGGAGCCCTTGGAAGGTGAAACGTGGCCTCATTAAATACGGGCGGCTCTGTGCTTCCCACGTTCTACGGCATGATGAAGATCAAATGGTGGTGATTCCTTGGTCTTTATGGACGGGAAAATTTGTGCAGTTACCCTAGAAAGTATAAAAGATTTTTTGGAACGGATCTGCCTCTTTAGTTTTGCACTTAAGAGTTCTAGCGCGTATACCCTGGGTTCATCTGAACTTTCATCCATATTCAAGTCTATCTCCAGCACAAAAAGCCTGTATTTTGCTTGCAATGCTTAGCCAGTTGACATTGACGACATTGACCAATTATTTTGGCAACATCCCTCTTAAGACTTGGCCAATAGAACTGCCTCTCTACCTCTTCAATTGTCTTATCACGTCCAAAATGTCCTGAAAGTCCTCCCGCGTGTACTTCCCAAACCAAAAAGTCTCGAACTGATGTGCGGGGGATACAAAGCTTATTGGCTTTAAACAAGTAGCCATCTCGGAGGATAAAATCATCAACAACCTGAAGATGCTCAGTCTTAAGTGTAGTGTACACTTCTCCAAAATCTGGGCAAGATTCATACTCTTCTTGCAACTTTCTATCGCTGCTTCATACGCGGATTTAGTACAATCATGGCACCAATCATTGATTGTATGAAGCAAGGTGAATTCCAATGGTCCAATGCTGCTAGTAAAGCATTTCAAGAAATCAAGAAGAAGATGACAGAAGCACTGGTGATGCGCCTACCAGACTTTGATAAGGTCTTTGAAGTGGAATGTGATGCATCTGGTGTAGGCATAGGAGGGGTTCTTAGCCAAGATTGTCACCCTATAGCTTACTTTAGTGAGAAATTAAATGAGGCTAAGAAGAAGTATTTAACATATGACAAAGAACTCTATGATGTGGTACAAGCTTTAAGATATTGGAGCCATTATTTGACACCCCATGAGATACCAAGTTGATGTAGGACAACCTAGGCTTCTCACCTAGATTAGTCCCACCGTAAAACCTTAGGCTTCCCACCTAAGGTGTTTGGAATCACCACCAAACAAATCAATGAAAATAATCTCAATAATAATAATAGTATGTAAAAAACAAAAGGAACCGTCTGGAGCTTTATATACAACTTCCAGGAATCATAATGATAAAGATAAACTCTCCTAAACAAATCCTAAACAATCTCAAATACTAGAACGATAATCCTAACAATCTCAAATACTAATCCAATACTAAAGATAAACCCAAATAAAGATAAAATAAATAATAAAGATAATCTCCACAGATGTGTCATCATGTGGTGTCCGCACCAATTTGGTTCTCAGGCTTCGTGGAGGAATGCAGATTTTTGTTAAGACTCTGACTGGAAAGACCATCACACTTGAGGTGGAGAGCTCTGATACCATAGATAATGTTAAAGCAAAGATTCAAGATAAGGAAGGGATTCCTCCGGATCAGCAGAGGCTCATCTTTGCTGGAAAACAACTTGAGGATGGTCGCACTCTGGCTGATTACAATATTAAGAAGGAATCAACACTCCATCTTGTTCTCCGCCTTCGTGGTGGTATGCAGATCTTTGTGAAGACACTGACGGGCAAGACAATCACACTTGAGGTGGAGAGTTCTGATACCATTGACAATGTGAAGGCAAAGATTCAGGACAAGGAGGGGATCCCACCTGATCAACAGAGGCTCATCTTTGCGGGAAAGCAGCTTGAGGATGGTCGAACACTTGCAGACTACAATATCCAGAAAGAGAGCACCCTGCATCTTGTTCTCCGCCTCCGTGGTGGTCATGTTTAGTTGGTTCAACATTGGTACAATCAAGTTGGATTACAATCTGAAGATTTAATAAACAGTGTTATATTCTCTGTATGCTTATCAGTTTGATGTTTGGGGATGATAAAACCCTTTAATTCTCTGGTTGATTTTTTCATGGTTGTTTTGGTACTCCTGTCATGATTTGAATTTTCTGCCAATGCTATTTGGTTATGAACAATGTTTTCCATAAATAAATGTGCTCTCTGATTTAGTCAGATTTGAGCTTGTGTTTTTATGATTTTCTCAAAGGAATATTGTTTGTTTCAATATTATTGTTTGAAATGTAACCTTCATTGCTGCCAGTTTCACGTTGTTAGTGGATTTAAGTTCTCAGATGTTGCTTTAGCTTCCTCAAGTTCTTCACCTTTTGGTTTTTCAGTGATAATGGTTTTGTAGGTTGCTCCATATTATGATTTAGATAGATGTCTAGTCGGTAGTCTTGCTTAGTTTCAGTTTCAAAAAGTATTTTACTTAGCACTTCACGGAGTCCTTACTAGAAGAGTGTTTTGTTTTTATGCACATTCACTGGTTTAGAATTATATTATCCGCAAAGGACGAAATGAAATTTGGTAGTCATCTGGACCTAGCCCCATGAACAAGTACTTCTTTCTTGTTTCATTTTAGTAACCCCTTTCACTTCTCTATTTATGTCTAATCGTATCATAAAGATAATTTCATCCGAGGGAATAAATTGGACCTGTACACAGGATCTCGTCTTTTGGCATACGGTAAAACATGGAATGAATTTCATAATTGCAGTTAGATCCTTTATTAGTACCTTCCATGGATGGTATTATATTGTGTTGGGGATTATAAACTCAAGGAGTAACAGTGAAAGAACAAAATGAACATAACAAGCAACCAGAAAATATAATTGACTTGGAGGCACAATTAAATGAAATCTTTAGACAATATTTGTCCTCATACAAGAGTTGCTAATTTGAGAAAGAATAAGAAGTTAGTTACCAAGTGAATATGAACAACTATTTATACCTAAAAAGTTATTACCCTTCAATAAGTATCAATGGAGAGTTACAATGTTTCATAAAACGTCTACAAGGTATTAAAACCTTTTTAAGAAATTCAAAACAGTTATAAGAAAATTCTGTAGAATTTTTTTTCCTACTCGATTGGTCAAACAGGAATCAAGAGAGGCAGATTGTCTGGAAACAATTCCATCATCAATTTGATTGATTGAACAAGATTTTTGATCGATCGAAAAAACCATGAACTTTAATTTTCACTTATCATTTTTTTTCTAAATGATATACTATCTAAACTTATACATTATTACAACCTATTTGTATATACCTATATATACAACATATTGAAAACATATGCAAGTTAAAAGATTAAAATTTTAAGGTTGAAAATGAAATTTATAAAGATAAAGTTTAGCTTCAAATTGATTTGGAGGAATCCTCTTCAACTTACTACATGGCGATTTTATTTATAAGACTTGTAACGACTTTCATTTTGTAAATCCATTTTTAAAGAACTCAAATAAATTTTCAAATTGGAAAATGAATATAGTTTCAAACTGATTTAATTGAATTTTTTTTCCTTTCAATTTATAATTACAAATTTTTTTATTAAAAAAAATCAATTAAAGTGAGTGGCAGGCTTGATTTGGGCTTGGTAGCCCCACTAAGAAATCAATATCATTTTCAGGCAAAAATGGCCCATTACCATCAATTTTCAAAATAATTTGCCCAGAAACACTGTTTCCAAACTATATAGTAATATACCACTTTTTTAGGTACTCGAGCTTGCCAAGCTCGAGTACCATGTTTTTTTAATCCACTATCGCCGCATATTCAAGGAGCCCTATAGTGGCGTTTTTAAGCCCTATAGTGACGTTTTCGGGCCAAAAAACGCCACTATAGGGCCCCTTGAACCTGTTATGGGGACTATAAAAAATTTTTGCAGAAAAACGCCGCTATAGGGCCCGAAAACGTCACTATAGGGCCCCTTGAACCTGTTATGGGGACTTATAAAAAAAAATTTTGCAGGAAAACGCCGCTATAGGGACCGAAAACGTCACTATAGGGCTTAAAAACGCCACTATAGGGCCCTTTGAACCTGTTATGGGGACTTATAAAAAAAATTTTGCAGGAAAACGCCGCTATAGGGCCCGAAAACGTCACTATAGGGCTTAAAAACGCCACTATAGGGCTCCTTGAATATGGGGCGATAGTGGATTAAAAAAACATGGTACTCGAGCTTGGCAAGCTCGAGTACCTAAAAAAGTGGTATATTGCTATATAGTTTGGAAACAGTGTTTCTGGGCAAATTATTTTGAAAATTGATGGTAATGGACCATTTTTGCCTCATTTTCATTTTGGCAAGATTCAAAGTCCAAAAAGAGTAGCATGTTTCATTTTTGGCTAAAATATAAAGCACACTCTTTAAATTCAACCAAAATTTGTTAGTTTCCAAATTAAGAAAATAGTTAATTAAAAAAAGTAAAACTTAGATACAATTACTTAAGTTTCCCAATTAAATCATTCCATGTGTTTAACATACCCACGTCAGCCCAACCAGCGTTAAAATGTCTCTTAACGGTGTCAAATCACATTTAACGGTCAAACCCTTATGCTTGAAGCCTTGAATCTAAAGACTGCGACAAACTCAACTCACGGCCACCAAGACTACTAGCCAACCCACAACCACCAAAGCAAATTACAATGATTGATATTCAAGTACTTATACTAACTGTTTTGACCTTGCAGCCTTCTAGATCACTGCCAAGTGTCCAACTCCTATCAAGTACACCTTCTACTAAATAATATGACGAACTGCCCTTCGTTGGTGCTATTTGAATCATGACTGCCCTTGCTTGCAGCCATAAGCCATTCGAACTCAACTTAGAACAAATGAAAAAAATATCTTTAAGATGCTTCAGAATTTCTGTGCACAAAGTATTTGCCTCTTAGCAATGGGCTTGTGTCACAATTTTGTCTCACAAAATTTTCACTTTCTACATTTTGTCCCCTAAAGTTTTGACTACAGTAAAACCCTAAACCCTATTTTTGGACAAAACTCTAATGTCTAATCAATTTGTTTTAGCGCAATCTTTATAAAGTCAAAACGTTGCAATTGAAATTTGTGAATTAAGGCATACAAGGGCCAATCTATGGATGTAACCCTAAAGGTCCATTTGGTTGGAGGAGTGAAAAAGTGGGAGGATAAAAAATGACGAGAGGATGGAAAAGTGAGAGAATAGAAAAAATTTTAATTTCTCTCATTTTTGTTTGGTTGGGAGTGAAAAAGTGGAGGGATGGAAAAAATCTGTTTGTATAAATTTACTCATGTACCATTGTTAAAAAATAATGCCCTATTAAAACAAACAAAAATTAACAAAAAAAAAGCAATCACCCAAATTTATTAGGATATAAAAATCATATCTAGAAATCAAAATCACGTCTAAAAACAAAAAAAACAAAAAAAACAAAAACAAAAAATCACAAAAGAAAGCAAAGGAGAAAAAGAAAAAAAGCAAAAAAGAAGAAGAGCAACTAGACGAAGCATGCCCAGGAAAAAAAAAAAAAAAAGAGTAAGAGGCATTGTCCAAACTAGAAGAAAAAAAAAAGAAAAGGAAAAGGATCTGAGATTGAAGAGAAGGATCTGAGAGCAACAGAGACAAGGAGAAGGACTGAGATAGAACGAGAAAACAAATCTTTGTTTTCTTTTTTTTAAAAATCTCTTTGGATTTTGGTGGCATAGCTCTGTGATTCAACGTTAGGATTCTCCTTCTTGTAATGAAAGTTGCGAAAACAGACAAGTAAAATCACTTAAAGTAAGTCTTGGCTAAAATGATAACAAGCCCAACGAATTTGTGGTGGGGGAGATGGACTATTAGTTAGTGGAGTGGTTTTCCAGATTTGAATTTTTTTAATTATAAAAAAAGAGCTTGTGTTGGAAATTCCATTTGAGTTTGGTGGCTGTCAATCTCTTGCTTCCCCTTCTCTCTCTCTCTCTGTCGTGCATTTGTTAAACAAATATCAGATTTGTTTTTAATCCAGTCAATATGATTTTTCAATTTCATCTAACATGGAAACTATTTTTTTTTAATTTTTAATTAAAAACATGCCACATCATTTAAAAAAATGTCAAGTCATTGTTTTGTTAGCCACGTAAATAACACCGTTAACAGCAGTTAGTAAAAGGACCAATACAACTCAGCTTTAAAACTTAAGGGACTAATTGTGCTCGTTTCAAACTTGAGGGACCAATTGCGCACATAGGATAAACTTCAGGGACTAATAGTGTAATTTCGCCAATTATAAATATATGTTTAGAAACATATAAGCAACAATCTTTATTTTACGTAAATATTAATTCAACTCTAAATTTCGTTTCTTCAATTTCACATTTGCTCTCTCCCTCCTTTAACACTATTATAGATAGGGTTTTTTTTTTTTTTTTTTTGGGGGGGGGGGGGGGGGGGGGGGGGGGGGGTGGGGGTGTGGAAACAGTCATTTCTGTCTTTGTCTTTTTTTTTTTTTTTTTTTTTTTTTTTTTCTCTTTTCACGTTTGTTGTTGTTGTTGTTGTTTTTTACAAAAAAAGAGGCTGAATATATCATTCTTGACAAAAACAATTTTCATTTAGAGTTTGTTCTTGTAGCCAAGTTGTTAACTAGAAGGGTTCTAAATGTCGATGCTTTTGGCAGAACACATAAACCTATCGAGAAGGCTCATTGGAATTTTAAGATCCGTGATGTAGGAAACCATTTTATTCTACTTGTGTTTGACATTGAGAATGATGCAGGGCAGGTTTTGATAAACAAACCATGGAGTTTTGATAACAAAGGGACTTTGGTAGTGAAAAGCCATGAGTATGGTTCTTGTCTTCTCACTCCTCTCTTTAATCTAGGTGGTGTCAATTCAGGGTATGGAGGTGGATAACATTGGTGATATTCCCTCAAGGCCGACTTCTATGGATGGTGTTCCTTTGGCTGCTCTACCTGGCTTTAGTTCCGATGTGGTCATTCAAGTTGGCCAAGAAAATTTGAATTTTGAGTCAATTTTGGAAATACCAAATATGGGGAGAAACATTCCAATAGTTTCCATAGATAGATATTTTTCAAACCAACCATTTGTTACCATTGTTCTTGATTGGTTAATCCCCATATCCCTCTAAATTTGTTTGATTCCCATATTAAATAAATTGATAAAGATTTAGCAAAGTTTGACTTTGTGGAGTTATCCAAAAAAGGTTGGGACTAATCTTACTATTTTATTCCTTTCCATACTCAACCCAATAGCAATATTTTAGGAGATGATAATGCTAATGATGCTTCCTTTGCCTCTTATGATCATTTTTGATTGAGGAGGTGAAATTTATTATTGATTCCTTTGTTGATTGTAATTTTTCTGATACTTGTATTGCTCATAACCTTACTAGACATGCTAGTAGTTTTTCAGTGTGGATAAAGGATGTTCATTCACATCTTAATGCTGTAATTTTAGCCAACATAGTTGCTCTTGATTAATAAAAGTTATAGCTTTCTTCTAAAAAAAAAAATTCACATTTGCTCACATGAGGGGTGGTGTGTTATTATGAGAAAAAGTAGAGTTGATGAAACAAAATCTAAAAAAAAAAAAAAAAAAGGGGTCTTACTTCTTTTCTTCCTTTGGAGAACTAAACTAATCACATTATGGAAGCATTATTCAATCGGTATTTTTTTTTATCCCAATTCCACTTTCATGAGAAATTATTAGGTCCACTAAAAGGACTATTGACATGGTCCTCCTTGACCTTTCAACCAATAAAATATTGTTATTTATGTAAATGCGACATCACCTGATAATTTTTATTTTTTATTTCCTGTGCTGATTAGGAAGCTCACTCATAAGAAATTATTAGATCCACCAGGAGGACTATTGACGTGGTCCTCCTGACCTCCCAACCAATAAAATGTTATTATTTATACAAATATGACATCATCTAGTAATTTTTATTTTTTATTCCTTATGCTGATTAGGAAACTCACACATACATTTGCATAGATAGCATCATCTCATTGGTCAAGGAGGACCACATAAGCAGTCCTCCTAGTGTAAATAATAATTTCTCCTCATTCATACATTTGCATAAATGGCATCATCTCATTGGTTTGGAAGACCACATCAACTGTCCTCCTAGTGTACCTAATAATTTCTCCACTTTTTCTCCAAAAATTTTCCTAAATTACATTTCGACCATAATTTTTTTTAAATCAGATATAGACCCTGAAACTTTCTCGAAATTGAATTTTTAATCCCAAGATACAATTACAAAATGGCGTAAATGTACTTTTAGTCCCTACATTTTGCACTTTTTCCATTTTGGTCCCTACATTTTGTTTTTACCACTTGTAATCCCTAAACCAATTAATGTCTGACATTTAGGTCCTTTCTATCACCCAACTAACGGCAAAAGCTGATGTGACTGATGGTGGAATAAAAAAATAATATAATCACACACATTTATTAATTAAATTAAAAACAAACATTAAAAAAAAAAAATCATTAGTTTTTGGGAAGAACATGCCTGTTCATATTCTTCATCTTCTTCCCTAAACATGTTTGATTGCCCAGAAATTTAAAATATTGAAGATTTAAAATAACTCTCTCCACCATTTAAAAAAAACCTACTTTGTATAAATTTCTGATCTTTCCTTTTTCTTCTTCCATTTCAATTCCAGATCCTCTCTTTCTCTCTCTTTCTCACAGTGCATGTTTGTGTTTGTATCTTTCTTTTTCTTCTTCCTTTGTTCAAGCTCTCGATCCCTCACTTTCTCTTAAATCTTAATCTCTGATTTTCTCTCTCTCTCTCTCTCTCTCTCTCTCTCTCTCTAAACCCGACTCTCTCTCCCTCTTTATTATTTGATCGATGATGGTGGTGTGGGTTTGATCGGGTTTTTGTGGGGCTGTGTTTTTCCAGCTTGATTAATGATGGTTTTGTGGGTTTGATCTGGTTGTTTTGGGTTTTCGTAGGGCTGGGTAGTTCCGACTGGATCAGTGGTGGTGGTGTGGGTTTGGTAGGGTTTTTCTGGGTTTCCGGGGCTAGGTTTGATCAGCAATGGTGGTGTGGGTTTGATCAGGTTTTTTTGGGTTTTCGGGGTGTTGAGGTCTAAAAAAGATCACAGTGAGAGAAGCCCAAAAGAGTAAGCCAAGCCCAAAGAAGAATAAGCCAAGTCCAAAGAAGCAGGTATAAGGGGACCACAAAAGAATAAAAAAAGGCCCAGGAGGCTTGAAGCCCAAACGAAGAAACATCAAAAAGGAAAAGAAACCCACGGCAAGAGGCTAAGTAGCCAGGATCCTCAGCAACCATCAAGGGGTGTGGATCCTTCCAAGCGCATAGTCAAAGAAGATTAAGATAGTTCGAAAGAAAGGACGGGAAAAGAAAATAAGAAACAGAGCAAAGAAACACAAGCGCCAAAAGACCCAGCGACCTCTCATGACACAAGCAGGAAGCGTCTCGGGGAACCAGAACAGAGAAATACGAAAAAGAGAATGGCATCAGGCGACTTTCAAGTTGGCAGAATGTGATTCCGCCCAGATGGGAAAAAAGGGCAAACAGGGAATTGACAAATGGTGAGACCGAGAAGGGCATACCTCAACACATCCCGAAGAAGGTAACCAACCAGGGACTTTCAAAGGAATCAAAGCTGAAAGAAGGAAATAATGAGAAAAATAGGAAACAGAACCTGCCGAGTGATAGGCATGGAACGGGCTCTGTTCACCATAAGACAAAACAGGGGAACCAATGGTTCCCCTGGGAGGCTAGAACTTCATTATAAAAGGAAGGGGTAGGTTACGAAGACAGGGGAGGAAAAAAGGAGGAGATTCTTAGAGAAAAGAACTATCAGTAAAGTGTGGTGAAAAGAAAGGAAACACTAAGAGAAAAGCTAATATTGCTTCCCGGTATCCCTGTAAAAGCCACTATTGCACATACTCGGATTCAAAGAGAATCAAACTTTGCAAGTTTTGAAGGCTGAAATAGCCATTCAAGACTGTAATTTTTGAGCTTGATTGAACCTTGTATTACGTCCTAATGAGCCTTCTGTAACTTAACAAAGAACATATTAATGAAATATGTCTCAGTAATTCAAGGATCCCTTTAACATTATTTTGTACCTCTTTGCTGATCCTGTTTTCTTTTCCGAATTTACCTTGTTGTTTTGGCATGTCTTTCCATACGAATATTCTTGCTTGTCATTTTACTTGTATTGTAGGAAGCATCCCCTGCACATCACCTGACTCTTAAACAGCTTGTTAGCTGCGGTGAGTCAAGGCCCAGTTCACCAAACCACTTATTAGGCCCGGGATCCTTGGGCCTGAGTGTCACAAAAAAGATCACTCTCACACGGGGTTGAGTTTGATCGACAATAGCGGTGTGAGTTTGATCAATTTTTTATGGGTTTCCATGGGGCTGGGTTTTTCCAACGACGGTGGTGGTGTTTGCTGCTTTGGGAAATGGGTTTGATCGGCGAGGTGGTGTTGTTGATGGGAGACGTTCAACACGCTCAGATAGTATAGCACGAAGTTAAACCCGTCCAAATGTGCCTTTGGAGTCTCTTTAGGGAAATTCCTCGGGTTCATGGTGTCATAAAGGGGGATGAGGCAAATCCTGAGAAAGTGAGAGCTATTCTCGAGATGTCCTCTCTAAAGACGGTAAAAGAAGTGCAATCCCTGACAGGAAGAGTAGCTGCCCTTAATAGGTTCGTCTCAAAGGCGATGGACAAGTGTCTTTCTTTCTTCAAGACCCTAAAACAAGCCTTTGTCTGGACGAAGGAATGTGAGATAGCATTCCAGGAGTTAAAGCGCTACCTGAGCAACCCCCCACTCTTGAGTCCGTTCAAGGAGGGAAAAGAATTATTCCTCTACCTGGCAGTATCCGAAACTACAGTCAACGCAACCTTGATCAGGGAAGAGAACAAGATACAACTTCCGGTGTACTACATTAGCCGGGCTTTTTAGGGAACCAAAGCCCGATACCCAAGGATAGAGAAGATTACCTTCGCCCTAATAGTGGCCTCAAGAAAACTTCGTCCATACTTCCAGGCCATCAAGAAAGCAATGAATAAACCTGAAGCCGCTAGACAAATGGTACAATGGGCTATTGAGCTCAGTCAGTTTGATATAGAATACCACCCCCGGATGGCCATAAAGGCTCAGGCATTGGCAGACTTCATAGTGGAATTCACCGCCCCCGAGCATGAAGAAAACTAGGAAGAGCTTTGGACAATCCATACAGATGGGTCGTCCACCCAGAAGAGAGGTGGGGTAGGTGGTGTCATCACCTCCCCTAAAGAAGATGTTTTGAAATATGGAGTCCAGCTCAAATTCCCTGTAACCAATACCGAAGCAAAGTACGAGGCCATATTAACAGGGCTAAGAATAGCTCGGGCACTTGGAGCTAAAAACATTTCACTGAGGAGCGATTCACAACTCGTCGTAAGGCAAGTCAAGGGAGATTTTGAAGCAAAGGAGATAAGAATGCAGAAATACCTCAAGTTGACGAACCAGTTGGTGAGCAACTTTGATCGTGCAAAGTTTATTAAGATCCCATCGGATCAGAATGCTGAAGCCGACAAAGTAGCATGGAGTGCATCCGTAGATGATTAGTCAAAGGTAAATGATTGGAGGCTAGAAGAACAAAACTCTCCTAGCATTGAAGAATTTCAAACCTTCCCTATGCACACTCGTTTGGGATGGACGAGTCCCATTCTGTCTTACCTTAAAGATGGACGGCTACCACCGAAGCCTAAAGAAGCTAAGAAGATCAAGAAACGAGCTGCCCAATTCACGATACTCAATGACGAGCTTTACAAAAGAGGCTTCTCCTAGCCTTACTTGAGGTGCATAGAAGAGGAGGAAACTAAATATGTTCTGGAAGAGGTGCACGGGGGAGTTTACGGCGACCACATGGGAGCAATGTCCCTCATCCAGAAGATCATGAGGGCGGGTTATTTTTGGCCCACAATGCAACAAGACGCAGTGGATTTCGTCAAAAGATGTGACCGTTGCTAAAAGTATGGAAATTTCCAATGAGTCCCCAGGGAAACGATGATGACCATTTCCTCACCTTGGCCATTCACACAATGGGGAATCAACATTATGGTCCCCCTACCATAAGGAAAGAGACAGATGAGGTTTCTACTCGTCACGATAGACTACTTCATGAAATGGGTAGAAGCGGAAGCACTAGAAACGATTATAGAAGCAAAGGTACAAAATTTTGTATGGAAAAATATTGTTTGCAAGTTCAGGATACCCAGGACGATCATCTCAAACAATGGTCACTATTTCGACAACCACGAATTCAGGTCGTTTTGCGAGAACCTAGGCATTAGGAACAAGTATTCGTTCCCAGGACATCCTCAAGCCAATGGACAGACGAAAGTAACGAACCAAACCTTGCTAAAGATCATAAAGACCTAGTTAGTGGGGGAAAAGGGCGCATGGCCCAAGGAGTTACCAAGCGTCCTATGGGCCTACAGGACTACAGCACGAACGCCAATAGGAGAGATGCCCTTCAATCTAACTTATGGAACAGAAGCAGTCATCCCGGTTGAAGTGGGACTCACTAGCCTCAAGACGGAGTTCTTCGACGAACAAAGTATCGACGATCAATTAAAACTGAACCTAGATTGTCCGGACGAAGTCAGAGACCAAGCCTCCCAATGAATGACCAAGTACCAGCAGAAGATGGTCGAATACTACAATTAGAGGGTAAAGCTGAAGAGGTTCAACATTGGAGATCTCGTCCTTCGAAAAGTGACGCCTGCAACAAAAGACCCAGCATAAGGCAAGTTAGGACCAACCTAGGAAGGACCCTATAAGGTCGTCCACTATTCTCGTCAAGGTAGCTACCACCTGGAGGATTTGGATGGAAACAAACTACTTCGTCCATGGAATGTTAAGCACCTACGAATAGGAACCATAGTCCAATTGTATGCATGATCTCATACTTTTTAATACAAATCAAATAAACATATTATTCAGCAATCCATGTATTCTGGGTACGTCTCTCTTTCTTAAACTACGACCGCCATCTAGAGGCAGAAACCTCGTCCAAATCATAAGATGATAAGATTCCTTAAATGGATGTACATCATCCAAATGAAAAGACGATAAGATTCCTTACGTGGATGTACATCGTCCAAAGTCCAAATCATAAGATGATAAGATTCCTTAAATGGATGTACATCGTCCAAATAATAAGAAAATAAGATTCCTTAAGTGGATGTACATCGTCCAAATCAAAAAACGATAAGATTTCTTAAATGGATGTACATCGTCCAAATCATAAGACGATAAAATTCCCTGTAGGGATGTACATTGTCCAAATTAAAAGACAATAAGATTCCTTGTGTGGATGTACATCTTCCAAGACAAATGATAAAACTCCTTAAACAGATGTACGTCATCCAAGTCAAAGGCAATAAGATTCCTTGAATGGAAGTACATTGCCTAAGTTAAAGATAAAATTTCTTAAACGTATGCATATCGTCCAAACGAAGGGTTTCTTAAATAAATACACATGGCAACATAAAGAGGCCGTCCTCTAACAACCAAGTCCACGTTTGGACAAATTTCTCTAAGTCCCTAAAAGGACGAAGATAAGCAAACATGCCATCAAAAATTTTCTAAGTCTCCAAAGGGACAAAGGGTACATCCAAAGCAAACTATAGCCAACAAGAAGTGCAAGCAAGATATATGAACCAACCAAATGAATAAAGATAAATGCATAGACATATTATATAAAATTGTAAACTGTTCAAAAAGCCCCAAAACATCCAAATATGAGGTGTCCAGTAGCCCTAAAACATACAGGGCATTTAAAAAAAAAAATCTTCAAGGGGCAGCAGATTCAAGCTTATGGAGCAATATCATTGACCTTATCAGCCTAGGGAGGGTCCGCGCTAGTAGACGTCATAGTCTGGGCTGCCAGGGCCAGCTCGTCTTCCTTAATCTCTTTATCAACAACCTCAAAATCCAACTCCTCCAGATCTGTCCTTGGGCCATGCTTTATCAGATACCTCCTCAGTAGTTCGAAGCCTTTAAAATACCATTGAAACAGAATGGTATTATACTCGTCAGTAGTTTGGAAAGCATGGACGGCCTTAGCAATGGCAGCCTTCATCCTCTGACCAACTGATGCAAGGAGGTTGTCCTTTTACTTTACCAGCTGCTTCTCGAAGTCCAGCTGCTCAGTCAAAACCTTGATTTGCTCCTTAAAAGTGTTGTTGGCATCCATAGCAGCAATCAAGTCTTTCCATAATCCTGAAGCTTCAGCCTCCAATGCCTCCATTTTCGAGTTGGCCACGACGGCCTTCTCCTCGTTTGCCAGATACTAGGTAGTGATGTGCATTGTTTCCCCTAATACTTGACAACAAAAGTTTTCATCATGACCAAAGTTAGCAGAGGCAGTTAAACTCTTAAGGACGAAGCAAAAAGGGACAAAATAAGGAAGATTACCTGCACGAGTTTGTGAACGTGACGACTCACCATCTCGTGGGATGGGACATTTGAAATCTCCTTCATCTTCCCAGGAGTAAGGAGCTCATTCGCATGATCCATATTTGCCCCAACATCTTCCCAAACACTGGAGCCCATCTTTTCTTTCCCTTTATCTCCTGTCTTTCATTTCTTCGAAGGATGGACAACCTCTTCGATTGAAATGCCAGGAGAAGCAATCTAACCTTAATCCAGATTTGGGGCAGGGGTGGACGAAACCCTCTCCACCGTTTCTTTTTCTTTTTCCTTATCAGTGATTCTTAATCTCCTTTGACCAACGTTGGAAAGGGGTTTGTTCTTCTTCCCCTTAATCTTTGCGTACATCTCCTTGTTGAACTTGGTTGTCATCTTTGCACCAAAAAGGGCAAGGAGTTAAGGCCAGGAAAAAGAAGAAAAGATGATCTGACATATTAGGACAACTCATGTTTTCTCTCTTCCAGGTCAAGTGCGCGAAGGACGTAATGAGAAGGCTCCGACCCCAAACAATGACGAGCTAACGTGCGTGGATCAACCAACTCGTCAAAATCATCAATAGTACTTGCGTACTTAATGGCCTCTTGAACCCTCTCCTTAAACTTATCCTTAAGCTTAGGACGCTCTTTTACTACAAAACAGAAAACTACACAAGGTTAGAATGACAACCAATATGAACAAAAGGTTAAAAAAGAAAGACATCTCATGGGAGGCAAATGCACCAAGCTAAGGGGTCTCCCACTGGGGCAACAACCTAGGGACGTCCCCCTAAAAGTCATCAGAAAGAGTCTCCCAACCATCGCCCGACACGAAGAAATACCTAGACTTCTAATAATGGAAGGATGACGGAAGATCACCGACGAGGCAAGACTTTCTATTCCAGGGTACAAATTCATAATACCCAAACTTCTTGGATTCTTTCAAACGGCAGAGATAGACGAACTTGTTAAGCGTGATCATATCCCCATCAGCTATAATCATCCAAATCACCATGCAGTTTATGACGATTCTCCTAGAATTCGACATAAGTTGCCCCGGAGCAAGGTTCAAATAGTGAAGAAGCTCCATGATGAATGGATGGATGGGAAATCTGAGGCCGCACAAAAACGCAGCCTCTTAAAAACAAACCTCTCCATGAGCAAATGCACAAGCCTTCTCACCCTTCCTAGGAAGACGAGCCCTAATCTCATCAAGGAACTGGAACCTATCCCTGAACTTACTAAAAATGTCTATCTTCAAAGTACATTTTTCTTTAAGGGCACAGAAAGAACGGGGTGTAGCAGAAGTAGCAGGATGAGAGGACGAAGGTGCATAGGAAGGCGTAGAGGTAGCTGTGTCTACCCCTGCCCCAGCTGTGCCTACATTAGAAGACGAACCTCTTTGTAGATCACCCAATCTCACCTCGGACCCCATATTTTCCCTTCTTAAATCCCCTCGAACGGATTTAAACCAAGCTAGGGATTTGTACAACAGTGGGTATAAGTCACCCAACACCAAACCTAAACCCCTACCAACCACAACAAAACCCCAATTTGTGGATATGGATCACTAGATGAAAACGCACCTAGTGGGTCACTACAAGAATCTACCAGTGCCCCTCAGCGAGCAAAAAGGAAGGCGATGGAGGGTGAAGTGCACTAATTTCAAAATAATCCACCATTAAAGAAAGCAACACAACTCAAAAAGGAAAATGGGAGCACAAAAAGAAAATAGGAGCACAAGAGAAAGGAATACAAGTAAAACTCAAAAAGGAAAAAAGGTGTAAATAAAGGGCGTACCTGAAAATAAGGGAGGAAACTGAGAAGACTAAGAGCAAAATGCACAACTGGGAAGTCAGGAAAACCAATCGCAGAAAGAAAGTGAAGAAATGAGAAAGGAAAGGCAAGGATTAAAAAGTTTACATTGAAAAGTGCGGGAAATCTGAAAAGGCTTCATCGAAAACAAGACCTCTCAGCCAATTAGAGTAGGACACATGGCCATGATGCGTGCCACCGGCCATGCCTCCACGGAGCAAAACCCCAAGTGCCCCAATCGCAAAAAAAAAAAAAAAGAAAAAAAAAAGGGGGGGGGGCTGCTAATGGTCCAGATCATATCCTTGTCCATAGAAAGATACGAGGACGACAATAATTCCAAGAACCATCCAGCCAGTGGTGATCATCGGGCGATGACGAACTCGTCCGTCCTTAATCATTGATGAAACATTACAAAACAATGATGAGCTTCTATACCGTTGGGGAGATAACCCACCATTAATGCCCTACAAAGGTGTTACGGGAATGAAATCACCATTAAGGCAGCACCAACGGCTAGAAGGAAGAAGTAAGCACCTGTATAAATACCTACCCATGAGACCCAAGAAGAGGGTACAAAAACTCTAGTTCACGGTGATTGATATTCTGTTATTGCTATTCTTATTCTAGCCATTCTAACTTTAGCATCGAAGGTTCTGTGGCAGGCACCACACCGGTGACCCATACTTCTTCCTTTCACGCTTTATTTCTTCAGGTTCAAGTTGGCATAGGACGACTCCATTCTGGACAAGCGATCTGGTTGACGATCTCGAGCATCATCAGTTGCTAAACTTGTTCTCTAAAATGGAAATGAAAACTTGCAAGATCAAAAGCAAAGTGGATTTTTGGATTGGGAGATGCGTTTCAACATTATTTGTGGAATTGCACGAGGGCTTCTTTATCTTCACCAAGACTCTAGATTAAGGATTATTCATAGAGATTTGAAAACCAGTAACATTCTTCTAGATCAAGAAATGCACCCTAAAATATCAGACTTTGGATTGGCAAGGATTGTTGGTGGCACACAAACTGAGGCAAACACAACTAAATAGTTGGAACCTAGTATGTTTCTTACAAACAACATGATTATTGAAGTTGGCTGTTTATATTATTATATATTATGGCAAATCTTACTAATCAGAAAAATATATTCTGGAAAATCTAAAATCCTTAAACATTATTTAGAGAATATGCACATAATTTCTTTGCTAATATTATAAGTTATTATGATCGTTGCAATGTAGTGGCTACATCTCCCAGGAGTACGCATTAGAAGGATTATTTTCTATCAAATCTAATGTTTTTAGTTTTGTTGTAGTTCTACTTGAGATTATAAGTGGAAAAAAGAACACAAGTTTTTATCAATCGGAACAAGCAATGTGCCTTTTAGGTTATGTAAGTGTGCATAATTTTCTTAATTTACTTCATACTATTTAGGTTGTGTTCTAGCTATGCTTTTGTCATTTTTTATTCATACCAATTTTTATTGTCATAGGCATGGAGACTGTGGACAGACAAAAAGGTGTTGGATTTAATGGACGAGCCGGCCCTACAAGATACTTGTATTGCAAATCAGTTTGTGAAGTGCATAAATATTGGTCTATTATGTGTACAAGACAATCCAAGTGATCGTCCTACCATGATGAATGTTATCAAGATGTTTGATATTGAAACTGTGAACCTTCCAACTCCGAAACGACCAGCCTTTTTCATAGGGAGAGACCAATCCAGGACAACTTCACCTAATCGACTAGAATCAAATAATGAATTAACGAATAGTCTAGAAGGATGATGATGCATGTTAGAGGTTCTCATGAGTCTTGTTATTCTCTTAATTACTTATGCAAAGTTTTTTGCGTACCCACAAGGAGAATATAAGAGCATTCACATCAGCTCGTTTAAAAGATTCCATCTATTTTACACCAAAAACCTACTTTTTCTATTTTACACTATCATTTTTACAAAACACCCACATCAGTTCATCTATTATACACTATCTTTTATATAAATAATATTTTTATATTCTTTTTTTAATATTATTTTACACATCCATTATCCTATTCTTCTTTTTTCTTTTTCCTTCTCTGCCGTTTCCTCTTTCTTTTCTTCCTCTTTCTCTCACGGTCAAAACCCAGAAGCACCATCAGTCCATCACAAGCACTCCATCAACACCACAACCATCACAAGCACCACAATGCCTCTCCAATCTAGAAGCACCGATCAAAACCCACATCACCAATCAAACCCACATCACCGATCAACCATCAAAACCCACATCACCGATCACTGATCAAAACCCACATCACCGATCAAACCCACATCACCGATCAACCATCACAAGCACCACAATGCCTCTCCAATCTAGAAGCACTGATCAAAACCCACATCACCGATCAAACCCACAGCACCGATCAACCATCAAAACACACATCACCGATCACCGATCAAAACCCACATCACCCCCAGAACAAAAAAAAAAAAAAAAAAAAAAAAAAAACAATGAGAATCTTATACATGTGCTCTTCTTCAGTCGACGGGACACCTCTCCTCCTTTGTGTCTCTTTAGACTTGGACCCAAAATCCACAGCACCCTTAGAATACTCGGAGCCCTGACCCACCGAGTCAAACTCATCCTCGTTCTCCACCGAGTCAGAACGAGGCACCCACTGTGATGATTCGTCTGTGTGTTTGTGTTTGTGTTTGTGATTGTGTGTGGGTTTGTTTGTGATTGTGTATCTGAGGAATGAGGAGAGAAGTTAGTTTCTTTTGCACAGAGAAGAGAGAGAGAAAAAGGGCGCAAAACAAGAAATTAATAAAATATGGTATAAACGAGCTACAGTGCCCGTGTAAACTTACACGGATACTGTAGCTCGTCCAAAATTATACACGAGTTTAGATGATTTTACAAAGACTGATGTAGTGTATTTTTTGCTTCAAAATGTGTAAAAATGGTCCAAATGTGTATTTTACACATTTATACACAATTATACAAATGTGAATGCTCTAATGTTTTCTTATTAACATTTCTTAAAAAGTTTGGGGCGTCATAGCCCTCAAGCTTGTATTTACTTGATTTGACTTCTAAGCAATTTCATTTTTATTGTCTTATCATCTCCTATATTATAAAATGTTTGTTTTTATATTTTAAGTAAAATTAATAATTTTAGCATTTTCCTGTTAAAAATAAGAAAAATATGGACCTTGATACAATGATATTGACATAATCTATAATTAAGTGTACTGGGATTTCAAAATTTATGGCCAAATTCACATGTACGTGCGGCCCTACTCAGCTATGGGGAGAATACTATTGAAATTTTAAGACTCTTAACGCATAGATTCCTTTCTTGGTTTATTTAGCTATAAACAAATCAAGTTGCTTGGATTTAGCTAGTTTAAAACTCAATTCATTATGTTTATCGAACAGATGAGTTGAGTCCAAGTCTTGCTTTCAAAATTGTTTGTCCAACATGCCAACTTAAATAAAAATTAGCTTTTTCATCAACAAAAAATTAAATATTAAATAAAACTTGGTTGAATAAATTTATAATAAGAACCTTGACTATATACTATTAATAAAATTGTTTGAAGTTGATTCCAGTTTTGTGTAGACGGAAAATTTATTGCTTATCAAATAAATACTTTAATATTCCTTGTCTAAAAGGAATAAGAGTATGAGTTAAATAGAGTTTGGAGTTAAATATATAGGTTCACCCTCAAAAAAAAAAGTTAAATATATAGGTCTTGACCAAAAATGTCATATATGGGGAGACGAGAAGACTCCTATAAGAGTTCAGTAGTTAGAGTTGGGTCGAGACTTGAGACAGATGGACAATTGATGTGGTGGGGTTTTGGCGTGTGAAAAATGGACAATTGAAAGTTCCTAACCAGCCATTAAAAACAATTGCATCAGGTGTGTGACTAAGGCTGTGTTTGGTTGGAGTGAAAATAGGGAGGATGGAAAACATAGGGAGGAAAATAGGGTAGAATACAGTGTTTTCCACCGTTTGGCAATAGAAGGAAAATGCGAAGGAAGGAAAACCCGGGAGAAAATTTTCTCTCCCGGGCCCACAATTTTCATCCTCCCAAATCGGGAGGAAAATCTGGAGAGAAAAGTGCTGTGAAAGCACTTTTACAGCAAATACCCTTTCCCAACGTCTACAACAACCCAGCGCGGCAGAATAAGAAAAAGGAAGCAGAAAATAACCACCCAACCGCCAAACCCAGCACCACCACCAAACACCGAAACCTAGCACAGAAAATTAACCCAACTCAAAATCAAGAAAAACCCAACTCAAAATCAATCAAAACTCACCGGAAAACCCAACCCAAAATCATCACAGACACACCACAAAACCATCAAAATCGTTCTAAATCTAGATCCAAAGTCATCAAACCCATATACAAATTCATATAAATAATCAAACCCATATACAAAATTGATGGAGCTCTCAATCAAAATACAAACTCAAATCACAATTTTAAAACTAATCAAATTAGAACCAAAAAAAAAAAAAAAAAAAGAAAAAAAGAGCAAGGCTGACCCATCTGAGCCTCGGTGGGAGGACATGCAGTGGTGCTTCTTGAATGCTCTGGAGTAGACGTAGTGTTAGAGAAGAAAAGAAAAAAGAAAAGTGAAGATTGAAGATAGTGCTCCAAACGAAGGGATAGAGAAGAGAAGGAGAAGAAAAGAAAAAAAGAGAAGTGAAGATAAGAGAAGAAGGCTCCAGACGAAGTGCCAGATAAAAAGAAAAAAAGAAAAGTGAAAGATAAAGACAAGGGAAAGGTGTGGAGGAGAAAAAAAGAAAAGAAACGTGTGGATGAAAAAAAAAAGAAAAAAAAAAGATAAGGGAAAAATGAAATAGAGAATAAAAAATTAAAATTGAGAAATTGCTAGTACAATAGTTTTATAATAATTCTTAAGTTGTGGGTTGTTACTGACTAATATGAATAAAAAAAATATTTAAGTGATATGTTCAAATTAAAATCAGTAATAACTTACCATAATTCTTTTTTTTTTTCAACGTGACGTGATCAAGTTGTACATTATTGTAATTTTTACATTATAATAATAAAAATAATAACATAAATTTATACATATAATGTGGTAAATTTTATATTATTTAATGAGTACAAATAAATATATTTCTTACCTATTATGTAACAAGGGTATAATAGTCAATTACATAAATTATATTTTCCATCTTTCCCTTTTTCTTTCCAACCAAACAAAAAAGTTTTCCACTCTCTCACTTTTCCACCCCTCCAACCAAACAAACAAGAGGGAAAACTAAAAATTTTCTATCCTCTCACTTTTCCATCCTCTCACAATTTTCCATCCTCCCACTTTTCCACTCCTCCAACCAAACAGACCCTAAAGCTGGTGCATTGGAAAATGATAAAACAATAAATTTTGTTGACAACTTTTTATATTTCTCATAAAAATAATGTCAAAACTTTTTTATTATGATTTTTTAACAATTGTCCTAAGGGCACCAATTAACATAACCCATTAATAAATTAGGTTCATATAATTGCAACATGCATAATTAATAAACTAAAAGGTTGTACTCATTGCAATGGACATGCACTAGAATAATGGACCAATTTACAATGGCTTTTGAGTGGAGTTGTAGTGTGTCTTTGTGTTAGAATCTCTCTCCCTCTTCATTGTGTGTGTGTTTGTTTCTCAAAAAAAAGAAAAAAAAAAGAAAAAAAATGAAAAAGAAAAGAATAATGGACCAATTTTGGTCAATCTATGCCTCAAAGTCAGTTAATAAGGGCAAGAGCCTAAGGAGGAAGATCGGCAGAAGACTCAGAAGCAGAGGTCCTAACAATATTTGCTTGATGAGAAGGGGCCCAAAACTAGTCTTTAAGTTGCAACTTGCCACACTTCAAGACGAGATGACCATGTCGTAGAGGCATTTTCCAAGGTTGGCCGAGATGGTATACATCTAGAGGCAGGTTTAGATAAAACCACAGGAGAATAAATATTAGAGATATATTGCCTTTGTTTTTGACTCATTTGGTAGAGTGTCTGAGTATGGTCTCGAATTGATACTCTATTGATGCATTGCAATTTTGCAAGTGTAATTGTAGCCTTTGGCGAGAAAGTTAGTAATGTTGGCATTCCCAAATTTTGGTAATAAGATTTATAGAAGGAAGTGAAGAGTGTTGGCATTCCCAAATATTGACAATAAGTGCTTTCCCAAGCTTCAAGGTGGGTAGCAAAGACATCCTTATATTCAACTGCCTTCTTAAATAATTCAGCAGCCTACACTACAACACAAGCTAGATAATAGATTTCACCAGAGATGTTGTGCCATAATTTCGTACCTTCGAGAAATATTATCATGGCCCCAAAAAATTAAGATTAAGCCTATCCAAAATATTTATGGTAATGGGATAGGTTACGGAATTGGATTGGTCATGGAAAAAAACAAATTTTTTGAGTAATGTTAAAGATACAAATTATTTTACAAAAGAATTTGCAAACTGCTCATGTGATAAGTGATTATTTGTAAATGAAAAAATGAAATTAATGGTGGACTTAAATGAAAACCAGTAAGAAGTTGACCACAACATCAGTTTGTAAAAATGTTATAAAATAATTTGTGTATCCAAGTGTAAATTACTTAAGTTCAAACTTAAACATATTTAGCACAAAAAAAAAGTACATACTTAGACATATGTATATAAGCACCTCTTTTCTTCTTTTTTTTTTTTTTTTTTTTTTTGAGAATCATGTATATAAGCACTTGAGCACCTTTTTCTTGTATCATTTTGGTAGGATCTCATAGGGGTATGTGAATGGTGAATCTTCAAAATCAAAATCAAATCAGTTGCGGTCTTTGTGGTCGGATATCTGGTTTGAGTTGACCAACCAATCTACCAATTTGGAACATTTTCATTTCCTATGAGAAATATAAATTGTACGTTTAATCAAAGCAAACCCCCCACACAACAAATCTTATTATTTCTAATTTATTTTTTTAATAATTTGAGCAAGGTTTATATAAAATAATTTATCTTATAATCATTGCACTCTGATTATTGAATACTTGTGATTTTCCTAGATGTGAGTCCTTTGTCTTTGCTAAGCTAGTAGACAAAGACAAAGACCCAAAAGGAAAAACCCAAGAAAACAAACACATCTAAACAACAGTTAACCAGAAGAAAACAAAAACATCTAGACAGAAGAACACCAGAAAACTAACACAGACTTAAAGAAAAGACACTGAAAACGTTACTGAGCCAGCAAGTCAGCCCTCAAAGCTTGAAAGACACTAGGAGCGAGACACCGTGATGCGATGAGCTCACCACCTGCATTATTACCCGATATGGGAGACCAAGAAAAGATGAATTTCACTCCAGGAATTTGTTGTTGAGAATCTCGAATATATCCTCTACAGTTTTCAGGATACTTTTTACATCAGTTTTAGATGTGAGTCTTTTTTTTCTTTTTTCTTCACAGTTTGAACCTTTTTTTCTCTGGACCCTGGCCTCAAGTACTCTGAACATGTGAGTACTTGATTCATCATTAATGGAGACTAATTCCAAAAAATCTTCAATAAAATTCAATCTTAGGAAATTAAAAGCTTCTCTTTTCTTTTTCTTTTTCTTTTTTGAGAACCAGATTAAGCTTAGTTGAATTACCTTCCAGTTATCTTTTCCTGGATCACCGAACAAAGAGTTATACATATCCTATTTCTTCTATTCTCACAATAATAAAAGCCAAATATAGATCGAGCACAAGAAAGTTTTCTGTGACCATCTATAAATGACGTCGTTATTTTTCTAATAAGTTACGTGTATTCATTGAATTTTAAATTCACAATCATACCTATCAATTTTATTTTTTAAGGAAAACATACCTATCGATTGTGCTCTAACAATAGAAAAAAAGAGTCATTTGTTTTATAGGTTAACCGACACCGTACAGTGCCCGATAACATTTCCCTTAGAATATTATAGGATTACAATAATGTGTATAGCTACTAGCTAGTTTAATATTTGTGTTAGTTTTGAACTGGAAAATGCAGCCTTGCGGAAATTACAATGACGTTTAGTTCCCAAAGGACATGAAATGGCTGAATATTTATTTTTGACCCTTATCGATCCCAAAGTCCTCACAAAGTTCTAAAATGCTAACGGACATAGGCAGGGCGGCTCAATAAATTCAATTAAATTATTATTTAGTGGGCTGTTTTAATTTTTAAATGTCAATAAAATTCAATTTATTTAATTTTCTATATTATATACATTTTTTCTATTTTAATACTGTTCTTCAAGTTTTTTGACATGTAAAACTATTAATTATGTTTTTTTTCACAAGTTGTTATGAAAATTTTGTCAATAATTATCTGTTACCCTCATAATAAATTTTTTTTTTTTTGGGTAAAATAGGTTATAGTTTCAATTGGATTGAATTTTTAATTTTTTATTGTTGGCTTAATATTTTGGGTCTTCTTGGAGGTGGGGAAAAGAAAGGCAAAACCAACCTATATATATATATATATATTTTTTTTTTTCATTTAAAAAATCAATTACTATTTAAAATTTAGAGAGGACTTTTGTTTAGGCAATAGGGGGCCTTGAGACCCTTCATTTTTTTAGGACAAATGGCAGCACTGCTGGATGCTTTATAACTTATAATCATGGTTTTAAAAACCGAACCGGACATAAAACCGTTTTTTTTGAAATTTCCGGTTCAACCCCGGTTTTTGACCGGTTTTTAGCCGGTTTTCCGGTTGTTGACCGGTTATTGACCGGTTTTGGGGTATTTAACCGGACCGGATTGACTTCCGGTTCCCGGTTGAACCGGTCGGACCGGCCGGTCCGGTCCGGTTTTTAAAACAGTGCTTATAATCCAATGTGCGAAACGCCCATAGTGCACTTGGTATATTCTTTTTCTTAATCATTATGGTCAGTGAAAGAAAAAAAATGAGAACAAGCACCAATAGTAGAAGATGGTCTGCTAACTGCATGCTGTCTTCCATATTGATCTTGTACATGCCACTGTTGTGTTCCTTTTATGCATATTGCGAAGCTAGAGACAGTTTGAAGCAAGGAGAGTGGATAAGTGACAATGGAGAAACTCTGGTTTCGGCTGGAGAGATGTTTGAATTTGGATTCTTTAGTCCTAGGAAGCTCTGGCAAGTCTCTGGGACAGGGTCTTGTTGATTGCTGAGGTTCTTATTTCCCTTTTAGATTAGGAATTTTTTTGGTTTAAAATTTAATTGGGTATTTAGTTTATAGAAATTTAATTATTATTATTTTTGTTGATTTAAAAATCTAGTTTGGGACTTTTTTTTTTTTTTTTTTTTTGCTGAATAATCTAGTTTGGGACTTTGAGTAGTGG
This sequence comes from Quercus mongolica, assembly GCA_011696235.1. Lineage (NCBI taxonomy): Eukaryota > Viridiplantae > Streptophyta > Magnoliopsida > Fagales > Fagaceae > Quercus > Quercus mongolica. The sequence goes on along the minus strand of CM022243.1, from coordinate 6,044,230 downwards.
GTAAGGACTCATCTTGGGCTTTTTCTTTTTCTTTTTCTTTTTCTTTTTCTTTTTTTTTTCTGAGGTTTTTATTGGGCTTGCCATTGTTATAAAAAAAACTTTGGATTTTTTCTTTTAGGCACGGTTTGGATAGGACTGAAATGGTGTTTGCGTTTTAAGTCTATGTTTTCTCCATCTTTTTTTTTTTTTTTTTTTTCCTTCAACTGTAGTTGTTGACCAAGTCAGCAGTAAACAGTGCATCCGTGCACTATTCACGGGTCCCACAAACATCAATTTTCAGCAACTTTTTCATTAAAAATGGGTTTCACAGTACTATTTATATATTTAAAAATTATTTTGTTACAGTTTTTTCAGTTTTCAGTTTTCAATTTCAGCAAAGTAAGTTTTATCCAAATAGACCCTTAATTTGCTCAAAAAACCCAAATATATTGTTATGTGAAATAAATTATGGACCAAAGTTTAATTTTATTGGGAATAAAATAACTAAGGGTGGTCACAATTTTTTTTTAAGGGTATACAAATATAAAATATTAAATTATTACATAAATTTTTTTTTTCCAGTCATCATTAAATATACGCCCGCCACTGCCACAATTCCATCAACTATATGCCCGGCAAAGTTTCCCCAACCCTCATCCTTCTTCCTGTGTTCATCATCTTCAGCCTTGCATATCTCTGCATCCTGGACCATCCTGTCATTCTCTTCACTGGACAGTCTTCCCTTATAATTAATGAAAGTGATCTTACTCATCACGCCAGTGGTCATCTCCTTGGCAGAAACATTCAAGATACGATTAGTGTCAATATCAAAACAAAGTTTTGCCTTAGTAACACCCCTAGGGGCTAATGGAATGCCAGAAAGCTCAAATTGTCCCAATAAGTTGTTGTCACAAGTTCTATCTCCCTCACCCGCGTAAACAGAGAATAACATAGAAGTTTGGTTGTCCCTCATGGTGGTATATATCTCCTTCTTCTTGGTGGGAATGGCGGTATTCCTTGGAATCACAATAGACATATCTGATCCATGAACCTCTATTCCGAGGGACAGAGGAGTGACATCTAAGAGCACGATGTCTTGAATTTTCTCATTACCCATTCCGGTCAAGATTGCAGCTTGAACAGCAGCTCCACAAGCCACAGCCTCATCTGGATTAATGCACTTACAAAGTTCCTTCCCATTGAAGAATTCCCGCAACAACTCCTGCACCTTGGGAATTCTGGAAGAACCACCTGTAACAACAACATCATGGACACAGCTCTTGTCCATCTTAGCATCAGTCAAACACTTCTCCACGATATGGATACACTTCCTGAACAAATCCAAATTGAGTTCCGCAAATTTGGCACGGGTAATAGTTGAAATGAAATCAATACCATTACATAAATAATCAACATCAATAGTAGTCTCCATTGCAGAAGAAAGAACTTCTTTTGCTTTCTCACAAGCGATTTTTAACCTCCTAAGAGCTTTGGAGTTTTCACTAATGTCCACCTTGTGCTGCCTCTTAAATATATTAACGAAATGCTTTACCATTCTGTCATCAAAGTCCTTACCTCCAAGGTGAGTGTCTCCAGCAACAGCCTTTACTTCAAAGACACCCTTCTCAATGGTAATTAGTGAAACATCTGTAGTGCCACCACCCAAATCAAAAATCAGTACATTTTTTTTGCCAATGCTACTGTCCATCCTATCAACGTAAGCAATGGTGGCAGCAGTTGGTTCGTTAATTATACTCAAGACATTCAGGCCTGCAAGGCGTCCAGCATCCCTTGTTTCCTTACGTTGTGAGTCATTGAAGTAGGCAGGGACAGTAACAACTGCATTTTTTACAGTTGTGCCCAGGTAAGCTTCGGCAATCTCACGCATCATTCCAAGGACCATATGAGATTTCCTCAGCAGAAAAGTGCCTCTCTTTGCCCTTATACTCGACAATGATCATAGGCGTATCACCAGGACCTTCGATGACCTTGAATGGAAAAAGATTGATATCACTCTGAACCAAGGGATCGCTGAATCTCCTACCAATCAATCGCTTGGCATCTGCATATATGACAATACCACTTTAAGGAATCAATAAATGATTTGACAACAATAAAGCATAAGGAGCAGAAATAAATTATTCATTTCTTGTCCATAGGTATATATACATTTAAGCAGAATTAGAAAACATCAAAAATTGGCAGCTTAAGCTCTTGTTGTTGACCTTGAAATTTTTTAATTTAAATCGATAATATATGCCTGAAATTTGTAACAGAGAACTTTAATTAAGCTCATATTAACTACAATTAATAAAGCCAAAACTACCCGTAATTGATAGCTTTTAACACCATGCATGGTAGAATTTGAATGAGATTGTCGCCTATAAAATGGTGAATATGAATGCTATAAAACATTGTGATATTCGGGTAAGTTCGTTTTTTTTTTTTTTTTGGGTTTTTTTTTTTTTTGACTTATTTAATTAGGTAAAGTATAGCAATATCTTTATCATTTGAAGAAAAAGTAAAGTTATATTTTTATTCCCAAAAAAAAAACGCATAGATATATTTTTACGTAATTTAATTTCAAATAAAATAAAAGGCAAATAATAATAAGCTCATCCAGACATATTACAATGATTAAGTCGAATATTCCTTCATCTTTTAGCTAATATTTGAGTGCAAACTAATTTTGTAAAAGGAAAAATTAGAAAGTTCTGGAAAATAAGTTCCATTTTTCCTTTAAATTTTCACTAATCTGAGCAATTAATGAATGGGAAAATTTTGATAAAAAAACATTATATATGAGACATCAATTAATAATACTATTAATAATTAACAAGTTAAATTAGAGAATTTGTGAAGAGGATCTTTCCTAATTTAATTAGAATTTGTTTAGTATTAGGGTACAAGTTATCTCTATACTCCAGGGAAAAGTTTATTTATATATGATACATATTAATTCAATAAGTACTAATAAATAAAATTTGATTACATAATTTATAAAAAAGGTCAAACCTAATTTAACCAAAAAAAATTTGTAATATTTGGTGACTTATCAAAAAAGATGGTGAATTTTAATTAATTTAAGCTAACATAGTTTGATATTATTTCTAACTACAAAAAATAAATTAATATATTAGAAGGAGACCAGGGATCGGAGCCAAAAAAATCATTCAATTTCTTCTGTTCTTAAGGAGTTTGCCTTCCTAACATGGTGAAAAATAGAAAATAAATGATTCCTCCTCCTAACCATTTTTTTTATTATAAAAAAAGGAAAAAAAGAAGACAAAGTACCTTGCATAGTAATTCAATAAAAAAAAAAAGAAAAAGAATGACATGTATATGTTACCACCATATAGATACCTTTAAATTGCATCTGCTTCTGCTTACTAAAATGATTACCACCTTTTATGATATCCATCGAGAAATTGATTTTCTTTTTTTATAGAAAAATATGTGACTTGTTAGTTGTTAGTTGTTACTATCAACTTAATATGAAATTAAAAAAAAAAAAAAAAAACAAATTATATATGAGTTATTATGTGATGTAATATAATTGTCAATTTGACGTAGACAATTTTTTTTTCCTTCCCAAACAGAGGTTAGAAAGACTATCTTTTTCAATTCTGACCCAATCACAATTTAGCAAATAAAATAAAATAAAAATTTATGTGGAATTATTATTAATTTTCATGCGATGTGCTAACAATGGATGTGATCAAGTGGCGGGGTTAGGATTTTAGTTTAGGGGGGGCAAGGTTTAAAGACAATATTAAACTAAAATAACCTTAAAAAAAACTAATCAATATTAATAACCTAATAGATAAACAATTGTAAAAAACTATAATTGTTATATACAAAATTTAATATAAGTATAAACTATAGTTTATTTTTTCATAACAAATTTAATTTGCTCAACAATATTTGACGTTTTATATTTTTAAACTGTTGCATAGTCACTAATAATCAAAGTAAAAAAGTATAGCAATAAGCCAATAACGTGTAAAATTGGAAACAAAAAAGTCAAGAAGGAGAAAAAATGGATAGTAGAGGTTTGGAGAATTTCAATACCGTACTGGGACATTAGTTAGTTTATCTTTTCTATAACAAAATAATAATAATAATAGAGTGTAAAATTTAAGACCACCATCATTGCGGTGAAAAAAAAAACCCCAATAATAATAATAAAAAATAAGAAGAAAGATAACAGAAGAAAATTGAGTTAAACAGTAAAGTGTCATATATGGTGATAAGCTATAAATTTGAACAATATAATAAAAGCTTAAAAGAGAAAATAAGTAGTACTACTGTAAATGGGATGATCTATGCAGCTTTTTCCTTTTTTATTTTACGTGTCAGGATTGTTTTTCTATAACAAGACATTTTGTTTTCTTGAATTTTTTTCCTATGTTAGGCAAAGCATTTAAGAAAGGAACCTAAATAATGGGGAGTATAACACTAAGTGCTTAAAAAAAATAATAATTTAGAAGATTACCAAAGACGGAGTTGGTGGGGTTCCTGGTGACCTGCGTCTTCGCCGCATCACCGACCAAGCGCTCCGTGTGAGTGAAAGCAACATAAGATGGCGTCGTCCTCTTTCCCTGATCATTTACTATTATCTCTACTCTTCCATTTTGCCACACTGCCACGCACGAGTTCGTCGTTCCCAGATCGATTCCTATCGCCGGACCCTCTCCATGGTCGGACATTGTCGTCGGGAATAGAAGCCCAAAGACTTATGTTAATCAAAACTAAAGTAGATACTGTAGATGAAAGTAGACTATGAGGCAATTTAGAATTGAAAGGTTGAAGGCCCTAAATACTTAACATGCACATGGGCAGGTGCTTGTAGAAAAAGCAAAAAGAAATAGAAGAAAGCAGTATGTATGAGACACTTTTGACGATGAAAGCTTAAAGACGGTACAATCCCCTTAACCCTTTTTTTTTTCTTGACAACCTATATCCCTTAACCTCGAAGTTTCCTCCTTTCCACTTAAGATGGAAAAAGAAAAAGAAAAAGAAAAAAAGAAAAAAAAAAAGGAGGTCTTAAATATAAACATGTCCTACATTTAAAATGTGTACATTTACGTATAGGTGATGTGTTAATTTTAATTCTTTTTCTTCTTAATTTCTATAATTTCTTTGATGATTACACAACAAACATTGCTGTTAAGAAAAACACTCCCACAACAAACATTTTAATTTACATTTAAACGTAAAAATTTGAAGAATAATATAAATACTAATATAATAGTGTTAACAGTGATACTCTTAATTTGCTAAAAAGTTACTTTTAGCACCATAAACAACAAAATGCATGCTGCATTGATGGTGCTAAAGTTAAAAAATTTAGCATCCAAACTATAGTAACTATAAAAAATGATAGCTTACTATAGCTATAAAGTTATAATTTTTTTTTTAATTCCAATTCTCTCTCTTCTTCTATTTCTTTCTTTCTTTAGCTCCCCAGCCTGTTCTCTCTCTTTCTTTTATCATTTTTTTTTCTCTCTTCTCGTCAGACTCAAATCTTTTTTTTCTTTTTTTTCCTCTCTTCACTCTCTCTTTTGTAGTGATATAATGGGTTTTGTGGCCGGCTGTGGGAGTAGTGGTGATAGGTTTTCTGATGACAGGTTATGTGGCCGGTTGTGGGTTGTTGGGGAAGAAGTGAGAAAAGAATTAATTAATAAATAAATAAATAAACAATGTTTGGCTTAGATGTGAAAAATAAGAGAATTGATATGGTGAGAGTTATGAAATGGTGTGATAAAATAGATAAAATAAGTTTTTGAGATGTTAAAAAAAAAAAAAAAAAAAAAAAAACTTAAAATTTTACATTTACCATTGTGAATGCTCTAACAATGCATAATTAATTTAAGTTGTAATGGTCTTTGTTACGTATTTGTAATTTCCTTTTAAATTCATATATCAATAATATTTAAATTTGAGATATTATATATTAATAAAAAAATATAATGGAATAGGAATTTATTTTCAACAAAAAAGAAAAATGATTCTCTTTTACTAGATACAAGTCCTTTGAGAATGCATCCAAGTGGAATCTCCTTGTCCAATACCCCGACCCCCAGGAGAATGGAAGAAGCATCATAAAGGAGGATAGACTACTATAGAATACAAAGTACTTGAGAGGCACTCCAAACTAGGTAGCAAATCTCAATTTGTGCATAATGGCTGATGAAACACAAATTCGTCAGTAAGAGTGGGCAGATGGAATCCCCTGTAGAATGTGAAGGTTTGCTCGATGAGGGCCACCGGTGTGGTGCCTGCCACAAAGTCTCCGATGCCAAAGTTAGGATAATAGACAAACACAATAAAGAAGCAGAATGTACTTTCAGAGTATTTTTGCATATATCTTACCTTCCGTTGATTGTATGAAAGCTTTATACCTGAGGCCTTAGGGGCTAGTCGTTGGGGCTGTTAATGCTCTCTGAAGTAACGCCCCTGGTCCAATAATGAGACTTTTAAGAGGCTCCCAACGGTCTGCTTGGTCGATTTAGTAACTGCTCAGGTCATTGATTGACTGCATTGAATGACTCCCTGCCTTCGTCAGTGATGATGGCTTTCTTCGTTGTTTCTGATGACCTCGTCATGGATGATTCCTTCGTCATTAATGTTATCTTCGTTAGTGGGATGTAGAATCGTCATTCCTGTCAGTTGCCCCCCAGGTTCTGGGGTTGTCGGTGACACATCATGACGATCACAGAAGATGAAAAGTTTTTCTTGTGACTCTTGGGGTTCTGTTCCGCTTTTAATGCTTAGTGGCGGCGCTACACGCAATCATGGCCACGTGGCGCGTGATGATCTGTGGAATTAATGGCATGACCCTTGGGTTTCCCGCTGGTTTTTCAATCGTTTTTGACCCAAATTTAAAACTTCTCCTCTTTAATTTTTCTTCTACTTCAGAGAGCAAAGACAGACAAATTCTTCAGTGATACTCTGAGCATTTTCTTGGGACTTCCTTTCTTCTCCAAATTACCTTGCGTTGTGCTTCTGCTGTTCCGCCATTGGAGGTACGTTTCTCTTTCCTTTTTCTTTCTTCTTTTTTTCTTTTACTGTAGCATAATTTCTGATTTGCTATTCCCTTTTATTTCTCTTCTGTTGTTGGTCCTTGTTTTTCTTTTGGGGTTTTAGTTCTGTACCGTATTTTTCTGCCCTCTGATTTCTGCATTTTCCATGGTTGATAGCTTGGAGGTTAGGATAGCTTGCCCGTCGATCTCCTTCCTTTTTGCGCGTCTAGGGGGGTCTTTGGGTACTTACCCGTTTTTACAAAATTTTGTGTACGAGGGCAATAGTTTGAGCGTGGTTTTGGGCAAATTGTTGCCCTTGCTCCGTCAATCGCTCAATTGGTTCGAGGGTTTAGGAGGGAGAGGATTAATGTCTGAGGTTAGGTCTAGTGACCTTGAGACTGGGCTATCATCCAGTGGTGACCCGGCTGAAGGAGATACAGCCGTCTCTAGCCCTCGAGAGGTTAGGGCTTTTTATGCCCTCAATGAGATTTGTGGTCTGGATGCCGAGACCGTAAATAGATTCAAGGATAGATTTCAATTTCCGTCTAGGGTTCGTGTTCGTCTACCCAGGGAAGAAGATAGGGCCTGCCACTTTTTCCCAGGCGAAATATGCTTTTACGAGTCAACTTTCACCTGCGGGCTTAGGCTCCCCGTCCACCCGTTCCTGATGGAACTTTTAGATCACTTTGGTATAGCTCCCAGGCAGCTCATGCCTAACTCGTGGAGGATCGTGATTAACTGTATGCAAATATGGTTGGCCTCCAACGGGGATATGATCAGGATAGGCGAGCTCACTTACTTGTATCGTTTGAAAGTGGGGGTATTATGAATTAATCCCTTGGGAGAGAAAGACTAGGATCGTCAAGGGATTGCCCTCGTCATTCAGGTATTGGAAGTCGCGCTTTTTCTTTGTGTCTGGGGACGACTTCGAGACTCAATCCAGTAGTGATTGGGGTGATATCCCGAGGTTGCTCCGTCGGTGGGGAACCCCGACCTTAGGTGCGTCAGTATTTCTCCCCGTCGTTTTAATTTTGCTAACTTTGAGGCTCTGGTCTTGCTCACTTCTTTGTTTCTTTGTTTGGTATAGTTAAGAGACGGCCTGGACTGAAGAGCCGGTATAAGGAACGCATCGAGACTGCGATCGGGTACGCTGAGACGATTGAGAGCTGGGACGAACTGGTAGACCCCCGGTCTCTTGCATTTTACAATCTCGGTCCTGACCCGTCTCCTTTCGTTCTTCGTCAGCTTGGCATTGAAGGCAAAAAGAGTAAGTTTTAACTTCGTCAATGCTGATTCTTCTTATGTACACTTAAGCATTCTTGACAGGCATTTTCTTCTTGCAGAGATGACGACAAAATTTAACAAGGATATGTACGCAAAGATGAGATCGAAGAAGGACGAACCACTGTCCAATCTGGGGAAGAAGGCTGTGCGAGTTACCGGGAAGGGTCCTGCCTCCATGCCCCTTAGTATCATTCCTTCCATAGCTTCTGAAATGACGAGGATTGCCTCCCCGACCGCTTCAATAGAGGAGATTCCTACTCCCGGCTCCAAAAGGCCGCGTGTGGCTAGCAAAGGGATGGAGAAGACTGATACTCGTTCATCCACAATATGGGATGACGAGACATTGGCCGTAGAAAGAGCTCACGAGGTCGTCACTCCAGCGGACTTGAAGGCTCTTTCTGATATGTCCTTAAACGATGTGGCTTCTCGTCATGTTCACAAACTCGTCCAGGTATGGGGTTTTTCCTTCTACATTTCACCATTTTTTTTTTTTTTTTTTTTTACAGACGACTTCATAATTCCCTCCAGGTGTTGGGAGAGAACCTCCATAGTACCGCCGAATACCTCACTCAAGGGGCCATGGTGGCGTCTCTGACAACTCGGATGGAGGCCTTGGAGAAAGAGAACTCTGACCTGAGGACGAACCTGATCACCTCCATGGACGAGGCAACGACATTGAAGGAGAAGGTCAAAGTGCTGGAGGACGACCTCAGAGATGAGCGCGGGTTGACTCACGAGAAGGACGAGCAGCTTCTTGCAGCCAAGGAGAAACTTGTGACCATCGCTGCTCGATCCGTGGAGGCTTTCCAGACCACTGACGAGTACAATACTGTGCTCTTCAGTTGGTATTTCAAAGGTTTCGAGCTTCTCCGGAGGTATATGATCAAGCATCCTTCTGGAGTCAACCTGGAGAGTCTGGACTTGGAAGAAGTTGACAAGGAAATGGCTCTGGATGAGGCGGCTTCATCTTCTGCCCCTGGTGATGACGCGCCTGAGCCTGTTGCTAACGTACCGACCAGTGAAGGCACAGCTGATGCCTGATTTGAATACTTAGAAATTTTCCCTTTTGTTTTATGGTGGGTGCCCGTCTTGTTTTGGGCCTTTTCTTTTTGTAAATCTAATTTCAAAACAGTTAATTTTATTTTGAAAACAATGATAGTGGCCCAGTGGTTATGGGCTGGAATGAAGCGTACTTACTTTTCCTCTAGATGTTTTGGCTGATTTACATCCGTCTACCATTTTGTGCTTTGTTAATCAGTTGTTGCATCCTGTTTTGATTTGATGTACTGCACTCTTTTCTCCGTCAAATAGACTCCTGCCACTTGCAATTGCCAGGGGGTGCTGCCTGGGTGGCTTGTGTCCGTCCAGGCGGACTCTTGTCACTTATTTTTATTTTTATTTTTTTTTTTTATCGTCAGTAACTTACATCCGTCAAGGCGGAATCTTGTTACTTAGTCTTTTAACCATCCTATGATGGTCGTCAGTAACTTACATCCGTCAAGGCGGAATCTTGCTACTTAGTCTTTTAATCATCCTACGATGGTCGTCAGTAACTTACATCCGTCAAGGCGGAATCTTATTACTTAAGTCTTTTAATCATCCTACGATGGTCGTCAGTAACTTACATCCGTCAAGGCGGAATCTTGTTACTTAATCTTTTAACCATCCTATGATGGTCGTCAGTAACTTACATCCGTCAAGGCGGAATCTTGTTACTTAATCTTTTAACCATCCTATGATGGTCGTCAGTAACTTACATCCGTCAAGGCGGAATCTTGTTACTTAATCTTTTAACCATCCTATGATGGTGGTTAGTAACTTACATCCGTCAAGGCGGAATCTTGTTACTTAATGATTTATAGGCCTCATGGTTGACCAGTAATGCCTGCGCAAAAACATCAGAGGAATAATACTTTTATTAATTTCAAGAACGAATGCATTCGTGTATTACATTTACTCATGGTATTTCTTTAAATGCTCAATGTTCCAAGGACGAGGGAGCTTTTGTCCGTCCATAGTTTCCAGATGGTAACTTCCTTGTCTAGAGTAGTGAATGACGCGGTAAGGCCCTTCCCACGTAGGGCCCAGCTTCCCTTGAGTAGGGTCTTTAGTTGCTATAGTGATTTTGCGAAGGACGAGGTCCCCTATGTCCAGTCGACTGAGTTTAACCCTCTTGTTGTAGTACTCGGCCATCTTTTTTTGATACTTTGTCATTCTACTGGACGCATTGTCTCTTACTTCATCCAGGCAATCCAGGTTGAACCGCAGTTCCTCGTCATTGAGTCCATCTCTAAAAGTTCCTCGTCTGATGCTTGTTACTCCAACTTCTACTGGGATTACTGCCTCTGTGCCATAGGTAAGCCTGAAGGGTGTCTCTCCTGTTGAGGTTCTGGCTGTAGTCCTGTATGCCCATAGGACACTAGGTAGTTCTTCTGGCCAGGCACCTTTTGCTTCGTCCAGCTTGGTTTTGATTATCTTGAGCAGCGTCCTGTTCGTTACTTCCGTCTGTCCGTTTGCCTGGGGATGTCCCGGAGATGAGAACTGATTCTTGATCCCGAGGTCCGAGCAGAAGTCTCTGAAGCCTTGGCTGTCGAACTGCCTCCCATTATCAGATATGATCGTCACGGGAATCCCGAACCTGCAGATTATGTTTTTCCACACGAAGCTCCGGATCCGAGCCTCAGTGATGGTTGCTAGGGCCTCTGCTTCAACCCATTTTGTGAAATAGTCAATAGCAACTAGAAGGAATTTTACCTGACCTTTACCTTGGGGCAGAGGACCGACGATATCGATTCCCCATTGTGCGAATGGCCATGGGGAGGCTATGGTCGTCATCTTCTCCGCTGGAAGCCGTTGCACATTCCCGTACCGCTGGCATCTGTCGCACCTTCTGACGATGTCAGCAGCATCCCCCTGCATAGTTGGCCAAAAATACCCTGCTCTTATCACCTTGTTGATTAGGGATCTGGAGCCGGCATGGTCGCCACAGATTCCTCCGTGTACTTCTTCCAGGATGTATTTGGCCTCATCCTCGTCGACGCACTTTAGATAAGGCATAGAGAAGCCTCTCTTGTACAAGACGTCATTCAGGATCGTGAACCTGGCTGCTCTCTTCTTGACCTTTCTGGCTTCGTTAGTATTCTGAGGTAGGTGCCTATCCTGGAGGAAGGATATTATGGGCGCCATCCAGGTGTCTGTGCTCTGGATGGTGAACACCGCCACCTCTTCAATACTCGGGTGTTTCTGGATCTCTATTGCCATGTCTGTGCTCGTCCTCCCTTCTTCTGATGACGCTAGTTTCGATACTTCGTCGGCCCCAATATTCTGGCTTCTTGGTATCTGGACGAACTCCACTGTGTCGAACTCCTGAGTTAGTTGCCTTGTCAGTTTAAGGTATTTCTGCATCCTTTCTTCCTTTGCCTCGTACTCTCCACTGATCTGTCCGATTACCAGCTTTGAATCACTCTGGATCAGCAAGTTTTTGGCACCAAGAGCTTTCCCAAGCCTCAAGCTCGTCAATATTCCTTCATACTCGGCTTCGTTATTGGTGGCTGGGAACTTTAGTTGAATCCCATATTTCATCACTTCTCCGTCGGGGGTGGTTATGACAACCCCTACTCCCCCCCTCTTTTGGGCTGACGAACCATCTGTCTGTATTGTCCATTTATCAACTTCGTCCGTAATTCCATCTTCGTCTGGAAGAGTGAATTCAGCGATGAAGTCAGCCAGAGCTTGTGCCTTGATAGCTGTTCTTGGTTGGTACTCGATGTCAAATTGGCTGAGTTTGATTGCCCATTGGACCATTCTCCCTGCTGCTTCTGGTTTGTTCATTGACTTCTTAATTGGTTGATCCGTCATTACAAGGATAGGATTTGACTGGAAATACGGCCTGAGCTTGCGCGAGGCTACTATAAGTGCAAATGCAATCTTTTCGATCCTTGGGTACCTGAACTTAGCTCCTTGAAAGGCTTGGCTGACGTAGTACACCGGGAGTTGCTTCTTGCCTTCTTCTCTAATCAAAGCTGCGCTTACTGCCGAGGCTGACACCGTCAGGTACAAGTATAGGTTCTCTCCTCCTTTGGACGGGCTCAGGAGAGGTGGACTGCTCAGGTATTGCTTCAGGTCTTGGAACGCTGCTTCGCATTCGTCGGTCCAAGCAAAAGCCTGCTTCAGGGTTTTGAAGAAGGGAAGGCATTTGTCTGTGGCCCTAGAGACGAACCTGTTTAGAGCTGCTATCCTTCCTGTGAGTTTTTGTACATCTTTGACGGTCTTGGGTGAGGCCATGTCAATGATAGCTCGTACTTTCTCTGGATTTGCCTCTATTCCTCTCTGGGACACCATGAATCCCAAGAACTTTCCCGAGGCTACCCCAAAAACACATTTGCTTGGATTCAACTTCATCTGGTGTTTTTTGAGGGTTGCAAAAGTCTCGTCCAGGTCGTCCAGATGAGCGAGCTCTTCCTTACTCTTGACGAGCATATCGTCCACGTATACCTCCATGTTTCTGCCAATTTGTTGGCTGAACATTTTGTTTACCATTCTCTGATACGTAGCTCCAGCATTTTTCAACCCAAAAGGCATCACCTTGTAACAGTAGAGTCCTTGGCTTGTGATGAAGGCGGTCTTCTCCTGGTCTTCTTCAGCTATCTTTATCTGGTTGTACCCTGAGAAGGCGTCCATGAACGTCAGTAGCTTGTGTCCGGCGGTGGAGTCCACGAGCTGGTCTATCCTTGGTAGAGGGAAGCTGTCCTTTGGGCATGCTTTGTTCAGGTCGGTGAAGTCTACACACATTCTCCATTTTCCGCTCACTTTCTTTACCAGGACGACGTTGGCGAGCCATTCTGGATAATATACTTCCCGGATGAATCCAGCCGTCAAGAGTTTGGTTACTTCCTCTGCTACTGCCTGATCTCGTTCTGGAGCGAAGGTTCTTCGTCGTTGCTGAACGGGCTTCCTACTGGGGTCCACATTCAGCCTATGCTGTATGACTTCTGGAGATATGCCTGGCATGTCCTCGTGACTCCATGCAAAGACATCTAGATTCCCTTTAAGGAACTTTATGAGTCTCGCTCTCATCTCGGGGCTTAGCGTCGTCCCTATCCTAGTCGTCTTGTCCGCATTTCCTTCTACCAATTCCACTGCTTCCAGGGTCTCCATCCCGTCTTCCTCTTTTTCTTCTATCGTCCACGTGTGGTTCTCCTTTCTTGCCAGTACGGCCTGATAGCACTCCCTTGCCAGGACTTGATCACCCTTCACTTCACCCACGCCGTTGTCTGTTGGGAATTTCACCTTCAAACAGTAGGTTGACGTTGCCGCCTTCCACTTGTTTAGGGTGGGCCTCCCAATGATGACATTGTAGGACGAGGGGCAATCTACCACCAGGAAGTCTACTTGTTTGGTCAACTGCAATGGGTAGGTCCCTGGCGTCACCGTCAGAGTCACTATACCCCTGGGGTAGACCCTGTCTCCACTGAAGCTGACGAGCGGAGAGTCAAAAGGGCGGAGCCTTTTTGGATCTAATCTCAACTGCTGGAAGGCTGGGAGGTAGATGATATCCGCTGAGCTCCCGTTATCAACAAGGATCCTTCTGGTATTGAACCCTTCTATATTCAGCACTATGACCAGGGGATCGTTGTGAGGCTGCTTTACTCCCCTGGCGTCTCCTTCACTAAAGGACATGTCTTGGTATGTTCGTCGGTGCTTGGATGGAGGCATGGTGTGGACGCTGTTCACCTGTCTATGGCATGCTTTTTTGAGTGATCTAAATGATCCTTCTGAGAATGGTCCTCCTGTGATCGTGTTTATCTCCCTGATCAATTTGCGTGGAGGCTGGGACGGATGGTCGTCATCCCGAGTGAAGGATTCATGTTGGGTCCTGTTGTCGTCTCTGAACTTGCTATATTCTCCTTTCTTTACATACTTCTGTAACTTTCTTTTCCGTATTAATTCCTCTATTTGTTCCTTCAGGTCTCTGCAATCTTCTGTGTTGTGGCTGTGGTCTCTATGGAACCGGCAATACTTGTTCTTGTCACGTACGTTGGGGGACGAGTGTAATGGTCTGGGCCATTTGAGATAATGCTCGTCCTTGATCTGCGTGAAAATCTTGTCAACAGGCATAACCAAAGGAGTAAATTTTACCTGACGAGGATTTTTGTCGTCTTTCCTTCTATTCCCGTCATTGTTCAGACGTTTTGGTCTGTCTCTCTTTTGCCCTCTACGGTCGTCTTCCCTTTTGGACTTGTCTCCTAGCCTCTCAGTATCTTTTATGGCAGCTAGAGCATCTTCCGCGTTCATGTACTTTTGTGCCTTCAGGAGCATCTCAGCCATCGTCTTCGGGGGTTTTTTGCAAGAGAGGCTACGAGGTCTCTGGATCTCAACCCTGCTTTGAAGGTCGTCAGCTACACCTTGTCATCAGCTTCGTCTACTTCCAGAGTTTCCCGGGTGAATCGGTTGACATATGACCTCAGAGTCTCCTTCTCTCCCTGTCTTATGGTGAGTAAGTAATCTACTGGTCTCCTTGGGCGTTGTCCCCCTATGAAGTGGCGCAAGAAGGCACTACTCAGCTGATCGAAATTGTCTATGGACGAGTTTGGCAACTTAGTAAACCATTCTCTTGTAGCTCCTTTGAGAGTCGTAGGGAAGGAACGACACAATATCTTGTCAGGTGGTTGCTGAAGACCCAGAGTCGTCTTAAAGGTATTAAGATGATCCTGAGGGTCCTTGAGTCCGTCGAATGGCTCTAACTGAGGCAGGAGAAACTTTGACGGCACGGGGCAATCAAGTATCGCTGCAGTGAAAGGCGAATCCGTAGCCCTTATCATTTTGTCTACGCTCCGGTCTGTCTTTTCTTTGATAGCACTCCTTAGTTCGTCCATCTCTTTCCTCATTTCCCGAAGAAGATCTGAGTTCTGTTCGTCCAAAGTAGTTGGTCTCCGGGGGTTTTCCCTCCGTTGGCTATCCCCCTCTTCCTCCGTGTTACCCTTGGACCGGTTTTCTTCCTGTTGAGCTTGTTGAACCTGCTGGAGCCGCAGCTTCATTTCCTGGTTCTGTCTGGTGAGTTCCTCAATGGTGGCTGCAAGGGCTTGAACTTGCTGGGCCAAGGTTGCTGAATCTGGGTTGGATTCCATCTGGATATGGAGAATTGATGGAAACTACGTTTTCGAGTATGAATCTGAAAACTCGTCCCCACAGACGGCGCCAAACTGATGAAACACAAATTCGTCAGTAAGAGTGGGCAGATGGAATCCCCTGTAGAATGTGAAGGTTTGCTCGATGAGGGCCACCGGTGTGGTGCTTGCCACAAAGTCTCTGATGCCAAAGTTAGGATAATAGACAAACACAATAAAGAAGCAGAATGTACTTTCAGAGTATTTTTGCATATATCTTACCTTCCGTTGATTGTATGAAAGCTTTATACCTGAGGCCTTAGGGGCTAGCCGTTGGGGCTGTTAATGCTCTCTGAAGTAACGCCCCTGGTCCAGTAATGAGACTTTTAAGAGGCTCCCAACGGTCTGCTTGGTCGATTTAGTAACTGCTCAGGTCATTGATTGACTGCATTGAATGACTCCCTGCCTTCGTCAGTGATGATGGCTTTCTTCGTTGTTTCTGATGACCTCGTCATGGATGATTCCTTCGTCATTAATGTTATCTTCGTCAGTGGGATGTAGAATCGTCATTCCTGTCAATGGCTTTTAAGAAGTTGCACTTGACATGATTATAAGCCTTACTAAACATGATTATAAGCCTTGAAATTACATCCTATTTTTCTTTCCGTAGAGATCTAACATGTAATTTTGCTAAATCAAAGGGGCGAAATTTCAAGGCGACAGCCAACAAGACCACTAAAAAAAATTGGAAAACAAACATTTATTTTTCTAATCTATATTTTTATCTATACTTACATAATTTTTTATATAATCTTTTTTTTAGGATTTTTTTTTTTATATAATGTAATTATGTAACATTAAATCTTTTTTTTTTGTTAAATAATTTTAAAGTTACCATATAAGTTTTTAAAATCCCTTCTTCTTTTTTTTTCAAATCATTAGCCAAATATACATTTGATTTGAATTTTAGAATTACAAATAGTGCTAAACCATGATTGTTTAAACTAATTAAAATCCACACTTTTTAAAGCAACCCAATACCAAATAAATCTAGTTTATTTTTTAAAATTATAATTAAATTAGATATATTCTTTTCAATAAATTCTCTAATTTGGCTTTTTATATATCAATATCATTTATAAATTGTTTTGTCCAACTTTTTCATGTATTGTACAGTTTGTACTGGTTAATGATTTGCATTATGTTATTTCTAGCAATACTAAGGACAACTTTTTTTTCATAATATTTTTAACAATATATTAAAAATAATAAGTTGTGATAACAATAACATCACTTACATATAAATCTACATTGATTTCCTATTTATTATCTGCCAATCAATCAATCAATATCAATATATATATATATAGCAGAGATTTTATGCGGGAAAGCATAAGGTCTTGCCATATGACACTCTAATGTTAGGTTTAGCCTTTCACATTAACTTCTTCATGCCATTCTTAACATGCACATGGGCAAGTGCTTTTAGGAAAAGCAAAAAGAAATAGAAGAAAGTAGTATGTATGAGACACTTTTGACGATGAATGCTTAAAGACGGTACAATCTCCTTAACCCTTTTTTTTTTCTTGACAACCTATATCCCTTAACCTCGAAGTTTCCTCCTTTCCACTTAAGATGGAAAAAGAAAAAGAAAAAGAAAAAGAGAAAAGGAGGTCTTAAATATAAACAGGTCCTACATTTAAAATGTGCACTTTTTTTTTTTTTTTTTTTGCTGAATAAATGTGCACTTTTACGTATAGGTGATGTGTTAATTTTAATTCTTTTTCTTCTTGATTTCTATAATTTCTCTGATGATTACACAACAAACATTGCTGTTAAGAAAAATACACCCACAACAAACATTTTTATTTACATTTAAACGTAAAAATTTGAAGAATAATATAAATTGCTAGTATAATAGTGTTCATATAGTGATACTCTTAATTTGCTAAAAAGTGATTTTTAGCACCATGAACAACAAAATGCATGCTGCATTGATGGTGCTAAAGTTAAAAAATTTAGCTCCAAACTATAATAACTATAAAAAATGATAGCTTACTATAGCTATAAAGTTATAAATTTTTTTAATTCCAATTCTCTCTCTTCTTCTATTTCTTTCTCTCTTTAGCTCTCCGGCCTGTTCTCTCTCTTTCTTCTATCATTTTTTTTTTCTCTTCTCCTCAAACTCAAATCTTTTTTTTTTCTCTCTTCGCTTTGTGGTCGGCTGTGGGAGTAGTGGTGATAGGTTTTTTGATGATAGGTTATGTGGCCGGTTGTGAGTTGTTAGGGCAGAAGTGAGAAAGAAATTAATTGTTAGGACATATGTAATTCACTTGTTAGGAACATATGTCACTATTTTATGTAATTGGTTAATCGTTTGACAAAACGCACTTTACTTGTAATTAGGTAGACCTAGGTGTTTTTAATACTTCAAGAAACTGTGTTTCAAGATCAAGTGTTGAAGTCATCAAGTTTGTCCAAGAAACAAGTTGTGAAGTGCAAGTTCATTAAAACTCGACAGCTACATCTATCAAGTTTAAGAAAGCTGTTCAGCTCGTGTGTTCGACACCTGCTCGACAGCAGCTTGACACCTCATATCTGTCAAGGTTTAAGAATGAATCAGAAATTCTGATATGTTTTCTTGGAATACATGAATGTGTCTTTGGGACTTCTTTTCTCCTAACCCTAGACATATAAAAGGATTATTTTAAGAGTCGTCAAAGAGTTCAGAAGTTGCACAAGCTTTGAGAAAAGTCTGTTCAAGAAAATTGTGACCGAAGACAAAGTTTTGCCCTAGTTCATCATTCTTGAAGAAGTTGCTGTGTATGTGCACCATAGGATTTTGTGACCAAGCATCTTCTTGATCTTCATCATTGGGATAAACTGAAGAACTTTGCAGCCAACAACCTTTTCTAGTTGGTGATTGAAGTCACGTACTGGGATCCGCACAATTGATTAGTCACGTACTTGGGAGCCATGCATCGAAAGGAGAAATTGTCACTACAGAACAAGTCCAATTGGGTATTGGGGTAAGAGTTCAACTGTAGGTTGGTATAAAGTACTAGGATTCCTTTACTTGTAACCGCTTGTTGTGATAAAAGTGAAATTTCGAAAGTAGTGACCTAAAAATCACCCGGTAGAGTTTTTGCCGTTAGATTTTTCCCATTCGTAAACAAATCACCGTGTCATTTATTTTCCGATGCATACTTAGTTTAATTGGTGATTTGTTTGTGCTACCACATGCTTTGCATGTTAATTTGATTAATTAATAAACTTGGCTAATTAATCAATTAATTTAATCACAAGGGGTCAATACGTTTTTGGCCTATCATTAATAAATAAATAAACAATGTTTGGCTTAGATGTGAAAAATAAGAGAATTGATATAGTGAGAGTTATGAAATGGTGTGATAAAATAGATAAAATAAGTTATTGAGATGTTAAAAATAAAAAAATAAAAAAATAAACTTAAAATTTTACATTTACCATTGTGAATGCTCTAACAATGCATGATTAATTTAAGTTGTAATGGTCTTTGTTATGTATTTGTAATTTCCTTTTAAATTCATATATCAATAATATTTAAATTTGAGATATTATATATTATAAAAAAATAATGGAAGAGGAATTTATTTTCAACAAAAAAAAAAAATGATTCTCTTTTACTGGATACAAGTCCTTAGAGAATGCATCCAAGTGGAATCTCCTTGTCCAATACCCCGACCCCCAGGAGAATGGAAGAAGCATCATAAAGGAGGATAGACTACTATAGAATACAAAGTACTTGAGAGGCACTCCAAACTAGGCAGAAAATCTCAATTTGTGCATAATGGCTTTTAAGAAGTTGCACTTGAATACAACCAATCCCAAACTTAACAAAAGTTTCTCTGCTGCTAGAAAGCTAGTGCTCAGGCTCTAACTTCTCTTGCTCTGTAGAATTGGTTGTCCCTTCGTTTTGAAGGAGTTGTAAGTTTCCTTGGAATATCAAGTGTATTCCTTGGCTAGTGGGGTTTTTGTTCAGGGGTTTTGGGAAACAGTAAGTAGAGATGGACGACCTTGCACAATCTTGGAGGAAACTAACTCTTTCCGATAGAGAAGGGCCAGGATGTTGTCTCACTGCGGATGAAAGCGAAAGAAATTTCTCTATAGCAGCAAAATTTCTCACCAAAAGGGCCATTAACGTGGATATCATAGCTAGAACCTTTACGCCATTATGGAGAGTTCGAAATGGTTTTAAGGTTAAGGTCATTGGGGATCATAAGGTTCTGTTTTCCTTTGAGAAGAAAGAGGATGTGGACAGAATCATGAGTAGCGAACCTTGGAGTTTCGACAAACATTTGGTGGTTATGCATCGCTATGAGAATGAGGGGCCTTTACAAGAAATAAAGTTTGACAGGACGGTTTTTTGGGTGCAGATACATGGAATCCCAATGAGATATATGACTATTGAAGCAGCAGAAAAAATCTGTAGCACTGTGGGAAAGGTGATTCGACCTACGGATCCTAGAGTTTATGATGGCGGCAGCTTCTTGCGCATCCAAGTATCCATAGACTTAACTCTTCCTCTGTGTAGAGGTTGATTAGTTTCCCTGAACAAGGATAAGCAGGTGTGGATTTCTTTCAAATATGAGAGACTGCCGAATCTATGCTACTGGTGTGGACGTCTTACACACGATGATAAGGACTGTGATCTTTGGATACAGAGTGAAGGAACATTGCAAGCTGAGCAGAGGGAGTTCGGGTCATATCTAAGAGCTGCTCCATTCAGTATGTCACGAAAGAATATGATCGCTGTCCCTGGGTATTACTCCACGAGGAAGACGACTAACACGGAAGCCAGTACGGAGTCTCAACCAATGGCAGAAGATCACACAGCCCAGTCACAGCCCTCTGATGACTGTGCCGTGCCGGGGCAGAAGCAAAACGGTGACAACCGTTTCAGATGGAGCGATGATCAGCCATTAATGCGCAACGGTCGTTTTGGATTTAATTCCAGTAAATCCGTGGAGCCTGAAATCACATCCCAAATAAATTCCAATAATGCCGTGATAAAGGAGAATTTAACGCACCCAAATTTGGAAGGAACGGCACTGACTGAAGTAGTTTTGGACAGGTGTGAGGGGTCGGTTACAGCTGACACGTTGGTAAGTGATGATTCAAGAAAACAGGGGCCAGATCAGATTAATAAAGCACATGCATCTCACGCACCTAGTAGGGTTTTGAACCAAGAAGGGCAGAAGCGGATTCTACCAACCTGGACACGTAGGAGCAGGCCACCGACTCAAGCAGTTGCTGCAAGTGGTGACTGTTGTTCAGGAAAGAAAAGGGAGAGAAGGGATTCAGAGGATTATTCCGAGTTGCCTCCAAAACGTTTTCAGGCTTCTCAGAATGAGGAAGGAGTATCTATTTTATTGGTGGAGGCTGATCATCAGCCCCGCCAAAATCAATGAGTTGCTTAGCATGGAACTGTCGTGGGCTTGGGAACCTACGTACAGTGAGAGAGCTCGGGGAGATAGTACGGGCAAAAGATCCTTCTTTAGTGTTCTTAGCCGAGACACTAACAGATGAAGAAAGGCTAGAATTTGTTCAAGGAAGTTTAGGGTTTGATCATAGATGGGTGGTTCCGAAAGTGGGTAGAAGTGGTGGATTGGTTCTTTTTTGGAAGGATTCGGTGAAACTAACGGTGGTGGGATCATGCAAAAACTATATTGATGCTTTTGTTGATAAAGGTGAAGAGAGTGAGTGGAGGTTAACGGGGTTTTATGGGGAGCCAGAGACGGCTAACAGAATTGAGGCATGGAATAAATTTAGGTGTCTTAATTCCCAACCACTTTGTCCATGGCTGTGTTTGGGCGACTTCAATGAAATTGTCAGACAAGATGAAAAGGTGGGGGGTGCTTTAAGGTCTCATAATCAAATGCAGCTTTTTAGAGAGGTTTTGGATGAGTGTGGCTTTATGGACTTGGGATTTGTGGGTCCAAAGTTCACCTGGGCAAGACACTATGAAGACGGTAGCTCTATTTGGGAAAGATTGGATAGAGGCTTGGCCACAAATAATTGGTTCCTTAAATTCCCAGGATCGAGGGTACATCACTTGCATTGTGATTCCTCCGATCATCAACCCATCCTTGTTGTCTTTTCGAGTTTGGAACATCCTAGGAGGAAGAAACCATTTAGATTCGAGGAAATGTGGCTTTCTAATACTAGTTGTGAAGATGTTGTCAAAGCCGCTTGGTATTACACTAGTGGGGCCGAAGATGGGAGAGAGGTTTTGAATAAAGTGGAGAAGTGTGGTAAGGATTTAAACTGGTGGAATAGGAATGTTTTTGGAAATGTCCGAAGGGAGCTAGAGAAAGCTAAAAAAAATGCTCATCAAGGCAGAAAGGGAGGCCATTCTCAGTGGTAATAATTTTCAAGTAAGGCATTGGAAGGCCGAAATTGAGGTTTTGCTTGATAGGGAAGCCATCATGTGGCAACAACGGTCCAGATTGTTATGGGCAAGGGAGGGGGATAGAAATACTAAATACTTTCACAGCTGTGCAACAAGGAGGCATCAAAAAAATTTGATTGAGAGTATTAGAGATGATGAGGGGGTGTGGAGAGTCCAACAGGAGGAGATAGGTGCAGTTTTAGTTGATTATTATAAGTCACTCTTTGCATCCACGGATCGAAGTGTGACTCCAAGTGTATTGGAATGTGTGCCACCACTGATTACGGATGAGATGAATGAAGTATTGTGCTGCAAGTTTGAAGAGAGTGAAGTGACCAAGGTGTTGAATCAAATGGCGCCTCTCAAAGCACCTGGACCAGATGGAATGCCTCCCCTCTTTTACCAGCATTTTTGGGGCACTGTTAGTCATGATGTCACTTCTTCCATTCTGATGTGGTTGAACTCAGGTACCTTACCCACTCCTTTGAATCATACCTTCATAGCTCTTATACCAAAGGTTAATTCACCCGAATATGCAAATCAATTTCGCCCTATTAGCCTTTGTAATGTGTTGTATAAAATATTTTCCAAAGTTTTAGCCAACCGTTTAAAAAAGCTGCTTCCTTCCATCATTACAGAACACCAATATGCTTTTACTAAAGATAGATTAATTTCTGATAATATTCTTGTGGCCTTTGAGACCTTACACTGCCTTCAAAAATATAATGCTGGTTCCCATGGGTATATGGCAGTTAAATTAGATATGAGTAAAGCCTATGATCGGGTTGATTGGGGTTTTCTTGAAGAGATTATGAGAAAGATGGGTTTTAATGAAAAATGGGTAAATCTGATGATGGTGTGTGTGAAATCAGTTACGTACTCTGTTTTGGTGAATGGTGAACCGTGTGGTATGATTAAGCCCACAAGAGGAATAAGACAAGGAGACCCCCTTTCTCCTTTCCTACTCCTGTTGTGTACTAAGGGGTTAAATGGGATGATAAAGCAGGCTGAGAGGAGGGGTGATATCCATGGCTTTTCTCTATGCAGACGGGGTCCAAAACTAACACATCTGCTTTTTGCAGATGATAGTCTCCTTTTTTGCAGGGCAACTATGGAGGAGTGTGGAAAGGTTTTGGAAGTGCTGAATCAATATGAGGAAGCTTCAGGTCAAAAAGTGAACAAGAGCAAAACCACCATCTTTTTTAGTAAAGCAACAAATGTTGAAGCGAAGAGGGCTATCAAGGAGGCTTGGGGTGTGTCAGAAATAACACATTATGAAAGATACTTGGGTCTCCCATCTTTTGTGGGTAAAGGAAAAAAGGCGAGTTTCAATTTTATTAAAGAAAAGGTGTGGCGGAAACTCCGAGGGTGGGAAGGGAAGTTACTTTCTCAAGCGGGTAGAGAAGTGTTGATTAAGTCGGTTATCCAAGCTATCCCTACTTACACAATGGGGTGTTTCAAAATTCCTATTGGCTTATGTAATGAGATCGAGGGCCTAATCAAGAAGTTTTGGTGGGGCCAAAGAGGAGACCGAAGGAGGATTCATTGGGTTAAATGGGAAGATATGACAAGATCAAAAACAGTAGGTGGAATGGGTTTTCGAGAGCTCGCTTTGCACAATGATTCTCTCCTTGCAAAGCAAGCATGGCGTTTATTGCACAATACCGATTCACTATTTTACAAAGTTTTCAAAGCCTGATTTTTCCCTAACACGACTATTATGGAAGCCACAGATTCACGGATGGGCTCCTATGCTTGGAGGAGTATCCTACATGGTAGAGATGTTTTACAGAGGGGTGCTAGATGGCGGATTGGTAATGGGCAGAAGATTAAGATATGGCAGCACCATTGGCTGCCAAGGAAGCACCCACCTTATTTACCGAAGTGTCCAATTCAAGACTTTGAGGATTCAACGGTAGATGCGCTCATTGATCCATTGAATAGGCAGTGGGTTGAGGAGCTAGTTGACGGTCTCTTCACAAGGGAGGATGCCGAGATGATTAAAAAAATTCCTTTAGGCCAAGCTTTAGCCGAGGATACTCTGTTTTGGCCCCATTCAAGCAATGGTGTCTACAGCTGTAAATCCGGCTACAGGTTTCTAAAGGAGGAGGCAGCTGCTATGGGTGATGTTGCACAGGATCATCGAAACAGGGAAAAGCATATTTGGAAGAGCATTTGGTCTATGCATACACCACAAAAGGTGAAGACCATGCTGTGGAGGGCCTGCCGTGAAGCTCTGCCAACAAAGCAAGCCTTAGTCCGTCGCAAAGTCATTGACGTTTCAGATTGTGAGCGCTGCTGCAACTCGACAGAAAATTCTTTACATGCTCTGTGGCAGTGTCCTGAACTGGATCCGGTGTGGGACAATGCGGAGTTATGGGGTTTCAGAAGTTTAGTACAATTCCTGGACTTCAAGGAGCTATGGTCGTGGTTGATTATGCAGAAAAAGGATGTTGAATTATTTGCAGCAACGGTATGGATGATCTGGAACCAGCGGAATAGAGTAAGACTTAATATACCAGCTGAAAGTCTTCACCAACTTGCCCATACTGCCAGGACGTGGCTACTGGAATTCCAAAGGAGGAATGTAGTTCATGCACCCCAGGTACAACAGGAAACACGTTGGACAAGATGCAGGTGGAAGCCTCCGAGGAGTGAGTTCTTGAAAATAAATTACGACAGCGCGATCTTTCTGAACGAAAATAAATCAGGGATAGGTGTGGTGATAAGAGATGGAGTTGGTGAAGTGATAGCTTCATGCTCGAAACTGTTGCATCAAGCCTATAGCAGCAGAGAGGTTGAGGCGATAGCGGCTGTTACAGCCCTTTCTTTGGCATCAGACATAGGAGTTCAACATGCTATCTTAGAAGGAGACTCACTGGAAGTTTTTAAGGCTCAAACGGAAGATTCGTCCCCTTTAGCTCCATTTGGTTTATTCATAGACGAGGTGAAAAGTTTATCCTCACAATTTGTTAAATTACTTTATTCTCATACATTTAGAGAAGGTAATTCTTTAGCTTATGGTCTGGCTAGACATGCCATTGGCATACCAGATTTCCTAGTGTGGATGGAGGATGTTCCACCACATCTCTATTCTGTAGTTCAAGCCGATTTAAGAGGCGCTTTTTAATAAAAATTTCGATGTTTCCCCTCAAAAAAAAAAAAAAAGAAGTTGCACTTGACATGATTATAAGCCTTACTAAGGAGAAAGTATATAATATTTTGGTAATACCAACTCAACATTTGTTTTGGTATTTCCTACTCAATAAATGAGTGACACATGTTTCAAAAAACCACATCAGACTACTTCAATAAATGATTAACTTATCTTCCCAATAATATAAAAGATTGTGATTAATTTATTGGAGTAATTTGATATGGTTTTTTGAAATAGGTGTCACTCATTTATTGAGTAAAAAATACCAAAATAGATGCTGAGTTGGTATTACCAAAATATGGTATACTTTATCCTTATTAAGAGCATCTCCAATAAAGTAGGTAAAGGCAAAATATAGAGAATGAAACCAGAAAAAAGTGGAAAAATGAGCTTCAACAGCTTCTTTAAAGCTCAAAAAAAAAAAAAAAAAAATTGCTAATGAACAGCCATTCTCCAAACCTGATGTGCTACTGTTCATTAGCAAAAGAATAAAACATAATAAAAAATTAGCAAAGAAAGGAGTGGGGATGGGGGTATGGGGATACGTGTGTTAAAAAATGAATAAATAATGAATGAAGAAATAATATTTAAATGAGATAGAGAAATTATAGAAAATCTGTTGGAAGATGCATTTGAAAAAGTAGGTAAGTAAAAGGTAAATGTCATTATTCACTTATCCAAACAGTACAAAAATATAGAGAAGCTGTTGAAGATGCTCTAACATGATTATAAGCCTTGAAATTACGCCCTATTTTTCTTTCTGTAGAGGTCTAACATGTAATTTTGCTAAATCAAAGGGGCGAAATTTCAAGGCGACAGCCCAAAAAACCACTAAAAAAAATTGGAAAACAAACATTTATTTTTCTAATCTATATTTATATCTATACTTACATAATTTTTTATATAATGCTTTTTTTATGAATTTTTTATTTATTTTTATATAATGTAATTATGTAACATTAAATCTTTTTATTTTTGTTCAATAATTTTAAAGTTACCATATAAGTTTTTAAAATCCTTTTTTTTTTTTTCAAATCATTAGCCAAATATACATTTAATTTGAATTTTAGAATTACATATAGTGCTAAACCATGTTTGTTTAAATTAATTAAAATCCACACTTTTAAAAAAAAAAAATTTAAATAAAGCAACCCAATACCAAATAAATCTAGTTTATTTTTTTAAAATTATAATTAAATTAGATATATTCTTTTCAATAAATTCCCTAATCTGGCTTTTTATATATCAATATCATATATAAATTATTTTGTCCAACTTTTTCATGTATTGTACAGTTTGTACTGGTTAATGATTTGTGTAGGGACAAGTTTTTTAACGACCCAAGAATGACATTGGGTTCGTATGTAAAGGGCCCTAACAATATGATTTGTAGAGAGTGGGCTTGAAAGGCAGGACCTTGGTCACAGGTCAGCGGCTTAGTCGTGGTTTTTATGGAAGCTTATATACGTGTGGACTTGGCTTGACTAGCTAAGCCTTCTATTGGTGCGGATTCTAGGATTTAAGTCCTCGGACTACGTTCGAGGAGCATAGTATCCTTCCCCTTCTCCCTTTTGTGGGATCTTTTCCTCCTTTCGGGGCTCCCATTCCCCTTGGCTCTCTTTTCCTTTTATACTAGTGTTTACTTCCCTTTCCGTGTCCATGTGTAAGTTTTACTTTCTGGGATGGAGACTTGTCCTATCAGCCCATACCTAAAGTGGTTGGGAGTAGACGTAAAAGTTGAATAGCATGGTGAAGAGTATGGACCTGTCAGACGCAAAGCTCTTTATTACAGTATTGGCAGCTTTTTTCACTTGTCTTGTCCACGCATTAAACTCGTCCTTCTTCTTTAGGTGTCTTGTGGGAGGCTGAGCGTGAGATCGTCCTCGGCCACATCCTTGGGCCTTTTTAGGGCTTTCATTACACGTCCTCCGCAATAGGTCTCCTCGGCCTAGGCCTTGGACCCTAATATAAAGTGGGCCGGGCCCACAAATTCTCCAGCCCCATAATAGCTCCTCAAAATCCTGCTGCCCGACCTCCTGGTTGGGGAGGGGGGTTTTGGTGACGTCGGGCTCAAACGATGGCTTGCTCAAATTCTGTACTTTATTGATGTTGGTGTTTTTCCATTTGCATGGGAGGTGTGCCGAATTATGAGGCATCCCTCTAGATTTACTCGTGTGGCGTCCTCGACATTTCAGTGCTCAAGGCGCTCCTTCACGAGGATATTCAAATCTTATGGTTGCAGATGGTGTTGGAAATTGAGCCAAAACCGTATTGTCTGTAGCATTCCTTGGAAACCTGCATAAATTAAATGCCACCAATTTGCCCTTTATCTAAGTAGGATAGGAGGTTACTCCCCTTATATATAAACTCTTCGGCCCCTTCAAATTCATAATCCTTCAGCCATACTCACAGTCTTCGTATCCAGTGCAATCCACCCTTAGAGCAATATGTTTGAGGCACGGGTGGGGGCGAATGAACCACACCCGCCCCAGAGGCACCGGATCCTTCCGAGACTCAAGGTGGTGTGGTCTGGACAGCGGAGACACAGACTCAAGATAATCCACCGTTTTGACAAGGTGGGGATGATATCCCTACCTCTTTCAGTCAAAATCCGAAGCAGGTACTGGTCACATCAGATTCTTGGTGCGTCAGCAGTAAGGTTTTCCGCCATCAGTGCCGTCTGCTCTTTCGTGAGCGTGGCTAACATGGGGGCTCATCAACTTCCTGTGTGGCCACCGGCGAACACCCCGCTCCCTGCACCTTTTCTTCAAAGGTGCTAGCCCCATGTTAGGCTTTTTTGCTGCCTGAGTTATGGGCATGTAAAAGTATTGAGGAATGGTTTCCATAGACGACGTTCTGGAACTGCTGCATCTCTCTTCTCTGCGCCTCTTCCTCTATTTTTTTTTTTTTTATTTCCTTGTATCTTTTCTTTTGCTTATGTAGTTAGTTTTTAGCATAAGCTTATTCAAGCTTTTTCATTGTACGTTGTACTATTTCTTTGTCTTAATAAAAGATGAATCTGTTTCCTTCTAAATACTTTTCTTTTCTACAGCAATTACTTTGTGAATGGGTGTACTACATGTGTATTTTCCTTTAATGATACTTAGAGCAGGAAACCTTGAAACAAAAGCTATTAATTTGAACTTATTGACATTATCAAATATAATAATGCTAACCCACAGTAGATTAAACTTATGAGACTAACCGAAATAACAGCTGAGTGTTTCGTAATGCGTGTGAGGCAGCCGTCCGAGAATGAGAGACTCAAAATAAACCATCCGAGAGGGTTGCCGAGTAGTGAGGGACTTTGGCCGTGTTTTTGATAACACCTGGCCCTATCACAATCGCATCAGTTACCTTGGCATTGAGGATCCGAGGATAGACTGGGGATTCCATTCGGTTTAGGGATTAACCCAATTATTAATGGATAACTCCTCTCCGAGGTAGAGTCTGAGGGCCGTACAACGTCCAGGTTATGTCCAAAACTTGTATTTTTCTTTTAAGTAATTGGTTTTCCCATAGACTTGAGTCCGAGGACCATACAAGGCCTTGGTTCTGTCCAAAACTTGTATTTTTTCTCTTAAGTAGTTGGTTTCCCCATAAGCTTAAGTCCGAGAACCATACAAGGCCTTGGTTCTGTCCAAAACTTGTATTTTTTCTCTTAAGTAGTTGGTTTCCCCATAGGCTTGGGTCCGAGGACCATACAAGGCCTTGGTTCTGTCCAAAACTTGTATTTTTTCTCTTAAGTAGTCGGTTTCCCCATAGGCTTGGGTCCGAGGACCATACAAGGCCTTGGTTCTGTCCAAAACTTGTATTTTTTCTCTTAAGTAGTTGGTTTCCCCATAGGCTTGGGTCCGAGGACCATACAAGGCCTTGGTTCTGTCCAAAACTTGTATTTTTTGTCTTAAGTAGTTGGTTTCCCCATAGGCTTGGGTCCGAGGACCATACAAGGCCTTGGTTCTGTCCAAAACTTGTATTTTTTCTCTTAAGTAGTTGGTTTCCCCATAGGCTTGGGTCCGAGGACCATACAAGGCCTTGCTTCTGTCCAAAACTTGTATTTTCTTAAGTAGTTGGTTTCCCCATAGGCTTGAGTCCGAGGACCATACAAAGCCTTGGTTCAGTCCAAAACTTGTATTTTTTCTCTTAAGTAGTTGGTTTCCCCATAGGCTTGGGTCCAAGGACCATACAAGGCCTTGATTCTGTTGTATTTTTTCTCTTAAGTAGTTGGTTTCCCCATAGGCTTGGGTCTGAGGACTATACAAGGCCTTGGTTCTATCCAAAACTTGTATTTTTTCTCTTAAGTAGTTGGTTTCCCCATAGGCTTGCGTCCGAGGACCATACAAGGCCTTAGTTCTGTCCAAAACTTGTATTTTTTCTCTTAAGTAGTTGGTTTCCCCATAGGCTTGGGTCCGAGGACCATACAAGGCCTTGGTTCTGTCCAAAACTTGTATTTTTTCCCTTAAGTAGTTGGTTTCCCCATAGGCTTGGGTCCGAGGACCATACAAGGCCTTGGTTCTGTCCAAAACTTGTATTTTTTCCCTTAAGTAGTTGGTTTCCCCATAGGCTTAGGTCCGAGGACCATACAAGGCCTTGGTTCTGTCCAAAACTTGTATTTTTTCCCTTAAGTAGTTGGTTTCCCCATAGGCTTGGGTCCGAGGGCCATACAAGGCCTTGGTTCTGTCCAAAACTTGTATTTTTTCCCTTAAGTAGTTGGTTTCCCCATAGGCTTGGGTCCGAGGACCATACAAGGCCTTGGTTCTGTCCAAAACTTGTATTTTTTCTCTTAAGTAGTTGGTTTCCCCATAGGCTTGGGTCCGAAGACCATACAAGGCCTTGGTTCTGTCCAAAACTTGTATTTTTTCTCTTAAGTAGTTGGTTTCCCCATAGGCTTGAGTCCGAGGACCATACAAGGCCTTGGTTCTGTCCAAAACTTGTATTTTTTTTCTCTTAAGTAGTTGGTTTCCCCATAGGCTTGAGGTCGAGGACCATACAAGGCCTTGGTTCTGTCCAAAACTTGAATTTTTTCTCTTAAGTAGTTGTTTTCCCCATAGGCTTGGGTCCGAGGACCATACAAGGCCTTGGTTCTGTCCAAAACTTTTATTTTTTCTCTTTTTCGAAGATTAGTCCCTCGGCCAAGGTGGGGGACGTTGGCTTGATGTTGGAAGCTGTAAGGTTGAATTTATTCAACCATCTTATTGGCTTTATTCCGTGCCAAATTTGCTTGTAATTCAGCATTTAGTAACCCTGTATTTAGGTGGGATTGTTGTAAGGGTAGTGAGTGAGATAGAGTGAAGATTGCTCAAGAGTGTGCAAGAAAACAGAGTGTCGCGGCTGGGACTCGCGGCTGGACTCGCGGCTTCAACCCGCCAGAATCTGCACACGTGCCAAGCATGCTGGAAGATGAACAGTCATGCTAGCTGGAGCACTACAGGACAAAACAGGACAACTGGCCATACGGTTATCTCGCGACTGGAACTCGCGACTTAGTCAAGCCGCGAGGTCAAGCCGCGAGCCACCCCTGTTTTGGAAAAACCTGACGTTTCGCATTCCTCTCCACTCCAGTATAAATACCCTTTTAACCCACGATTGAAAGAGAGCTTCCAGAGAGAATTTTGAGAGAGAAACCCTAAAGAAAAACCAGATTGTTTTACCCACAATCTCTACCTTAGAGTCTCATCAAATTCCCTCACTCTCTTCCTCTCCATTGTCAAATCCTTGAGAGGCATTATAACCAAACCTGGTTCTCACCATTATCATCTCTGTGAGACAGACGTTTGGAGTTCTGGGAAGCAGTTAGGAAGGAGCCAATCTTCATTGGTTGATGCTACGGTGTAGTAGCGGAATCCGGTAAGCTAGAGAAGAAAAAGGTTCGACGCAACCTCGTTGGAGCAAGAAGCTTGGAGGGCTTAGGTGCATTGGGTAGATTAGGTTTGGAGGGTCTATTGCTGTCCTTGTATCCCAACTGTATTTTCTAGTGGATTGATTACCGCTTGGAGGGCGGCGGAGAGGTTTTTCGCCGAGGTCTTCGGTTTCCTCTTCGATAACATATCTGGTGTTATCTCTGTGTTTGCATCTTCCTTCCTCTCTATCTCTGCCTTTACATTATCTGCTGTGGTTTATTTTGTTATGGCTTAGATAGTTGTTGAACCTATTCCATATTATAGCATATGTTAAGTTTCCGCACACTAGTTGTTTGACATATTGCTTGTGTTGGTTTAGTTGGTTTTTGGGGGTCTAAACGTTCAAAAGTGTTTTTGTACACGTTTTTGAACTTTCAATTGGTATCAGAGCGGGTACACAGCTGTTTGGTTTCATTACCATTGTGTGATCCTTGACTCCCTTTTTGAGATGGATAGGTCTCAATCCCTTAATGCACCTCCATATTTTGATGGAAGTAATTATGCGTTTTGGAAGGTTCGTATGAGAGCTTTTCTATGCTCTATTGATGAATCCGTGTGGGATGCTGTTGAGATTGGTTGGACCAAACCTGAGGCAGCCAAATCCACATGGGATAAGGCAGCACTTGCTGCATCTAATGCTAACAGTAAAGCACTAAATGCTATTTTCTGTGGTGTGTCTCCAGATGAATTTCACAGGATTTCTCACATTACCATTGCCAAGGAAGCATGGGAGATTCTGGAAACCACTTATGAAGGCACAAAGAAAGTGAAAGATACCAAGTTACAAATGCTGACCACTCGGTTTGAGGAGCTCAAGATGAGTGAGGATGAGTCTTTCGACTCCTTCTATGGGAAGCTAAATGAGGTGGTTGTCAGTAAGTTTAACTTGGGGGAGAAAATGGAGGACTCAAAGATTGTAAGAAAGATCCTTCGATCATTGCCGGAAAGCTTTCGTGCAAAGGTGACAGCCATTGAAGAGAGCAAGGACCTTGATGACATCAAGGTACAGGAGTTGGTTGGTTCTCTACAAACTTATGAGATGTCTCTGCCCATTCAACGGAAGAGTAAATCCCTTGCTCTAAAAACCATTAATGAGAAGGTGGAAGATGAAGGGTCATCGGGAGAAGATAAGGTGGACAAAGATGTAGCCTATCTTGTTAAAAATTTCAGAAAGTTTTTGAAATTCAAAAACAATGGAAAATTTGATGATAAGAGAAAATTCCAAAATTCTGGAAGGGAGAAGAGGGATTTCAAAAAGAAAGATGGAAAAGAATCCCAATCCACACAAGGTGTCACTTGTTTTGAATGCAACGGGCATGGACACTTCAAGAAGGAATGTCCTAATTATTTGAAATCGAAAGGCAAGGTGTATGCCACGACCTTGAGTGATTCAGACTCGTCCGGCTCAGAATCTGAAGAAAGCTGTGATGGAGAAGGGAACTATTCAGCTTTCATGACTATTGCTCATGTTGAGTCTTCGGATGAGTTAAATTTGCTTGTTCAAGACCTTGGAGAACATAGTGATGATGACTCACTAGGAATTGTTGAAGAATCGGAAGCTGAAGAAGAAGAAAGCACAGCAACTCTTCAAGAAAATTACAACTCACTCTTGGAGAAGTCGGGTGAATACACAAGGGTAGCCAAGGCTGCTGTGAGAAAGATGAAGAAGGCTGAGGAGGACTACAAAAGTCTCCTAATCCGGTATAGGGAGGCCAAATGTGAGATTGAAACTCTAAATGGTGAGTTGTTCGAAGCTTACACAAAAGTAAGATTTCTTGAGAATGAGATTGTGCAAGCGAATGCCAAAATAGAGAGGGTCACCACCAAGAAGCTAGATGATGTTATATCATCTCAAAAGAGCTTCTCAGACAAATCCGGACTAGGGTATACCGGAGGAAGTAGTTCATCTGTAAATATCACTAAAGAAGTGAAGTTTGTGAAGGCAAAAGATCCAGTTGTAGATGAACATACTGGTGAGAAGCTAGAGGTGGATGAGAAGAAGAATTTGGTGAACCAACGGATGCTGAATTCCTGTAATCAGTCTATGGGCAGGTCTGAATCTCGTGCCAAGTCACGTCCACGACCACAGAGAGGTCCTAGAGGAACTTATGTTTGCCACTATTGTGGAATTCAAGGGCATACTCGACCAAATTGCCAAAAGCTGAGAGCAAAGAACAGTGCAACTCCTCAAAGGTCAGGAGGACCAAGAGTTGATAGGAGAACTTGGGCAGGTGATCAATCTAGAGAGCAACATGGAGATCCCGGAATGATGAACGTGATGAAGATGATTGGTGCATTCACCAACTGCTTGGAAAGCTTCTCACGAAGGTTTGAAAGCCCTAACTCCCGTACCCAATCCTTTAAGGAAATCACCCCAAACGCAAGTGACGTGTGGGTGAAAAGGGGTACTCATGCATAAGCATTACAACATGTCCATGCATTAATACTTCCTATGCTTTGTGACTATGTTTGTGGGGTATGCTTGTTGTTTTTGTTTTTGGTTGTTTGCTTGTCTTCTTATTTCTTAATTGTGTTTTATCAATCTTTTTGTTTCTTGTGTCAAAAATCCAAAAATCACATAAAAAGTAGAAAATCAAAAAGCTTGATTAACTTTGTTGAGTTTTGTCTCAAAACTTGTTTTGCCTTGTACCTTTGTGCTAATGGCTTTGTGCATTTTCGAGCATTGCTTGTTTTTCATGCACTCATATCACTATGGGAAAAATCTTGAAATCTATGTGATTGTTGTAAATAGATCTTCAAACTTGTCATGAATGATTAGTGAATGGTTATGTTGATCTTGAGACATGCATAGTCTTGTGTCTATATCTCTTCCCACTCTTTATTTTATGTTTTGCTAAAAAGAGCTCACCAAATGTAAATCTCCAAATGAAAGATGAAAAGAGATATTGAGCTGCAAAAGCCTGTCGCACATTCTAGTATTTGACTAGGAAAAAGGGTAAGCGACCTTATGTTAAAAGTGAAATTTCATTCAAAAAGGCCAAAGGCCTGTTCTTCAAAGAAAATGTTATATATCCCTCTCATAATGAGAGATGATTGCCTCAAAAAGATCAAAAAGATCAAATGTTATGATTGTTAGTGGAGTCAAATGAAAAGCTCCAAGTTATGTTATCAAGTTATGTGTGGGAAGTCATATACTCATATTTCTATAATTGAGATTGGTCACATGATCTAGTGCTAATTGTGTATGCCTTGGTTGAATTGATCATTGAAGCTTCACATTAGACAAAGGACTATCTCATTGTTGATATCCACACACAACACACAAGTTCATGTTCAATAAATGCCTTATTCATTTGTGTGATTGTACTTGATGAAATATGTTTTCACATGCTCAATCTTTGTTGTTTCAAGCACAAAAAGATTTTTGAGTGTTTTAGGTGTTTTTGGAAAGTATTTTGGTTGAAAAATCTGAAAATTTCAAAAATTCAGTTTTGCCCTGTTTTGGCGGCTCAGTCGCGGGTGTGTCAAGTCGCGGGCCTCAGTCGCATCTTCGCTGGTCATTTTTGGCGACTTGTTCGCGAGTAGAAGGTCCAGTCGCGAGTTCACTCAGAGATTTTCGCGGCTCAGCTCGCGACTCACTCGCGGATAGACCTTCCAGTCGCGAAAAACACTTAGAAAAATTTTTCAAAATTTTGTTCGTGTATTTTGGCGGCTTGAGCTGGCGACTGTGTGGCGACTTAATCCAGTCGCGAAAATCGCGTGTTTGGCAGAAACAGGAGCAGTTTTTAAACTTTTTCCAGTTTTTCCCTCGAATTTTTGTGACTGTTCATCTTCTCTCTAAACTCTCTCCCTCCCAAACACTCCGTGCTCCCTTTTCCAATCTCTTGTGTTGCACTCTTGTAGCTCAAAATCGTCAAGTTACAGGTATGGGTTTTCTGTTTTACACTCTTTTCTACTTGATTTTGTGTTTTTACACTTGATTTTTCGCATATGATTGTGTTTTTTGAAATGGGTTTGTG
This sequence comes from Quercus mongolica, assembly GCA_011696235.1. Taxonomy (NCBI): domain Eukaryota; kingdom Viridiplantae; phylum Streptophyta; class Magnoliopsida; order Fagales; family Fagaceae; genus Quercus; species Quercus mongolica. The sequence goes on along the minus strand of CM022243.1, from coordinate 6,009,369 downwards.
TTTCGGTCTCTGCTCCTTGTTCTTGCTTAGCTTGTGAATGCTGTTGCTTTAGTTTGTGTTAAAGGATAGTCATATGTTTATTGCTCTTCATCTTGTGCTTAGATTAGTGCTTTTTTTTCTATTTCAATCTGATCTTTGAGCTGTTGAGTGATTTCTGTTGGTTCGTTCTGAGGTTGTGAGTTTTACTATGCTAGATTTGCATGTTCTTAGTGTGTTAATCTGTGGGAAGCTCCTGTTAGGATTAATATATTGTTTGAGTGTCATATCATTTTTCCATTATCTGTCTCAATGTCAGTTATCTGCCTTTGGGATAGTTTCACCATGTTGTTCATGTGTTTCCTATCCTAGACTTGATATATCCATATGTTTGAACTAAGTAGCTTGTTGTTTAAAGTTTTGAAGCTCATTTGTATGGTTGATATCTCTCTCTGTTTATTACATGGTACTGACTGGTTATGCACATATATTGCTATATGTTGTTGTGGCCTTTTCTGATTGTTCACAGATGGCTCCCTCACCTCAGAAGAAGAAATCTACTGCAAAGAAGGCTGACAAGAGATTAAAGATGGATTCTAGATTGTTTAGGTCAGTTCACCACTTTGAGAGATACAAGGATAACTTCCTGAATGCAGGAATCATTCAAGAGAGATTTGTGGATTTGGAGGACTTAAGGCAATCTTTTATTCCCAGTTGTTTTGAAGGAAGAGGATGGGAAAAGCTTTTGAGTGGTTTCCCTGTTGTGTGTGAACCCTTAATTAGGGAATTTTACTCAAATGCTGTGATAAAGGATAATGAACTGAGTTGCTGGGTGAGGGGTAAAGAATTTGTCTTGGATGCACATGTCATAGATGAAGTACTAGGGCTTGAAGGTTTGGATGATGAGGAGTTTATCAATTTCAAGGATAGGAGTGTCTCTATTGAAACAGTTCAACAGAGGATAGGTGGGCAGAGAGAAGGGAAGTGTTTGAATACCACTGCCTTTCCAGTGGACATGAGGGTTCTCACCATAATCATGATGTTTAACCTCTATCCTATTAAGAAATTGACTACAATCAATTGTGCTAGAGCAATCTTTCTGATGGATCTCAAAGAAAAGAACTTCATAGATATAAGCTCCCACATCTTTGACATCATTGTGGATGAGACTAGAACAACCTCTAGGCCTAAATTGATCTTTCCAAGTTTGCTAATGAGGATTTTTAGGAGTAAAGGTGTTCCAATCCCTCAAGACATCAGTCCCATGTCTACACCCTCTGCAATCAACAAGCTTACCTGCAAAAGGATAAGTTCTAGGCTTCCAGGAGAAGAAGAAGAAGGTGATGAAGGAGAGGCTGCTCCAATGGAGACTGAAGCAGAAGCAGCAGGGCTTACATCAACTTCAACACCTAGGAGAAGTGGCAAAAGACACAGAGCTTCAACCTCTGCAGACACACCTCCAGATGCTTTCCAGATCATTCTGGAAAGGCTTGATGGGATCAGGGCAGTCCAAACTGAGCACTCTGACAGGATGAGAGCCATGCAAGACCAGATTGATGTCTTGGCTGCTACACTTGACAGCTTCACAACTCAGCATGACAAGTGACCCTTTGGCAATTCCTGTCAAAAAGGGGGAGAAGTTCAATGATGATTGAGAAGCAGAAAAGCTTAAGGGGGAGTAATTAGTTGAGGGGGAGCTGCTAAAGACTGAAACTGTGGTTATATATGTTTATGTTTTGAGTACTCTTAGTGGTTTTTATGGTTATGATACACTGTGTTTTGGTGTATAACTGTTTCTAACTCTTTTCATATACTCTTGGTTTAATCTTTAATACATTTTGATGATGATTATTCAGGTAGTTGTTAGCTTGTACCCATTTGCTTTTGTAAGCTTTTAGGGTTATGGTTTTAAGCATATTTGTAGGCCTTGTGGTTTGTACCATGCTTAAGTGCAGCCTTTATGCTATGTTGAAATCAGTACTTTGTTCCAAATGTTCTGCATTGTGGTTTACTGTACTGTCACTCTTGTGCCCTTGTAGGATTGTTCCTAGATGCATATGCCTTGTGTGCTATGCATTGGTTGAGTGTTGAGCATACAAGTGGCTTGCCTTGTGCTTGCTAACTTGTATGTCTTTGTGTTCATTCCAAGTGTGAATGAGCACTGTGATCACTACCTTGTGGTGTTCACTTGGTTGATCAAGCCATGGTTTGTTTATTAACTCCATCTTTGCTTGATCTCACATTGCCTGTTTCATATGTATTTATAATTTTCTGCTTACAATGATCATGGTGTATTGTTGTGTTTCAGGAGTATATTGTTCATATGATTCAAGTGCTTCACAGCTTCTAGAGTTAGGTGTGAGTGAGTTTTGTTCAACTGTTCCCAACTCACATGTTAAGTCTAGAGTCTGTTTTAGGGTTTTGTCACGGAATAGCCAAAGGGGGAGATTGTAAGGTTGAATTTATTCAACCATCTTATTGGCTTTATTCCGTGCCAAATTTGCTTGTAATTCAGCATTTAGTAACCCTGTATTTAGGTGGGATTGTTGTAAGGGTAGTGAGTGAGATAGAGTGAAGATTGCTCAAGAGTGTGCAAGAAAACAGAGTGTCGCGGCTGGGACTCGCGGCTGGACTCGCGGCTTCAACCCGCCAGAATCTGCACACGTGCCAAGCATGCTGGAAGATGAACAGTCATGCTAGCTGGAGCACTACAGGACAAAACAGGACAACTGGCCATACGGTTATCTCGCGACTGGAACTCGCGACTTAGTCAAGCCGCGAGGTCAAGCCGCGAGCCACCCCTGTTTTGGAAAAACCTGACGTTTCGCATTCCTCTCCACTCCAGTATAAATACCCTTTTAACCCACGATTGAAAGAGAGCTTCCAGAGAGAATTTTGAGAGAGAAACCCTAAAGAAAAACCAGATTGTTTTACCCACAATCTCTACCTTAGAGTCTCATCAAATTCCCTCACTCTCTTCCTCTCCATTGTCAAATCCTTGAGAGGCATTATAACTAAACCTGGTTCTCACCATTATCATCTCTGTGAGACAGACGTTTGGAGTTCTGGGAAGCAGTTAGGAAGGAGCCAATCTTCATTGGTTGATGCTACGGTGTAGTAGCGGAATCCGGTAAGCTAGAGAAGAAAAAGGTTCGGCGCAACCTCGTTGGAGCAAGAAGCTTGGAGGGCTTAGGTGCATTGGGTAGATTAGGCTTGGAGGGTCTATTGCTGTCCTTGTATCCCAACTGTATTTTCTAGTGGATTGATTACCGCTTGGAGGGCGGCGGAGAGGTTTTTCGCCGAGGTCTTCGGTTTCCTCTTCGATAACATATCTGGTGTTATCTCTGTGTTTGCATCTTCCTTCCTCTCTATCTCTGCCTTTACATTATCTGCTGTGGTTTATTTTGTTATGGCTTAGATAGTTGTTGAACCTATTCCATATTATAGCATATGTTAAGTTTCCGCATACTAGTTGTTTGACATATTGCTTGTGTTGGTTTAGTTGGTTTTTGGGGGTCTAAACGTTCAAAAGTGTTTTTGTACACGTTTTTGAACTTTCAGAAGCCCCTAGAGCTGCCCGTGCCATTGACACTGTGAGGCGCAGCCCCTAGCAGAAATTTATGTCGGAACAACAACAGCGTGCTGCTGGAAATGAAGGAGCTTTTGCCGACCCTTGCTTAGAGGCTTGACTCCACCGCCACCTGTGCCAACGCGCAAGCCTCCCCACGGTGGGAGCCAATTGTAGGGACAAGTTTTTTAACGACCCAAGAATGACATTGGGCTCGTATGTAAAGGGCCCTAACAATATGATTTGTAGAGAGTGGGCTTGAAAGGCAGGACCTTGGTCACAGGTCAGCGGCTTAGTCGTGGTTTTTATGGAAGCTTATATATGTGTGGACTTGGCTTGACTAGCTAAGCCTTCCATTGGTGCGGATTCTAGGATTTAAGTCCTCGGACTACGTCCGAGGAGCATAGTATCCTTCCCCTTCTCCCTTTTGTGGGATCTTTTCCTCCTTTCCGGGCTCCCATTCCCCTTGGCTCTCTTTTCCTTTTATACTAGTGTTTACTTCTCTTTCCGTGTCCACGTGTAAGTTTTACTTTCTGGAATGGAGGCTTGTCCTATCAGCCCATACCTAAAATGGTTGGAAGTAGACGTAAAAGTTGAATAGCATGGTGAAGAGTATGGGCCTGTCAAACGCAGAACTCTTTATTACAGTATTGGCAGCTTTTTTCACTTGTCTTGTCCACGCATTAAACTCGTCCTTCTTCTTTAGGTGTCTTGTGGGAGGCTGAGCGTGAGATCATCCTCGGCCACATCCTCGGGCCTTTTTAGGGCTTTTATTACGCGTCCTCGGCAATAGGTCTCCTCGGCCTGGGCCTTGGACCCTAATATAAAGTGGGCCGGGACCACAAATTTCCCGACCCCACAATGATGATGATGATTATTATTATTATTGTAGGGACACGTTTTTTAACGACCCAAGAATGACATTGGGCTCGTATGTAAAGGGCCCTAACAATATGATTTGTAGAGAGTGGGCTTGAAAGGCAGGACCTTGGTCACAGGTCAGCGGCTTAGTCGTTTTTTTTATGGAAGCTTATATATGTGTGGACTTGGCTTGACTAGCTAAGCCTTCCATTGGTGCGGATTCTAGGATTTAAGTCCTCGGACTACGTCTGAGGAGCATAGTATCCTTCCCCTTCTCCCTTTTGTGGGATCGTTTCCTCCTTTCCGGACTCCTATTCCTCTTGGCTCTCTTTTCCTTTTATACTAGTGTTTACTTCTCTTTCCATGTCCACGTGTAAGTTTTACTTTCTGGGATGGAGACTTGTCCTATCAGCCCATACCTAAAGTGGTTGGGAGTAGACGTAAAAGTTGAATAGCATGGTGAAGAGTATGGGCCTGTCAGACGTAGAGCTCTTTATTACAGTATTGGCAGCTTTTTTCACTTGTCTTGTCCACGCATTAAACTCGTCCTTCTTCTTTAGGTGTCTTGTGGGAGGCTGAGCGTGAGATCATCCTCGGCCACATCCATGGGCCTTTTTAGGGCTTTCATTACGCGTCCTTGGCAATAGGTCTCCTCGGCCTGGGCCTTGGACCCTAATATAAAGTGGGCCGGGACCACAAATTTCCCGGCCCCACAATGATGATGATGATTATTATTATTATTGTAGGGACACGTTTTTTAACGACCCAATAATGACATTGGGCTCGTATGTAAAGGGTACTAACAATATGATTTGTAGAGAGTGGGCTTGAAAGGCAGGACCTTGGTCACAGGTCAGCGGCTTAGTCGTGGTTTTACGGAAGCTTATATATGTGTGGACTTGGCTTGACTAGCTAAGCCTGCCATTGGTGCGGATTCTAGGATTTAAGTCCTCGGACTACGTCCGAGGAGCATAGTATCCTTCCCCTTCTCCCTTTTGTGGGATCTTTTCCTCCTTTCCGGGCTCCCATTCCCCTTGGCTCTCTTTTCCTTTTATACTAGTGTTTACTTCCCTTTCCATGTCCACGTGTAAGTTTCACTTTCTGGGGTGTAGACCTGTCCTGTCAATCCATACATAGAGTGGTTGGGGGTGGTTGGAAAAGTTAAACAGCGTGGTTTAGAGTATGGGCCTATCAGATGCAGGGTTCTGTACTACGATGTTGGCAGCTTTCTCCCTTGTCCTGCCCCTGTACTGATTTTGTCCTTTTCTTCAGGCGTTTTGTGAGGTTTCGAGCATAAGGTCGTCCTCGGCCATATATTTGGGCCTTGTCCGGATTTTTACTTTGCGTCCTCAAAAATTATTCTCCTTGGCTTGGATCTTGGGCTCTATTATGAAGTGGGCCGGGCCCACAAATTGTGGGGCCGCCCACAAATTCTCGGGCCCCACAATTTGCATTATGTTATTTCTAGCAATACTAAGGACAACTTTTTGTTCATAATATTTTAAACAATATATTATAAATAATAAGTTGTGATAAGAATAACATCACTTACATATAAATCTACCTTGATTTCCTATTTATTATGCACCAATCAATCAACCAATATCAATATATATATATATATATATATATAAAAGCAGAGACCTCATGTGGGAAAGCATAAGATCCTGCCATGTGGCGGTCTAATGTTACGTTTAGCCTTTCACATTAACTTCTTCATGCCATTCTTCTCTACCACTCAAACACCATTCATCATAAATAACCCAAGCTCACCTTTAATAGCAAATGTAAATGATAAGGATTAGTTTTTTATTTTTTTCTTTTTTTCTTTTTTTTAATAGAAGATAGAATTCTACACTAGCCTAATTTAAGTGTATATGTGTGTGTGAAACTCCCTCCTTGGAGACTTAAACCCCAGATTTTACCCCCCCCACAAGCACTTATACCTATGGAGTGACCATCGCACCAAGGGTGTGCAGTGGTAAGGATTAGTTAATGATAATAAACAATATGACATCCCTTTTCACCCCTGACTCTTTGAATTCTTCAGATGCTTCAGTTGCCACCTGGTATTAAACTTCTTTAAGATTTCCAATCTCTCTTTCCTCTCTGATTGTTTTACCAGTAAGGTGAGTTTTTCTTCTTTTCCTCCCTTTTTTTTTCAATGGATTTATGGCTAATCAGCTTTAGACGTGTCTATCCATGTGTAATTGGTTTTCCCTATGCTAGCTACTTTGTTTGACAACTTTTTTTCTTTCTAGATTCACAATTCCAATTGAATGTTTAATCATTTGGTATTTTATGGCATTAATTTTTATTGAAAATCCCATCACTTTTGGCTTTAATTAGTAGATCCTAGGTTTTGTTCTATTAGCTATTGCGATTCAATGTTTAATCGTTTGTCTCTTTTGATTATGTCAGCTATCTTTTTCCACAGTAGTTGATTCAAATTGCTATGAAGTTTTGGTATTTAGACAACATGATTGTTGGTGAATGAAAAATAGTTATTTCACGTGTTGCTCATAGGAGAAACGAAGATTGGTGAGATTTCTTTCATTCAATTGTGGTTCTATCAAGTGCTTATCTATCTATTAAATGATTAATTATAAACATTTGAATTAGTCTATTATGAAGCTTTCGATTGCAATGAGAAAGTTAAGGTGCCAATTCAACATTTCATTTATTTTACACAAATTATGATCTAGAAGAATGGGGATTTTTTTTTTTTTCCAATTTGTGATGGTTGAGGTTCCTCAAATATTATCTTGGGTAGTCCCTATTACTGGTGTTTTGGTTTCCTTATGAATAAGGAACTTATCTCTGTATTGCCAGAAACAAAAATATACCACTGTATTTACATAAAAATTAAAACCCAATTCTAATTCTTTGTTCAATTTTGTGACGTTTGTTTACCTATGGCAAGGTTTGCTTGGAACCAAATCACCATGATCTCTCCCATTCATTGACTGTTTTTCAGGCAACAACTGTAAGTGACCTTTTTTTCTATCTTTTTATCTCTCTTCTATTTCTTCTGATATATTGATACGTTTGTTTGGCTGCTTTCCAAAATATTTGATGATTTGCTATATGTTTGTTTGTATGTTTGTTTGTTTGTTTTTTTTTTTTTTTTTTTTTTTTCCCCTAAATGGACTAACCAACCAAATGTAACTCATATTTCTTTTGCAACATCTTAAAAGTTTATAGCCTTAAATCTTTATCTCTCCACAATTAAAGCCCCAAAAGAACTATTTGCTTTGATCTAATTTGGGTGGTTTGGAGGCATGGCTGTGGCGAGTGGAACCAAACATTTGAAGCCCACACATCCTACGAAATCCTTGCTAAATATATTTTTTTTCTCTTTTTCTTAAGTTACTTTTTATTACAATTTGTTCTCTCATGTCATACCCATTATATCAATGAAAATGAAGAGGCCCTCTTATCTTACTTTCCTAATATCAATTTCCCATATATAGAGCTTAAATTCTTCTAAGTAAAACTAACCATGTTTTGTGTTATTTCTATATTGCTTAGCGTGGGGGGTAAGTTTTTCTAATTCCCATTATTAGTCCAAAATTTTACGGAGACTTTGTGGTTGAATGAGTTTTCAAGGTTCAAATTTTAATAGATTGATGGTTGTTTTTCTATGTTTTAAATTAAGTTGTGACCAAAAGATAATTGAAAAAAAAAAAAAAAAAAAAAACTCCCAATTTTAACGGTTTGGTTTCAGGAAAAATGAGCACGGTGCATTTATGCTTCCATCTAGCACAAGCGTCATATTCTACAAATCATAAACCTAGGTGGATTTTGTTCCATCTTCTCTTTGGTGCAAGAATTGGCTACATTAGTAAATACTAATGTTTTGGCACATCATATAAACTTCAATTTTTCATTTCTTTTTGACATGAACTTTGATATTAGGAAAAAAAAAAGGAGATGCAAAATCAATTTTTTTTTCCTTCTTTGTTCATAAACATTCCACAATTCTTTTGTTGACAATTATATTTGTTTCCCCAGTATGCTATCATTCTATCATTTTGATTTTTTGTCCTTTTTTTTAGAGAAACAATCACACATAGAAGTAAAGGAGAGGGAATGAGTCTAACACAAAAGCATATCACAATACACTCTCTCAAGCAATGAAGAATAATTATCTTTTTATTTTTATTTTGAATCAAACACACACATCACACACGAGGGATTGTGCCTTTGTGCTTGATTCTCTTCTTAATCTATCTCAAATCGTGAATAACTTTTAATTTTTGTGATTCTAAAAAAAAAAAAGGTTCATAATAATATGAGGAACCTATACATATCATTTGAGTTTGGGATAAGTCTAACACACCCTTTCTTGGCTCTATCTCTCTACATCACCAACACCAAGTGAGCTTCTCATATAATGTAACTGATTATCTAATGTCACTGGTATACTAAACAATTCTAATTGAAAACTAACTATAAAAATATTTTGGAATTGGAAAATATGTGTTACTTTATGTTATTACTTTAAAATATGTTAAACATTCTACATAATTTTTACTCTAATTTTGCATTTAGCTTTTTTTAACCTCTATCATTATTATCATTTTTTTTTTTTTTACTATTACTCAAAAGTTCACATTAACATATTTTACTGTTATCTCATTAATGTCACATTCATTGACTAAGCTTACACCACATTTTTCTCTATTCTTCATGTCTTTTAGCGTACCCACCATTTTAGTATTTTAAAAAAAGCAAAAAAATAATAATAATTAAGGACTAATAGTAATAACTAACCAGATAAGGTTCTGAAGAGAGATAGAGAGACAAAAATGTTGTGGATTATTAAAAAAAAATATTGTTTCACAATATATTACCAAAATAAAAGACTTGAGACTGACAAAGCATTTGAAAGAGAGAGAAAGAGGAATCTAGCTAAGAGGTCACCACCTCTATTATACAGGCCTCCCACTACCATGAAGATGCCGAAACCCCTACAGGTTTTTTTTTTCTTTTTTCTTTTTAAAATTAGGGGCTTAAATATGATTTAGGTTTCGGTAATTTGGTTGGATAGTTTTTGTTTTGGGTATTTAAGTAGAGAGAATATTTGGTGTGCAAAATAAAACCATGTTTTAACATGGTTTAATTTTAAATCATCTATAAGATACATGCATACACATTTGCTCACATCATGTCTTAATGTCACACTATTGATGAGTAGAAGATAGTGAGAGAGTTGGACATATTTTTCTTTTTATGGTATGAAATATGTGAACACAACACAAATTAATTGATTTTCATGGTCATGTTACTCTTTTGCATTATCTTTGGTTAATTTCATGATTTAAAAAAAAAAAGTAATTTTACCTTGAGAAGGCTACAAATATACAATGAAACTACTAAACTAATTTTAATATCTCAAAATGTATATGTTTCTTTACTCTAATTTAGTTTACTTTTTCTTTATAATATATGTACAATATTATTCAAAACTGTCTTACATAAAATATCAAAAAATTATCCGTGCATCACACGGGCAACTTACTTGTTATATAATAATTGCAATGGCAAAAAATTATGTGTCCCTATATTTATGGATTTGCAAAAGCCCATAATGTAGTTTCTACCATTTTTCTCTTGGTCGGTGATTATCACTTTCAATCACAAAATCCCAAACATATAACATTTCGGACCTCCAATTCGGTCTAACAATGTGACCATCTTCGACTACAGGCCCAAAGCTGAGATGTCTACCAAGCCTACTAAGTCTACATAGGCTGAACCTGTAAAGGAATTAAAGCCGAAGCTGATTCTTTTTATTTAAAAAAAGAAAAACCCAAAGGTGGTGCCAAAATTAGTTTTAAGTTTACCTCGTTGAATTTGAAGCCAAAAGGAGAGTTCGAAATTGGTGTTTGATGAAATCTATAATCTTTTTTTGTTGGTTCCTCAAGATTTAGGAAGATTTTTAGTTTACACTCGTTTTGGGTTGTGTCGTGCGGCTTGTGCCTTGATTTTACTCGTTTTGATCTCACGTTCAAATCTTCAATTTGAATACAAGCTTGAAATTTATAAACAGAACTTTAATTACCACTGGGCAGAAAATATCAATTTAAATATAATGGCTTTTAACACTAGACATGATTATAAGCTAATTTCCTGAGACATCATTATACTTCAACACCATTTCGCCTTGTTTTCCTTTCCGTTTAGAAGACAGGAAATTTTGCTTACGGAGAAAGAAAAAACCTTTCTAGGATTTCAAGGGAACAAGGCCACTAAAAAATTGGTAAAAGAAAATTTACTTTTCTAATCTATATATATACATCAATATTTATATATAATATAAAATGAAATCTTTTTAACTTTTAGTTGATCTTTTTTTTTTTAAAGTTACCATACAAATTATCAAGAATCCAGAGTGATTATTTTTAGGGTAACAAATAGTGATAAACTATGTTTGTTTAAATTTATTAAAGCCCACAAATTTTGGCATATAGTGGGTAATGATGTTGTGAATGCTGTGTTAGACTTTTTGAATAATGGAGTCATGTTACCTAATTTAAATCATACCAATATTGTGCTATTTCCTAAAGTGACGAATCCAGAGAAAATGTCTGAATACAGACCAATCAGTTTTTGTAATTTTGCCTATAAGATTATTTGTAAAGCTCTAGCAAATAGGCTGAAACAAGTGCTTCCTGATATTATTTCCCCCACCCAGAGTGCCTTTATGTCAGGTAGACTTGTTACAGATAATGTTATTGTGGCATATGAGGCTTTGCATTCTATGCATGTTAGGAAGAAAGGCAAGACAGGTTCGTTGGCCTTGAAGCTAGATGTTAGCAAAGCTTATGATCGAGTTAAATGGTTATTTTTACAGGGAGTAATGCAAAAGTTGGGTTTTCCAGAAAAGTGGATTGAGAGAGTGATGACTTGTGTTACCACCACATCATTCTCTATTCTACTCAATGGGAAACCTTATGGGAATGTGCTTCCATCTAGGGGAATCCGACAAGGAGACCCTCTTTCTCCATACTTATTTCTATTGTGTGCAGAGGGTTTCACATCTTTATTTGCAAAAGTAGAGAATGATGGTAAAATCCATGGCGCTTCTATTTGCAGAGGGGCACCAAAAGTTTCTAACTTGTTGTTTGCAGATGATTCCCTTTTATTCTGCAGGGCAACACAAAATGAAGTGAAGGTAATTTCTGAGGTGCTTCAAACATATGCTAATACTTCAGGTCAATGCATCAACTTGGAGGAGTCCTTAGTATTTTTCAGCAATAACACATTAGCTAACCAGAAGCAAGATATTCTGAGGGTTTTGGGAGTTCAGGAGGTACATCGTTTTGACTCATATTTGGGGCTGCCTGCCTTGGTAGGGAGATCTAAATATCATATATTCTCATATTTGAAAGATAGAATTTGGAAGAAGTTGCAGGGTTGGAAAGGGAAGCTATTGTCTAGGGCTGGTAAGGAGATACTTATAAAAGCAGTTGCTCAGTCGATTCCTACATATACCATGAGTGTATTTCAACTTCCTTTAAAGCTGTGTGATGAATTAGATGTAATGTGTGATAAATTTTGGTGAGGGCAAGAGGGGGACGAACGGAAAATTCATTGGCAAAGATGGGAGAAGTTAACAACATCAAAGAAGGATGGAGGAATGGGTTTTAGGGATTTAAGGGCATTTAATTTAGCTATGTTAACTAAACAAGGATGAAGGTTGCTGCATGATGATAGTTCTTTAGTATATCAATGCCTTAAAGCTAGATATTTCCCTAGAACTCACTTATTTGATGCTAAGGAATCCCCAAATTGCTCTTTTGTGTGGAGGAGTATTGTAGCTGCTTTGCCTATTTTGAAGTTGGGGTGTTGTTGGAGAGTTGGGAATTGTCTTTCTATTCAGGTTTTAGGGGATAAATGGATACTGAATTATCCAACAAATGCGCCTTTGTTTCCACTTAGGGAGGAGGTTCGAGAGGTGGTTGTGGCTGACTTAATTGATCTAGAATTGCATGCTTGGAGATCTGAATTTATTTTGGACATGTTTGAGCAGTCGGATGCAGAAGCCATTTGTAGAATCCAACTAAGCCGACGAGATGTGGAGGATACTATAATCTGGATGCACCATAAAAAGGGGTTGTTTACTGTCAAGTCTACATATAAGGCGGCGAGGGAAGTATTGCACAGTGGAAATTTAGCTGAAAGCTCAAGGGGCTTTGTGGGGAAAGAAGTGTGGGCTGCACTATGGAAACTTTGGATTCCAAACAAGATTAAAGTGTTTGGGTGGACAGCTTGCAATGATATCTTGCCAACAAACAAAATCTGTCAAAGCGGAAAATAATTGAGGATGAGATGTGTCCTATATGTATGAGATTTTCAGAGTCAGCAATCCATACTTTGTGGGAGTGTGAGGCGGCCAAGGATGTGTGGGTTGGTAGCTTGAAAATTCTGCAAAAGGGGGTATCGGGTTTGGCTGATTTTACTCACCTTATAGAGTACTTACTAGATCGGATTGAGCTACATGACATGGAGGAGTTTCTGGTGCAAGCTTGGCAGATTTGGAATCAAAGAAACTGGGTTGTATATGGAGGGAAATTTCATGACCCAGGATGGTTGAACAATCGAGCCAGGTAGCTGTTAGAGGAATATCGAACTGCCCAAGATCATATGAGAACCAAACCAGCTAGGCAGCTAGCTCATGATACCTGGCAGCCTCCTCCTCAGTCAGTCTTCAAGCTTAACTTTGATGTAGCAGTGTTTTTAGGCCTCAATAGATCGGGTTTTGGTGCTATTATATGCAATGAGAAAGGAAAGGTTATGGCAGCCATGGCAGCTAAGGGTCCGGAAGTGTTTTACAGTGAGGAAGCTGAACTACTTGCCTGTTGGAAAGCGATTGAGTTTGCAGTGGATGCGAGTTTCTCATAATTAGTTATTGAGGGAGATAACAGCTCGGCCATGACAGCTATTTCAACGCTAAAGATTGATCAGTCCTTGTTAGGGAATGTGGTTGGGGATATTCAACATTTGATTCGTAATTTGTTGTGGGTAAGGATTGATTGTGTTAGAAGAGTTGGGAATCGGGTTGCTCATGTATTAGCCCAATTTGCTAGGAATATTACTGAGGATATGTTTTGGATGGAAGATGTTCCTCCAATAGCTAGAGAAGCTTTGTACCAAAATGCTAATTTTGTTGATTAAATGAATGATATGCTTTTGTTTCAAAAAAAAAATACCAAATAAATTCTTATAAAACTAGGTTTATTTTTTAAACAATAATAATAATAATAAAATTAGATATGTATACTGAAACAGAATTCAACGACACCAAGCTACGGGTTGAAGCTAAATCCTTATCAGTGGAAATGTCTTCAAAATTTCCAACAATTGCCTAACAAAGACCAAATAACTAACAAGAAAACACTAGAACGAACACAAATCTAGTAAAACTCTAGAAACTTTTTGGGGCTGCCTCAAATACTAATGGGATTGCAAACACTTTGGATCCATTTTATCTTTTCTTCATACAATCCTGAATCCACGAGCTCATGGTCATCTAACCACTGAAATATGTGTTCAATAGCATCTTTAATCTTTTTCTTACATTTAGGGTCAAACTTGGCACCAATCTTCTCATCATTGATAGTATTCCTCACCTTGCAAGCATAGTCCACCAAAGCTTTCCTAGCATTAGACTTCTTCCTGTGTTCATCATCTTTAGCCTTGTACGTCTCTGCATCCTTCACCATTGTGATGTTTCCCTCCTTTTTGGCAGGAATGGCAGAATTTCTTGGAACCAAAACAGACATATCTTTCGTAGGATCAGTTAATATGCCAAGAGACAAAGGGGTGACATCTAAGAGCACAATAGCTTTAAGTTTCTCATTATCTTTACCAATCAAGATAGCAGCTTGAACAACAGCTCCATAAGCCACAGCCTCATCTGGATTAATGCTCTTACATAGCTTCTTTCCTTTGAAGAAGTCCTGCAACAACTGCTGCACCTTAGGAATTCTGGAAGAACCACCCAAAACAACAACATCTTGGACACAATTCTTGTCCATCTTAGAGTCGGTCAAGCACTTCTTTCACAATATCAATACACTTCTTGAACAAATCCATGTTGAGTTCCTCAAATTTGGCACGGGTAATAGTTGAAGAGAAATCAATAACTTTATACAAAGAGTCGACTTCAATGTCAGTCTCAATTGCAGAAGAAAGAATCCGCCTTGATTTCTCACAAGCAGTTCTTAGTCTCCTAAGAGCTTTGGGGCTATCACTAATGTCCACCTTGTGTTCCCTCTTAAATGTTGCAACAAAGAGTTTTACCATTCTGTTATCAAAGTCCTCACCTCCAAGGTGAGTGTCTCCAACAACTGCCTTCACTTCAAAGACTACATTCTCAATAGTAAGTTGTGAGACATCAGTAGTACCACCACCCAAATAAAAAATCAGCACATTTTTCTTGCCAACGCAGCCAGACTTCTCAAGACCATATGCAATGGCTGCGGCAGTTGGTTCATTGATTATACACAGAGCATTCAAGCCTGCAATGCCTCCAGCATCCATTATGGCCTTAACACTGGAAATCATTGAAGTAAGCAGGGACAGTAACAACAGCATTCTTCACAGTTGTGCCCAGGACAACCATCTTCTGATTAAAGTGGCTTACATGCTCTACGGGATTAGTCTTCCCATTATAAATGGTAAATGTCGACTGAGAAAAACGATGAGAAAGTTTTGCCTTGTTAATCCTCCTGATGAAGGGTGACTTAGAAATCTGTTGTAGGGCCTTACTCATTGCATCGTTTCCCATGCCATGGTGGGAAGACCTTTTCTCACGTTTATTACTGCTCTTATCCAACCTATCCCTACGAGAAGAAGTTGAGTAAGACTCACTAGATGGAGTTCTAGACCTACGATGATATGAACGGTCCCTGTTTCCCCTAGAACCATCACTTGGTAGGCGATCAATTTCCCGCTGCAATTTCCTTGTCTCCTGATCATGTGAGACCTGACTCCTAGGCCTTGAATAACTCCGCTCAGTATGGTAAGACTCTACCATAACATTTGGAGTATGCTGCCTATCTCTTCTCCGCTCTAGGTTAACAAACTGGTTCTCCCTTTATGAACCAACCTATTCCTCCCTATCCTGGCCTATGTTAGTCATGAATACTCAAGACAAATCCACCACACTTTGTCGTTCCCATAGATGGGCCAATTATAAGAACCAAAAAATCTGGCAACCCAAGCCTGCTTAGAATAGTGGCTGGATCAGTTCAACCGTGGCCCAAAACAAAGAATTTGTAAGACAACCAAAGGGGGGCTTCGCACGAGGACAAAAACAAGGAAGAAAAGGCCAATCGTATTAGATAGGTGAACCAATTTATCCTTAGAAGCTTGTCCGAGGAGGCCACAATTACATAGGAATTATTACTGTTCACTCTCTTTCTCTAAGTGTTCTTCTTGTTTCTTCTTTGTCTCTTGATACTTGTGTCCAGGTCCATCTCTCTGTGAACCTTCCTTTTCTTATATACTCCTCCCTTTATCATATCTCAACCATCCATCCTCACCTAACATCCCTCCTCTCATGACACTTGTCGTTTTTTACATTTGAAGAAGGTGGTGGAAGGAGTCTGCTTAGCTGTGACTTACATTATTCAGGTTACTTCCTCATCAATACAGCTGACAAAGCTGTTGCCCATCATTTAATGCGGAGGAAACAGGCTACTCCAAACTAGAAATTTTCCCTATGACCACCGATTCTCTCTTTTCAGATTCTTGTTCCCACTTGGAATGCCTTAGAGTACTTTAACCCATCTCTTCCTCTCCTTGGGCAACTTTCCTCCTCAGGTTCATGGACCGCGACATCCCCACAGTTATATTGCAACTCTTCAGATCCATCGTCGATCCTCGGGCACCCACATTAGTTTTTTTTTTTTTAAATAAAAATTTAAATGTTTAAGAGGTAAAAATTTTTAATAAAGCAAAAACCATCTCATAACACATTATTAAAACTAAAAATTAATCTATATTTCAGATACCATATAAATTCTCAATATTTAAAAATAAATAAATAAATAGAATTCACAGATCTTTCCATCACTCAATAATATATAACTTATTCAACATACAATACAAAAGATAGTATATATTATGTATACGTGTGTCTGCACGTGCATGCAGATGTGTGTTTGATTTGAGTTTCATACAATTTCATTTTGATCCTAAAGGCCGGCCACCTTAAAAAGATTTCTAACAATGTCTCCGCAAAGTTTGTACTTTGCACAACAATGAACGTTATAATTACCCAATTGATGAATACATATCATCAATTGAATCTTGCTCATTATCGTTTTAACATATCATTTGAGCTTGTTTATTGAAGTATGACAAGGTTTTTTTTTTTTTTTTTCCCTTCCCTGTCTTTTCTTTGCCATCAGAAAAGTGGATGACATTGCTTCTGATTATTGGAATAACTAGTGTGATTATTCTCTGTGCCATTAATTTTATTTACATCTGGCATAGACACATGGCCAAGAGACAAGGTAACTACCATACAAATATGCATGCTTTGCACAATTTATAGTTTTTTGTTAATTTGAATATGTATACAAACATGTATAAGTTCTTCCATGTTATTAAGATGTGAACTAATATGCATAAGTATATTTTGAATTTAGAAAATAAAAAAATCGATCAAAGAAATCGAGCACATCACACGTTAAACAGTGAAACACATGTTCAAGACTTGATAAACTTACGTGAGTTCAAAGAAGAAGATGAGTATGTATACAAACATGTATAAGTTCTTCCATGTTATTAAGATGTGAACTAATAAGCATAAGTATATTTTGAATTTACAAAATAAAAAAATCAATCAAAGAAATCGAGCACATCACACGTTAAACAGTGAAACGCATGTTCATGACTTGATAAACTTACGTGAGTTCAAACTTCAAAGAAGAAGATGAGAAAGGCATAGATGTGCCTTTTTTTTTGATTTGGAAAGCATACTAATTGCTACAAATAACTTCTCAAGCCAAAACAAGTTTGGAGAAGGAGGCTATGGTCCTGTGTACAAGGTAATTTCAGCAAAATTTATTGGTCATTAATGCTCATGTCATGCAAATAGTTTTTGGATAAATGGTAATATTGTTCATTGGAACTTCGAACACAGGGTAAGCTTCCAAATGGTCAAGAAACTGCAGTAAAGAGAGTGTCTCAAGTCAAGGTTTACAAGAATTTAAGAACGAGGTGGTATTGATTGCAAGGCTTCAACATCGAAACCTTGTCAAACTCTATGGATATTGCGTAAAAGGGGCTGAAAAAATTTTACTTTATGAGTACGTGCCGAATAAAAGTTTAGACTTCCTCATATTTGGTTAGTTTTTAAGCATACTACCTAATATTTTACTATCCATGTTATGTTCACATTGTTTCTTATTTTACCAAATGCTTACTTATTATAGTTGCTAAACTTGTTCTTTGAAATGGAAATGAAAACTTGCAAGATCAAAACCAAAGCATGTTTTTGGATTGGGAGATGCATTTCAACATCATTTGTGGAATCACTCGAGGGCTTCTTTATCTTCACCAAGACTCTAGATTAAGGTTATTCATAGAGATTTGAAAACCAGTAGCATCCTTCTAGATCAGGAAATGAACCCGAAAATATCCAACTTTGGATTGGCAAGGATTGTTGGTGGCACACAAACTGAGGCCAACACAACTAAAATAGTTGGAACTTAGTATGTTTCTTACAAACAACATGATTATTGAAGTTGGTTGTTTAAATTATTATATATTATGGCAAGTCTTACTCATCAGAAAAATATATTTTTCCAAACAAGAGATATCCAATTTTAAAATTAAGAAATAATAAACCAAGCATTCAATTGATTGTAATCACCTGAAATAATATGAAAAACATTATTGAACTCATATTCAGAATACTATCTTTATGAACTACTAAAGTAAGAACAATTAAGTCTCTGATGGTTGAATAAGAGATCTAGGGTTCAATCATTGCCTATACCAAAAACTGATTGGTGTCTTGGTCTGATGATAAAGAGCTATCATCAGGAACGAATGCCATAGGTTTAAACTCTCTCTCTCAAAAAAAAAAAAAAAAATCTGAAGCATTAAATTTTAATTTCTGAAGCAATCCTTCTCCTCTTGGTAGGAGCTTTTCTTCTCATCGTGGGTGAGATTTTTTTCCACTTAGTAGGGATAGTGGTATTTCCTTCCCTTCACTTACTTACTGTGGTGAGTGGGAGCTAAGGTTGTTGTATTATTGTTCTCACTAGTTTTATCGGGTGTTGTTTCTTTCCATCCAATGACCAGACACTTTGATTTGTCATAGGAATTCCTCTCACACACATGGATTCATATTTCATAGAAAAAATTCAGCGGATAAGCTTGACAGAGGAGGAGGGAGAAATCATAAAGGTTCGATCAAACAATCGTGCGAAAATACTCGAAGAATGCTCTTTGAGCCTAATGATGAAAACGATAAACACTCGAGCTGCTAAGAATCTTCTCCGGTCAATTTGGAAATTTGGTCAAGACTTGAAGATCACGGAGGTTGGCAACGGATTGTTTCAGTTTAAATTCTCTATGGAAAGTCAATTGAATTGAGCTCTTAAAAATAGTTTGTGGAGTTTTGATAACCAAATATTGTTACTACGAAGATGGGAAAAAGGAATGATGACTTACTCGGTGGAGTTTGAGTGCATACCAATCTGGGTATAGGTGTGGGGATTACTGTTCGATCTTATTACTAAGGAGGCTAGCCAGGATATTGGAGAGAGTATTGGGAAGGTACTGGAGGTTGACTGTAAGGCTATTATAGCCGACCGAGCCCGTTTTCTTTGCATTCAGGTGGAATTGCCATTGAAGAAGCCAATCAAGAGAGGTGCTCTAGTTCTAAGTCCGAAGGGGGATAAAGTGTGGATCGCATTCCAGTATGAGCGATTGGTTGGCTTGTGTTTCAACTATGGATTAATTGGACATGAAGCTAGGGACTGCCATCATCCAATATCAAGCACTGAAGAAGACAAGCCTTATGGAGAGTGGCTCAGGGCTGGAAGTAGAGTGGCAAAGGGTCCAAGAGGGAAGAAACAAGCAAGTCCACCACGACGTAATACAGAAAGGGCCAAGGACCAAGCTAGGGATCAGCCACAACCACCACGAGAGCAACAGATGGGTGAAACTAACAGCAATGCTGATCTCTGGCGAACTGTTACAAGTGTTGAACCTGATGAGAATCAATTCATGGAGAAAGGAGTTAATGCATCCGATGTAAATCAGATTAACGTGTGCTGCGACTTAAATAATGCTCCCAAGTGCAGGATTGTCACTAAGTAATAACTCGGTAAGTCCGAGGTCAAATCCACAGGAAAAATGGAATTAATTAGCAAACCACAAGAAAATAAAACTATAATAATAAAGTTTAACTGAAGAGATTTTTGATGGTTTAGTGAAAGTAATTTAAAATGAGAGAAAATAACAATATATTAAGGCGCTAAGGTTTAGGGATCAACACACAACATATCTATTGGTAGTCTTAACAATATTTATTTTATAACTCAACTAAAATTCATACGAATGATGATTTTAGTCGGATGATTTAACAATGAAAACTCAAGAATTAATTGGCTAAGGTAGTTTCATGCAATTGATTGATTTTTGGCAAAACAAAACTAGTGAATTAGTTTGCAAGGAATACTAAGCATTTAACGTGCCCGAAGTCTATGATAAAACAAAGAATTATACAGAACTAAACACTTTTCTAGATGAGTAAAACAATCAAAAACATAAAAACATAAGCATTAAAACCAATAAATAATTGTTAAGAACATACCAATAAACGGTTGGGTTTCACCCCTTGCCTTAGCAAAGCTTCTAGCAAGCCATAACACAAATAAAACTCTAAAAACTGTAAAGAAATTTTAAGAAAACCTAAATTATGTTCTACAGCAGCTCCTCCCTGAATTTTGCCCTAAAGAGCCTTTAAATAGGTCAAGGAATCCTATTACAAGTTGAATTCCCGTTTGGATTAGGTGCAAATTTCCTTTTATACCTTGCTCCAATTGGACTTGAATTTAATTGGGTTGGCCTTCTTTGACTTCATCATGGCCCTTGTAAAATTAAAGTCCATTATCTTTCTTCTTTGCACAAATCCACTTATTTAATTTCATTATCCTACAAAAGACAAATTCATGCATTAAAATTCAATTAAGCACAAAATTGATTATTCAGCATTATTCCAAAATCAACTATAAAATGTATGAATTAACTCTAAATAAGTATGATAATGCTTTTTAATAATGATATAAATATGCAAAATTAAGCTATTATCAGCATGGATCACGCTCATAATTATATGTATATGCTAACGGATAATTTTGAGGGGGAACATGAAACCGAGATTTTAGGAGAGAAATTAGTAACGGTGCCAGTTATGTTTATGGAAGAAATTAATGAGGCTATCCCTGGAGAATCAAATTCTGAAACCCTAGCAGCTGAGGCATAGTTTAATGTGTCACGTGGCCTCACACGTGATATGAAAAAAACCCAAGGAGCTAATACTCGAAAGTGGAAAAAAAGAGACAGAGCCGTGAAAACAAAAACACCAACTCAAGGGTGTTCAAGTGAAGAAAGGGATGAAGTAGTGGGGGAAAAAAAAACAAGGGTGGGGCTGCACAAAAGGATGGTAACACAGGTGGAAGGAAAAAAAACAAAGGGTATACACAATGATCAACCATGCACAATGGTGGAGGCTGATGTCCAGCCCCGCCAAGCACAATGAAAACCATAAGTTGAAACTGCAGGGGGCTTGGGAACCCCTGTACAGGTGCAGTGCTCTCTCACTTGGTGAGGGAGAAAGCTCCCAATGTTTTTTTCTTGATGGAGACAAAACAAACGATGGACGAGATGAGAAAAATTCAAGCTGATTTACGATACGATAACTTGCTTGCTCTTCCTTGTGTTCGGAGTGGATTACCCATGCTTTGGAAGGATGAGGTTAATTTAGATGTCCAAACCTATTCCTTGAACCACATTGATGCTCGTATCATGACTGACCCAAACTCCGCTTGGAGACTTACGGGTTTCTATGGCAGACCGGAGGAACAACGGAAGCGTGAGTCTTGGGGTCTTTTGAAACACTTACACTCTAGAGATATTGTGCCGTGGGTATGCATTGGAGACTACAATGAAATTTTGAGTTCATTGGAGAAGCAAGGTCGTCGTCCAAGACATCCTCGGTTCATGGATGAGTTTCGAAGTGCATTGCTCCATTGTGGTTTAGTGGACATTAGTTATCAAAGTAATATTTTTACTTGGAGAAATGGTAGATGGGGTGAAGCTTTGTTCAAGAGAGGCTTGATAGGGCTTGTGCAACAATTGAATGGAGGGAATTATTTCCACAGGCAATAGTAAGGCATCTCCAAGCATCATACTTAGACCAAGATCCAATCTTACTCAATTTGCAAAGGGATACATAAAATGGAAGAAGGAAGAAGTTCCCAAAGAGATTTGAAGAAAGATGGGCTACACATCCAGAATGTGAGGGCATTATTCGTGAAGCTTGGAGTAGAGGAACCTATTCGGGCAGCCCCATGTTTAAACTTTTCTCAAAAATAAGGGAGTGCAGATCGGCCTTGGTAGCATGAAGTAGGAATATGGGAAGTTTTAAGACAAGGATGGAAGAAAAAGAAAGGGTTTTGGAGGAACTAAAGGCAAGGAATGATGCTGGCAACCTAGTCATGATTCAAGCTATTAAAGGTGAGATCAGTACCCTATTATATCAGGAGGAGTTATCTTGGAGACAAAGATCACATGCTACATGGTTACTTGCAGGTGACAAGAACACAAAATTCTTCCATCAACGAGCCAACCAACCCCACAGAAAAAATCACATAGCTGGTTTTATGGATGAGGGGGGGCGATGGTGCACATCAATGAAGAGAAGGAGAGGGTGGCGGAGGAATATTTTTAGAGGCTCTACACCACTACAAATCCGAATGGGATGGAGGCAGTCTTGGACAAGGTGGATCGAGTTGTCACTCCGGCTATGAATCAAACACTCCTCCAACCTTATTCACCTGATGAGATCAAGTGGGCTCTCTTCCAAATGCACCCTTCAAAGTCTCCAGGGCCGAATGGTATGTCTCTATACTTTTTTTAAAAATATTGGAATATAGTAGGGAGTGATATTATAGAAGTTGTGTTGTCTATGTTGAACTCGGGTCATTTCTTGAGAAAAATGAATTATACCCACATTTTATTCATACCTAAGATAAATGAGCCTAAAACAATTGCTGACTATAGACCAATTAGCCTTACAAATGTCATCTCTAGATTGGTCTTAAAAGTGTTAGCGGTTAAAATTGATCTTGCCCAATGTTATTTCGGATTCACAAAGTGCTTTTGTTCCTAACCACTTAATTACTAATAATACTACAGTAGCATTTGAAGTTTTGCACAGGATGAGGAATAAAAGAACAGGGAGAAAGGGGCAGATGGCCATCAAACTGGGTATTAGCAAGGCATACGATAGGGTGGAATGGGGTTTTCTCAGAAACATTATGATCAAATTGGGGTTTGATGTTCGGTGGATTCAGCTAGCTATGGAAACGGTTTGTACTGCCTCATATTCAGTGCTTATTAATGGAGAGCCTAAAGGATACATCAATCCATCTCGAGGTATAAAGCAAGGAGACCCATTGTCCCCTTACTTGTTCTTTTTATGTGCAGAGGGCCTGTCCTCCTTGATTAGACACGTTGTTGCAGCTAAAAATCTTCATGGGATTTTATCTAGCAATAATGGGGTATATATGAATATCTCACCTTCTGTTTGCAAATGACAGCTTCATTTTTTCCAGGCGACTATAGAGGAATGCCAACAACTCCTTCGGCTATTACGGTGTTATGAGGAAGCATCTGGCCAAACAATTAATAGGCAGAAGACTTCTATTTTTTTCAGTCGTAATACAAGGCCCGATGTTAAAAGGAATATTCAGCGAATGATGGGAGCAAGAATTATGGAGGATTGTGAAAAGTATTTGGGCCTCCCAATCGTTGGTGTCAAGTCAAAGGTGAATACTTTTAGGGAGCTTCGGGAGAAAATCTCAAAGAGAGTCATGGGGTGGAAAAGAAAAATACATTTCAAAGGCAGGAAGAGAAATTTTAATCAAAACAGTGGCTCAAGCAATTCCCACATACACTATGGGAATTTTCAAAATCCCCAAGTCTTTATGTGATACCATATGTACACACAATTTTCGTAAAAGATAGATCACACGATCACGAAATAGTGTAACAAATAATCAACTTGTATTTGATTTGTATATATGTGTGTGAGTACAATTCTCTGTATGAATCTTTACAATGAAATAATACAATAAATTCCTCTGATTCGATCTCCAAGAAACGTTACGATCCAAAGGGGCTATGAAGCTTGATCTTGAATCGTGATGTGATGTCTCCAAGTTGAATGAATAGTCGAACGTGCTTGATTTGATGCGAGGGCCGTTGGCTTGATCTCGAACTAGGTTAAAGGAGAATCCCCACTTTGATTTGAAGAAGTAGGAATAGGCCTTGATGAACAATGGACTTCTTGTGAACTTAGAGATGACTCTCTATTTTGGCAGAGTGTCGGTAGTGTTTTTTTTTCTCTAAGTGTTCTCCCCTTTCTCATATGAGAAGCCTTTATTTATAGACAACTCAATCATATTTAATTTGGAATTTTCTCTCAGCATTTATTGAGAGCTAATTATGGATTTAATTTAGTCTCTCATTTAATAAGAACTTTCCATATAGGTCTTTTCTTCTGACATTGCCATATGGCTTTCTTATTTGATGTTGCCACGTGGCTTGATTTCATTTGCTGATCGTCCGCCTCATCAATTGAAGATTAATTTGATCACAAATATTTTATCATGAACAATCGGACAGTTGTGAGTACATCATAAAATTTTGATGTCTACAAATGCCCCCACTTCAAGATTCGACTTTGCATCTTTCTGATGCAAGGAAGACGAGGCTTGAAGTATTTTATTAATTCCAATTTTGGACTTAGTTCACAGGAAAGCAAGATCTTCATCCACGCAAAAGAAGATTTTGGCTTCCTCAATCTCAATGCTGTACATTACAGTTTTAGCATTGGATTGAAGAGTATTGTTCCATGGTCTTAGTTAGGCATACGGCCCATTTATCATCTGATTTTTTTTTTTTTTTTTTTTAAGTCACTTGACGCCTTGTCAGCTTGATTGCACAAAAGTCTTTGTTTTGGACCACAGGCCCACGGTAGTCTTCTTAGTAGAGTCGGTGTTGAAGTTATCTTGCTCAGCAAGGCCCCCCCCCCCACCTTTTTTTTTTTGAACACTGGGTTTCACTTTCACGGGCCTGGTCACAGACAAAAGACTTCTCCTTGCAAGCCCACCTTAGTTTTGTTGGGTAGGTCGGTGCCACAATTGTCTTGCTCGACAAGCATTTTTTTTTTTTTTCTTTTCTTTTCTTAGCCGCACTCTTGCGAATCAGTAGGGCTTCTTTTGAGTACCATCTCTATAAAAGGAGGTGATGTTTCAAGGGCTAGAGGCAATTGAGCGCCATTTTGTTTTCTTGAGTTTTTTTTTTTTTTCTTCAGCCGTGGCAGGCATTCTTCCTCTTTTTCCATTCTTTTTTTTTTTTGCTTGTCTTTGTATTTTTTTTACTATTATTTTGTGTTGAACGACTTGATTTACTCTGTGCAGGTCATAGAAGTTGCACTGCGTGAGCCGAGCATCAATTTCAAGCGAGCTAGCATCCTGTCCTTCTTGTCTCGACGTTCGACGGATTCGAGCAACAGCGGTCTTCTTGTCACCTCCGAGTTTGTAAGCTTCATCAGTGCATCCATTCCACTGCCCTTTGTCTCGTGACCATTGGTGTGAGTGCTTCATTTACGCAACCTTCTTACTGTCTTCGTCTTGCGGCCATCAGTGCGAGAGTTTTGTCGGCGCATCCTTTCGTCACTGCGAGAGCTTCGCTGGTGCATCCTTTTGACTCCCTTCGCCATTGCCTTCGTCCCGTGATCATCGGTGCAAGAGCTTGGTCGGCGCATTCTTTCATCAGTGTGAGAGCATCGTCGGTGCGAGACCCTATTGGCGTGAGTGCTTCATCTACGCAACCTTCTCACTGCCTTAGTCTTGCAGTCATTAGTGCGAGAGCTTTGTCGGCGCATCCTTCCGTCACTGCGAGAGCTTCGCTGGGGCATCCTCTTGACTCCCTTCTCCACTGCCTTCGTCCCGTGATCATCAGTGCAAGAGCTTGGTCGGCGCATCCTTCCGTCACTGCGAGAGCATAGTCGGTGCGAGACCCCATTGGCGGCTTCATCATTGATCAACCTTCTTGAGTCGGCGCTGAGTCCAGAGCTTTGTTCCGCCCTTCGTCTAAGCATCCAACGGATCACATTTATTGCCTTCGTTCCACAACTATAGGTGCGTAGCTCTGTTCGCGTACCCGTCGTCTTCACCTCACGACTGTTGGTGTCAAAGCATTGGCGGCTTCATCATTGATCAACCTTCTTGAGTCGGCGCTGAGTCCAGAGCTTTGTTCTGCCCTTCGTCTAAGCATCCAACGGATCACATTTACTGCCTTCATTCCACACCATAGGTGCGGAGCTCTGTTCGCATACCCGTCGTCTCCACCTCACGGCTGTTGGCGTCGGAGCATTGAGAGAGCCACATATCGGATTCAAGCATCAATTTTTTTCATCACTTGAAGGCAATTCTGCAGTGAGATTTCTGCTTCATCTTTGGACTACGCTCCTCTTCTTTCAGCATCTTGCGGATTCGAGCATTGGCGGTTTCATCCTGGACTTTGCACTGCTACCTTCCTCTTAGACTTTGTGCTGCTGCCTACGTCTTCACGTGACAACCAAGGTGCATACTAAGTACACGCCTAGAGCTTCAATGCCTCCATACGGACACATGGTTTCCTTGTAGCCTTGAACTTCAATGCCACGCCTAACCAAAAGCTATAACATGGTTTTTTTTCAAGTTTGGCTAATGGACATGCAAGCCTCTACGTGTCCTTTTCTTCACATGCATGTTAATGCAAGCCTCTACGTGTCCATCATATGGTCATTTCAACACCTACACACGATGTTTGCATGTTAATGTGGAATGAGTTTGAATCTGAATACCACATGCCCCTTCTTTCTAATAAGCCGTGCTTCTTATTATTAATTTTTTTTTTGTTATTATTATTAATTTTTTTTTTTTATATAAATTTATTAGTAAAGAGCATTTGAATGAAAAAGGTATTCATCCTTTCCTTGGGTTTGCTGTTAGGTGATTTAGGCTTGCCAACCCTTTGCTCGACTTTGTGACTCTCCTACGTTTGCTCAAGTTGTGACCTCTACGAGCTTCTTCTTCTCCAAGTGGCTGCCATCAAGTGTACTTCATCATGGTCATCTTCCACGACTCATCGAGGACTCTCAATGATCAATCTATCACTCTCCTGCGCTCTTCGAACGAACCCCTAGAGAAAGGCGTTGTCTTGAAAGTCCATCCACTTGGTAGCAGCGTACCTTCATCTTCGTCTACTACCATTCCTCGTCCTCCAAGTCTATCTCAATGGTGGGTCGAGGCATCTCACGAGCTACACGACCCGACTAGAAAGGGTTCGCATGTCATTTCAAGGACGTTTACTCTAGCCTCCAACCTTCACTCAGCCGCGGACCATGTCGATCGATTTCCTCTCCTTGGCCGTCGGATAAGTGCGGGAGAAGTACAATGGGCCCTACCTTCCTCCAAGACGCCTCCACTCCAATATAGGGGTGAGTTTTTTTTTTTCCTCCCTAAATATTGGGAGTGGCTAGAAGACGTATTGAGCCGCAATACTAAGGTCTTGAGCAATACCAACCTTTACGAGCCTCTGCTTGCATCATTATTCACATACGATCAGAACGCCCATGTCCTGCAAGCCTTCCTAGAATGTTGGTGTGCGGCTACAAACACATTACACACGTCTGTAGGAGAGGTCTCCATTAGCTTATGGGACCTACATTCAATCGGTGGGCTTCCTGTGTATGGTTCATTCTACGAAGAGGTCGTTCCAAATTCGAAAGACTTATCATCACTTCCCTCCTGCTGTCGTCATCTATTTGCTGCCTTTCATCATTTGAGTCTTGAGCTGGGTGGTTCGCACTTGGTCACTACGGCTGCATGGGTGAAGTTTTGGTTCCGTGGTGAGTCTAAATATCAGAAGCCGCCGACTAGGAGGTCAATACAGAGGAAAGCAAGAGGCAGGCAATCTCATAACCCCTCGGGTAAAATCGATACCCCCAGAATTCTGACTAAAGAAGACGAGGCTCCCTTCAATATGCTCAAAGTGGAGAGAAGGCTTATAGAAGAGACTTGGTTAGCTGCTTTGATCTCATGTTGGCTGTGTGAGTTCGCTCTTCCCAACGGGGGACCAAACTTAATCAGGCCTGGTGTTTTCAAGCGTGCAAGTGCGATGGCTCGTGGTAGGAGATACTGTCTTGTAGTCCCAGTCCTGGCCAACATTTATAGGGGCTTGAATGAAATTGTGTCTTCTAAGACTCCAAGTAAATGTGATGCCACTTTTCCTGCACACTACTTGAATGCTTGGTTGGCCGAATACTTCGACACTCACTTTGAACTTGAAGGGTCTCGCTCCAAGGCTGTTCCGCGCATGTTTAGATACTCCGGAGAAGGTGCAGCCAAGCATTATGACGAGGTTACTGCCCGTAAGCTATTTCATGCTGTCAGTAGCTTCAAGTTTCACCGTTTGGGCCTTTTCAAAGGCCATCGAGAGATTCTCGTGGATGATGACAAGCTACCTAGCTCTTATGCAGATTACTTCATCAGCCAACGCTCAAGCTACTTGGCCTCTCGTCGTGGAAGTGTATGTATAGTTGAACCATATAGCCCTCACCGCTTTGGTCGACAGTTTGGTTTCAATCAACACATCCCTGGGGAGCTTAATGAGGACTTTCGCACCGTCACCTTAGAGCAAGTGGTATGCTTTTGGCGCCAATGTCTTCGTCTTGCTACCAATTCGAAATTCTTGATCCCTGCCTGCCCATCTGAGCACGGGGCTTCGTGCACGAAGGACTATATGAATTGGTGGGCTAGAAGATCTGATGGTTTCTTTTCTAGTAAGACTGAGCAACCAATTGGGAATGTTAACTCAAGCAAGATAAGACTCAAAATA
Organism: Quercus mongolica; assembly: GCA_011696235.1. Classification (NCBI taxonomy): domain Eukaryota; kingdom Viridiplantae; phylum Streptophyta; class Magnoliopsida; order Fagales; family Fagaceae; genus Quercus; species Quercus mongolica. Next base: position 5,980,757 of record CM022243.1, on the reverse strand, counting down.
AAACAGCCCAATGAAGTAGTTGAGCCCGTGAAGCGCCGAAGCGATGGGAAGCCCTCTTTTGGGATTTCGGAGGCTACCGATGAGTCTTTAGAAGGAGTATGCATGGACAAGGCACATTCTCCTAAGCGTGGGCCTTCTTGCATGGTCTCAATACCTCAAGACGTGGAGATGACCAAGGGTAGGGATGCGTCAGGTTCTGAGCAGCATAGTGGCAACTCAGAGTCTCATTGGAGACGTAAAAGGCAGAGAGATAATCCCCGCAAGAACTTGGATCGTGAGGGGGTCACCCAGGCGACTGACCGTGGTGTCGATATGGATTCACTTCCCGATCCTTCAAGTGGCAGTGCACAAGTGAGTCTTAATTCTCTTTTTGATGATTTTGATCCCGAACCCATTAAAGACCTTTGTTTCCTTCATGATGACCTTGAAGCTATTTCTGGTATCCAAGAACTTTTTGAGAATGACAATCTTGGTATTCTTCCAATGCAGGATGACAATTATCCTTTGAAAAGAGCAGGAGAGAAGTGTACACCAGTTGCCACTAGCCCTTCTACGAGCGAGTTTTCCATTCAAGGTCCGACAGCTTTTGATTTGGCTACTAAGGCAATTGACCCATCACGTTCGGGGAAGACTAACGCCACTCCTTCTTTTGACCCTATTCACATGCCTTCAAGGGACGTGACTCGAAATAAATCCATTATGTGTAGTTCAAGCATCCCTACCACTTCAACTATCACAAAGTTTGAACTCGATGATTTGATTTTGAAGGCCGATCGACAGTGTGCAAAAACATTAGGAGGGGACCTAATTGAGAAGGTTGTCAAAACCCCTTTTACTTTGATGACTTCACTCAGGGATGGAGTCGAGAAGATTCTCCAAGTTATCGCACAAATAAAAGTTGTGGATGCAATGCCTTTAAGAGAGCGTATTTCGAAATACATGGATGATGCAGACCGATATTCTTCCCTCCATCATGCTCTTTCACAAGGCATCACGCTTGAAGACAAGGAACAAAAGCTCACCGACGCTCAACATCGTCTCGCTCTTGCCCTCGACTCGGAAGCCATTAAGAGCAATCAAAAAGTTGCAATCAAGGCGAACTTAGACAAGGCCTTAGCTAGAGAGGTTGAATTGAAGAAGGAACTTGAGTTACTTTCAATGCAAAAGGCAGAGCTTACAGCGTCGAGACCCGCTGTGATTCAGAGCTAGCCCAGCAACAAGTGATCATTTCTCAAATCAAGGGGGAGGTTTCCAAGATTGAGGCTAATCCAACTTTAGAAGCTTCTGATGATGCAAAACTTAGAGGGCTACAAGAATTACTAGAGACTAGTAAAGAGGAGTTGAGGCATTTAGATTGGATAGGTTAATCTTTTTTTTTTTCATTGATGTAGTCATTACAATGTAACGACACCTATCTCTTTATTAATAAAAATTCATTTATCTCTGGATCAATGTTTGCTTCTTCCTTGCTCCTTTTTTTTTTCTTTTTTATTTTTTTTTAAGTTTTTTTTTTAATTATTATTATTATTTTTTAAGTACATATGTGACTGAACTTAGTAACGAATACCAAGCTGCCTACGTACCCAAAAGGGATCAAGTCATAACGTAGTTCAAAGGAATTATTATATTTTTTTCTTTTTTAAGTACATATGTGACTGAACTTAGTAACGAATACCAAGCTGCCTACGTACCCAAAAGGGATCAAGTCATAACGTAGTTCAAAGGAATTCTTTTTTTTTTTTTTTTTTTTTTTTTTTGTCCCTAACTTTTGCCTAGGCCGCCTTTTTCAAGGTTTTCAACCTAGCGGGATTTTTTTTTTTTTTTTTTTTTTTTTTTTTTTTTTTTTTTTTTTTTTGTCCCTAACTTTTGCCTAGGCTGCCTCTTTCAAGGTTTTCAACCTAGTAGGAATTTTTTTTTTTTTTTTTTTTTTTTTTTGTCCCTAACTTTTGCCTAGGCCGCCTTTTTCAAGTTTTCAATCTAGCGGGGTTTTTTTTTTTTTTTTTTTTTTTAATGGGCAGTTTAAGCTCTTACCGAGGAGCAACTTCAAAACTTCATGCATAGTATCGCTTTAGGAACTTTGCATTTATGGGACCTACCCTCAGGCCATCTCTGTCGACTATCTTGTAAGCACCATTAGTGTAGACCTCCTGCACGACATAGTGACCATCCCATTTTGATGTGAACTTGTTCCCAGTCTTGTGAGAGATGTTGATGGGTCTTCGCATTGCAAGTACTAGGTCCCCTACTTGGAAAGATCGAGGTCGTACTCTCTTGTTGAACGCTCGCGAAAGCCGCGCTTGGTAGCATTGAAGACGTTGTTGAGCTTCCAATCTCTTTTCATCAAGTGCTTCCAACTCTTCGAGTCTTAATCACGCATTTTCTTCATTTGTGAGCCCTTCTTGGATGGCAATTCAAAGTGATGGAATTTGTCGCTCCAAAGGTAGGACTGCTTCGACACCATATACTAATGAATATGGAGTGGCTTGCGTGGGTGTCCTATATGTTGTCCGGTACGCCCATAAAGCTTCTCCAATCCTTTCATGCCAATCCCTCTTCGAGCGCTCTACTACCTTTTTCAACAAATTGCAAAGCGTCTTGTTGAAAGCCTCAGCAAGACCGTTGGCCGGCGCGTTATACATGGACAACTTGTATTGCTTGAACTCGAACTTCTCGCATAGTTGGGTCACCAAACTATTGTAGAATGGCTTACCGTTATCCGTGATGATATAGCGAGGGACACCATATCGATAGATCAAATGGGTCCAGATGAAGTTCACAACATTTTCCTTTTTTACTTCCTTGAGGGGTACAGCTTCCGCCCATTTAGAAAAATAGTCGGTCGCAGCTAATATGTACAGGTGACCCCCTGATGACTTAGGCAATGGCCTTACAACATCGAGTCCCCATGCATCAAAAGGCCAGGATGCGACCGTAGGGTGCAGGGGCTCCGGTGGCTGATGGATGTAGTTCGCATGGAGTTGGCACGCTTCACATGTCTTTGCATAGTCCATACAATCTTTGACCATAGTGGGCCAATAATAACCCATTCGTTTTATCCGATGATACAGTTTGGGGCCAGACTGATAGGCACCACACACTCCCGAATGAGCTTCTTCCATGGCTTGATCACCTTCTTCCTTGCCAAGACATCGTAAGAATAGACCGTCAAAAGATCTCCTGTACAATGTGCCCTTATAGTGTATGAAACGTGGCGCCCTCCGCCGTACCTCAGTCTTGTGGCGAGGATCTTCAGGTAGCTTACCATGTTCCAAGTAATCAATTAGAGGTTGGCACCAATCCTCATCCTCCACTATAGATATGGATATGGCGTTCGTTGCACTCGCATATTCTTCCGTGTAAGAGAGCACCCAACGGTTGCAAACAGGGACATTTGCCTTTTCACCCTCCGACAGAGCCAACGTGGTGGCTAGGTTGGCTAGAGCATCTGCCATCCTATTCTCGTTTCTGGGGATATGCTCCAAGGAAACTTCGTCGAACTTCTCAATTAGTCGCGTAGCCATCTGGAAGTAAGGAATCAACCCTTCATGTTTCACTTCATAGTGTGTCAAAAGTTGATTGATTACCAACTTGGAATCGCCGTAGACTTCTAAGTATGAGATCTTCATATCAAGGGCCATTTGGAGGCCGGCAATAAGGGCTTGATACTCAGCAACGTTGTTTGAACATGATTCACTAAGCACGAAGGCGAATGGTAACACTTGTTTCTGTGGCGAAACAAAAACAACTCCAGCACCGGATTCTTCTCGTCGCGCGGCCCCATCGAAGAACATCATCCAAGGTGGGAGGACTTCGGTGTACAATACATCTTCATCTAGAAAGTCATCTGAGAACTCCCAATCGGTAGGAATAGGATGATCAGCAAGGAAATTTGCTAGTGCTTGCCCTTTGATGGCTTTTTGGGGCGCATACGTGATTTCAAACTCTTGAAAGGCCACAGCCCATTTTGCCAACCGACCAGACATGATTGCCCTAGACAAGACATATTTTACTGGATCTATCTTTGCAACCAAGTGTATTACGTGTGCTTGCATGTAATGCCTTAATTTTTGAATGGAGAAGAAAAGCACAAGACACATCTTCTCTATTGGAGAATATCTCAATTCTACCCCAGTTAGCTTTCGACTAAGGTAATACAATGCTTTCTTTTTCTCTTCTTCATTTTTCTGAGCTAAGAGGGCCCCAAGTGATTGTTCTTGTGCGGCAATGTAGAGCACTAGAGGTTTTCCTGGCATAGGCACTCCTAAGACAGGTGAGTTAAGCAAATACCTTTTAATGCTCTCAAATGCATTCCTTCAAGCCTCATCCCATTCAAAGGTGGCATCTTTCCTCATCAATCGACTGAATGGTTGACACCGTCCTGCTAGATTCGATATGAAACGTCGAATGTATGCAAGATGGCCTTGTAAGCTTCGAAGTTCTCGCAGGTTCTTTGGTTCGGGCATCCTTTGGATAGCATCTATTTTAGATTGGTCCACTTCAATACCTCGATGTCGAACAATAAAGCCTAGAAACTTCCCAGACGTGACGCCAAACGCGCATTTGAGAGGATTCATTTTGAGTTGATATTTCCTTTGTCGATTAAATACGATGCGCAAGTCCCGTAAATGATCCCCTCTTTTCTTTGTCTTAACAACTAAATCGTCAACATAACATTGCACAATTTTATGGAGTATGTCATCGAAAATTCGTTGCATTGCCCGTTGATATGTAGCGCCAGCATTCTTGAGCCCAAAAGGCATCACCTTATAACAGTAGATCCCCTTTGGAGTTTGAAAAGCGGTGAGCTCTTCATCTTCGGGTGCCATTCGAATTTGATTGCATCCTGATGAGCCATCCATGAATGATAATGCTTCATGACCAATAGTTGCATCAACCATAAGCTCTGTATTTGGGAGTGGGAAGTCATCCTTTGGGCACGCTTTATTCAGGTCTCGAAAATCAACACAGACTCGAATTTGTCCATTCTTCTTTTTGACAGGGACAATGTTTGCAATCCACTTCGAGAATTGCACCTCTCGGATGAATCCTGCCTGCTCGAGTTTGTTAACTTCTGCCTCAATTTGTGGGAGGAGTTCAGGTCGAAAGCGACGTTGGGCCTGCTTGATTGGGCGCACTCCTTGCTTTATTGCCAATCGGTGAACTGCAATTGTTGGGTCTAAACCTGGCATCTCCTTGTACGTCCAGGCGAACACATCTTTGTATTCCATTAAAAGCTCAAAGTATTTACTTTCTTCCTCCGGCGTCAAAAGCGAACTCACGTAGATTGGGCGAGGTTCCTCATCAGTCCCTAAGTTTAATTCTTTGAGCTCATCTACAGTTGCTTGCCCCCCGTCTTCTATTGCCCGAGGTGCTTCATTCGGTTCATCATCTGATGCATCTGATTCGGAATCGGTTTCTGCTGTCACGTGGCAAGAAGGAAGGACTAGTGTCTCGTGGTCCTCCTTCCCATCATCAACTTGCTTCTCGAGCTCTCATGTATGCACAATAGTTCACCGCTTCACTTTAAGGGAGTTTCCTGTACTAACTTCTACAATCAACTCACGTTTCATGCGTGAAGGGACAAGGCTGTAAGCTTCGGTGTCATTTCTCTTTTGTAGATCACTTTTCCCTTCCTTGGGTCGTGGGGTGTCAATTGAGCTACTCGTAGACCCAAGCCTATCAAATGCCGACCTACGTGTACGTGAGGTTCCTTCCTTTGTGGGGAGAGAAATGCTTAATCTATTAAATACTGACTCTCGAGGAGTAGATGTTCCTAGACGGTCAAATACAGAAGATCTTGACACGGGCTCCGGCTTCCCCTCCTCCTCAACTTCAAAGGTGATGTGTTGAGACGTCACCTTTTTTCCTTTTCCTTTGGCCGAGATTCGAACTGGCTCTTGTGACGAATACCCCAGCCCGGTTCTAGGAATCTCGATCGCATAGCCTTGTTGCTTCAATTTGCTTTGGGTCGAGTTAAGCCCATGAGACTGCTCTTCCACATAATCTGAGTAAAGTTTCCCCAATTGCGGAGGATTTTTGAAATCATAGCCTGATTTTGCCAAAAGTTTATACGCTTTAGGGTCAAAACCCTCTTCTGTTCTTTTGACTGGCAATGAATCTTCTTCAACAAGGCTACGTGTAGCTCTAGTGAAACCCTTGAGTGGGGGTTTTGTTGAAGCCACTTGGTCTAACTTTGGTAATGGCAAGGTGAAATCACTTTTAAGGATAGCGATATCTTCCTCTTGAAGAGGCTTTTTGTGCTTATCCTTAGTCTCCATCGTCAACCCGAATGGGGATTGCCCTTCCTTCCGTTTAGACGCGGGCACATATCGTAAGACCATGGGTGCCTCTTTCTTCTCTTCACGAAACTTCTGTCTTACTTCAGAGTTAGGTTTTGGACCTTCCGTGAGGGGCTTGCCTCCTTCCTTACGTTTTGCCTTCTTCTTTTCTGTAGACTCTTCTTGTGGTACATCGTAGGTTGTGTCGCAATCCAAGTAAAACTTGGCGTCTGCAAAGTGAGATTCTGCCGCTGTAAATGGTTGCAAATCTGCTGTCACCACCTTTATTTGCTTGCCATCGCAATACTTGAAGCATTGATGCAATGTAGAAGGTACAACACCATTCCCATGAATCCATGGTCTTCCTAACAACAGGTTATAAGAGGTCTTTGAATCGATCACATGGAAGAGAGGTCTTGCTCTCAACTCATCAATAGTCACATCTAACCGAATCATGCCGATTGCCCTTTGTCCTTCTTGGTTAAAGCCTTGGATGACGAGTCGACTTTTGGATAACTTTTCCACAGATATGCCTAGGCGTTTCATTGTTCCTTTGGGCATTATGTTGACGGCAGACCCGTCGTCTATGAGGATGCAGCTTACTCTTTCCCCTCGTGTGTAACCTGAGACAAAAAATGGTCGATTGTGGGGTTTGGAGCCCAATAAGAGATCCTCATCAGCAAACGTCATCTGGTCGCGGCAGTGAGCGCATGTAGCAACTGTTTCTTCTGAGGCATGGGTCTCACTTTCCTCTTCCTTTGTTTCTCTGGTTTCTTCAAGGTCCACTTTTCCCTCTTTTTCGGTGAGGTCTTCTTGATCATCAGCATCATGGCAAGAGACCATGTAAGCGGTTGTCATTAGGCTCTCTGTAAGAAAGCCTTTAGGGAAAAACTCATGCAACGTGACCGACAGGGGGCCTTCGTTCGGACGGGCTCCCTTTCTTTGTTTCTTCGGACCATTTGTTCCCTTTCTCTTGGGAGCAACTTTTGAATTGCTTGCTCGAAGTTCCCTTTTCTTGCAAGGAACATGGGGCTTTGGGTTACGTTGTTTTCGAAGTCTCTTGTAGGTCACAAAAGTCCAACCCTCTTCGTCTCCTACCAATTCGTCGGCAGCTCTATCATCATCTTGAGAGTTGAAGCATGACGTGTGCATAGGCTCAAGTGTTCCAAATTGGATGTGCTTGCAATATGCCCTTGATGTTGATGGCAAGGTGGACCGCACTTCCGTTGGAGTTAGTGACTACACAGAGATTGGGGATCCAATAGCGAATGTAGCATGATTTGCCTCAGCAGTTTCATCTAGGTCTAAGAGAATTTTACCATCCTTTGCAAGCCTTAAGATAAGGTCTTTTAGAGCAAAACATTTTTCCACAGGGTGACTTACAACTCGATGGTATACGCAGTATTTTGGGTCGTTGGTACACCCTATTTCCTCTGGACGCTTGCATTCTGGAAGCTTGATCACATTCTTCTCTAATAAGTCCTCGAGCATGCCTCGAACGTCAGCATCTGGAAATGGATATGTCTTTTCTTCCATCTCCTTCAAAGTCAATCGACGCTTCTCTCGTTCTTGCATTGGACCGGCCCTTTTCTCCATTCTCTTATTCTTTTTACTGGAGATCTTCACAGGCTCCACAGCAACGGCCATGGATTCTTTAACCATGGGTCTGGAAGACTTATCCCCCCTCCTCGTATCTTTCTTCTCTTTACGCTGCTGGTCAACAGGCAAGCCCTTTTCTCCATGGCTAGACAGACTAAGCTCCATGTCATGGGCTCGGGTAGCAAGCTCCTCAAAGGTGTGAGGTTTGATTCCTTGGAGGATGTAAAGCAACCCCCAATGCATACCTTGGATGCACATCGCCACTCCTGAGGACTCAGAAAGGCGATCTTTGCAGTCGAGACTTAATGAGCGCCAACGATTGATGTAGTCTACCACTGGTTCATCTTTCCATTGCTTCGTGTTGGTTAATTCCAGCATGCTTACAGTACGTCGGGTACTGTAGAAACAATTCAAGAATTCCCTTTCCATTTGCTCCCAACTATCAATAGACTCAGGCTCGAGATCCGTGTACCAATCAAAGGCATTTCCTCAAAGAGTACGCACGAATTGCTTAGTGAGCAAGTCCCCATCCGTACCAGCGTTATTGCAAGTCTCAATGAAATGAGCAATATGTTGCTTTGGATTCCCTTTCCCGTCGAACTGCTGAAACTTAGGAGGTTGGTAACCCGCAGGCATCTGTAAAATGTCAATTCTCTTGGTGTATGGTTTTGAATACATCAGAGAGCTTTGTGGTGCCCCGCCATATTGAGCTCGAATGGTGTTCGTTATCATGTCCTGCAACTGCTGGACCGATAAAGATGAAATTGAGGTAGAGCTCCCTTGTGGACCATCAGCCTTCTTCGGAGAAGATGTATGAGCTCCTTGGGATGTATGTTGATGCATGTGAGAATGACCTTTGCTGGACTCCCCTCGATTCTGAACCTCGAGCTTGTTCATAAGCGTGGCAATTTGGAGGTCTTTCTCCTCCACGGTCTTGGTAAGCTTAGCTATGGCATGTCTTCAGCAATCTTTTCGTCAATGGTGGCAGTCTCCGTCATCATGGCCGCCATAGCTATTGTACGAGAAGAATTCTCTGAGAAGATAGATGAAATGACTTCTCGGGGGGATCCTTGGGAAGAACCTGCCTGTGAAGGGGTACTCGACCCAGCATCTGATGCAGAATAGTGATATTCGCTCCCTATTGTTGAGTCCTCTGGAGCAAATGCTGAATCTCCCCTTCTAGAGGAAATATACTTGCTAGTCTGCCAACACTTTTGATAGTAGCTTATACAAACTACCCACAAGGCTAATAGGACGAAAGTCCTTAATGTTAATAGCATTGGTCTTCTTAGGAAATAGACATAAGAAAGTGGCATTAAAGGATTTTTCAAAGATGCAAGTTCTATGAAAATCCACAAAAAAAGCCATAACATCTTCTACCACACTCCAACACTTTTGGAAAAAAAACCCATAGTAAAACTATCTAGCCCAGGTGCCTTATCACCTTCAGCCTCCTTTAAAACTGCAAGAATCTCCTACTTATCAAACTCCCTCTCTAAAGTCTCTCAAACTCATTCAAACAAAAAGAGAAAAAGTGGCGAGGGTGGGTCGACAATCTCCTGGTGCATATCTTATCACCAAACATATACCGAAACTCTTCTAAGGCACTTGAGTCCTTTGACTATATCACAAGCAATGGTAATTTTAGCTTTACTATAAAAATAAATAAATTAATTAAAAAAAAAAAGAAAAAAGTATGAATGGAGTTTTGAATTTGGGGTGATGAGCTGCTTTAGGTGGTGTTAAATTGTTGTGAGTTTTTGTTGTTTGTACTTCTTTGGTTGCACTTTGGTACTGTGACTGTGGTGGTGGCAAAATGAAATGAGCAGTGAAGAAAATGGTGGGGGAATGAGGGTGAGGCGGGTAGGCTAACCGAAGTCTCTGACCAATTGCTCAGGTATGTGTCCCACAAAAAGTAAATAAATTTGAATGATGAGAACTAAAAATATGTGCCAAACGGGTGGGGAATAAGAAATTGGGGTATTTTTAGTGATGAGTAATGAGTGACGAAAATTGAGTGAGGAGTGATGAGTGATGAAAAAAAAAAAAAAAAACCAAAGCCAAACAGCCCCTAAATGCTCGATATCAGCTTTGATTACAGTTCTTCTAGATCTATCTTCTAGAGACAAAACTTGCAACTTTTCTCTCATATCAAACTCCAACAACTCAGTCAAAAGACATTTCTTCCTAAAAGCCACATCCCCAAACACATGCTTATTCCAATGCTTCAAATCACATTTCAAAGCCTTCAATTTACAAGCTAAAACATAACTTGGAGGCCCCACAAAGTGATAACTCCTTCACCACTGCCGAACGTGATCCACATAACCCTCCACTTTCAGCCACATATTTTCAAATTTAAAAGCACTCTTCCCCCTTAACATACCTCATGCCTCGACTAAAATAGGACAATGATCTGACAACACCCAAGGAAGAGACTTCTGTGTCACATCCAAAAAATGATCCTCCTAGTCAGCTGAAATCAAAGCCCTATCAATCCTGGACATGGAAGGATTATTGGAAATCACGAAACCAGGTGTAATCACCTCCCTCCAAAGGCAGATCAACCATATTGTGTTTCTCAATAAAGTCAGAAAATTTAAACATGGCTGAGCTAAAAGAGTTACAACCAAGCCTCCCTGTCGGATATCTAATGATATTAAAATCACCAATCAAACACCAGGCCGAACTCCACCGCAATCTTATAGAATCAAGTTCCACCCACATATCATTCCTAGCACTGTCATCAGATGGACCATACACCCCCGAACATACCCATTCAAAACCATCTACCACTCCCTTCAACAAAACAGAAACAGAAAATCCACCAACAAAATGATCAACTTTCTCAAACACCCTCCTATCTCATGCCAACCAAATACCGCCAGTAGTGTGAATTGCATCCAAAACTGCCCAATCTACAAAAGGGCTGCCCCATAAACTTTTCACAACGGTAGAGTTTGTACTGTCCAATTTGGTTTCCTGTAAACAAATAACATCACCCTTCCACTCTTCAAGCAAATTTTTCAGAATAACCCTCTTATGGAAATTATTTAAACCCCTCACATTCCGAGATAGGATTTCTAAATTCATGGATACTGATTTGAGCCCAACCCAATGACTTTCAAACTACCTTTAGAGTTTGTACCAGCAAACCAAAGCTTCATTGGGATCCCACTGAGCTAAAGGACCACCTTCCCAGGAATGACAATCCTCTCCAAAAGCCAAAGTCTCTTAACTCCCCACTTGGGTCAGAATCCAAAGCATGGAGAGAAAAGATTAGGACCCATTAAATTATTGCATCGAAGCATGTCAACCAACTCCTCACCCACCAATTTTGCCGGAGAAACAACATCAGCACTTGGATTATCTTCAGACGGAGAGGTAACTTTAAGCTCAACTTTCCGATAGACATCGGAAACCAGACCAGAGGTTGCGTCGGCCCTCGGTGGCCCCTCCGAAATCATACCCACAAGATTCCCAAGTGTCACCTCTTGAACCAAAACCAGACCCTTACCATTACTGGCGCTCGTCGGCTCACTCGAAGGCAGATCCACAAGCTTATCGGCACCTGTAGACCCATTAGAACCCACGCCCAAGACTGTCACTGCACTCGGAAAGCCCTTCGACACCTTCGCCTGATTGCTTGACCCTTCACCCACCACCCACGAGTTAGACTTGAACCCATTGGACCCCAAAACCTCATCCACTTGATGAGCTATTGAAACAGAGCTCACGGGTTGGGCTTGAAACTCTGGGAAAGGCCCACTCAAAATGACAGGACTCATGGGTTGTGGGCTTACTGTTTCTTGTTCCACTCTGGGCTTTACTTTCTCAGCCCAAACCACTTTACGCTTTTCAGAACCCGCCAAATCAGCTGATATTTTTAAAGAAAAATGGGTTTGCGTCCATTTAACTTTAAAAGCACGTGTAGGCCGGCCAGAATTAAAAAGAGCAGATTCATTTGACAATTGACATGGCTAGCTTATGACAGGAGGAATCGAGACAGGATCTATTCCGAGATATATGGTGACTTTCGCTCTGGAAAGACTCAGATGTGTCACACACTCTGTGTCACTTGCCAGGTATGCTTCTTTTTTTTCTTCTTCTTCTTCTTATTTTACCCCCCATTTTATTACATGTTGCACCTTTACTTCGCAAGAGAAAGCAGCTTCATCAAATGCCACATGACATAGATACATACTTTCTGTTCCGCTTTACAAAGTAAAATTAGAATTTCAGTGCACTTTTACTTATCCAAAATAATAATAATAATAATTCAGTGCACTTGTTAGGATTCTGTGAATGATTGTGCTTGGCTGCTATGCTTAGTTGAGCTATTAGCTTAGCTGCAATAAGCCTAGCTGCTGTGGTGTGATGTGCACCTGACCTTGCTGTTACCAGATGATACTATTGTATTTAATAGCTTAAGTAATGCTATTCCATGATATGTACTGTATAGTGGAGCAGAGGTTATGCACTGTTTGGTAGCATAGAGAATCTGGTTGTAACTTCCTGCTCGATATACATGTGGATAATTGTAAATAGTCATGTGGTTAAATAGGCAGGTAGTTAGATGGTTAGTTGCTAAGCAGTAGTTAGACTAACTAACTGATTTTTGTAGTTAGTGCTGGAGTAGTTTGGATAAAAGGAGGATTTGTTTTGTAAAGGATTCATAACAACCTCTAGAATTTTCTCTCTATCTTGGAGGCCTGGCTCCCTTAAGAAGCCATTTTCTTAATCACATAAGCAAAGATAAGAACAAGGTTCTTATCAGTACTTTTATGATATTTCACTACTAATCTGAAAGGTCAGTTCATTGTGTAGGTACAGAATTAATCAGTCTCTATTTTTTACGTGCTACTGCCCATCTGCTATATATGATGTCAATTTATTCAATGCATAAACTTTGACATTTCAGCTTCCATTAGATCAAGGAGGTGGAGAGGGAAATGCAATGTACATCGATGCAGAGGGCACATTTAGGCCACAGAGACTTACAGATAGCAGAAAGGTGTCATACAGCTACCTTAAATTGAATATGCTTCTCTGCAGTGTGAGTTATTTATAGCCAATGGTTTTGAATGCTGCAGGTTTGGACTGGATGGTCCTGATGTCTTGGATAATGTGGCTTATGCTAGAGCTTATAACACTGATCATCAGTCAAGACTTCTGCTTGAAGTCTTATTCTTTATCGTGCTAATGAATCTTATTCTTCAACATTGTCACTATCAACCAAAGTCGAGAATTTTTCAGGATTTTGATCACATATCTGAACGCAGAAAAGCTGAGAAGCAACGTAAGCTGAAGAAGAAGATTATCATCGGGGAAATTTTTTTCTTTGTCATTGCTCTTCTAGTTGTTGCCGCAGCATTTGTGGTGGTTACTCATAAATCTTGGTTTGTTATTGGTGGCTCCAAACCATCTGATCAACCTCAACAATCACAAAAGCAGGTTTCGCATACTGTTAAGATCATAAAGATGATGTGTAACTCCACAGCTTACAAGGACAAGTGTGAAAATACCCTTAACAAGGCATTGAAAGCCAATCCTGATTTGTCTCAACTGAAAGACCTTCTCAAGAGTGCTATCTCGGCCGTGGGGGATGAGGTTATCAAGGCCATGAAAACATCCACAGCATTCAAATTTAACTACCCAAAAGAGAAAGCGGCATTTGAAGATTGTAAGGCATTGATGCAGGATGCCAAGGAAGAATTAGCTGATTCAGTTTCCATAGTCAGCAAAAATGACTTGGGAAAGTTGATCTCTAGCACCCCTGATTTGAACAATTGGCTATGTGCGGTTCTGTCTTACCAACAAACATGCATTGATGGTTTTCCTGAAGGAAAATTGAAGAGTGATATGGAAAAGACTCTCAAGGCCGTCAAGGAACTCACCAGAAATTCCCTTGCCATTATCTCATAGGTGGCTTCGTTTCTGTCCACATTTCAAACACTAGGATTTAGCTGGCACCTCTGGCAGAAAATGAATCTAATTTCTTGGAAAAAGATGGACTTCCTACCTGGATGCCCTATGAGGACCGGAGGATGTTGAAGGCAAATATTGATAAACCAACACCCAGTGTGATTGTGGCCAAAGATGGTAGCGGAGACCATAAAACAATTTCCAAGGCACTGGCAGCCATGCCAGAAAAACACAAAGGACAGTACGTATGCCCCATTTGACGGTTAAGATTTTTAATAATATGATATTGAATATACCTTTAGATTTGTAATATTTAATCTAAATCTTGAAATTGATCGATTTTAAATGTAGAGGATCCTAATATGTCAATGCTAATATTTATCTTTGATCTTTATCACATCATGGTTTTTTCCTACAACTTATAGTGCCCATTAACATAACTATTTCTCTTTAATTCATCATTTGTTTATTTTTCCTTTTCTTTGCTCTAATGAAAATGCAGATGTCATCTACATTAAGCAAGGAGAATATGAGGAGACTGACTGTGACAAAGAAAATGGTGAATGTCACTATGTATGGTGATAAATCACAAAAGAGCATCATCAACGGCAGCAAAAATTTTGTAGATGGAGTTAGGACTTTCCAAACTGCAACATTTGGTATGATAGTATCCAAGTTAATTTGCAACCAGCTTCCCTCACACATTCTGTTTAGACAGAGATATATTGCATCTTGATTTGTATGATACATATATGTATTTAGAAGCCACCTAATAGATTTTCAATGAGGCCATACACATTAGGCTGCTTAATAACATAAAATTGTGAAAAAAAATAGAATTTTGGAAACTAATTTATGACTGATTGTGTAAAGAGGTTCAGCAGAAATGAAATGACACAAAATTGGTTTTAAATATCTATTTCAGCGGCTCTAGGAGAAGGCTTTATAGCCAAAGCCATGGGATTCAGAAATACTGCTGGTCCAGAAAAGCATCAAGCAGTGGCTGCTAGAGTCAATCAGATCAAGCAAATTTCCTTAACTGCCGCTTTGAGGGGAACCAAGACACCTTGTATGCACAAACCCATCGGCAATTCTACTGAAGCTGTGTTATCGCTGGCACCATCGACTTCATTTTTGGTGATGCAGCTGCTGTGCTCCAAAACTGTATGATTACACATGTTATGATTCATTGTAACATAGAATTTGTATTATACTCTAATATATTATTGATGTAGCCCTTTAGGATTCCCTCTGTGGATGTAGGCCGTTAGGCTGAACCACGTAACTCTCATGTGTTACTATGTTCTATACTTTATGCTTTCGCTTCCGCATCCATACTAGCATATTCAACATGGTGTATCAATATTAATATTTAACATGGTATCAAAGCGGCCTTCCTATGACCATGGTTTTCTGTCTTTATGGTATATTTAAGAGCAATCTTTGTCTTCCTCGATGTTTTTTCGATGCGTTCATCTTCTTTGGCTTCCTACTGCTACCGTCAAAACTCTCCGGTATAGTCAAGCCACCGTTAGAAGTCGTATCAACACTGCAAGACCATTGCCTTCCTCAAACTACCGTCACAGAGCCAAACTTCATTCAAAGGATCTTCTCAACCTTATCAAATCTCAAGATTTTATCAAACTTTCATCTTGAGTTTGAGAGGGGGTGTTAGAAGAGATATATTAGCCCATTAGCATAAGCCCAAGCCTAATTATATTTTGTGTACAAGCCAAGTCTCCTACTTGTACTAGAAGTCTATTAGTCTAAGGTTTAGTCTACTATATATACACATGTTATGATTCATTGTAACACAGGATTTGTATTATACTTTAATATATTATTGATGTAGCCCTTTAGGATTTCCTCTATGGATGTAGGCCGTTAGGCTGAACCACGTAACTCTCATGTGTTACTATATTCTATACTTTATGCTTTCGCTTCCGCATCCATACTAGCATATTCAACATGGTGTATCAATGTTAATATTTAACAGTGAGGAAACCATTAGATAACCAACAAAACATCGTGACAGCACAAGGAAGGGTTGACAAACGTGAAACCACAGGAATAGTACTGCAAAACTGTCGCATTGTGCCGGACAAGAAACTTATACCCGCAAGCTGCAAAGTCACAAATCAGAAATTACCTTGGAAGGCCATGGAAGGAATGCTCAAGAACCATTATCATAGAATCATCAATTGAGGATATTATTCACCCCGATGGATGGTTACCATGGGAAGGAGAGCTTGCACTCAAGACTGTCTTAAGCAGAGTATAATAACAAAGGACCTGGTGCTAAGGTTAATGCAAAGGGTCAAATGGCCTGGCCACAAGATCATTAGGAGGGAAGAGTCCACCAAGTATACTGTAGGGCCTTTCTTACAAGGGAATTGGATCACTGCCGCAGGCGTTCCTGTTATCTAGTTAAGGCTAGCTTCCACCAAAACCATCCTTGGGTGGTTGATTTATATTTTTTTTTAACTTTGTATGTGAAACCAAAGGCAGGAAATATAAATATATATATTTTCATGCTAAGTACGTAATATTTTTGTACTAATATAATATAACTTAATCTTACAAAGGAAATATATTAACATACATACATTTATTAATTTTTTTAACTTGATTCTCCTTTGCTTGAAAGTAGAATTGCGTATAATCATAAGAACCAAAAGTCATAATGCTGTCAAGAGCACTATAACTCAACCAGTTAGTACTGTAGTGTTTTCGTGAGAGATGTCGGGAATCCTCTACTATCGAATTATCAACAAAAAAAATTATAATGTGATCAACACTTAGCATTAGAATCGATACTTTGACTCAAGTTTTCAGATTTTAACTTAGAATACTCAAGACAAGAAATGTACCATATGTGTAGGATAATTCCAATAATTATGTTTTTTTTTTTTTTTTTATAATTCATTGATTCTCATAAAAAATAAATTGATTAATCAAAATTTAAAATTCTTAAAAATCTAGTACCGTATAACCTTGAAGTGGTTGAAAATTCAAGTCTACAACTCCTAATTATTCCAAATTTATCAAAAACAAATCAAGTCCCAAATTTATCCAAAACAAATCAAGCCAAAATCAAGAAAACCTAAAATCTAAAAACCCAAGTCAATCATAGTGCCAAAATTTACTTTTCAGCTATTTCTTTGATTTTTCTTATAGGAATGCTTATCAAATCAACATGCATGAGAGATAATTATGAGTTGAGATAGCTCTTGAATCATACTTTGGATCATTTCAATAGAAAATTAATTGATTATCTTGAAAAATAAGATGATGAATTGAAATTGAGGTAGGTAACCAATTAGATATTTATGTATAAATGATTCTCAAAAAAAAAAAAAAAAAAAAAGGGTATAAATGGATTAGATATAGGTAACCAATCACACCTAGAAAATTCAATGGTTGGTGACGACTCTAAAAAATTGAAAAACAACGAATGGATTCAGTGACTCACTAAAGCACATACATCATTTAAGTTTCTACAACTCACACATTAATTTCACGACGTGACTCGCCAAGAAACCTTTCACAAGCCCAACTTTTTTAGGAAGGGTTAGCCATCAAAATCCAATGTCAACGCCCCCTAGTGGTTTTTTTCCCTTGAATAGTTTTCCTAAGGTTTTCCACTTTTTCTCGTTTGTTTTGAATTAAAATATTTTCAAACATAAATCAAAATTGATGGACCAAATTGGATCGGATATATCTAAGTGGACTGAATAGACCGTATGGACCGGATTGCACTGAATGGACCGAACAAACCGAATTGACCAAAGCAGACGGAATGGTCATTCTCGGTCCACTACGGTCCTAGTTGGTCCATTTGCTCTTATTCGGTCCAATTTGATCATTCTCGGTCCACTATGGTCCTATTCCGTCCATTTGGTCTTATTCAGTCCACTTTGGTCCCATTTGGTCCAATATGTTCAATTCGCTCCATTTGGTCTAGTTCAGTCCACTTCGGTCCATTTGGTCTTATTCAATACACATTGCTACATCATGTCTTATTCGGTCTTATTCAGTCCACTTTGGTCCTATTTGGTTCTTTATGTTCAATTCGGTCCACTTCAGTTGGTCCACTTTGATCCATTTGGTCACTCTCGGTCAACTATGGTCCTATTCGGTCTATTTGGTCTTATTTGCTCCTATTCAGTCCACTTTGGTCCTTTTTGGTCCATTATGTTCAATATGGTCCTCTTTGGTCTATTTGGTCTTATTCCACCAACTTAGGTCCATAAGCCTTATTCAGTCCACGTCGGTCCATTTGGTCTTATTTGTTCCTATTCAGTCCACTTTGGTTTTTTTTGGTCCATTATGTGTTCCTATTTAGTCCACTTTGGTTCTATTTGGTCCATTATGTGCAATTAGGTCCACTTCGGTCCATTTAGTCTTATTCGGTCCTTCAGCTCTAATTTGGTCATTCTTGGTTGACTATGGTCCCATTCGGTCCATTTGGTCTATTTCAGTCCTATTTAGTCCACTTCGGTCCCATTTGTTCGATTATGTTCAATTCGGTCCACTTCAGTCTTATTCAGTCCAATTTGGTCATTCTTGGTCCACTACGGTCCTACTCGGTCCTTTTGGTCTTATTCGGTCCGCATTGGTCCATTTATTTCGACATATGATGAGCTAATAACTCAAGTTTCTTGTGAAATTTTGATGCACGAGTAGAAGTACTCAAAGAATTGAGAGAAAGCATTAAAAAAAATTGAAAATAAGATCGGTGAGCGTTTGCATCAAATGTGCTAAAATAACATAAGGCCAAAAATTTGCCTAATGAACCCCAAAAGACACCTACATCAGCTTATGTATCTATGGGGGCAAATAGGATTTTAACTACCATGCTTGTGTAAATTTACAAGTCATTGTAGTTTATGCAAATTTTTTTTCTTATTCTTATAAAAGGAAAAGAGTGAATGATGATTGTTGTAGACGAAGAGAGAGAAATAAATTTTTAAAAAATCAAGAAAATCTGATATTTTATTGAAATAAAGTATCGAAAATAGATATTTTAATGTGAGTTTTTTGAAAAGTGATTAGGTATATAAAAAAAATAAAAAATAAAAAATAAATAAATAAAAGAAAAGATTAAAGTACCCAGGCCCAGGACCAGGACCCTAGTAACAAAGCAAGTAGCAATATTGTGTTTATTAAGCCTTGGAATGGATCCTTAAAGTGTAGTTGAGGAACCATTATAGTGGGCCTAGACCTAGGACCAAGGACCAAGGACTAAGGCGAAGCATGTGAGGAACCAAAATAGTACTCTAGAAGTGTAGAATGAAAGAAATCGCAAGGGCTTGTTTGATAAGAGATTTCTAGTAACGTTGTTTAAGTTTTGTAGAAATACTTGTAGATGAAAAAGTGTGTGAAAATACATGTTGTGGTGTTTAAACAACAGTTTTCGTAGTTTTCATTGTTTACACACAGTTACCAAAAGGGGTGTAAGGTTTTCAACTTGGTTTTGGTGAATTTTTTTCCAATTAACCTTACTTTGCTAACAATTTCATTAGTTGCCGGTTTTGAAAAAATGTGGGAAACTAGCATCTCTAGTTTTAGAAACTCGAGATCAATGTAAAACTCGAGCTTCTAATACTTGAGTTAGGGATTTTTCATAGAATGACGTGGACAAATTTTTCCACGTGGATATCGAGTTTATAAAACTCGCTTTTAAACTCGAGTTACAGAAACTCGTTTTCTAACCACTTAAAACCTAAAATCCAGACCTCACTCATCACTCTCCCTTTCAAACACTCACTCTCAGACACTCTCACTCTCAAGCTTTCAAACACTCGTCATTATCAAGCTTTCAAACCCAAACTCCCTTTCAGACACCCAAATCCATTACTCTCACACTCACTCTCACACACCCAAATTTACCCTCCTTCAGACACCGAAATCCACCAAAATCACTCACTCTCACCCTCCAACACTCCTTCAAACACTCTCATCCTTCAAACACTGGCGGCCACACATTCAGACATTGTTTCACCAAAGATGCTCACTCACTCTAACGGAGACGCTCCTCTCATCGACAGCCCAAAGACCGTCAGTCAAAATCCTCCTTTAAGGTATGTGTAGGTCAATGATCTTCGTTCAAGTTCGCCTTCAAGTCCACTCATCTTATATAAAACACAAACAAAAGATTTTGAATGAAATGCCCATAATGAAAAATTATATTCTAGAACGATCTTGATTGTTCCCAATTAAAGAAGGAAAAAATATATATATATGTGGGACACTAAAGAAAAATAGGGAACACAATATTTATATATGTACTACAATTTTTTTTTTTTTGGGTGAAACTGTAAATGTGGATTAAATTAAAGAAGAAAATGAATTGTTTACTACAAATAGTGTCGGGCCAATGAATTTCTTTTTATTCACAATCTGAACTAGGGAAATCCTTTCATCTGATTTATTGAAAGAATTCCACAAAACACAGGATGAATTGCTAGGTTATTATAAATTTCATTACAATTCATTCAAAGGGCATGAATTTCATTACACATTCATTACACATTTCATACCCAAATCCTTTTTCGGTCATGCTAAGACTACCCATTTCATACCCAATACAAAAAAAAAAAAAAAAAAAAAAAAAAAGCCAAAATCCTTGTAAAAGTATACAACATTTTATCTAATTACATACCCATAACATTTACATACCCATTTCATACCCAATACAAAAAAAAAAAAAAAAAAAAAAAAAAAAAAAAACCATTTCATTACACATTCAAAGGGCATGAATTAAATACCCATTTCATTACAATTCATTCGAAGAGCATGAAGTTCACTACCCATTACGTACCCAATACAATGATGAATAAAGTCAAAATCCTTGTAAGATCATGATAAAGATAAGAGCCTAGAAATGATGAATAAATTTTGATAACAAAAACCATGCAAATAAATACTCAAAAAATTTACACTAACAAAACAAAGTTCTATAATTCACAATATTGGTATCTTAACTAAGTTATGTTAACTATCTACCAAATAAATAGTCAAACTCTTTAACCCACACCCAACAACAAATAATACCCAACTACAATGACAATCAAATCAAAACCTTTACCTGAGATATAAATTTGTTGAGAGGGAGGAGCAGTGATAGAGAGAGGCAATGTGGTGTGAGATCAGAGACAATGTGGTATGAGAAGTATGAGTGTTATGGGTGAGTGAGGCAGTGAGTTACTAAGGAGTGTGAGGTTGAGTGTTATGGGTGAGAGAGTGTTGAATGACTTCTGATACGTATCTATGTTTTATAAAATTTTGCCCAGCAAAAATCAAGTCTATAAGACTCAAGATCCAAGTATATTTTAAATAAATTTCGAGTCTTATAGACTCAAGATCTATGTGGCATAACCATCTTTTCTGAAGAAAATCGAGTAACTCAGTTTTTCTTTGTAGAACTCAAGTTTTTAAGACTCGAGATTTATGTGGCATAATACTGTCCAACTCATCAAGTACGAAGCGAGTCTTTGAGTCACGAGTTTTATATAGAACTCGAGTTTCTAAAACTCGAGATGCTAATTTGTTAAAACCTTTCAAACGTGTGTTAACTTACTGTATTTTCTGCCCTTACTGTGCTAGTCCCCAAATATGCCCTGGTTTTGGTTTTACTAGTATATGATAAGAGAAAGAGAGAGAAACGAACGAGCCCGGATAGACTTTTAATGCTACTGTTTGGTTCGCAATTATCAATTCTAGAAGAGGAGGAAGAAACAAAAAACACGACAAAAAGGATTTGTGACAACGTGGTCAACATAATCGAAATCTTAAAATCCTTCTCCTTCCTCCTTGTTTGTTCATTCTTCGTCTGGGGGTTTCGTTCAACATTGAACATCGAAGTCTGAGGAGGCCATAACCTAAACATAATCGAATTCGAAGTCTAATAATAAGGTATCGTATCATTTTCTTTTTATATTTTTAATTTCCTTGAAATTAAGGTAACCCAAGTCTAGAAGTAGAACATGTCTATTCCGTTTACAAAACCCTAATTCTTTCAATGTTCTTGTTGTTGCTGGGGTTCATGTCATTATTTGGGAATATTCAAATTCTAAATTTTAATCCTCGTAGTTCTATGACCTTAACATGATTGCCAAGCTAATTTGAATTGAATACTAAGCTTTATTATGAATTAACAGGATTGCTTGATTCTAAATGGAGTTTGTTTATTATTGAATCTGTCTTATATTTGTAGCCTTATATTTGTAGCTGAGATGAGCACCAATGTTATGGAAATTTTAATTATAATTCCAATTCTAGGCTAGGACCTTGATATAGTTGCCAAGCCCATCTGAATAATCGGCGTAATGAATTAATGGGTAATGGGTTTGCTTTGTTTTATTGTTAATTGTTGTAAAATTTGTCTTATATTTCTTGCTGAGAGGGGCATCTATGTTCAAATTTTCAATGCGTTGCTTAGGCCTTTGCTGAGCTCTATTTGGTTAAAAGCACCTGGTGGGGGTTGGCTTTAATTGTAGAAAAAGAAAAAATTGTGTATGAACCATGGCAAACTTTGATACAAGCAAAGTTTCTTATTCTTCACTTTCTAAGGTTGTTGAAAAGGACAACAACAACAACAACAACAACAACAACAATAATAATAATAATGATAATAATAATGCTCAATTCCACTATGTTGATGACTACACTGACTCTTTGTGGGACTCAAACTCAAAGTCCTCTCCACCGCACCATACTTTTTACAATGACGATTTTGCTGTTGATGGAGAAGGATATGATTCAAGCGATGACACTTGTAATTCGGTGCAACCTTATAATAATAGCAATAATAGTATGCATCATCCTGAGGTTAACTTGAAGAATGTGCTCAATGGTATATTTGCCATTGTGACTGGCCGGAACAAACTTCCGAGTTTCATTTCAAATCAGCAGTCACTACTCCCTACTTCAAATGTTTCATTTCTTGGGTCCGCAAAGAACGGTGATACCTTCTTGAACTCCTCCGTTTACATACCTAGTGCCCCACCACTCCTTGAGCCCAGTGGATCAAGTGGGGTTAATTATAGTATTTACAGGATGTATTGGAGGCTGAGCCTCCTGACTGGCTGCTGGATAGTTCTACTATAGTTTGCATGCAGTGCACTGCTCCTTTCACTACACTTACTCATGGCAGACATCATTGTCGGTTTTGGGGAGGAGTTTTCTGCAGAGCAAGTACCAAGGGGAGGTGTTTGTTACCTGTTAAGTTCAGGTAGAGGAATCCTCAAAGGGTCTGTGATGCCTGCTATGATAGGCTTGATCCATTACAGGGTGTTCTTATTAACAGCATCAGCAATGCTGTGCAAGTAGCAAAGCATGATGTAATAGATTTGACTTGCACAAGAGGATGGTTGAATCTTCCACTTGGTTTGTCTATGGAACATGAGATATACAAGGCTTCCAATACTTTGAGAAGCTATTGCCAGGTGTGACTTTCATTTGCATCTCAACTTGTTTTTTCATGCCAGCTTGTTCTATCTTTGTAAAACTAACATATCTTTCCTGCTTTGTAATGTCAAAGAGATAGGATTGTAAAATTCTAATGGATAGGTCTTGCTAGGTCATAGATTCTATTTTGGAGCTTTGTTTTTGTGTTTACTCTTTGCTTCTTTTCACTTACATTTCAACTGGACTATAATGGTATTTTAGAAATTCATACTTGCATCAACATTCTAAATATAGATTCCTTTGTAAAGTTGTTTTCCTTTTTTTCTCTTTTTTTTTTTTTTTTCCTGACTTTATAGTTTTTGTTGGAATTGACAGGTTGCTAGGTTGAATCCTGACAAGTCAATACCCTTAACAATTTTGAATGGAGCAAAAGGCCTGGCAATTTTAGCTGTAGCTAAAGCTGGTGTTCTACTTGCTTACAAACTTGGCACATGCTTAGTCATTTCTCGAAGGTCAGGTGGATCATGGTCTTCCCCATCGGACATGTTCTCTCTAGGTTTAGGATGGGGTACTCAGGTAACAACAAAATTGTCATGTTACTTCTAGTGTTCATTTCTTTTTGTTATTATTACTACTGTAATGTCTGTAAGTGTCAATCTTAGGTAGAAGGCCTGGAAAAAAAAAATCCAGGATATGCACGAGTTTGGCAAGAGTTCCTTTTAACTATTTGTGAAATTCTAATCGTTTATCAAGACTTCCTCAATTTATGTTTCAGCTGATAATTGTACTTAATATGTGTTCCCAGATTGGAGGAGAGCTCATGGACTTCATAATTATGTTTCATGATTCAAAAGCTATGAAGACATTTTGTAGTCGCATGCATTTTTCTCTTGGTGCTGGTTGTACTGCTGCAGCAGGACCTGTAGGGATAGTGCTGGAAGCAGATCTTCATGCTGGAGATAGAGGTTCTAGAATGTGCTATACATACAGTTGTAGCAAAGGTATTGTGTCGTGATTTAAGTTTTATGTGTGTCTGTAACTTTGGTTACATGAATAATTAGAATCATACATGTATTTAATGTGCTATTGTGTATGATGGCTTAGCATGAAAAGAAAAAATGAAGATCTTTAGAGGTTACAAACTGCGAACCTTTTATTATTAGTATCATTGGCTGTGATCTGAATGTTCCTAAAACCTTTTTTTTTTTTTTTTTTGGATACTGAAAAATTTTATTAGAAAAAAGCAAACCTAGTATACCGGTGGTGTACTAAGTGATAAGTATAATCAATTCAAAATACAATGATCAAACAAGTGTAAGAGAGAAAAACAAGGGGGAGAGAGAAAATAAAAAACTGAAAAGGCTGTTGACTTATCTAAATTAAATAATCTTAAGAATTGATGATAAATAGAATTTTAGTTGGAGTTGAGTTTTTATTTCTTGAATCTTAGTAATAGAGTTTTGGCTAAAATACAAATCCTAACAATTAATAAGCTAAAATAATTTAATAATTAATTAGAGTATAGCCAATTTCTAGTACAGTGAAATTAACCACTTAGTGTAAACATAGTTCTTAAGACCCAACTTTTATCATATTAGTATATGATTTGACTAATCTCACTTCAAAATCTCCTACATCAAACTAGCCATCAAACACTCTAAATTTCAAATTGCATTGCTATAGTAACTTGCTGGGTTTTAGAAAATTATCTTGTAAGAAAGTGCTCTCATGCTACCATTTCCTAAAATAACACCATCTATATGTTTGGGAGATCCCATTGCAATATAAATATTAGATATTTTAACCACACCTCTCTCTCTCTCTCCACCCCACCCACTTATGTGGTACTTCTCACTTGGGTCCAATTTCTTTAAAATTTGTTTGAGATTTGTTGGGCCGAATTTGCTACTCAAAGGGTAGGGCTTGAATGGGAAGCTTGAGGGGAATGGGGGGATATTTATATTGGAGAATAATAATAATAATAATATAAAAAAGTGAGTAAAAGATTATTTAAATGGAAATGAAGAA
This sequence comes from Quercus mongolica, assembly GCA_011696235.1. Taxonomy (NCBI): domain Eukaryota; kingdom Viridiplantae; phylum Streptophyta; class Magnoliopsida; order Fagales; family Fagaceae; genus Quercus; species Quercus mongolica. Next base: position 5,955,516 of record CM022243.1, on the reverse strand, counting down.
GAAACAAAGAGCCTACATGCTACATGTGAGAAATGGGTCCACTAATATTTTTATTTTTTTTAAGGTGACCTTTTAGTTAGAATTTAACTCAAAATTTAGATAAGTTGATATGAATGCATGTCTTGTTGTTCAAAGTTCAACTAACGACTGCACTGCACCACGAAAAACCAAAGCCTCCTGGTATCTCCAACAGATTCAAGTCCCCTCCCAAACTATTACAAATAAAAGCAGCAACAGCAACAACAACAACAACAAACCCCCCCCAAAAAAAAAAACAAAACTAGAAGTGAACAAATGAAGATTGGGCTTTTGCCCAACATGCAATCATGTAGGTTTGGGCAAAAATAAGAAGGCCCAAGTAGTCAAAATGGAATGCTTCCGGAACCAGCTGAATTGAAAATCTGTAATCTCTCTCCAAAAATTCCAATAAATCTCCCTCATTTCCATATCATCCCATCATTGCTTCTTTCCTTTACCATATTCTCGTGTTTCTGCTTCTCTCTCTCTCTCTCTCTCTCTCTCTCTCTGATTGTGTGAGTGTGAGTGTGAAGTTAAACAGAAGAGAGAAAAGTAATGGAGCAAAAAAGAAAGCAGAAAATGGCAGTTGAGGAACAACAACAACAACATGAACAAGTCGAAGAGATGGAACAAGGCCCTACCCCAGTCGAACAACTTCAGGTCAGTTTTTCATTCTCTCTCTCTCTCTCTCTCCCAATTTTCCTTTATGGGATTTCGTTTCTTTTTAAGAAAAAGGAACAAAGATTTCTCTTTTTAGCTTCAATCCCTGTAGAATGTTGTTCAAAATTCAATATCTGATCTGGTTTTTCTCTATTTCATCTGATTATCTCTCTTTCATGATGTTATTTGATTGGCTCTAAAGTCCAAACCCTAACCCACCTTTCTTTCTTGTCAATTGTCATATGGGTTTTCGATTAAATTTGATATCTTTGATTGCAAATGGCAAACCCCTTTAAAAAAAAAAAAAATTAGTTATTTATTGAAGCCAAACTCTATGCTAGCTATACCAATTAGTAAACTTTGTTATGGTTGTTCTAATATGTGGAATGAATTGTGTTTTGGACGTAGTTAAGTAGCTTAGTTAATTGTGTATTTTGATACATTTGTTTGTGAATCTTCAACTCAAGGCGGTGGGCATTGCTTCCATTGATGTTTAGAAGCTTAAAGATGCGGGTCTCTGCACTGTTGAATCAGTTGCTTTTTCTCCCAGGAAGGAACTCCTTCAAATCAAAGGAATTAGTGACGCTAAAGTCGACAAGATCGAAGCAGGCATGTCTTTGTCATCATTATACTCTCACACCTTTCAATATTGCTTTTGTTGTTTGTTTGTTTTGCAATATTATGCAATTAGCCTTTGCCTTTTTTTATTGACAGCTTCCAAGCTAGTGCCTTTGGGTTTTACTAGTGCTAGCCAACTCCATGCCCAGAGGCTTGAGATCATTCAGATAACATCCGGGTCAAGAGAGCTTGACAAGGTATTAGAAGGTGAGTACTCCTGCACCAATCACCGTGGTCTACAAGCTTTTTTTCATGGTTTTTACACATAAAATTACCATTCCATAATAATTAACCTTGCTTAAATTATTTGTTATCAAAATCTTCCCTACTACCACACAGCATGAGAAGAAAGCTACCCTTGAGTTAGTGGTACACAAACTTTCCAATGCTTTGCAAGGAAAAGTTGTTCCTTCTCTTCAATAGGAAGTCTCTTTTTTTTTTTGAAGTACAGAAATCATAATATATATCTTCTAATAAATGTGCCATAGATTCTATTTCCCAGTCATGCATTGTTCTAATGAATATAGACTTCCATTTAAAACGACCAGTTCCAAACTCTATATAGTTTTCCACTCTACCTGTTGCGAGTAGAAAAATATCAGGTTGACTCTCCTTTATAGTAGACTCACCATTCCACAAATTTTAGAGCCATCACCATCATATATGATAAAATGCAAGGCATCCCTTCTTCTAATTTGATTCCACAAACCCAACATGTACAATCCCTTGACCTTGCCCGAACACCAATTTGCACAGATAGTGCCATTCTTCTATTACTCTCTTTCATAATGCATTTTCATTGCATTTCCCCAAAACCACTTTCGCAACAAAGCTTGATTAAACAGCAATATCTTCTTAATCCCCAATTCTCCATGGTATAGAGTAGAGGATTGCAACAACTACTCCAATTAACTAAATGGAAATTAAATTCGTCACCCTTACCACCTCAAAGGAAATCCTTTTGAAGTTTTTCCAAACTATTTGCCACCCTTCAGGCAATGGAGAAAATATAGGAAATATTTTGGAAGGCTAAATAGCATACTTTTGATTATAGTGAGTATGCCTCCTTTGATAGGTACAATTTCTTCCAACCAACCAATTTCTTATGCATTCTCTCTTGAATGGAATCCCATATATGCCTTGCCTTGAAATGAGCTCCCAACGGTAAACCCAAGTACTTCAAAACATGACATCCAAGATTGCTTGCTAGTTTTTCAACATGCACTATCTCTCCTTCTGGCCCAATTTTAGAATTACATAGAATAATTCTCAAACCTAAAATTGGCTCAAACCAAATAAGGACGCATCTTAAATAATAAAGATGTGTAGAGTATGCATCACAAATGATGGGTGTGTCATCAACAAAAAGTAGATGGGATATTACCATTGTTTCACCCCTTGAATTATCAAAGAGGAAACCATTCAAATAACCCCCGGACACTACTTTCATTATAATCCTACTTAAGGCTTCCTAACAACCACAGACAATAAAGGGGAAAACATATCCCCGTAACATAACCAATCTCATACTAGGGAAAAACCTAGCTGGAATGCCATTTACCAAAACCAGAAATCAGACTAGTTGGAATACAAACCTTCATTTGCCCCAAAGCCACACTTTTGAAACAAATAAATCAAGAAGTCCCAGCTGAGTATGCATCACAAATGATGGGTGTGTCATCAATAAAAAGTAGATGGGATATTACCATTGTTTCACCCCTTGAATTATCAAAGAGGAAACCATTCAAATAACCCCCTGACACTACTTCCATTATAATCCTACTAGGCTTCCTAACAACCACAGACAATAAAGGGGAAAACTTATCCCCGTAACATAACCAATCTCATACTAGGGAAAAACCTATTTGGAATGCCATTTACCAAAACCAGAAATCAGACTAGTTGGAATACAAACCTTCATTTGCCCCAAAGCCACACTTTTGAAACAAATAAATCAAGAAGTCCCAGCTGAGGTGGTCATTAGCTTTTGCCATATTCAGGCTTCCAAATTATAGACAAATATCCAAACATGTGGCTGAGCCTAACTAGATTATTGAGAATCTATAGCTGATCTCAAAATTTTGGGACTAAGGATTGGTTGTTGTATCCAAACATTCATTTGCTATGAGGATAGAGTCAAGTATTTTTCTACATTTAATAAATGCATCAGGCGTATCGGACACAATCTCCCCTAATACCCCCTTTCAATCTATTTGCTTTTATAGGAATTAAAACCCCAAAGGTAGCATATAAAAAATTTTCAAACACACATTTGTCAGAACTTGATGCATTGTGATTTTTTTTTGTATTTTTTTATAAGTAAATGAACTTTATTAAAAACTCAAATCAAGTACACGATGAGAGAGCAAAAAAAGAAAGAAAAAATAAAACAGGAAACAAACAGAGTGATTATCTAGCTCCCAGGAAGTCCACAATAGGGGATGTCATCCACTTGTATAAGGTTTTCAAAAACTGAAACTTCAATTTCATCATGCTAGTTTATGTACCTTCAAAACAACTTGCATTTAGTTCCCGCCATATACACTACATAAGACATAGTAGGACTACTAACCAACTGCCCCCTATTACCTCTTCTCCCAAATCGTCTCAACTAGCTCAAGAGAATTTCTTTTTCTGAATATGGCATCACCCAAGAAATACCAAATAAGCAGAAATACCAAATAATTTGTTGAATTTTAGTTTGGAAAACATGATTGACGACTGTTATTGTTATTTGTTGTAATTCAGTTTAGTTTTCAAATAGAGAATCTATCCTTTGCCTTTATACCTCTCAATTTTAGAAGGATAAAACTTTTTAATTGTAAGGTTGTTTGCCAATGAAATAGTGAAATAGTATTTTGGGGCCTACGAGAGAAAAAGAAAACTGCTTTGTGGGTCATTTTTTTGTTAGAAAGTTCAGAACCAGGTCACTTTGTGGTTTTTAAGTATGCTCTGTTATATGTGTCATATATGGGAACTTATGTGTCCAATACTTCTCTGTTTCTATGTAGCAATTCTGCTGTCTATTTCCTAGGCTTGGTTCTGATTTGAAATTAGAAGACATTTGTATTATGGTCAAACAACAATATGTACACTATAGCTGTGGATTTTCATTCATAGTCTGTTTGTTTCGATGGAAAACATTGTGTAAAGATAGTTTTTCGTATTTTCCAGTGTTTGATAGCATTAGAATAAATAAGTTAAAGGAAAACTATCTTTAGTTAACATAAAAAGTATAGCTTATTTCAAGAAATTGTTTTCCACTAATTTGTTTTGGAAAACAACTCTATCTCACAGCAAGCTAAATAAGGGAAGTTATGAGATTGTTTTTTAATTCATTTAAGGTTGCTACCAAACATAAGAAAATGAGATACTTTTATGGAAAATATTTTTTTGGAAAATGACACATTTTTTAGAAAACATCATTGCTGAAACAAACAGAGCATTATTGAAATTCTAATACAGTTCATGTTATGTGTGTCTTTTTTGACAAGGTAGCATTTTGATCCCGTTTCTGTAGTACGCCCAGTGTAGTCAAAGGCGAGCCAGGCGCTCACCTAGGCACCCGGGCAAGGCGAGGCGCCACTAAGGCGCCTCAAAAGCTCTACGGCGAGGCGCCTTTAGTGAGGCGCTTGCCTTTAGAGCCTAGGCAAGCAAGGTGACTGCCTTAAGCCATGAAAAAGACGCTAACGCAAGAGCCTCAATATTTTTTTTTTTTTAATTTTAAATTTTTTATAGAAGTTTGTTGTGAAACCTATTTTTAGACTATTAATTTCAAAAGGCATGTTATAAAACCTATTGTTAGTGAAATTAATTTACAAATTTGTTTTGTAAGACTTATTGTTATATAGAAGCTTATTGTAAAACGTATTGTTAGAACTAACTAATAGAGCCTAAACCATGTTAATCCTATTTTGAAATAATTTGATAGACCTAATTTCTTCATGCTACACATTGAAAAACACTTCATTATAATATTATAATACACTAGGTACATATGATTGAAGTTCTATATGTAAAATAAATATATTAAGAATTTAGCGCCTCACTTTACTCAGGCAATACAAGGCCTTGGTGCCTTAAGGTCGCCTTTCGCCTTTGACTACCTTGAGCATGCCGACATTAAGCCGTCAAGATCAAATTAGCTGAGGAAAAGACGGATGGTGGAATTTTGGTCCCAACAACTGCCCAAACTAAGCCTCAAGGAGGTGAGGTGGTTTAGGGTAAGACAGTTGGGAAGAGCAAAGTAGATATCAGTGTGAAAGTAACTTTTACTTACTCATCTTTCTGGCTTCCAATTCTCCGTTGTTTGTTCCTTTCGCTAATTGCTTTTCTTTGTACATATTGGCACCCAAATTGTGTATTCCAAGTACGCTGGGACTGAGTTGGAGTTCAATGGTTCAAAGCATCTTATTCTGAAGGATGATGATATAGTTGGTATTCTTGAAACAAAAGTTGCCAAGGAACTGAAGCCCCTAAATGATAAGAGTTTTAATCAAGGTTTGTTATATTTTTAAAGTTCATTACCCTTGCATGTATTTTCATGAAATGTGTATTGTGGAGTATAGCCAAGGATAAATAATAATGTTAATGTAAAGGTCTCATCCTGGGGTTGTAGTTAGTGAACTATTTTTGGTTTACTGCATAATAATTATGTAGCTGTGCATGATATATCATGTCTGATCTTGCATTATGCTTTATTTATGTCTTTTCTTGGTTTATCATGTGAGCCACTGAGAACCTGAAGTCATATTTGGTAGTATACCTTGTACGTTTGAACTCAAGTGCAGGTTGTTGAGGCTGAGGAAAAGACTGCTGGGGGTTTGTTGCTGACAAAGGTGACCAAGGAGAATCCTTCCATTGGGACGATGAGGACCAGAGCATCTTCAGCTTTATGCCCTCCCAAGCATTAGCTGAATACTTGATTTATGATTGTAAGATGGGGTTTTTGGGTTTGGGCAGAATAATGTTTGATGTTTATTCTGCATTGGATGTGACAGGTGATTGCAGTTGGGCCTGGTCCTCTGGATGAAGAAGGCAACAGGAAACCATTATCCCTTGCCCCAGGGAGCATAGTCATGTACTCCAATTATGCGGGAATGAATTTAAGGGCAAAGTCGTAAACGGCTACGACTACATTGCTTTGAGGGTTTCATATGTTATGGCTATTCTTTCTTAGTTGTCAATTAAATGCTCTTAGTATGTACCTCCAAAATTTTATGCAGAAGTGCCTCAAGACATGGATTTTGAATGTAGTTGCACTTTAGTCTTTAGAGTATGCTGATTGCAACTTTGTGTCAGATTCTAGTCTTTTCAGTTCTCTGCATAGTTAACAATTAATACTAGTTCATTGAAACATCCCAGGTTCATTTGATAATGAATGGGGTGCATTCCATATTGTATTAAAATCTTCATTTTAAATGGATCCATTTCGTTATTTAGATTAAATATTACCAGTCCAACAAGATGGAGAGTTAGAAAAAAAAATTCTTCCAGCATTGTCAAATTTGGTGAAGCCAATCACTGCAAATGCCTTCGCAAGGTTCCTCTAGTATTAGTAACTTTTTTTTTAATAACCCACGGCCTATGGTGGAGGATTGTATAGCCTTCGATTATGACTGCAAATCTTGTAATAGACTTTTAACTATTTGTAGTTTCTATGCATATCCGTATTTCTTCAAAAAAAAAAAAAAAAAGTTTTCGAAGTAACTTCTGTTTTGAGAGTTAAAGGCTTTCAGCCCAATTGCAACAATAATTTTTGTTATAATAAAATTAAAAACTAAGTGGGTGCTTGGCATGTCATACTCATAACCAGTTTTATTTATTTTTAGTTTGGTAAAATATTTTGTCAGAGGAAACTTGTTCAAAATTGGACCTGATATATTTCCATAAAAATTAGTCATTCCCAACCAAACTTGATTTTAATGTAGGTAAAAAGATAAATTGGATATGATGAGTTCAATGATTTGTCAAACACAATAAAATGATTGTTTATTTTGGGAACTTTGATATATTTCCATAAAAATTAGTCATTCCAAACCAAACTTGATTTTAATGTAATTAAAAAGATAAATTAGATATGATGAGTTCAGTGATTTGTCAAACACAATGAAATGATTGTTTATTTTGGGAACTTTGAGGTGGAGGACAAGACTAGCCACTCTAATACCTATAAGAGCAAGACTTAGATACAGTACTTAAGTGTTGTTCCTTATGTTTCTCTTTTAAAATTTTGCCATGTGGTTTTTTTTTTTTATGGATGGAAATATATTATTTAAGTTAAGTAACTACATAACAGAATTTTAAGAAGGAAATTTAAGAAACAACACCTAAGATACTTTACATAAGTTTTGTCCTACTCCTACCTATAAATATAATGGTAAATTCAAGTTCACCTAAGTTGCCCGTATTCTATTCCTTTTCCCCTTGTTCCCATCATTTTGCTTTTTATTATGGGTCATGTTAATATATGTTCTTAGGGCAATTTTTAATAAACTATAATAGAAAAGTTTTAACACCATTTTCATGAGAAATATAAAAAATTGCTAATAACATTTATTATTTTATCATTCTTCACATAAAATATTTCTAAAAATGATTTCTAAATTAATACCCTTAGAGCATTCGTTTATATTATCATTCTTCTCATATAATATTTCTTAAAATGATTTCTAAACCAATGCCCTTAAAATATCTGTTAGAATTTTTCTTATTACATGATTATACTTGAAGCGGAGGAGAGAAGGGGTTTTGTTACTTTATTGACTTTTGAGTTTTGTCCTGTGGTGCAGGATTGCCGGTTGCAAAAGGAAAGGATGAAAATGGTCCCATTCAAGATAAAACTCTTTTCTACTTGCCTATTTTTGTCTCTCTTTAAAAAAATTTTAAAAAATAATAACAATAATTAAAAAAAAGAAAATGTATCGGCATATCCTTTATTCTATAAACTATAAAGGAAGTGATTATCGTTTTGTTAGTGGCATAAACTTTATCTGCTTGCTTTAGTTCTGCTTGAATTAAATTGTATTTCTCCAGCTAGTCAGGAATAAAGAAAGAAAATGCAATGGCAAGGAAGATTATCAAAATGATTTCCTCGTTTCCACGCTTTCAGGCAAAAAATACAGACCCTTTTGTCCAACACCAAAGCAATTTTTCTGCTTCCCATGTCTTTAAAAACTAATATAATTATTAATAAATTTTAAATAAATGAGTTTTTTTTTTTTTTTTGGTTGTGAAAATTTATATATTTTTATGTAAATGATATACATCAAATGATTTCCTTCCAAGGTTTGATTTTAAAACATGAATAATAAAATAGGATAGAAGGACTATTTATCATAAGAAATCTCTCTTTAAAATATAAAAATTAATAAACCCAATAGTTATTTTATATATTGTTATATAAATGATATATATATCAAATGATTTCCTTCTTCTTAAAACATCATATACTATATAATAAAGTTGAACTTAGAAGCCGTGGTTGCGCCAAGTGATTTCACCAAATTGTAGAATTTTTTTTTTAGATTTTTAGATTTAAAAAAATATAAATAATTTTTATTCTCCTATAATTTCTAAGTTGATAAAAATTTTAAATTGATTACAATCTAAATTCTAAATATCAAAAAATTTCCCCTCTTTTCACGTGTACATATATATAGTTCATTTTTTATGGGATAGCTTTGTAACTATCCTAAAGGACCTAAACTACATTAAAAGAAACCCCTAAAAAAAACCTACATTAAAAAAAAATTACAATATGGGAGGGAAGGCGTAAGTCTGAGTTTAAGTTAAATTCTATCAGCTAAAAAATTGCAGTAATTTTTTTAGATATAAACAACACAACATAATTTTTTTTCTCTCTTTTCACATATATATATTGTTCATTTTTTATGGGATAGCTTTGTAACTATCCTAAAGGACCTAAACTACATTAAAAGAAAAAATTGCAGTAATTTTATTAGATAGAAACTACACAACCTAATTATTCTTATCAACTTTCTCAAAAAAAAAAAAAAAAAAATCTTATAAATTTTCTCTATTGTTTTATTAATTTTTTAGATAAATACAAAATCTTCATTGTGGATGTAACGATGTTTTGATTCACAGCCCAAGAGGTATGGACAATGGCTCAATAAACCCAAAACAATAAATTTGTTAGAGTGTGGGTCTGCTACTAAACGTTCATAGTAGTTTAGCAAGGTTTCTTATAGTGAAGGTTAATTAGAAGCCTCACCACGTTTAGCAAGGTTTCTTTATTGTCTTTTTTTGGCTGAATAAAGGTTTCTTCATTGTCTTTCATTCAGACATCTAACATTTTCATTGCTTGCCACACATTGGAGCTTATTTGACCTGGTCACATGCATTAGTGACCCAACTTTGAAAACCAATCTAACTCTTCTCAGTACGAACAAGTTGTATATCTTGTTCAGTTTCTCTTATCTGACAATATTTTCTTTCTCACTTTGTGATTACGATTTGCTTTTGAGTTTTGATATGATCATTTGGTTTGGAATCCGACAATACAAAATTATTGTACTTTCAACAAATAACTCTTGGCCTACCACACAAAATGATTGGTATCCGACAACACATCTTGGACTGTGTATCAATGCATGAGAGAATTGGTCATGGAAAAGAGAAACCCATTCCCACTTGAAATGGTTCAGACTTCAGATTGTGCAATCCAGCAATATTATGAAATAAATATGCTCAGGGACCCATGCATATGAGCAATGAAATAAAGCAGTCCTTTTTGGATTTTCATATCACATATTGAGATATTACTTCTTGTCCTAAATTGTTAGGCTTTATTTATTTTTCCTTTTTTTTTTTTTTTTTATAGAAGGGGCTTATTAATAAATTTTAAATAAATGAGTTTTTTTTTTTTTTTTTTTTTTTTTTTTTTTTTTGAGAAAGTTAAATAGTTGTGAAAATTTATATATTTTTATGTAAATGATTTAAACCAAATGATTTCCTACCAAGGTTTGATTTTAAAACATGAATAATAAAATATGACAGAATGATTATTTATCATAAGAAATCTCTCTTTAAAATATAAAAATTAATAAACCCAATAGTTATTTTATATATTTTTATATAAATGATATACATCAAATGATTTCCTTCCAAGGTTTGATTCTTAAAACATCATATCATATATTATATAATAAAGTTGAGCTTAGAAACTGTGATTGTGCCAAATGGCTTCACCAAATTGTAGAAATTTTTTTAGATTTTTAGATTTAAAAAAATATTTATAATTTTTTTCTCCTATAATTTCTAAGTTAATAAAAATCCTAAATTGATTACAATCTAAAAATAATAATAATAAAAAATAAAAATTGTATTGGCATATCCTTTATTCTGTACTATAAACTATAAAGGAAGTGGTTATCGTTTTGTTAGTGGCATAAACTTTATCTGCTTGCTTTAGTTCTGCTTGAATTAAATTGGATTTCTCCAGCTGGTCAGGAATAAAGAAAGAAAGTGCAACGGCAGGGAAGATTATCAAAATGATTTCCTCGTTTACATGCTTTCAGGCAAAAAATACAGACCCTTTTGTCCAACACCAAAGCAATTTTCTGCTTCCCATATCTTTAAACTATATCACTATGAAACACCTCAGAGAGCAATACTGTGTTGTTGAAAGAAAACCATAATTGCATTTTGATTTTCTTCCCTGATGATGAAACTGCTAGAAACAATCATCAGTTTAGAAAGAGAGGTTTAGAAAGAGAGCATGCACTGGTTACAAAACTTAGAAATGGCACCAAAATGTGCGTCATTTCATATCTGCTCGAGAGTCATACTCATACAACAACTATTACTTCACATTCTGTCGCATATTTGCCTCTATCTTAGCACATAGAAAATAGCCATGAAATTAAATGTCAAATTAATAGGTTAACGACTATATCATACACCATCATATGATTAAATGATGCAGCAGAATTATCCTCATATGGTCTCCATGCATTACCACTGTCTTTTTTTTCTTTTCTTTTCTCTTTTTTTTTGGTTAAAGAGGAATATGCATTAAATTAGGAAGCCAAGAAAGGCGAAGTTGTGGCAGCAGCATCAGAACTTAAAAGATTACATAATAAATCAGTAGGTGGCACATCTAAAACAACAAAATTCCCAGCAAGAGAGCAGCCAGCTCGAGCAAGCATTACCACTCAGTCCCGCTACAAGCTTGGTTGGGCACTGGAACAAAAACATTATTAGAGAAACAAAAAAATTGAGCTTTCTGTTTTGCCATTTAATTTCTCTAATCTTACAACATAATGAACAAATATTTGTTTGTAATTCATCAAAACAAAAGATAAATCAACCCAGTTAAGGAAACCACTCACAATAATGAAGATAAATAATATGTCACAAATTGTTACAATATAAAAGCTCGAAATCAAGAGCCACTTTCAATTAAAAATGAAATAAACCCAATTACAGGAAACAAATCTGTGTCTCTCAAATTTTTGCAAGCAACAAATCCCAACAAAGAAAATCCCATTAAAATCAATATAACCCACTTTTAATTTATTATTTCTTTAGCTTTTCATTCAAATATTATTTCTTTATTAATTTCTTACTATTTCTTCCACAACTCACTTTATCTGTCTCTCCCTCTTTCATACGAAGATTTTGAAGAACAACTAGCAAACCCACAACCCACAGCCACCTCCACTACCCACCGGCCCCCATTACCACAACCCAAATTTAAAGAAGGCCACTCAATATAATAAGTGCATTGCATTAGAACAAACAAAGAATACCTCTTTTTTTTTCCTTAATTTTCCAACAGGCTGCAGGCCCTTAAAGAAGGCCACTCATTTGATGAACTTAGTTTCTTCCCTTCATCCCTACAAGATGGAGCATACAAATAAGCGACAAAATGTAATGTTACTATTAGCTGCAAATGAGATAAACTCTTCCTAATGCAATTATTGGGCTAGATCAAAGGGTAAAATAAAATAATAAACCTCATTAGACATATGGCAGGCAAGAAACTTACACTAACACACTTTCAAGAAGGGGTATCCAGTCATCCACAGAATACTTACGGACTGACAGAATGGAAACTCTCAACCCGTGTTTGTGAACATCATCTTCCTCTTCTTCTTCTTCCTCCTCTTCTTCTTCTTCTTCCTCTTCCTCTTCCTCTTCCTCTTCCTTGTCCACCTTAAGCACTACACAATATACATAATGAGCAGAAAGAAATCTCCTACTCTTCTTCATCTTCTTTCTCCTCTTTGACTGCAAGATAAGGCAAAAATTCCCATCAGGGAGATTGAGAAGATCTGGACGTACAGAGTTCAATCGTTCTTGCCTCCCAAAAATAATATCAGTGTGCAGGCTTTCTTCATAATGTTTTTGATTGACTAAATCAAATGCATTAATACGGCAAATAAAATCATCCTCCATCCGATTAGAAGCCCAATATAGGGTGCTACCAGCAGTAACAAAACTTCCTAAATCAAAGTACTCCATTTCAATTGATCTTACTGGTCTTGCAACCCTCAAATGAAAACCCATCTTACAATCAGCCAGAAGTTTTGTCCAACGACATGCTGCAACATCATAACCATAGATTTGAGCAATCTCCCAACCAGGTGACATTGTAGCAACGAGAATCTTTTGATTATCCTCATCCTCTAAAGATGCAGTAAATACTCGATCCGACCTAATGCAAAATCCAGGATTTGGCAAGGGTTCCCATTTTCTTTTTATTGGGTCAAAAACCTCCATCCAGGGAAAACGATTGCGGATATTCTTTTTTAGGTCAAAACCACCTAAAACATACAGTTTACCACCTAGAACGATGGTATGCGGGTTGCTTCTCCCCGTTTTCAACCGAGGTGCACGACTCCATCCCTCCTCAGCGCGCTTAAGGTCCAATGTCCACACCTCACGACACAACAAATTTTCAAACATTCTGTCCGGCGCGTCTGAGGAAAGATCGTTGGCAACAAAATAAAGTTTGCCATCTAACACAGCAAAGTGATTGCATGTCTGTGCCTTTTGTATCGATACGGGTATGAGATGCTCCACCTTTTCCTCTTCCTTTTTCTTTCTCACTGTCGAAGAAGAAGAAGAAGAACCAGCGTATGGAACCTTGATGACATAAAACTTAATGTCATCATCACAACCAAAATTGTCTTCTCCTTTGCCACAAAGACAAATTTCAAACGTGTTTTCCATCAATGAGAAGGAGGATGAAGTAGACAAAGACGCTTTTTTTGAGCTGAGTATTGAAGCTGTTATTAATAAATAATATATATAAAAATAAATAAACAATTGAATGGGTAAAATATAGTTTTATACAATTAGTAGAAACCATGCCAAGACTTATTATTCAAGGTTATATTCAAAGACCATTGTGATTCAATTAATCTCCTTTCTAGTATATAAACCGATCTCACCATCAATACCAATCCCAATATCTAACATATGAGTCCTAAAAAATTCAAACTCATAGCTCAGTTTCTACTAAAATTTCAAATACACAATCTCAAAGAATCAGAATTTAAAAATTCCTTATGAATTTCGAATTTATATCCAGAATTTAAAGGCTCACAGATCAATGCCTAAAGAGAAACTATAGGCTAAACTAACCATCCCTAATTTTCAATACCCATCAGAGAATAAACAATTTAAAACTTAACCAAATCCATAAAACATTAAACCCCACACCAACAACAACAACAACAACAATTAATGATAAAACACAATCATACAACACTGAAGCCTGATCTTTCAACTATGAAAACAAAACAAATATTTAGTTAGAAGCTGATAAGAACAACGATTGAATACCTGTTGCCTCCAAATCGGTCTCTCTCTCAAACTCGGCCTCAACTCGGTCTCCTCTGCCGACCCAAACCTCTCCTTTTTCCCCCAATTTTCTCAGTTAGGGCTAGTGAGTTATCCAATTTATGTTCTCAGGTAGGGCAGCCGGGGCTAGTGATGAGTTATCGTGTTTTGGTTTTGTTTTCTCAGGCTAGGGTAGGGGGGCCGTGTCTCTATTTTACTTTGTGTTTTGATTTCTTCCTTAGCTATGCATCTCTAAAACCTAGGAGTGAAAATGGTTTGAGAAGGGCTTTGATGTCTTTTCATTCTTTGTGGTGTTATAAAGAATTTATTGTGTCATTGGGTTGGTACCATTCCTTGCCGCCAGAGTTTTTTATTTTTTATTTTTTATTAATTGTTGTTCTAATCCAACCAACGCAAGTATCATCTATGAATCGTAATGTGACAATGTGAACTATTCTTCTCCCTTTTTATTTATGTCGTCCTCTTTTTCCTAAAAGTTTTTAATTTTGCTTCACATTCACAAGCCTGTTACACATAGTTAGAGCAATTCCATCAATAAAGCTAATATAAAAAGTGAAAAAAAAAATTTATAAAAATTGACCTAAATGCAAGTTTATTACATCAGTCTTTGCATTATAATTGTATAAAAATAGAAGTGTTATAGTAACAGCGTATAATGTATCTTTCTATCATATGATTTATATTATTTAATTGTTATCCTATATTTTTATATTAACTCACACATCAATGTAGCACACTAACTATTAGAGAAAATAATAAAATATAAATAACTAATCACAAACCCATCTAATCCAACCCGACTCACCTATATATTTAAATTTTAAATTATATATATTTAAAAATATTTTATATAATTAATATATAAAACTCAATTACCTCACAAACCCTAACAATTGTATTTCTTTTTCTGTCGCCTCCCACTCCCACTCCCACTCCCACTCCTATTTATTTGTAACTGAGTTGAAATACTAATTCATGTATATTTTGTTTATCAACTCAGTTAGATATATTTTGTTTATAACTGAGTTTGAATATTAGTTCATGTATATATTGTTTATCAACTCAAGTTGCACATGAGATATATTTTTTTCAACTCAATTTAATAATATTAGTAATAAAAAAAAAGGTCTAATCCATGGGTTCAATCTGACCCAATTCAATTCATGTAGATTGGGGTAGACCCTTATAATGGGTTGGATTGGATTTTTTTAACCCATTACGATGAGTTTGGTCAAAAAATCTCCTTAATCTTATCCATCCATATCTCTAGTATATATGTCCATAAACATATCAAATTATAAGAAAATGACTACGGTCAATCTAAAATACATCTAGGTAGGGATCCAGATCCTGCGGGTTATTACACGAAATGCAAATTATGCAAAATACAATCACCTATATTTAAAAAAAAAAAAAAAAAAAATCATGATGAATGCACGGTCATAAATTCAATGGAGAAAGAAAGGGCACACACGTGTGGAGTAGATGGAGAAGTGAGCGAGTGAGTGAAAGCAAAGAGGTGAGAGAGTGTAGCAATTGGCAAGGCCTACAAAACCAAAGAGAGTGGACCCTACAATGTCCTATGTAGGTTGCACCAACCAAAGAGACTTGGAGCCCACATGCACTCTCTCACTGCCTCCTCACAGCAATTTGGACAGTACCCTAATCCCTCCCCTCTTGACCAAACCAACCCTGCCCTTAAAATATTGAAAATGAAATCTGTCATCTTTCATTAAAAGAGCTGAAATTGAAGTACAATATGCTTATTAACCAAAAAAAAAAAAAAAAAAGAAGTACAATATGCTCAACAAAAAAAAGTACAAGAGAGAGACAGAAACACAGCTAACATTTTGATTTGATATATTTATCAAGATATGATGTTGTCAATTCAAATTAAAAAAAAAAAAATGATATGATGTTATAGCACTTGTAACCTCACCCGTGGGTGACCAACGAATTCTATCACCGTTAACTACATCAGCCACTTGTACCTCCGTTACGCGCGGACTTCAAATGGGGATTGAATTTGTTTGAGAGTTTACAAGAAACTGGACTCTTCTTGTTTGAAGGACAAATGAGGTGGAGACACGTGGAAGCAAGTAAGTTCGAGGACACCTAAATGGCAGAGAGAGAGAGAGAGAGTTTTGATTGGGATTTGGTTACGTCGTAATCTGATCACGCACCTTGCATTGCATGCCCCTTTGGGGATGGAACGTTAAGCATTCGCACTGGGAAGGCCAAATGCCATATGTTGGCAAATTTTACCATCAAAACCCAAGTTTCATTCGGACCGCTAATTGTAAATTTTTTTATAATATTACTACATAATCATCTTAGAGCATTCTTATCAAGAATGCTAAATATTTTAATATTTACCATTTCAAAATCTTACTTTATCAATTTTAACATACCACTTTATAATCTATCAAACATCAAAACTTCTATTATTTTATCACTTCATTAAAATATTATTTTTTTATTATTTTTTTATGCTTTCTTTATTCTTTCTTTTTATATTTTCAAATAACTACCATTAAACAAATATTAAACAATTTTTTTTTTTACAATCTTACTACAGCCGCTAGACATAGCAGTCTACTGTAGCTAGATTGCAAAATAAATAAGATTTAAGAGTATTGATGGAGTATATTTTTTAGTATTTATACCATTTTGTATGTTAAATTTTAGCATTTATAGAATTTGCCCTTCTGGATAAGAATGCTGTTAGAGCATCCACATCCGGATCTCAAATCCTATCTTATTTTACCATCCCAAAAAGCTACTTTATTACTTATACCATACCATTTTTCAATATACCCAACATCCCAACTTTTATTTTCCTATCCTACTCACTAAAATAATATTTTTACACAATAAAATAATATATCCTTAAACCCAAATAAAAACAAAAACCCAATACCCAAATAACCTCTGCAACCAACTGCTGCTACCACCACCACGAAGAACATACCCAAACTATTCGTTTTCTTGAAACCCCAGAAACACCAGCCACAAACTCATGGCCATCCAAACCCAGAAACCCATAGATTAACAAAATTAAAATCAAAATCAAACCCATAGATTAACCCAAAACTCCAAACCCGCCGATCCTCAGCCCCAGAGCCACCACAACCCACCACGACCCGCCACGATCCACACCGATTCAAAAAAATCGGACTCCATTTCCAAATCAATCGAGCCAACACACACACACACAAACGATTCACAAACACCGAACAAACCCAACAAACAAACCCATCGGAAAAAGGTGGAGACCCACCCTCTGCCCAAACAAACCCAGCAAACACCGAAACCCACCATCAAACCCATCGGAACAAATCCCCCAACCCATCGGAAAAATTCACAACCACCGGACCTAAATCCAACCACCCAACGCCAACCTAAACACTACCCAAACGCCACCCAAATCCGACCCAAACCCAGCAAACCCATAGATTAACAAAATTAAAATCAAAATCAAACCCATAGATTAACCCAAAACTCCAAACCCGCCGATCTTCAGCCCCAGAGCCACCACAACCCACCACGACCCGCCACGATCCACACCGATTCAAAAAAATCGGACTCCATTTCCAAATCAATCGAGCCAACACACACACACACACAAACGATTCACAAACACCGAAACAAACCCAGCAAACAAACCCATCGGAAAAAGGTGGAGACCCACCCTCTGCCGAGCTCCACATCGGTCTCTATGCCGAGCTCCACATCGGTCTCCACGCCGATCTCCACCACGCTGACTTCCAACCACCACGCCCATCGCAGCCGCGCCACCAGCCTCGCCACCACGCCGATCTATAAATCCGATCAGGCGTGAGCTCCGATCTGGCTTGGTGATTTGGCGTGAGCTCCAAAAGAGTAGCTTCAAAATGGCGAGAGAGAGAGAGGGGATGAGAAACAGAGAAGGAAGAGAGAGAAAAGAAAGAGCAAAAATGAGAGAGGAGAGAGAAATTATCGGGTTTAAAACGGTTGGTGAGTATTAAAAATTTTTTTTTTTTTATACCATTCAGCTACAGTACCATCTTACATTTGAGATGGTACTGTAGCTAAATCCCAAATTTAAGAATGGCATATGCAATATAGCCTTCCCATTGTTGAGTAGTTTTGGGGCTTAAATGCCAAATGTTCCTAACTGTCTCCTCTAGCTGTCTCCCACTTCTCCGTCTCCCACATCTCTCTCTCATTTCTCTGCCTCTTCATCACTCTCTCTTCAATGTTCAGGCTTCATCACTTCACCACTTCTCAATCTTCGCCGACCCATCTTCAGTCTTTGCCGATCTGTTGGTGGTTATGGGTTGTTCGTGGGTTTGGCTGGGTTTTAGGTTTGATGGGTTCGGGTCTAATGGGTTTCAGGATTGGTTTGTACTGGGTTGATCGGTGGTTATGATTTGTTGATGGGCTGATCTGTGCTTGATGGTTTTGGTTGCGAAATCGACATGGGTTAGTGGGTTGTAAAATCGACGTGGGTCAGTGGGGTGCGAAATCGGCGTGGGTTCGGTGGTTGCAAGATTGGCGTGGGTGGTTTTGGCCGTGGGTGATAGGTTTTGGCCGTGGGTGATCGATGTTGCTGGGTTTCAGCGTTGTGGTTGTTGGCGTTCTGGGGGTTTCAGCGTTCTGGGTTTCTGGGTTGCTCAAATTGGTGATGGGTTTGGTGGAGATTGGCGTGGGTCACGGCGAGGTCGGGCGTGGTGGAGATGGGGGTGGATTCCGCATGGTTGGACTCTGGTTCTTCTGGGTTCTGCATTTTTTTTTTCTGTTATGACACTGGGCATGGTGGAGGCGTGGTGCTAGAGGTTGAGGGAAGGTACATACGCATGTGGAGGAGAAAATTGGGAAAAAACAAAAAAAAAAAATATATATATATATATATATATGTATATTTGATTGTGGAGATATATTATTTTAATGAATAGAATAGGAAAATAAAAGTTGAAATATTTGTAAAATGTAATTGTATAAATGATAAAGTAGATTTTGAGATAGTAAAATAGAATAGATTAAAGATTTGGGATGCGAATGTTGAATGCTCAATGTTGACTGACATCAAATATCAATGCTTAAACGGCATTTATTTATTTTTTTGTGAAAGTAAAATAAATTGGTTATGTTTTTTTATAATAGGAGATTATGACTTCATTTGATAAAGGTGTTTAATCAACGAAAATTATTGTTTAAACATCATTATATGTATTTTCACATATTTTTTTATTTACACGTTTTTTTACAAAACTAGTTTGACTCGCGCGTGCAAAGCACATGTTGCCCCTTAGGTGAGAAGTTTTTTTTTTTTTTTTTTGAAGTGAAAACCATAATCATTCATTCATGAAATAACCATTATCCAAATACAAAGCTTACAGAATGGGTAGTGGAGATTCTTCCAACCAAACAACCTCATCATCTACCTGTCTTGCATATTTTGCTAAAGCATGCGCAGCAGAGTTAGCCGTTCGTTTAACATAACTAAAAGAACAGGTTTGTAGAGTCAATACCATACAGCCTATGTCCTTATAAATATGTCCTAGCCTAGACAAATTGATATTTGATGACATAATGGTCTTCATCACAGTGGCGTTGTCCCCTTCTATTATTAGCTCCCTAAACCCAGCTTCCACCGCAAACTCAACAGCACGTCTGCACGCCAGCACTTCAGCTTCTTCGTTGTCCACCACTGGAGGTCCCCTTGCCGAGATAACTGCCATTACTTCCCCTTTGTCATTGCGCACTATTGCTCCAAAACCTGAGGCGTTAATTCCTTCAAACACTACTGCATCAAAATTGAGCTTATAAAGCAAACCCAATGGCGGACTCCATGAAGCCCGAGGCTACACCACTCCACCAAATGCCTGGACTGACAAACGGTTCTGGGCTTCTCTAAACTCTTTCAAAAAGTCTTCTGCTCTCCTATTCAGTCTCTATGGGTCCTTCAACTTTCCCCTATGCAAAATAGCATTTCATTGTAGTTGAGTTAGTTATTTCTCTGTGTATATAAACAGAGTAATGTGTAGATGTTTATTCATTCAATTCATTTCATTGTAATTCATTTTTCAATCAATGAAATTCTCTCTATTCTATTTAGTTTCTCTGTTTCTTTACATGGTATCAGAGCCCTAGCATGTGCTAGCTTCGCTTCTTGTTACAAACTTTTCTTGTTTGCCAAACAGAGATTACTTCAAGAGTTTTCCTTGAATTCTGATTTTGCAAGATCTTAATTCATCTCTGTTGATATTGAATCTTGTCTTTCGATTCCATTTCCAATTTCATTAGAAGTTTCATTCAAGCTTCGTGAAAATCATCAATGGCTTCTGCTGAAGGAACTGACTCTGATCCTACGCACAATCATTCCACACACCAAGCTCCTCAGTCTAACACAGAAATCAATTCTCCCAATCGGTTTTTTCTTAGTGCAAGTGAGAATCCTGGAAATATCTTAGTCACTCAACCACTCTTGGGGATGAGGAACTATCAATCTTGGTCTAGGGCTATGGTTCTAGCATTGACTGCCAAGAAAAAGATAGGATTCGTGAATGGCAAGATTGTAAAGCCTGAAGATGATTCTCCTCTGTATGAAGATTGGGAAAGTTGTAACACAATGGTGCTTTCTTGGTTGATCAACTCTATGCATGATGATGTTTCAAGTGGCATCATGTACTGTGAGACTGCAAGGGAGATGTGGCTGGAGTTACAGCGTGTGTTTTCACAAGGAAATGGACCAAAGGTTTATAATCTTCAGCAAGAGATTTCACAGATAACTCAGGGGCAATTATCAGTGACTGAGTACTATTCTAAATTCAAGAAGCTTTGGGATCAATTGATTCATTATGAACCTTTACCAGCCTGCTCTTGTGGAGCAATGAAAACTCTGAGCATTGCACATGAGAAATCCTATGTGATGAGATTCTTGATGGGACTCAGTGAGAATTTCGAGACAGTGAGGAGTCACATTCTCATGCTTGAACCATTTCCTTCAATGAGCAAGGTATATGCTCTGGTTCTCCAAGAAGAAGCTCACAAAGGCATAGGCCATGGCTCTACCTTCACACCTAAGCCTGATTCAGTGGCAATGTATGCCAATACCAGGGGATATTCAGGCAATAAAGGTGGTTTCAAGAAGGAAAGACCTTTGTGTACTCATTGTAACATGCTTGGACATACTATGGACAAGTGTTACAAGCTCCACGGGTATCCACCAGGTTACAAGCACAAAGGGAAGCCTAATTCCAATGCTAACCAAGTTTCATATCCTCAAGGTCAAGCTGTTGAGGTTCCTTCTAATGCATCTGTTCAGTGTCCTATTTCTAAGGCACAGTGTGAACAATTACTTGCTCTATTCAATTCTGGGACTGATCAAGGTGCTAATCACCATGTTGCAAGTGTTAGTACAAGTGCTGCTGTCTCTAGCATGCTTTCTGGAGCTACTGGTTCGCCTGCTGCAACTGGTGTGCCTTCCACATCTATGACATCTTCAGACTATACTCAATCTACCTTTGTTGACACCATGTCAGGTATCAATCCTTTGCTTCATTTTTCCCCTTCCTTGAAGCATTCAATTTTTTCTGCTAAAGTAGTTGATAGGGATGTCTTTTGTGCCACTGATTGGGTCATAGACACAGGGGCTACAGATCATATGGTCCATTCTATTGCATGTTTCACCACTATCACTGCTACCCTAAACACCTTTGTCAATTTACCTAATGGTGAAGTTGCTTCTGTTACTCATATTGGCATTGTGAAGATATCAGAACACCTTATACTTCACAATGTTCTTTGTGTCCCATCTTTTAGTTTCAATCTCATCTCTGTCAGTCAGTTAGTTAAGTCCACTGCTTGTTGCCTTATTTTCCTTGGTCATTCTTGCTTTATCCAGGACCTTGCTCATTGGAGTACACTTGGTCTGGGTAGAGAAAGCAATGGACTTTACTTGCTGGACAAGAGCTACATTTCTTCACCATCTGTTGCTGCTTCTGTACATAGTCCTCAAGTTCACATCTGGCACTCCAGATTGGGTCACCTGTCAAATGCCAAATTGGCTTCAATAAAATCTAGTGATGTACCTAGTTTCATTTCTGTTGAGACCCTTGATTGTAACATTTGCCCCCTTGCAAAACAAAAACGTTTACCCTTTAATAAAAGCTCTCATTTGTCTAAATCTTGCTTTGAGTTGATTCATTGTGATTTGTGGGGACCCTTCTCGGTTTCTACCATTGATCATTGCAAGTATTTTTTAACCATTGTTGATGACTATTCTAGAACCACTTGGGTTTATCTGTTAAAGCATAAGTCTCAAACACAATCTGTTTTAGAACAATTTTGCACTATGGTGGAGACTCAATTTTGTAAGAAAATT
The DNA here is from genome assembly GCA_011696235.1 of Quercus mongolica. NCBI lineage: Eukaryota > Viridiplantae > Streptophyta > Magnoliopsida > Fagales > Fagaceae > Quercus > Quercus mongolica. The sequence continues at coordinate 5,933,018 of CM022243.1, read as the reverse complement.
AAAACTCTAAGGTCTGACAATGGGACTGAATTCATCATGAAAGATTTTTTTGCAAAAAGGGGCATCTTACATCATTTGAGTTATGTTGAAACCCCTCAACAAAATGCTATTGTTGAGAGGAAGCACCAACACATCTTAAATGTGGCAAGAGCTCTCATGTTTCAATCCCATTTACCTTTGCATTTGTGGGGTCATGCTATACTAGCTGCTGTGTACTTAATCAACAGAACCCCTTCATCTGTTTTGTCAAATCAGATTCCTTATGAAGTTTTATTTGGTCATCCACCTAGCTATGCACATCTTAAAGTGTTTGGTTGCTTATGCTTTGCTTCCACTCTTTCAAATCATAGGTCAAAATTTGCCCCTAGAGCTGTTAGGTGTGTCTTCTTGGGATATCCTTTTGGGGTTAAAGGATATAAGGTTCTTGATTTGTCTACTAACAAGGTGTTCCTTTCTAGAGATGTGGTTTTCCATGCAAATTCTTTCCCTTTTGCTTCTATTTCACCTCATAATGCAGATCCTTTCCTATCATCTGCTGTGGAAGCTTCTTGTTCAGTTGGTGTTGCTGATTTTGTTACTCCTGTCAGCATTTCTGAACCATCTTCCATGGATTTTAATGATCCACCTTCTTCTTCTCATCAGCATGTTCCAATTGTCTTGTCTTCTAATCCTATTTCTTCTTCTAGTCCTATACAGATGTGTCATTCTGATGCAGTACTTTCTTCATCACCACCAGTTGCTTCAGTGCCTCCAGTGCCTCTAAGGAAGTCCACTAGGGATATCAGACCTCCTGCTTATTTGCAGGACTATGCTTGTACTGCCATTGCACCGGGTGCTCCTTATGCTCTTGATCAATGTCTTACATATTCTCACTTGGAGCCATGCTACCATTCTTATTTGCTGGCAGTTACTTCGAGTCCTAAAGAGCCTACAAATTTTTCCCAAGCAGTTCAAGATCCACTTTGGAGGGCTGCCATGGACAAAGAAATCCAGGCCCTTGAACAGAATCATACTTGGACTGTGACTACCTTGCCTCCTGGTAAGCTCCCCATTGGCTGCAAATGGGTTTATAAAGTCAAGCTTAACCCTGATGGAAGTGTTGAAAGGTTCAAAGCTAGGCTGGTTGCAAAGGGGTATACTCAAAGGGAAGGTCTTGATTTTCTTGAAACCTTCTCTCCTGTTGCTAAAACAGTTTCAGTAAGGGTCTTGATTGCTCTTGCTGCTGCCAAGCAATGGCCCTTGCATCAATTGGACATCAACAATGCTTTTTTGCATGGCGATTTGGATGAAGAGGTTTATATGTCACTGCCACCTGGTTTTCACAGTAAGGGGGAGTGTGTTTCAGATTCTTCCACTGCTCCTAGGGTGTGCAAATTGGTTAAATCTCTTTATGGGTTGAGACAAGCTTCAAGGCAATGGTACACTAAGCTATCAACAACAATAAAGGAGCTTGGTTTTGTTCAATCTCAGGCTGATCATTCCTTATTTGTGCACAGCAAAGGGTCCTTGTTCACTGCTCTGTTGGTCTATGTTGATGATATGGTGATCACTGGCAATGATCATGCCTGTGTTGTCTCTCTCAAGTCCATTCTTGATCAAAAGTTTGGTATTAAAGACTTGGGATCACTCAAGTATTTCTTGGGTTTAGAGATTGCAAGGAACAAGAGTGGGATCAGTTTGACACAGAGGAAGTATGCCTTGGAAGTGCTTGAAGAAACTGGTATGACAGGGTGTAAACCAGTCCAAACCCCAATGGAACAGCAACTGAAGTTGTCTAAAGGCAGTGGAGACTTACTTACCAATCCAGGACAGTATAGAAGGCTCATTGGGAAGCTTATGTACTTGACCTTGAGCAGACCGGATATCACATATGCAGTTCATAGACTCAGCCAGTTCTTAGCACAGCCTAGAGCACCACACATGAAAGCAGCCTCTAGAATACTTCAATACATAAAAGGAACACCTGGTCAAGGTGTTTTCTTTCCCACTAAATCTGATCTACACCTAAAAGCATACTGTGATGCTGATTGGGCAGGGTGTCCTGACACAAGAAAGTCTCTAACAGGCTATTGTGTGTTCCTTGGTGATGCCTTAGTGTCTTGGAGGTCTAAGAAGCAAAGCATAGTGTCTAGGTCTAGTGCAGAAGCTGAATATAGAGCTATGGCTAACACCACATGTGAATTGACTTGGATTTTGCATCTGCTACAAGATTTACATGTCAAGCATGATCAGCCTGTGCTGATGTACTGTGACAACCAGGCAGCAATCCATATAGCAGCTAATCCAGTGTTCCATGAAAGGTCAAAACACATAGAAGCTGACTGCCATATTGTAAGGAATAAGATCCTTGAGGGTGCACTCAAAACCTTCCATGTTTCGACTAAGAATCAGTTGGCAGATGTGTTTACCAAGGCCTTGGGAGTGGAGAGTTTTTTAAGGCTAATTAGAAGACTAAGTGTCATAAATATTTTTGCTTCTCATGTGGAATATCCTCATACTGGTATGGAAGATCAACAGGCAAGAGCTATACTCTTGAGGGGGAGTATTAAGAATGCAAAGAAGTGTTGCATATCTCAAGCCACACAGCTAGCTAGTAGTGTAGCTGGGACTGATGAAGGAAGCACTAGCTCAGCCACAAGACCAGCAGTCAGTGCAGCATTTGCTGATGAGGTGTGCACTGATCAGACTACCAAGCTAGCATCAAAGGACAAGATCAACTCAGCAATCTTGGAAATGATTGAGTCCATGCCACATCATGAGTTCTTCATCCAGGATCATTGAAGAAGTTAGTTCCACAAATCTAGGAGTTAGTTACTTAGGCTTGCCACGTGTACAGCCACCAGGAAAGTTCAAATAACTGATTTTGGCGCCAATAGTTGAGTTAGTTATTTCTCTGTGTATATAAACAGAGTAATGTGTAGATGTTTATTCATTCAATTCATTTCATTGTAATTCATTTTTCAATCAATGAAATTCTCTCTATTCTATTTAGTTTCTCTGTTTCTTTACAGTTCCATATAACCCAACACTGAACCAGAAACAGTTCTAGTTCCTCCCTTGAAATTCTGTCCATCAATTCTTCAAGCAGCTGCACCATATCAACTTGACTTGTCGCCCGTTTCTGCATTCCAATATTACTACTTGCCCAAACGTCTTGCGCAACCCCACATTCCCATAAACAATGCAGTACCGATTCAGCTCCCTGCTTACACAAACCGCATCTATTGTCATCAGTGATCTTACGGCGAGCCAAATTTTCTCTAGTTGGCAAAATGTCATGGCAGACCCTCCATGCAAAGATTTTTATTTTGTTTGGCACTCGGCATTTCCACAGTTTGTTCCATATCCAGTCTCGGTCATTCCTCCCTGAACTCCCCTCCAAACCATCTACCTCCTGTGATAACAATCTAGCCATATGATATCCAGATTTCACCGTATAAATTCCTTTCTTATTTGGAAGCCACATTATCGAATCTGGTACTTGTCTTCTACTCAAGGGGATCCAAATAATAGCCTCCATATCCTTCCTGTGAAAATTTGCAGCAAGCACTCCACGGTCCCAGTCAAGCACTGTCCAGTCAATGAGCTCCGAGACATGCCATTCTCCATCCACTTCCAAGGGCATGTGTAGGACCTTGTTTGTTGGATAATTTGGAATCCACCTGTCCTGAGTGACCCGAATATTTGAGCCATCTCCAACCCTCCAACAGCACCCTTTTTTCAGAATAGGCTGGGCTGCCATCAAGCTTTTCCACACATAGGAACTATTTGGCACATCAGTAGCTTCCAAAAAATTACTTCTAGGAAAATACCTCGCTTTGAAACACCTATACAGTAAAGACTCAGTGTCTTGTAGCAATCTCCATCCTTGCTTAGCCAACATTGCTAGATTAAAACATCGTATATCTCGAAAACCCATCCCTCCTTCCTTCTTTGGTTTGGATAGCACTTGCCAACTCTTCCAGTGTATCTTTCTTTCATTACCAACTTGTCCCCACCAAAATCTAGCACACATAGCATTCAGGTCATTGCATAATTTTACCGGTAACTGAAAAACTCCCATCGTGTACGTGGGAATAGATTGGGCCACCGCTTTTATAAGTACTTCCTTCCCAGCTCTAGAAAGTAATTGGCCTTTCCATCCCTGTATTTTTTTCCAAACTTTATCCTTTAGATAGGAAAAAGTTTGGTATTTAAATCTGCCAACTAAGGTAGGTAACCCCAAATAAGTCTCAAACCTGTCAACCTCCCTAACTCCCAGAGTCATTTTAATTCTTGCCCTCTGATCCTCATCTGTATTAGTGCTAAAATAGACTGATGATTTTTCAAAATTGATGCATTGCCCCGATGCAGCTGTATATGTCTGTAATACCTCAGTAATGGCTTGCACCTCCTCCTGAGTTGCCCGACAAAATAATAGTGAGTCATCAACAAATAATAAATGAGATAGATTAGGTGCTCTTCTGCATATGTTTACTCCATGGATTTGCCTATCCTCCTCCGCCTTGGCTAATAATGATGAAAAACCTTCTGCACATAATAGGAACAAATAAAGTGATAAAGGGTCTCCTTGTCGGATCCCCCTAGAAGGTTTAATATTACCATAGGCTTTTCCATTAATGCGTATAGAAAATGTAGGAGATGTCACACAGGTCATAACCCTATCAATCCAAGCTTCAGGCAAGCCCAATCTAGACATAATACCCTTCAAAAAAGGCCACTTCACACGGTCATATGCTTTATTGATATCTAGTTTCAAAGCCAAAGAACCACGTCTACCCGATCTCCTCCCATGCATGGTATGCAGAGTCTCATATGCTACTAAAACGTTATCAGTAATCAAACAACCAGGGACAAAGGCACTTTGAGTGGGAGATATCAATAAAGGCAAAATGAGCTTCAATCTATTGGCCAGCACCTTAGAGATAATTTTATATATGACGTTACAGAGACTAATAGGTCTATAATCAGACATCTTTTCAGGGGATTTAACATTCGAAATAAGCACAATATGAGTATAATTAATTTTAGGCAGCATATTACCAGAATTCAAGAAATCTAACACAGCATTAGTCACATCATTCCTTACTATATGCCAAAACTTTTGATAAAATAAAGCATTCATACCGTTACGTCCAGGAGCCTTTGTTGGTCCCATTTAGAACAACGCAGCTTTGACTTCTTCTGCACTGTATTCACTGGACATCACTTCTGTCATATCCGGGGTCACTTTATGTTGCACTGTGTTGAGACACTCATCCATCCGGTCACATCCACCAGAACTAAAAATAGAATCAAAATAATTTGTCGCCACCCCAGCAATATCCTCAATTTTCTCAACCCAATTCTACTGTGGATCCCTTATACCTTGGATCAAGTTCCTTCTTCTTCTTTGGGATGCCTTGGAATGGAAAAACTTGGTGTTTTTATCACCATGTTTCAGCCAAGAAACTCTAGACCGTTGATGCCAATAGATCTCCTGCTTGGTAAGAAGGTCATCCAATCTCTTGCTTACTTCCATAAACTCGGCTTTATTCTCCTCATTCAGTTCACCAATGGTTAAAGCTTCAATTTTTTTCTGCAATCTTTTAATCTCCTCTGCATCCGGATGAGTTTTCGATACACCCCATGCCATCAAATCCGCCCCACAATCCTTTATTTTTTCTTGAATAACAGCTATGGCCGAACCTGTCCTATTACCCAACCTCCATGATTCCTCCACAGTTTTCTCACAGTCCTCCCATAATAGCCATGATTCTTCAAATTTAAACCCCAGTGCACCCCTTGCCCGACTTTCTATATCAGTTCTGGTTTGCATGATCAAGGGGAGGTGATCCGAAGCATGTGAAACTAGATGAGTGATTGTAGTAGCAGGAAATCTCTCCTTCCAACCAATGTTAGCCACTGCTCGATCTAACCTCTGCCTGGTATTTGCTCTCCCTGGTCTTTTGTTGTTCCATGTGAAAGGATACCCATGAAAACCCAAATCCACTAAACCACAAGAGTCCAATGCCAATCCAAACTCCTCCATCTGGTTGTATGGTGGTGGGTAAAAGCTCTGTTTCTCCTTAGCATATAAAATTGCATTGAAATCTCCTATGCTACACCAAGGCCCATTAACCATAGTAGAGAGATGAGATAAAAGAGCCCAAGATTTTATTTTTTGGCTAGCTTCAGGCCAGCCATAGAAGCAAGTTAAGTACCATTCAAACCCATCATCCTCCACAACCTTAGCTAGAATGTGATTCTCAGTGTAATTAATCACGTCCAGTTGCACTTCCGGTTTCCATAACAAAGCCAGTCCCCCTCTCGAATTCGGTCTCTTGACAATAAGTTTATTCTTGTAAGGTATTTCTCTACAATGATAATCAAATCCTTCCCTATCCAATCTGGTCTCCATTAGAAAACATACTGTGGGTGCTTGTTCCCTCACAATTTTGTGAAGGCTACGAACTGTCCAAGGGTTCCCAAGCCCTTGGCAGTTCCAGCTTAGAAGTCTCATTGTGCTCGGCAGGGGTGGTTCGGCACCCCCGCCGTTTTGGTTGTTTGTGGAACACCTTCAATCTTCTCCCGTTTCTTTGATTGTTCATCAGTAACTAAGTCCACGTACACTTCTTTTTGCTACACTCCTCTCTTTCCCAAAGTAGGTGACTCTTCACGTGTAGCTTCATTAGGCCCACATACCATACGGCCAATCTTTTCCATGTGGGCCGAGTCTTAAGTGGCAGCCCATCATTTTGCACCTTCTCTACCCATTCAGCCCCCAGCTTTTGATTACTCCTCCCCTCATTCAATAAAGAATTATCCAATGACAAATCATCTTTTACATTCACACTTGAAATCCCCTGCTTGTCCGGAAACGTTTCAGCCTCATTAATTTCGCTAGTCAACTGTAGATTTGAATTATCACATCCAATCCCATCCATATCCAGCCAATCAATATCCGTTTCCAATCTGCCATTAATACTCCTACCCCCTTGATTTTCGGCAATAACCGCTCCCGTATCCTGAGCACTCCCAAGATTTTCGGAAAATCTTTCTTCCCGCTTTTCATGCAAACTAGGGTTTGGAGAATAGTTGTGAGCCGCCGCCACCTCATCGCCGCTGTCCTTTGCTTCTCCGTTTCCCTTCTCCGTTCCACTCCTCGAATAGTATGACCGGTCTGGATCTCTCTTAAAGGATGCCCAAGGTCAGCCACCACTTGCTTTCAGCCACTCCCCATACGGACATTGTACTTCATTCTCCTTCTTCACGAGAGCAAAGTAACCAGCACAATGCTTGAGATCATGACCCAACAATCCACAAAAATGGCAAAACAAAGGCAATCTTTCATACTTGAACGTAGTCCAAACTCTGTCCATCTGAAATCCCCCTCGTCTGAGAGGTTTGGCTATAGGAATAGCCACCTTGACCCTCATAAACATATTTTGCATATCCTTCCTTCTTCTCTGCTCCACTTCTTCCACCACTGCCAACCGCCTTCCCACCGTTGCCGCCACTTGAGGACAAACCATATCAAATGGAGCACCCCAAATCTGCACCCAGAGGGCCACCAAATCAAACTTCACATTTGTCGCCGTCATACCTGGTTGCCATTTCCTTAACATCAAAATCTGGTTATCAAACGTCCATGGACCATATCGTAACACTCGTTCCATATCAAATTCTGTAGTGAACTTGAATTGGAACAAATTTGACCCTACTTCAACCATCTGAACCCCTTCATCCACTCCCCATGCCTTCCTTAAAGTATTCTGAGCTGCTCTCTTATTAAACGCCTTACATGTGAGGAACTTCCTAATCAAACTTAGAGCACAACTTTCTATTTCTTCTTTCCGATCTTCCAATGAGACTGTTATGACTTCCTCTTCCTCTGCAATTAGCTTCAGATTATCCAAACCATTAATCACATCTTCCGCCATTTTGTACGAGATAAAAGAAGGAATAACAGAAGGAATAAGAAAATAAAAGGAGAAAAGGCAAACCCCTAGTAAGACTAAGGGAGGGAAATCTCGTAGACACGAGAGAGAGAGCTCCTATTGCAGGAGAGTATTTGTCATTTTAAAATGTTCCCCTTAGGTGAGAAGTTTAAAATAGGGTTTCCATTTGAAAAAGTATAAACCATTTACTAAAAAATTTATGTCATATAATGCTAATATCATCATATAAGAATTTTGATTACATACAAACTCAACATTAACATAGCTATTTAATGTATGAATATCTATTTTACACGTGTTTCTACAAAACTAGTTTGATTCACACGTGTAAGGCACATGCTGCCCCTTGAATGAGAAGTTTAAAACAGGGTTTCTATTTGAAAATGTATAAACCATTTACTTAAATATTTATGTCATATAATGCTAATCTCATCCATATAAGAATTTTGATTACATACAAACTTAATGTAGCTATTTAACGTATGAATATCTATTTTACTATAATAGTTTTTTAGAACCTAAATGCAATATCCATTCACTAAAAAGATTCTAAGAATGATAACAAATAGATTATATATATATATATATATATATATATATAGAATAATAACAAATATCATCTTCCAACAATAAACTACTAAGTTTTGCTATGACATTATCACAATATTTATATTTTTGTAATGAATAAGACCATATGCAATTGAAGCTCTTCAACAAATACCTACATCCATCCACAATGGAGATTTTTATTCATACTTCATTCTTTATCATATTACATTTTATGTGTCTAGCTATAATGTTTAGCTTATTTAGTTTTAAATAAATACCCTTTAAAGCAAGAAATATATATATATATATATATATATATATATATTTTATAAAAAGAAGAAGATAACAAAAGACATATGTGTCATCGATAATTTTAATATATATATATATATATATATATTTTTTTTTTTTATAAAAAGAAGAAGATAACAAAAGACATATGTGTCATCGATTATATAAAATTATAAGTTTAGAAGATTAAAAGTTAAAATTTACTAAATAAGTATTTTTTAGGTAACAAATAGAACACTTTATATTACCATTACAACTTTCCAAACATGACTAACACCAAAAAAAAAATGAGAGAAATTTTTGGGATATTATAATTTAGTAGTAGTTTAGACGTTGCACAATGGGTAGCATAAGATTCCATTAAGATTTAATTAAGAGAGTAACAATAGGAGATATTCACTTGTTACCAAAGTATATAGGGAGAATTTGCTTGGTTAAAGTTTAGGGAATAAATTGTGAACTAACCAAAACATAAAGGAATAAAGTGAATTTTTTTTTTTTTTTTAGTAAAACAATGTCGGTGTGTAAAAAAAAAAAAAAAACAAAAAAAACAAAAACAAAAGACAACCTAAGAAAACTGTGCATGAAATAGTGAATTTTGGCTCACCAAAATTGACCAAACCAAAAAGTTTAGGTACATAACAAAATGTCACAATATTTTCACAATAACTTTATTTTTAGTTGTGGTGAATCTTGCTCTGGTAATTTACTATTTTATTTTGACCTATAAGAAACTTATACTTGAGTAGTTGTGAAAAATTTGACAACAAAAATGTCAACAGAATGTCACAACATTTTTACAATACGTTTATTTTCAGTTGTGATAAGCCCTAGTCTAATAATTTTTTATTTTATTTTATTTTAACCTATAAAGAACTTACTTCTTAGCAGTTGTGAAAATATTGTAATAACAACAAAATGCCACATTTTTACAATATGTTAAGTAGCAGTGCCTCATGGTATGATATTTTATTGTTTTCTTTTATTTTATTTTGATCTATAAGCTACTCACACCTCAACAATTATGGAAATATTGTGTCAACAACAAAACCAACATCTACTCTCTTTTTTCATCATTGAGAAATGCAAAGAAATAATAAAAACTAAAATGCACAACAACAATGCTTGTGTATATTTGCATAAGTACTATCGCTAAAATGCATTTTGCACAATAGATGTATAAGCTGATGTAGGTGACTTTTGGAATTGGTTGGGCAAAATTTGGCTCTTATGCCATTTTTGCATAAGCACCTTAACAGTTGCAAAAATATTATGACAATAGCAAAATGTCACATTTTAATAACACATTATTTTAAGCTATGATAGGTCCTTGTATGATATTATATATTTTATATTATTATTTTTTTATCTATATGCAGCTGACACCTTAGAAATTATAAAAATATTATGACAACATAAAAAATGTTATAACATTTTCACATAAGCTTTATTTTTAATTGTGAATTGTGGTTGGTTTCCGTTGATGGTTTATTATTTTATTTTGTGTCATAACAGTCTGTTACATTGCTAACAAAAACACTATCACCACAAATAAATATTAAAAAAAAAATGGAAATGATTTACACAACTACACATAGATGTAAAAATAAATAAAAAGAGGCCCAATGGCCAGCAAGCCCAGCAGGCGTTGAATGCCTCTGCATCAACTGACAACTATCAAGTTTTGTTTTGGTATTAGAGTAAAATTTCTTCTGGTTTTCGGCATCAACACGCACCGTTTTGCTCACCAAAAAGACAAAGATTGACTCAACCAAAGCAACTGTAGATATGGCTATAGACACTTTTTATATAGACTAGTTCCATCACATAGACTTGAGATATTGCTGGATTTGAACCAAGCAGCTCTTATAGGGTTATCTACATTACTGCAATATAAAAACCAATATTTGCAATCATGTTGTTCAAGAATCAAGACTGCAAACTTTCATCCAACATTCTTCGTGTCGTAGAATGGATAAGAGGTGCCAACAGGATCCTAAAATCTTTTCAACAAAAAAGAAAGAACAAGTGGAGTCAAATTTACATAATTCTGAACTAATCACAGAAACCAATCAAGCTCATAACAAATCCCACATTCGCAAACATTAAACAGAATAAAATCTTTTAGACAATCCAGACTGTCTAAAAATACTTTAGCATTTACAGGTACTTATTGACTGCATCACAAGTCTCAGTCAAGAAAGTCATTTTTTATTATAACTTACATGACTTGCCAACATACAGAGCATCAGATTGTATACAGCTCCAGCCCATGCTGTTTCCATCATAACCCCATTGGCCTCGACAATTTCAGATGTGAGCGGATAGATATGATATAATCTCAGGAGGTACTGGAAAATGATAAGGAAGCGAACAACAATACTTGTAGGGGTAATTTCTGAACCTCTTAAATTTGGGATTGCAGCCCAAATCAATATCTGCCATAATATGGAAGCTTAAACATATGAGACTATGATGTTTAGAATTACAAGTTTACTTTCATCCAAATAAAAATTTTAAAAATATATATTACAAGTTTACAACTGTGTCTAGTGAACCTACTTAGCATTCTCTGTAATGGTGGCATTGTAAGTTTAATTTAGCAAAGGGCAAAAAATATAAATTCTCAAAACATATATTAGAAAATCAGAAGAGGACTAATCAATTAATAGTGTCCCCCTTTTTTTTGTTGAGTCAATCATTTCCTTTTTTTGACAGTATAATTGGATAGTATCAAAGAATACCTACAAACAGGCCTTTATGCACTTTCTGAATGCAAAGGAACGCAGAAGAATGAATTCTTTTCGAGCAATGTGTGCACAAGAACCCAAGAAGTAGAATTCCAATCTTGGTATATTCAAAGCATAAATGTACAGAAAACTAGCTACATACCTGTGGAATGGGTAGAGCAGTCACAAGGTCTAGCCAAAAGGCTTTGCGAAGGTATCTTGAAGCAATCTTTGAAGGGTCAATAACAAGCTCTCCTCTCCCAAATACTCGAGAGGAAGGACCAACATAAGCCGTTCGAAATCTAACAAAAATCTGAACAACGTAAAATGCATCAATCATTGACCGAATGATAGTAAGGGCTACTTCAAGGGACTCCATAACTTCAATGCACGCCTCTTCCTTAGCCACTGGTAAGTAAAAAAACAAGGGGTCCACGAAAAGAGAAAGCAAACATGCCAACAAGAAGATTTTGTTCCATCTGTTTAAAACAGGTCCCTGAGGATCCAATATTATCTTCTCCACCACATCATAATCCTCAGAGAAGACATTGGAAAGTTCTCTTCCGAGAGAGTACTTGCCTATTGCATCTTTCTCAGTACTCCTCAGGCACATATCAGGTGCCTGTTTATCATTGATGTTATGAGTTGGCATTAACAAATGACTATCATTGGGTGGTGTACAGTTTGCAGTTTCAAGATCACCTCGAAATCTTAAAGTTCAAAATCTTAAGAATTTCAGTACAATATTGAATAGGGAATTGTGAGTACCAAATTCTCTACACTTTTGATGATCAATGCTCAAAGTGATTATCAGTGCATGCTATAACTAAAATATTATCAGCTTTACGTCATGATTCTTGCTAGAGCAAACATACCTCACATATCTTGATCTACCAGTAGCCATAGCGTTTGAGAAAAAGCAGAGATGTGTCTTCAACCAGTGGATTTGATCTGCCATGAAAATATACCGCAGCACCAAATTTATTAACCACCACAAGGACACTCAAGACACACTAGTCAAGCAACTTTTTCCGTACATAGACTTGTTACGAATCATGTGAAAGGAAAAGTATACCAAATTTTTACCAGCCAAAAGTACTATCTCATTTTTCATGTAGAAAGTGAAGTTAACCTGTGAGTTTCGTCACATTACCTCTTAGCAGGTTGCAACAAAATAAATGTTTTATTTTGTTTCATAACATTGTTTCATGTTCAGATGAAATGTAAAGTAATACCAGATGCAATCCAGAACCACAAAAATCTTGAACAAAGTAAAGTGGTCATTACTAATTCTTGCATTAACATGACAGCTTAAAGGAGAAAAGGGTCACTCAAAATAACAATAATAAAGCAGTAAATTAGAAGAAGAAAAAAAATCTATTAATTAGACAAAACAAAACCCATGAAGTTAAGAATGAAGCAGGCAGAGAATCCACTGAACAATTTAAAAGGACAGACATGAAAACTTACAATTAAGGAATGCTGAATATTCTCTCTATATCTTCATCTATGGGTTTTCACCATTTCAGTGGGAACCTTTATAAGGGAGTGTGAAGCTCATGGAAAAGAAACCCATAAAAAAAAAACAGGGAAAGGCATATAGGATTATGGGGCAGTTCACATAACTACAACGTATAACTCATTTTAGTTTGTAATTTTCTTACTTTGTTTTAGTAACCACTCTTGTTTTTGTCGACACCAACTTGTTTTGGACTTTTGGGTTTCAAAATTATCTATTTTTTAGCATCTTGGCCATTAAAACTATGAATAATATTTCAAGTATCATATACTTTCATACATATTACAACAAATTACAATCTATCACGCAAGATAATTGTGGCAAAAAATGTGTGAAAGTGAATTATTCTAAAACTGTACAACATTCGACAATGGAAATGTGTACCCAAGCACTAAAACCAGTGGTCAGGGACACAGAAGATGCTTTAATTTAGGTGAATGAAAGAGTCAAAACTTAGCTTCAGGTTCCAGCCAAAAAATGGGAAGCACGCGGTTTTAATAAGAAGTAGAGGACCCACATGGAACTGTGATGATTTAGAGAATCTTGACCAATAGGTATCAGCACTTGTTGAGTTGGGACTTTTTTTTCACTGTTTCCTAACTGACAGAGGAGGGAATCGAATTTTTGAAAAAATATAAATGAATGAAAAAAAGAGTTGTGAAGTCACTGCTCGTTGACTTCCACACCATAGTCCAAGCCATACTGATATGCTTTCCCTTTAAGCTTACAATCAGTCATTTCTATTTGATCAGAACCTGATAGATATAAATATATATATATATATATATATATATATATATAGCTGCACGTGCAGGGCACATGCTGCCTCCAGTAGTGAGAAAATTAATATAGATTTTGTGTGTGAAATCGTAAATTTTGACTTACCCAATTTTATTATATTAAAAAAAAAATCAAAGAATACAACAAAATATCACAATATTTTCACAATATCTTCATTTTTATGATTCGAATAGATATTCTTTTTTATTTTATTTTAGAGAAATGCTACATTCATAACATTTTTAGAACAAATTCTAAATGACAAGTTATTATTGATTTTAAACTGATAACATTGTTATTGTTATTCTCAAAAAATTTATTTTCAATTGTGGTTGGTCACAGTAGTTACAGTACCAGTTGAATAAACAAAATGGTTGAATAAATAAAAAAATTAAAAAAAAAGGACACACGAAACCAAAGCACTATTGCAGCTACAGTGCAAAAACACTGGATGTACAGTGATATATATATAAAAGGAAAAAAAAGTACAAACAGAAGACTAAAAAAAAAAAAAGTATCTACTGTAGCCACTTGATACTGTAGCTACTGTTCAAAACTGGAAAGGAAAAAAAAAAAAAAAAAGTGGCTAACCAAAATGGAACTGTAGATGAACAGTGAAAAACGTTGTATGAACAGGGGAAAAATATTGTAGAAAAAAGAGCACAAATTGATAATTGGGAAAAAATAAAAGTAAAAAAATAAAAAAAGCGATGAACAGTACATATTGAACAAACCAAAAGTACTGTAACTTTTACATATTCACCCAACAAGTGTCACAATATTTTCACAAAACATTTATTTTCATTTTTCAGTTGTAGTTGGTCACAGTTTCATATATATATATTTTTTGACTTATAATAAATTAACATCTCAATAATTGTGAAATTTGTTGTGTCAGTATAATAATATATATGCGGGTTCTTATAAATATTTAAAAGAAAAAAAAGTACAAATAGAAGACTGAAGAAAAAAAAAAAAAAAAAAACTCTGTAGCTACTATATCTACAGTGCCACTTGAACAAACAAAAAGTACGGTAGCTTTTATACATTCATCTAATAAGTGTCACAACATTTTCACAAAACATTTATTTCTAGTTGTGGTTGGTCACAGTTTCATATTTTATTATTTTATTTTGACTTATAAGAAATTGACATCTCAATAATTGTAAAAATTTTGTGAAATTTGTTGTGTAGTAAAACTATATATATATATATATATATATATATATATATATGTATATATAAGGAAAAAAAGTACAAATGGAAGACCAAAAAAAAAAAAAAAGCAAAGTGCCTCACCAATTGCACAGTGTAAACACTCTAAGTGTACAGTGCTGAAACACTATAGCGGGTATTGGCTCCTCTTATATAACTTATAAGAAATTGACATCTCAATAATTGTAAAATTTTTGTACAATTTGTTGTGTAGTAAAACAATATATATATAAAAGGAAAAAAAAAAAAAAGTACAAACGGAAGACACATACAAAAAAAAAAAAAAGGTGCCTCATCAAAGCACTGTTACCGTTACAGTGCTTGCACAATGTAAATACTCTGAGTGTATAGTGTCAAAGCACTGTAGCGGGTGTTGGCTCTTTTTAGTAAAACAATATATATATAGATAAGGAAAAACAAAAGTACAAACGGAAGACAAACAATTAAAAAAAAAAAAAAAAAAGCTAAGTGCCTCACCAATTGCACGGTGTAAACACTCTGAGTGTACAGTGCTGAAACACTATAGCGGGTATTGACTCTTCTTATATAACTTATAAGAAATTGACATCTCAATAAATGTAAAATTTTTGTGAAATTTGTTATATAGTAAAACAATATATATATATAAAAGGAAAAAAAAAAGTACAAACGGAAGACACAAAAAAAAAAAAAAAAAAAAAGGGTGTCTCACCAAATCACTGTTACCGCTACAGTGTTTGCACAGTATAAATACAGTCCCAAAGTACTGTAGCAGATATTGGCTCTTTTTATATATAAGATATCTAGTGTGGGTTGCAAGCGCGGGCCTTTAGTGAGAAAATTAATATAAATTTTTTTTATTGAAGGAGTATGAAGTCATGTATTTAAATTTAAAATAGTTATTTGAATATCTATAACAATTTTTTATAACTTATTTACTAAATGTAATATCTACTCACCAAAAAATGCTACAAAGAATGATAATAAATGTCATCATCTTTCTACAATATTTAAATTTTCACAATGAATGATAATATATGCTACAATTTTTTTGAAGATCTTCATTAAATTAAATATTTGCAATCATCTACAATGAAGATTTTGTTATTCATGTTTCATTCTTTATTATCTTATTTTATGAGTCTAACTACGATGTTTAGCTTACTTATTTTTAATGAATACCCTTTTAAGCAGGGAAATAAATTAAAAAAAAAAAAGAACAAAATAACAAAAGACAGATGTCATCAAAGTTTCTATTAGATAAAATTATAAGTGTAGAAGATTTAAACCTAATAAATTAGTGTTCTCTAAGTAACAAATAGAACACCATATATCATCATTCTAATTTTCCAAACATGACTACCATTCTACCACATAAAATTCAAAATACACAAAGAAATTTTTTGGGACATTAAAATTTAGTAGGAGTATATTAGACATTGCACAATGGAATATTTTATGAATTATAAGATTTTGTTAGGATTTAACTAAGAGAGAAACAATAGGGGTATATGCTCATTTACAAAATATCAATGATGAAATTAGGGGTGTCCACAGGTCGGGTTTATGCCCAACCCGCAACCGACCCGCTTACATCGGGTGGCCGATTGAACGACCCGTTGCCGACCGCCGACGACATCGGGTCGAGTCGGATCGGTCTCCGGTGAACGACGGTCGGGTCGGTCGGCCTCGGTACTGAGGTAAATCACGGAATCTTCGCCGGATTGAAGCTCAAATCCACTGCATAAGCCCAGATTTCAGAGAAAATCACAAGATCTAAGCAAAAATTGAAGCAAAAAGCACTATATCAAGCCCAGATTTGAGCAAAAGCACCACATCAAGCAAGAATCGAAGCAAAAATCAATCCCAGATCTGAGCAAAATCGAAGCAAAAGCACCACATCTAGCCGGATCTAAGTAAAAATCGAGCAAAATCTTCATCTCCCCGCCGGATCTAAGCAAGAAAACCAAGATCTTCACCGGATCTAAAGAGAAAACCAAGATCTTCACCGAATCTAACCAAAAACTACCAAACTTCTCACCGGAATATCGACGAATCTGAACGGATCTGGGTAAAACCGGCGTTCTTTCTTTGCTTTCGTCGGTCGGATCGGGTATATTGGGTTTTGAGGAAGAAAACCCGCCATCCGAACCGCCTAAAACGGTTTTTGGTGGCGGAGACCCGTCTCCGACCGTCACCGGCGTCGGGTCGGCCGGTTTTCGGGTCGGACCGGACGGTTTGGGCGGGTGGGTCGGTTTCCGGGTTCTGATGGACACCCCTAGATGAAATTATTCAACTCTAGTTTAAGGGGGGAATGCAACTACTCCGAACATAAAGGAGGAAAGTGTTACTTCGTCAATTTGTGTGTGTTATGTGTGTGTAAAACAATATGTGTGTGTGTGTGTTTTTATTTTTATTTAAAAAAAAAAAAAACTTGAAACAATGTGTAAAAAAAAATCAACCTAAAAAAATTATGCATTAAACAATGAATTTTAGTTCAACAAATTGAATAAACCAAAAAAGAAGTCTAGAAACATAACAAAAAGTCACGATATTTTTACAATACCTTTATTTTTAGCTATGATGGGTCACAGTTTGATATTTTATTATTTTATTTTTGAGTAATGTTATGTCCACAATATTTTCATAATAAATCTTAAGTGGTAAATTGTTACTGGTTTTAAATTGGGCTAACCACTTTTAACCGTGCATTTAAAAATAAAATAAAAAGCCAATTGAAGAAAATTGTGCCTAAAATAATGAGTTTTGGCTTACTAAATTTGACTAAACAAAAAAAGAAGCTTAAGAATACAAAAAAATGTCACACTAAAAAGAAGTTTGGAAATATAACAAAATGTCACAACATTTTCGTAATATTTTTTATTTCCAAGTTGTGGTAGGTCCTAGATTGATATTTTATTATTTAATTTTTATGTCCTAAGCAGTTTTACAACAAATTTTAGGTAAAAAATTATTACTGGTTTTAAAATTATGCATTAAAAAAAAAAAAAAAAAAGACAATACAAGAAAATTGTGCGTGAAACATGTAGTGAATTTTGGCTCACCCAATTTGATTATATACTAGAAAAGAAGTCTAAGAATACAACAAAATATTAAAACATTTTCACAATACTTTTATTTTTAGGATCCAAATAGATATATTTTTATTTTGTTTGAGAGAAATGCTACATCCCTAACATTTTTAGAATCACCTCAAAAAAATAACATTTTTAGAACAAATTATAAATGACAAGTTATTATTGGTTTTAAATTGAACCCACTACTAATATCACTTTTTTATCCTTCAAAAATACCTTGCTACCTAAAATTTGTTACAAAATTATTGTGAAAATTTTGTGGACATAGTATTTCTTTTTATTTTATTTTATTTTGACCTATAAGGAATTGAGAGCTCGCGATTGTGAAAATATTGTGACAGGAAGAAGATGTTATAACATTTTCATAATACATTTATTTTTAGTTGTGATTTGTCTCAGTCTCTTATTTTATTAATTTATTTTGACCATTAAAAAATTGACACCTTAATAATGATGAAAATATTGTAAAAATTTGTTGCATCAGTGTAATTGTGTATGCACATATAATATTTAAAAGCACAAGCAAAACCAGCATATTGTAAAAAAAAAGGGCCAATGAATAGTGCAAATTGTCAATAATTGTGAAAATATTGTAAGAATTTGTGAACAAAGTTTATAATTTAATTTATCATAGCTAATGTTGCTACAATGATTTTTCTTTGTTTCTAAAAAAAAAGTTATTTTCCTTTTTTCATTTTATTTTTAAAGTAAGATAGATTAATACTTTATTGCCTCAAACTCAAGTGCTTTTACATCTTCATTTAGTTGGTCCATTAGATAGCCTGGGGCCTCCTCTACATACAAACTTTTCATTGCACTGTGAATATATATCTAGGAAATTTTATGAGCTGATTTGTTGGCCTCCCTCCTTATTTCAGTAGCCAACTTCCTAGTAGCAAAAATTGTGCAGTGCTTTTGTCTTTTCAATCACATTAGCAAGAACAGTCCTAATCCTTAAAAGTTGCTGTGTCAAATTAAAATTGGTCTTAAACTCATTAAAATAGTCACTTGCTTCTCGATTTGGCTACATCACTTTGTGGCCTGTTCCATTGTTCAAACACCCCTTTGATTTCTGTCACACCATATCCTCCAAGCTGTCATGAGAAATTGCTCTTGAAATCTAGACACTACTCCAATTCTAACTTTTCAAGATTTATTTTACTACAGGACAAGAATTTTTTGGAACTTAAAACTCCATGTTGCATGAACTTCATTCATTTTACAACTTTAATGATTTGAATCCCTTTTATCTACCTCATGGAAGCACATGTTTCCTTGATTTCACTTAATGTAATAAGAAGTAATACTTAATTTGATGGTTGCAGAGAATCCATCCAAAGTTTGTACTAGATTTTGGGGAGCTTTCCACTTCAGCCACACTCATTTTTCCCAATGGTGATACTTGGAAAGTGGGATTGTTGAAAGCTGAGGGGAGCATTTGGTTTTGTGATGGTTGGAAGGATTTTGTTGAGTTCTATTCTATATCCATCGGGCACTTTCCGGTCTTCAGATATGAAAGAAATTCAAATTTTCATGTTGTTATATTTGATACAACTGCCACTGAGACTCAATATCCATCCAACAATAATGTTAATTTGAAAGATATTGTGGACTTAACCGAAGTGGATGAGATAAACATCTCAAGGCATGACAAACAGCCTTCGGACAATAATGTTAATTTGAAAGATATTGTGGACTTAACCGAACCGAATTAGATGAGATAAACATCTCAATGCATGACAAACAACCTTCAAACACTTCTTCAAGAGGAAGAGAGAGCACAATCGAAAGCCAAAATGTGGGCCTAAAGGTCGTTCTTTCATGGCTGTCATGCAATCGTATAATATATGGGGTAAGTCTTGTATATATACACATGATTTTCATTATGAAGTTCTTTAAATACGGCCTTAAAAATATATGTGCTTAACTATTGTAATTGTTCTTTCTTGTGCAGTATGTGCCTAAGGAATTTGCTGACAAGCATATTGTTTGGAATCAATTTGTGGATCTTCAGACTTGTGGAGAAAAACAATGGCGTGTCTGGTTCTATTGCTATACTGGTACATCTTCAGCCATGAGAATGGGGAAAGGATGGGCTGCATTTTCAACAGAAAATCATTTAGAAGAAGGAGATGTTTATGTCTTCAACTGGAGACACAATTAATTGACTGCATAGTCCTATTTTTCTCATGAGGGTCTCAATATTTCGGAGATGTTTGCGTCTTCGAGGTGATCAAGACAAGTCCTGTTGTGCTCATGAGGTCTCAATATTTCATGTCAATGATTATGCAGTATTGTATAGTCATTGACATGAAATATTGAGACCCTCATGAGCACAACAGAACTTGTCTTGATCACCTCGAAGACACAAACATCTCTAAAATATTGAGACCTTCATGAGCAAAACAGGACTATGCAGTCAATTAATTGTGTCTCCAGCTATTTTGTAATTAGATATGTAAGGTTGAATTTAATCAACCATGTGTTGGCTTTATTCCATGACAAATTTGCTTGTAATATAGCACTTAGAAACCTTGTATTTAGGTGGGAATCATGTAAGGGTAGTGTGTGAGAGAGTGTGAAGAAATGCTCAAGACAGTGCAGTGAAGCAGAGACTCGCGGCTAGGACTCGCGGGTGGCTCGCGGCTTGCAAGCCGCCAAAAGTTGCTCACGTGCAGAGCATGCAGGGGAGCTGAACAGTCACGCCACCTGGAGCACTACACGACAAAAATCCAGACTGGCCATTAAGTTAGCTCGCGACTTAAACTCGCGACTCAGTCAAGTCGCGAGGTCAAGTCGCCAGCCAGCCCTGTTTTTGGAAAAACTGACTCTTCGTATTCCACTCTCACACCAGTATAAATACCCCTCATTCCCACAAGATATGTGTGGCTATTCAGAAAGAAAAACCCTAAGAGAGGTTTCTTCAAAACACCCACCCAATTAGAGAGAACTACTCATTCTTAGAGAGAAACCTTTGTAGTCTCTTCTCATTCCCTCTCTCATTGTCATACCTATTGAGAGGAGATTTCTATCCAAACACTACCCACACCAATTTAGAGTGTTGAGTGTTTTTGGAGCTTTGGGAAGCATTGGAGGATGCCAAGGATGGCGGATGCTACGGTCTAGTAGCGGAATCCGGTAAGCTAGAAAAGAAAAAGGTTCGGCGCAACCTCGTTGGAGTAAGAAGCTTGGAGGGCTTAGGTACACTGGGTAGATTAGGCTTGGAGGGTCTATTGCTGTCCTTGTATCCCAACTACATTTTCTAGTGGATTATTGACCGCTTGGAGGGCGGCGGAGAGGTTTTACGCCAAGGGCTTCGGTTTCCTCTTCGATAACACATCGTGTGTTGTCCTTGTGTTTGCATCTCTCTTCCCTTTATCTTTGCCTTTTATTTTTTGCTGTGGATGTGATTTATAATTGGCTTAGATTGATTTCCAATTCTGTTTATAGCTTATGTTCATTTTCCGCACACTAGTTGTTTGTCATAAAGCTTGAATTGGTTATTTTGTATTTGGGGGTCTAAACGTTCAAGGGTGTTTATACACGTTTTTGAACTTTCAAGATATATGCCAAGTGTTCTTTCAAATTTTCAGTTATAATCTAATTTTGGGTAAATTATATTTATTTATAAGAAAATTTGTGCATTTAAACTTAGAAAATATAAAAATACTACTTAATATATAGGCAAAAATGCAAAACTGACCCTCTAACTTTCACCTTTTTTCATTTTAGTCCTCTAACTTTCAGTTTTGTCAATTCAATCCTTTAACTTTCAATTTTTGTCAATTCAAGGCTCCGTTACTGCTGCTGTTAAACCCACTAAAACGACGTTGTTTTGCATATGGTTTTTTTTTTTTTTTTTTTTTTTTTAATTCAGAATTAAAAGAAAAATCTGGACATAGCAAACACTGGTACTTTCTCTTCTTTGATCTCACAAATTTCTCATGGCTATATTTCGAAAACTGGGCCTGGGTTTTTTGTTATCTATGGGTTTTGTTTGGTTTATTTGGCTGTGATTTTTAGAATAAATAAGTTGTAATTTATGGGTTTTTATGAGTTATTGAGAATAGAAGAGCTGTGGGTTTTTCTGGGTTCTTATAGTCTTTGATGAGTTTCTTTGGCATGTGATTTTTTGGTGGGTGTGGACTACGGTTTTGGACTGCCGATCTAGGGATTTGTATGTTGATGTGTTTGGATTTGGATCGGTGTGGTTGTGGTTTGAGGCTTGGATTGTGATGGAGGTGGGTTTGTGTGGCCGTTAGTAGCTTTTTCTTTTTGTAGGTGTGGCTGATCATGTGGGTGTTGCTGATCAATGCTTTTTTCATGTGGGTGCTATGTTTGTTTGAAATCATGGCAGACAGAGTTGAATCCTTTTTTTGTTTTGATTCAGGGGAAGGGGAACGGTCGTCATTCCCCTTAATGTTTTCTTCTTCTTTATTTATTTATTTTTCCAGATTTTTCTTTTAATTCCAAATTAAAAAAATTAAAAAAAAAAAAAAAAACCACATGCAAAACGATGTCGTTTTAGTGGGTTTAACGGGAGTAGTAACGACAGCAGTAACGGAGCCTTGAATTGACAAAAAGTGAAAGTTAGAGGACTGAATTGACAAAATAGAAAGTTAGAGGACTAAAATGAAAAAAGGTGAAAGTTAGAGGATCAGTTTTGTATTTTTGCCTAATATATATATATATATATATATATATATATATATATATAAGATTAGTTCTGTTGACACCAATTGCTAAATTTGTTGTCAATAAATGATGTGTTAAAGCTGATTTTCACTACACTTGATAAATGGTATGTTAAAATTGTTAATTGCCGCTTTTATATATATAAATATATATATATAAAAATAAATAAATAAATAAAGAGACTTTAATAATTAAGTTAATTGGAATCGATTGGACGCACTATGTATTTAATTATGATTATTCTTATTTACCTTTTTTATTTTTATTTTTTATTATAGTAAAAGGCGAAAGAATAGTTCGCTCTGTGCTAGGGGTGTCAATTCAGGTTAGCGTGTCGGGTTCATGTCGTGTTAAGGTAGGGGTATTCGACTAAATGGCTCAACCCTAACCCGACCCATTTAATAATCGTGTCATGATCCTTCAACCCTAACCCAATTTGTTAATAAGGCGGGTTGACCTGTCCCAACCCATTTGACACACTTATTAAACGAGTCGTGTTGGGTTGACACAAATGTAATACAACCCATTTCAATCTGCATAATATTAAATATAACATCCATCTAGAAATAACTTTTTTTTACATCACAAAAGCAATGCATACACTTCAAGTCTTCAACCCACATTCTTGTAATCTTTAAAAGCAATACCCATCAGATCTAGTTTATAAATTATCTCAATAAACCCACTTGCAAGATATGTAGACGTGTCCAACACTAATACAAACACAAAAAAAAAAAAAAAAAAAAAAAACACACACACACACACACACACACAGCACAAGAAAAAAGCTACAACCGTAGCCTTAATCAACAATTAATATATCTCATATATTAGAGAGAGAGAGCAATAACTGGTTTGAGACTTTGAGTTTGAGAATTGGGTGTGAAACTATAAGATGTAGTACGGCTGAAAAAAAAAAAAAAAATTTATAAGAAGGTTTAGAGATTTAGGGTTTTTAGGGTTTAAAGATCTAGGGTTTATAAAGTTTCAATTTCCAATTATATCCCTTGTAAGTTTTTGTAATTACTCACTTTTCTTTTTAAATTTAAAATATATGTTGGATATAAAAGGTATTTGACAAATTTAAAATAAAATAAATATTTATTTGTTATACAAATTAAACAAGTTGTGTTAAGTGGGTCATTTTGGATTGACACAAATAAATTGGTGTGTCAAACGTGTCTATTATGGGTTATGTGGGTTGACCCGTTTATGACACGTTTTTTATCGTGTCGCTTTCGGATCGACCCGTTTATAACCCAAACCTATTAAGGCCAAATCCTAACTCGAAAAACCTGTGTCGGGTTCGTGTCGTGTTCATAGGTTGGGTCGAGCATTGACAGCCCTACTGTGCTCACCGCACGGTTGCGTATAAGAATTTACATGATATATAAGCAGCCAATTGCTTTTTGCCGCTTGACCTTAATGAATTTGGGCTTTTTTGAGGCCCACATTCCATAGTAAAACCCAGAATAGCCAGCACAACTCCTGAATGTATCACATGCTCCAACATTAATATTGGAATTAGCAGTTGCAATTCGCAAAGGGCACGACTTCTTTATTCTTATTTAGATTCGTGTATATAATATGGGCAAAACTTAAATACAGTACCTTACATACTGTGCGTTAGGTTCCCTCCCTAAAAAACTGCCATGTGGCTATTTCACATATATTAGTAAACGGGTGTTAAAACTACTACTTTCCATTAAAAGAATCAATTAATCTAGTGTTGAACTTCAATGCTTTCTCTGTTCGTTCCTAAGGCTTTCATTGAAGGATTGAAATTAGGAGAGGATGAAGGCCGTAATCTTTTTAGCAACACATTCACTAACCCAATTCAATAGGAATACCATCTAACTGACTAAAATCACAATACTTCTTGGCACAACCCATAATATACCATTTCCAGCCTACCATAAAGCCTTCGTTATACCCAGATATATCATGTCTTGACAAAATCTCAATCCATTATTCAATGTCCTTGCAGAATCTTTGCCTTTCATTTATATTAAATACTTCTTGTAGAATTTTTCAGATTCAAACTCAAGATTATTTTTATAATAAAAAAAAATGGAAGAAGAAGAAACCAGGGGAAAAATAAACTCGAAAATAACATCACACAGTATAGGAAAAAAACATCACCCAGAAAGTAACATCACGCAATATAGGAAAATAACATCACCCATAAAATAACATCACACAGAATCTTTGCCTCATTCTCTCTCTGTACATTAATTTATTCACCAACCAATATTGGAAAAAAACCAAAAAATAAAAAACGAAGACCAGATTTTTTTTTTCCATCCCCCTCACTCCACGCAATATAGGTCCACAATAACATCTGAAATTCTCACAACTAGTAAATCCTACAAAAAATTTGAGTCTTTTCACAGCAAAGTCCCTAAACTGTAAGTATTTTTTAAGAGACAATATTATAAGTTAGTTATTATCTTCTTATCAAAAAAAAAAAGTTAGTTATTATCTTAATAATCATGTTCATTGTTTATAAATAATTAAAACATCATATAATTAAAAATACATATAACTGATTAGTGAGTAATTATTCACATATTGGACGGGATATGACATAAATTCCTTTGGAATAATTTTGAGAAAAACTTTATCCGTTTTATACAAGTTAAAAATAACTTGAAAGCTTGTTTCAAATTTGTATTTGTTAAGTTATTGTTTTTGTTGACTTAATTTAGTGCCAAATTCACTTCTAATTCTACTCATTTCTTTGTATTTTTTGGGATACATTGTCATTGGATAAATGTGCTCAAGCCCTAGACACTGGTGGACACAACATCTAATTTATTCTTATCCTTGGGCCCACTCAATTTCAATCCAAATCTCATGTACCATTTCCCCTTGAGAGATCTATACGCTTTACATTTCCTCTCTTCTCCTTCCCCCTCAATATTGACATATCAATGAGAGGAAATTGTATCCATCACTATCAAAATCATTCTTGAGTGTTTGAGAGTTGATAGGAGCTTGGAATCATTTGGAGCAAAACCACGTATCCTAGGAGACTTGGTAGCTAGTGGTTGGCGGCTCAACGCCCATTTTTTAGAGACTAGTTAAAGAGAGGACTTGATGAAAACAGTTGTTAATAGGAGCTTAAAGGGCTTGGGTACTAAGATAGCTTTAGGCTTGGAAGGCCTATTATGTATCTTGTACTACAACTACTCACTAGTGGAAGTTTCAATGTCACTACTGAGAAGAGGGTTTTCAGCCTAATTATTGGGTTTTCCTCTCTCATAACACAACAGTGTTATTGTGAGATTTGCATTTCTTTTCCGCTATTTGTATTACTTTATTTGCTTTAGTGGTTTTATGAATATCCAAGCAAAATGAAATTGGTTAATCACTTACATTTGACATTCAAGTTAGTTTAGATTTAAAAGTGATTAAGTGAAGTTAGTTTAGATTTAAGAGTGATTAAGTCGTAAAATTTGGAATTTGAGGTCTAAATACATACCTAGGGTGTTAGGTATATCTTTCAATTTTACACTATGTATTTGGCTTTAAATAAATAGTAATAAACTAACCGTAATAAAAGACATGTATGAACAAGACGCTTGTGGAAATTAAAAAATTTAGGATCAAATATTATTTTTGTCCATAAACTTTACCAAAAGTTTATTTTACCCAAAATTTTATTTTTTGCAATTATTTTAATATCATCTGTTTATATATTTTCTTGAGAAACATGAGAATTGAAATAAGAGTATAATGTAACATTAGGAGTAATTTTATTTTTATTTTTTAAAAATTGTTGTTGTAAGTTATGGTTAAAGGCACCAATTACAAAAATTCAATTTAATAATTATGTAAAACTTTGCAATAAAAAATTGTGCTGATATTAGACCGTTTGATTTTATTTATTTTTTAGATGAGTGAGATTGACATAGTGTAAATTCTTCTACATTAATCTTACAAATTGATGAGTTAATAATATATAAATAAATAAATTATTCAAATGTTTATATATTGTCATTCTTTTGTGCTTATATTAGAGGTTTGATTTTATTTATTTTTTAAATGAGTGGGGTAGAGATAGTGTAAATTCTTGTACAATAACCTTACAAATTGATGTATTAATCATTCAAATATTTATATAGAGCCTGATTGGAATAAGCTGCAAGTTTTAGCTTATTTGAGTTTTTAGCTTCTTTTTAGTACTATTCATAGGTTCTATTGTACTATTTAGTTAACTTTTAACTTTATTTTCTACATTTTTAACATAAAATCTTCAATTTCAACTAAAGAAACTGTTCCAAAATGCACACACATAGTATGTCATTGAAATCGATGATATATATTTATATATATATATATATATATATATATCCTTTTTGATAATATTTGTCTTTATATCTATGGAGACTTGACAAATGACAAGCAGTCAAGTACACCGTTTAGATATGATATAACAGTCACAGAGACAGAGCTGAGAAAATTGAAGATTTGGTAAAGATGCACACAAGGATAAGGACTGAAGTGCTCACTGCTCAATCTATCGTTATACTAGGAAATACAAATACTTCGTTTATGTCTTATCTGAAAAATTGTTTGAGTCGCTGTATCATATACCCGTATTTGTATCTTAGCTCTGCTAGTGTACTACTTTATATAGATACAATACATACAGACTCATCCAAACCACATAGGCCAACCACTCATTCACTGAAAATCCATATCGTTCCAAAAGCAAGGACTCGCCAGAGTTAAGTGGGACCCAATTGGGACCATCACCGGCTGTCAAGGTGTGGACACTCACACTTCTTCAAGATAATACTCCCTTCCACCAACATGAAACTGGTAATGTATTACATTACTATGTAGCATTGTTTTCTTTTGGCTAAGTTTATCTGAAATCACTTGCTTCTTCTTCTTTTTTATTTTATTCTTATTTCCCTGTTGTTCTTTGTTGCTATATATGATTCTTGTGCTTTTGTATGCACCAACAACACCACTGTAAAAATAGGTACTCTGGTTCTTGTTAGTCACTGACCTCTATTTTATCAGGAAACACCTTAGGAAACACCTCTGTTGCTATTTCCAATATATTGTTTGTCTAGTTTGAAATGTTATGGTGGTTAGGAGTTTTGTTCATTTAAAGTGAGTCAAATTAAAGCCAAATTTTTTGACCTATCACAAGGAAAGTTTATTCTCACAAATTCAATGTTGCATGTGATAATGAATTGGAACTTGGAAGCATCGTTTTGAGTTTATTTTATGGTAGAACAACTGATTTTCTTATGCAAAATTTAAAAAATATGGCTAACCAAAGTTTCTAAACTCTCATAAAAAGCTAGTGGTGGTCAATAATTGAAAAGTTGGAGAAAATGATGAACATGAGATTGTTAAAGAGTTTCTCTCATGTTTTCCATATAACTAAATCATTGTTCAAATATGCGTTTGTCAAATTTTTATTGATTAGATTGTTCTGTAACTGTTTTCATCAAGCAATTTTGAGTATTTGATCAGACTAAAAACAAGGACATTTGGTAAAACTTAGAAATAGGGTAAAAGCCTGTAAGCTTGGTTAACCCCTATAATGTTTCATTCAAGTTATGGTTTGGTGTAGCATTGCTACAAAGATCACTAATGTTGCAATTGTGATGATCAGAAGCCATTGATGTAAACCTTGGAAGCACAATTTTCTTGATTTAATTTTATATTGGAATTAAGAAAATATAACTAGATTTTGTGCCCACAGAGGATCCCTGAAAAGTTTGTAAGGGAACATGGGGATAAACTTTCCGGTGTTGCTACACTTGCTGTACCTAATGGCTGCACTTGGCAAGTGAGGTTGGAGAAGGCTGACAACAATATTTGGTTTCGTGGCGGTTGGAGGGATTTTGTAGAATATCATTCTATCAATTATGGGTACTTCCTAGTCTTCAAATACAAAGGGAACTCAAAATTCCATGTTCTTGTGTTTGATATGACTACTACTGAGATTAAGTATCCATCTAATGGGGATAAGAAAAGGCAGGGCAATTTGAATGAAAATGAAATGTCTACTTCACAAGAGTTGTGAGTAAAACAGGAAGTAGATACAGAATTGATCGTTATAGAAAACATTCCCTTGTCTTCAACAAGAGGATCTGTGTTATCTGGAGGAAGAGAAAGGGCTTTGCAAGCAGCCAGAATGTTGAAGCCAAAAAATCCTTCTTACATCAATTTATCAATTCCTCTCTCTTTCTCACCAGTCACACTCTCATCTCCTCTCTTTAGCTTTTTTTTCTTTTTCTTCTTTTTCAGTTCACTCATTCAATCCCTCCCCCTTTCTCGTCCCTCTCTTCCCTTTCATTTTTTTTCCTCTTTATTTTCCCTTGAATCAAGGGTTTGATGTGGTGGCAGATGGGTTTGATGTGGGTTTGATGTGGTGGAGAGTTTCCATGGTGGTGGGGATGGGTGATTAAGGGTGACGGTGTGGAGCTTGCTATCTGGTGTGGAGCTGTGAGCGTTAACAGTAGATCGGATCGGTGGGGAGGTGGAGAAGCACCAAGCCACAAACGGAGAGAGAGATGAGAGTGGGTTTTGCTGTGAAAACAAGTTTTGCAGTGATGGGTTTTACCGAGATGAGAGAGGTTTATTTATTTATTTATTTTTTCCTAATTTGGGTTGATATGGATGATGGGGGATAAAGGAATGGAGTTGTGTGGAAGAAGGTGATGGGTTTTGTAGTGATGGGTTTGGCAGCGATGTTGGCGACGTTTATTTTTTTATTTTTTGTCGATCTGGGTTGATATGGATGATGGAGGATAAAGAAATGGAGTTGTGTGGAAGAAGTTGAAAAGTAAAGTTAATGGATGAGTCTAGAAGGTAGCGTGTGGAGGAGAAAATTGGGAAAAAAAAATGAAAAAATATATTTAATTGTGTAGAAATATTATTTTAATGAGTAGAATAGGAAAATAAAAGTTGGGATGCTGGGAGTATTGTAAAATTGTATTGTATAATTGATAAAATGACTTTTTGAGATGGTAAAATAGGATGAGATAGAATTCCCGAATGCGAATGGTCTGAGGAGTGGCAACGAGGAGTCAGCTTCCACTGCCTTCCTTTGCACAAATTTTGGCACCTTGCTTGCTCTCAGACTTTTCTTTCTAGATTTTCTCTAATGTTCGCATTTTTATTCATTTTTTATTATAATATAATATATATTTTTATTTTTCTCTGAAAAAGCAACCATATGCACAGCCTAAGACCTCACCTTAATGTGGGCCCCATAATCTTAGTCTCTTTTCAAAATTTTGTTTGCCCAGTTGGCAAATTTTTGTATGAACTATGAAGTGCCCCACCAAATCGAGAAAGTATATGTTGTTTCTGGATCTCCAACTCAGCATCCATTTGGTGTTTCTAAGTCCAATAATAAATTGACACATGTATTAAAATGACAGCTCAGCATACTCAGGTCACTTAGAATAAAGAGACAAAAATGCCCCTAAAAATTTCAAAACCCTGCCATTAACAACACGCATTTCCCTTTTTGCAAAATAAAAATTCTCACTATCTCTAGTCTCTCTCCTCCAAACCTCCACAGTCGTTACCTAGCATCGCTACCGGAGCTACGTTGCCGAACATCACTAGTTCCGACAAGACATGACTTTGTTTGGTTGAAAAACCCCCAAAGTCATCTCTCATTCACGTTGCTTCCAATCCCCAACTCTAGAAGCTTTCTCACTTCATCCAACACCTGATGTCACAGGAAGGTTTTCTTCTCTCTTTTTCTAGTTATTTTTTGTATTTTTCACATTTTTTTAATTTTTTTTTTACCGAAAATAAAAGGGTATCTTTTTATGACGTTGGATATGGCACCATAATCTCACCTTAGAAGGGTCTTATTTTTATAACCAAATCTTACTTGAAATGGTTTTGTTCTGTTATGGGATGAGAACACCTGATGTTGTAAGATCTGTATGATGATGGATTTGGTTTTGGTCTGTTGTGGGGTGAGATTTGGGTGTTTTTGTTTCGGGAAGAGATGACTCCGATGGTGTTAGGGTTTGGAATTGAGAGTTAGGAGTTTACTAGCTATCATTCCTTGCTTTAGTTTGTATCTCTATTTTATCATCAATCTCTATAAACTTTACATGGGATTGGGTTGCCTAGATTAATATTGATGGTTCTTGTAGCTAATGTATGATTCTACTCATGTTGTGAGGTTGAGGTTTATTAACTATCATTCCTTGTTTTAGTTTGTATCTGAATGTTCAAATAGTGTGTAAAACACCTATGAACGTTTAGACCCCTAAATTACAAATTACTAATTCAAGCTTATTAATAAACGATGTACGTGCAGAAAATGTAAATAAGCTAAAACAGAATTGATAATATAATTTAAACCAAATAAAATCACATCTATAGCAGAAATTAAATGGCAAAGATTAAGGGAAGAGAGATGCAAACACAAAGACAACACAGCGATGTGTTATCGAAGGTGAAACTGAAGTCCTCGGCATAAAACCTCTCTGCCACCCTTCAAGTGGTCAATAATCCACTAAAGAATGAAGTTGGGATACATGAACAGCAGAAGACCCTCCAAGTCTAATCTACTCAGTGTACCTAAGCCCTCCAAGCTTCTTGCTCCAACGAGGTTACACCAAACCTTTGTCTTCTTTAGCTTACTGGATTCTGCTATAGCCCATAACATCAACTAATATCAATTGGTCCCACTTCAATGATCAATTTAACCAAGGCATACACAATTAGTACTAGGAAAAGTGACCTATCTCAATTATAGAAATATGCATATATGACCTCCCATAAAACTTGATTACATAACTTTGAAGCTTTTCATTTGGCTCCATATACATCATATCATTTGATCTTTTTGAATCATTACATCTCATTTTGGGATCGATGCCTGAAATTTTTTTTATATTTCAAATTGATGAGTAAGCCTTTGACTTTTTGGGCATCATACATTTTTCACAAAAGTCACTTTCCCTTTTTCCTAGTCAAATACTAGTATGTGCGAAGGCTTTTGCAGTTCATTATCTCTTCTCATTTTGAGATTTACATTTGTTGAGCTCTTTAAACAAAAGAAAATAAAAGAGTGGGAAGATATATAGGCACAAGTCTATGCAAGTTTCAAGATCAACAAAACCATTGACTAATCATTCATGACAAATTTGAAGATCTATTTACAATAGTCACATAGATTTCAAGATTTTTCCCACAATGATACGAGAGCATTGAGAACAAGCTACGCTCGTAAATGCACAAAGCCATTAGCACAAAGGTACAAGGTAAAACATGCTTGTGACAAAACACAATAATGTCGATCAAACTTTTTGGATTTTCTACTTTTTATGTGTTTTTGGATTTTTGACACAAAAATAAGTAAAGATTGATAAAAAACAATGAAAAAACATTTAAAGCAAAAAGCAAACAAACAAACACAAATATTCAGCACATGCTAGAACAAAAAGCACACAACCAATCAAAATCACAAAGCATAGGAACTATTAATGCATGGACATGTTGTAATGCTTATGCATGAGTACCCTTCTTCACCCACACGGCACGTGCATTTGGGGTGATATCCCTAGAGGATTGGGAGAGTTATGGTTGCCAAATCTTCTGGAGAAGCTTGCCAAATAGGTGGTGAAAGCATCAATCATCTTCATCACATCTCCAATGTTAGATTCAGCTTCTCCCCCTTTCACTTGCTTGGGTTTCCCTTTATCTTTTCTTTGTTCACGTGGCCTTTGATAGTTGCCATTCTTTAATGCCCACAGCATACGACAATTCGGTCTGGTGTGTCCTTGAATTCAACATTGGTAGAAATGTTGAATTCTTCGACCTCTTTGTGACATTGGGAGTGATTTCCCTTGAGCCATAGGCTTGACCACTGGTTGGTTAGGAGGCTTAGTCACATTCTTGTTCGTCTCCACCTTCACTTTCTCAGTAGTAGTGGTAGCTACCATCGGTTCCTTAGCTTTCACAAACTTCATTTCCTTGGATACATTCGCAGCCTAACTGCTCTCTTCAGTGTATCCCAATCTGCTTCTGTCAGTGAATGGTTTTTGACGAGCAAGTACATCATCAAGCTTCTTGGAGGAAACCCGCTCTACTTTAGCATTCGCTTGAATCACCTCAAGCTCAAGGAATTTGATTTTTGAATAAGCTTCGGTTAACTCTCCATTCAACGTCTCCATTTCACATTTGGTCTCCTTGTATCGCACTAGAAGACTTCTATAATCTTGCTCTACACTCTTCATCTTTTTAATGGCTGCGTTGGCCACTTTTGTATATTCACCGGTTTTCTCAAGTAGGGAATTGTAGGCCTCTTGCAGTCCCACTGTTCCTTCATCTTCCTCATCATCAGATTCCTCAACTATCCCAATTGATTCCAACTCTGAGTGCTCACCAAGCTTTTTCACTAGTGCACCCAAATCATCCAAAGAATCTATTGGAGCAATGGTCATGAATGTAGAGAAGTTTCCCTCTCCATCATAGCTTTCATCTGAATCTGAATCAGATCAGAGGAGTTGAAATCACTAAGAGTGCTAGCATACACCTTGCCCTTTGCTTTCAAATAATTAGGACACTCTTTCTTGAAAGGTTCATGTCTGTTGCATTCGAAGCACATGATTCCTTGAGAGGATTGAGAATCCTTCCCATCTTTCCTCTTGAAATCCTTTTTCTCCTTTCTGAAACTTGGGAATTTTCCTTTCTCAGCAAATTTTCCATTCTTCTTGAACTTTAAGAACTTTCGGAAATTCTTCAAAAGATACGCCGCATCTTTATCAACAACATCCTCATCTGATGAGTCATGAACTTCTACCTTCTCATTGATTGTCTTAAGAGCAAGATATTTGTTCTTCTTTGTGATGGCAATGACAGCTCATAAGTTTGAAGTGAGCCAATTAGTTCTTGAACCTTGATATCATCAAGATCCTTACTCTTTTCAATTGCTGTAACTTTTGCATGGAAGCTCTCCGGCAATGATTGAAGGATTTTCCTTACTATCTTTGAGTCCTCTGTTTTCTCACCCAAATTGAACTTGCCAATAACCACCTCATTCAGCTTGCTATAGAATGGGTCGAAAGACTTGTCTTCGCTCATTTTCAGCTCTTCAAATCTAGTGGTTAGCATCTGCAATTTAGTGTCCTTCACTTTCTTCGTGCCTTCATATGCGGTCTCCAATATTTACCACGCCTCCTTGGCAACATCAACGTGAGATATCTTGTGAAACTCATCTGGAGACATGCCACAAAAAATTACATTCAAAGCTTTACTGTTAGCGTTAGTTGCCGCAAGGGCTGCCTTATCCCAAGTGGATTTAGCGGCCTCTGGCCTAGTCCATCCTACATCTACAGCATTCCAAACAGTTTCATCAATTGAACACATAAATGCTCTCATCCGGACTTTCCAAAAGGCATAGTTGCTATCATCAAAATATGGTGGAACATTTAAAGATTGAGACCGATCCATCTCAAATGGGGCCAAGGATCGCACTAAGGTAATTAAACCACAGTAAGTGCATCCGCTCTGATACCAGTTGAATGTTCAAATAGTGTGTAAAACACCTATGAATGTTTAGACCCCTAAATTACAAATTATCAATTCAAGCTTATTAACAAACGATGTATGTGCGGAAAATGTAAATAAGCTAAAACAAAATTGAAAATATAATCTAAACCAAATAAAATCACATCCACAGCAGAAATTAAATGGCAAAGATTAAGGGAAGAGAGATGCAAACATAAAGACAACACAACGATGTGTTATCGAAGAGGAAATCGAAGTCCTTGGCGTAAAACCTCTCCGCCGCCCTCCAAGCGATCAATAATTCACTAAAGAATGAAGTTGGGATATATGAACAGCAAAAGACTCTCCAAGCCTAATCTACTCAGTGTACCTAAGCCTCCAAGCTTTTTGCTCCAACAAAGTTACGTCGAACCTTTGTCTTCTTTAGCTTACCAGATTCCGCTATAGCCCATAGCATCAACCAATATCAATTGGTCCCTTCCTAACTACTTCCTAAGCAGCTCTTTCGAGCTCCATTTATTGATTCCTCGGGACCAATAGCAGCTACATAAATTGCTTCATTCTCTTTCCGGTTTGCTTTCCCTCAACTAAGGCTATTGGGACCTATAGAAGCTCAATTGGTTTCTTTCCAAATAAGCTTCTCACAGATATGGGTAAGGTGAGAAAAGGATTTGGCTAATGTACCTCTCAAGGATGTAATAATAGAGAGGGTGAGAGTAGAGGAATTTGGAGAATCAAAGATGAAGATTGTGGATGAGTCAATCTTTTTTTTTCTAGGGTTTCTCTCTCAAAATTCTCTCTAAAAGCTCTTTATATTTCGTGGGTATAAGTGGTATTTATACTGGTGTGTGTTTAGAATGCGAAAGGTCAGTTTTTCCCAAACAGAATGGTCTGACGACTTGGCCTCGGGACTTGATTGAGTCGCGAGTTTAAGTCGTGAGCTAACGGCTTAGCCAATTGGAAGTTTGTCCTGTAGTACAACAGCTGGCGTGACTCTTCAGTTCCTCTGCATGCTTCACACGTGTGCCTCCTTTGGCGACTTGCAGGCCGCAAGCCAGTCGTGAAGCCTTGCTGAGTTGCACACTCTTGAGCATTTCTTCACACACTCTCTCACACACTACCCTTACATGATTCTCACCTAAATACAGGGTTTCTAAGTGCTGAATTACAAATAAATTGGCACGGAATAAAGCCAACAAAATGGTTGATTAAACTCAACCTTACAATATCCAATTTTATTATCAATATCTATATAATTAAATGGGATTGTGCTGCTTAGATTAATATTGATGGTTCCTTGCAGCTAATGTACAATGCTACTCATGTTGGTTGCCAAATTGAATTAAGATCATATATTGCTAGCAGTGTATGTTGTTACTTGAATATAGTTCATATTGCCTTAGCTATAAGTAAGGAGGAATTTGGTCCATTTTACGATGCTTTGATTGTGTGTAATTTGTTTGCCAAGACCAACCTCCCTTGCTTTTTGGTTCATGCTCTAGTTAAATCATGCATATTACATGCTTGATAAATTGCCCCAATAATTGAGTTAAGTAAAAAACTTACTATTATGCATTTTAAATTGCTGGCTACGGACATAAGTTGATTCTAAGTTGGGCTATATCTTTTTTATTGTAGAGTATATCACAACTTACTTTCAATCTCCAATTATTTTCTTTGTAGCCTATAACTGAAATGAGTTTGTAATGTCATATCCCTCATGGAAAAGCAAAAGAAAAATGAAGTTGATTGAGAATATTTGCTGGCTGTTTTGGGAAGGAACACCACTCCTTTAGATGATAACATAGATGTGGCATATATATAATAATCATCACCACTTTAGCAATTTCTAATCAGGAAAGTAGTAATATAGTACATTTATTTTGTTCCTTTTATGGTTAAAGCTTAACCTTGGCAATGCCTAGTCAGCTTTGTCCAATAATTTCCTCTTTTTCCTACATCAAGGCACACAAGTATAGGTAGCTAGCTAATCATAGGTGGAGACCACACAAGCAAATCCTGTTGTGAATGAGTTCATTAAATTCTAAGAAATAGAACATCCCTCACAACTAAAAGCAATGATTATTTAGTCGAGAGAAATAACACATTCAGATTCTGAATCAATTATTGTATATGACCAATTGTGATGCATGTGAGTAGAGAATGAAATACCATGTAAAGTATGTGTTATGGTAAGAATGAGGAGAAATGTACTTACAAAGATGCCCAAAAATAAGCTTTTCTACCTTACACATCCTACTCCTACTGCAAACAAAGCTGGATGTGGACTAAAAATTGGGCTTTTCCACATCCAAGCTCAAGCCTAACCTGTAGGTGCTACAGTTATGTTTAGTGTACATTATAATTTTGTTAATATGATGGCGATGTTTGATTAGTATATATCTTATAGATTATATTTTTATGTTTCTTTGAACCATGTTAGAGAACTGCTGTTATGTTTCCTTGGATAGTTTTAATTCTACCCCATTGAATAGTTAGAGAATTGAGGTGATGCAGTCTCTTATTATTTGAGTCCCATAAGACAAATAATATGTGCTATAGGAATAAGAATTTTTAATGCCTAGGCATTACTTGGGTTTTGAGTTTTGGTAAGTTCTTGGTACTATAGAAATATCTGTTTATCTTTTTTAAACTAGAGTGATGGTCTTGATGATCAGTTACATAGTTAAATAGTTATTTGAGTTCAATTTTTTAAGTTCTATTGATTATAAAGTGTTACCTGTTGGTTTGTTGGTTGTAGGGAAAGAAAGTTCCAAGCTTCACTAGGCAGAGAGTTGGGAGGTCTGAATTAGGGAGGGCATTCTTTGTTGGTCTAAATAGAATAACATGCTAACTACAAGAATGCATGCAAAAGATTGATAAAGATAAAGTTGATCAAGATAAGTTAGTTGTACACCACAAGGACGAGAAAAAGTTAAGGATTGCATTGTTGTTATAGTGGATTGCATTTGTAATTATTGTGACTCCTATGATTTGGTGCAATGGGGCTAGAGTGGAGCACAAAAAGATCTTGCCAAAATTTAGCTAATTTGGATCAAACGTATCACCATTTTAATGTTATTGTTATGATTTGTAATGTACTTTGTCATCCATCTAATGGATTTTCTGTTTTGAAAGATTAAAATAAATAAATAAATAAACATGGCACTTTGTTCCTAAAATCTCACATTGTACTTTTTGGAGGAATTAATAATATTGATTTATACGAGTATTCCAATTGCTGAGTCAATGGCAACATTTTCATTATAACCAGATGTAGCAAAAGCAAAGTGGGATCCAATTAGGATCTCCTACAAAGATTAAAGCTTATATGTGTGATTGAAAAGCCATTAACTTGAGCCACTAACTTGAGCCACATATTTGACACTGTACTCAGTCGTCATTCATGATTTCTACACAACCATTATATCATTAATGCAACACATTGCTATCAAGGTCTACTATAGACTAATAAACTCATAACTGGAAAAAATTTCCCAGTTGTTTCGTGCTAAATTACAATGTAACTATAGCAAAGATGCTTATTCCAGGAAGTGAGCTTCCACAAATATAATAACAATTCCATAAACAAAAAAAAAAAAAAAAAACTTGCTTAATTTCATTCCATAATATCACCTCTAATGTTTTGGTGTAACCATCAATATATTTACCAAATTATCTAAGGTTTAACATCCTTGTTCATTAATGGTTGTGCAAAAGGTAAACAAAAATTATACACTTGGTTTTGTTTGAAGACTATAAAGTTTGTCTATGTCATGCTTCTTTGATCATTGTGTGCTTGGTGGGTCTGCCATGCTTCTAAAAGTCTTCTTGTAAAGAGGCCGACTAACAAGTCCATGTTCCAGTGGCCTTCTCTTCCCTTTTTGAACATTACATAATGCCAAACTCTCATTTTTATATACAAAACAATCTCAAATAAATAATGAGCATTTAAGTTTTCACCACAAAAATGTTCAACATGCCCATATCTCTCCACCATCTAAATTATCCTCATTTTTCACCATCAAAATATTTCTTGTAAACACACTTTTAAAATTCTCCCCTGGAATAATAAAAAACAAATCCCTTCCCCCCCACCTGTAAGAAAACAAAAAACAAAAAAAAGTCCAACACCTGCCATTCACTATATTATCAAAATAACAAAAAAAAAAAAAAAAACGAGAAAGAAAGAAGTTTAGCACCAAAATATTGCCATTCACTATATCATTCCCTTAACTGGAACAATATAACACCTGCAACAATCTAGCATTGTAATTCCACCACCATGCACATATAGAAACTAATATATAAGAATAAAAAGTACTCTCGCATTAAAAACTTCTATCATCCGCATATAATTAGTCTTTAACTAGAAGTTACTCAAACATATACAAAATCTATCATGTTTGAGTAATTTCATTCGTTACAAAAGCTTTACAAAATGACAGCTATAATTAGTGTTTAAAATACTAGTTTTGTACTTACCATGTACTATAGAAATAGCTTCTGAAGCTTGTGAAGTGGTTGTATCTTTCACTTTTCTTATGTTCCTTTTTTTCAAATGATTTTCTTGAAGCTTTGTTGTAGAGTTAACCACAGGATTAGCAATAGACATCTCCGGGGGAAGAAATGATGATTGACCATTTTCTTTAAAAGAGAGAGAGAGAGAGAGAGAGAGAGAGAGAGAGAGAGAGAGAGAGAGAGAGAGAGAGAGAGAGGAAGTAAGAACATATAGTTAAACTCAACAAGCAAAAAATAAGAAAAAGAAAGCTTGAGTACTAGTTTTGTACTTACCATGTACCATAGAAATAGTTTTTGGAGCTTTTGAAGTGGTTGCATCTTTCACTTTCTTTTTTCTTTGCTTTTTTTTTTCTAACTTTTTATTCTAAAATTGGTTGTCCCTTTCTTTCTCACATGTGGCGGATCAAGGATTGGTCTCTTACCATCTAAGCAAGGTTGCACATCATTATCATGTATGAGATCTTTAGGACATTTTTTACTAACATCTTCCACCTTATTTGTATCTGCTAAACTCTTTTCAAGCTTGCATAATAGCTCACTTAGACTATCCATTGCTATTTTGGTCCCATGATCAGTCAACGCAGCCTTATCACAACATTTATACCACAAAAGACTTAAGTTGCTCATATGTAATACATGAGTTGATTTCTCATTTGATTTAAATGAATCAATAGAGCAACACAACCTTTTCTTGGAATCTTTTGTCCATCTACTTGATATATATTTGTCGAGTATATTATTCACATTATTCACAAGAAAAACCCTTAAAGCATGGCAACATAACAGCCCCAAAGTCTCAAATAATTTGCAATCACAACAAATACTTAATTCAGCCTGGTTAAAATGCACAATATGAATCCTTCTACTTTCCCCACTACTTAGTGAATATGTAAAGTTATCCTCACAATGATTAGTTTCAAAACAATTCAATCCCATACCTGAATTAAACTCTTCTTCAAACATTCCAAATAAAGCAAGAGTATAAACTTTAGCAACATGAATTAAAATGTCCCCATGCTTATGAACTTTCCCAGGTGCACCATTCTTACAACGAAAATCTTCATTTATTTCATCTTGTCGCATTGGTGCTACCTTTTCCTCATAAAATTTAATAACTTCAATAAGAGGCATAGATGTTTTCATAATTTGATGAAAAACACTATTTGTACTCTCACTTCTTTGGGTAGACTTCATCTTTGCGGAAAAGAAATCGAGATTGAAAGTTGGGCACCAGTTTTCTCGAATTTGGTATAACTTGTCCAGCCATGTATTGTCCTTTAAATTATGCATCTCAATCATTTTGCTCCAAGTTGATTCAAACTCCATTTCATTTGAACACCCACCATATAAGCAATGATTAAATCTTTGATTGAAATCTGGAACACCATAGATTCCAACAAGATTTTTTTGAGCATTTTTACTAATATGCCATAAACAAAGTCGATGATGAGACTCACTGAAAACCATATTAATAGCATTTGCCATTGCTTGGTCTTGATTTGTAAAAATAGATTTCGGTTGTCGACCTCCCATTGCAGTCAAAAAAGTCTCAAACAACCAAATAAATGACTGAGTTGTCTCATCTGATAAAAAAGCACAACCAAACAAAACATTGTTCCAATGATGGTTGATTCCCACAAATGGTGCACAGATTAAGTTGTACTTATTGGTTTGATAAGTGGTGTCAAATATAACAACATTCCCAAAAGAGTCATAATCTAATTTTGATTTACCATCTCTCCAAAAGAAATTTGCAATTCTATTATCTTGGTCTACTTGCACCGAATAAAAAAACATTGGATCTTCACTTTGCTTTTCTTTGAAATGATTAATAATACTTTGCCCATCACCAGCTTCCATAATTTCTTTTCTTTTTGTTTGCACAAAATTATAACAATCTTGCCTAGAGAACCCATCATTATTTGCACCACCAAGTTCTTTTGACAAAAATGAGTAAGACTTTGTTGCTTTTATACCCGAACTAACCATTGTGCTATTTATATTCCCATGAGCAGGTAGCTCCTTCCTTCTTGATAATAAGTTACATCTTTCTTCTGGAGTTGCAAATTCATGATTGAGTGTGTCATTAAAGTGTGAAACACTCCAAATATCTTTTTTTACATCAAACCGGATCCTAGCACGACAACCTGTTCTTACATTTAAATTATGATACTTTTTAACATTAGAAGGGTTTTCAAACTCTTTAAAACCTTGTTTTGAACACACAAATTCTCATTGCCTAATAACACTATTATACTCTCGTTTAACCGCTTTTCGAATGCTAAATCCCCTTTTTAAAGAATACTCATTATAAAGGTTATATGCTTCTTCTTCAGACCTCACTTGCATTCCAATTTTAATTTCATCACATTCACCCAAAGTTACGTTTTCAAACTTTTCCCTTTTATCATTGTCCCCAACAACAACAAAAGCATTTTTTGAAAAATCCATGACTAGTCGAACCTAATCATGGAAAAAAAGATAGATTGAATGAACATCATGAAAAGATGACTATAAATATACATAAATCACCAAAGTCATAAAAAAGAATTGCTGCCAACCACCCGCTGGTCCTCAACCATAAACACATTGAAACTCAAGTGGGCTTTATACCAATTATCAAAATATCATAACTTTCCCTAATAAATCAACCAAAGACTTAATCTAAGAAAATGACAGAAAGATAGATTAAATACCTCAGAGGAGACTCTTAGAACAAAACTATTTATTAAAATCAATTCCTTCAGCAAAAACAATAGAACAAAAGCATTGCATCCGTCCCTACACCATGAAAAAAAAAAACTATTACAAGGAATGAAAAAAATTGTGAAAATTCTAAGTAAGCCAACACATATTGCAAACTTAAATGCGTCTAAAAGAAATCATCTTTAACATGAATAGATGAAAAAGAAAGAAAAAATCTAACAAATAAATAATACCTGAAAATCAAGCACAACCATCAAATGCATTAAATCAACTAATAAAGAAAGAAAGAAGCTCTATTTCTCTATTTATAAAACTACATACTAACCACTTTTAATCTAATTCAAAAGAACAATTTTTTGAAAAGAAAAAAAAAAAAAAAAAACCTTTTACTGTATTATTAGTGCATTCATCCTCACTGAAGCATTTTAGTGCACAGTACAAGTTCCCTTTTTACATAAGAAACAAGACACATATGTAAACAGAAAATTCAGGTAATAAAATGAAAAAGAGTGAGGAGAAACCTTCTTGCAAAGTCAGTGTTGAAAGCAGCGAGAAAACTTTCGGCGATTTCGAGCATTTTTCGACGAGACCGATGATGATCGGCGATGCTAGGTAGCGACTGTCAAGGTTTGGAGTTGATAGAGGGAAGATGGAGGTGCTGGTGACTTGTTTACTACAGTGG
This sequence comes from Quercus mongolica, assembly GCA_011696235.1. Taxonomy (NCBI): domain Eukaryota; kingdom Viridiplantae; phylum Streptophyta; class Magnoliopsida; order Fagales; family Fagaceae; genus Quercus; species Quercus mongolica. The sequence continues at coordinate 5,890,800 of CM022243.1, read as the reverse complement.
TGCAAGAGAAACAGAGAGAGAGAGAGGGCGTTTTCCGACAAGACAAAGGTTGGTCTTGTCGAACTGATGATGACCAATGATACTAGGCAGCGGCTGTCAAGGTTTTGAGTTGAGAGAGGGAAGATGGAGGTGCTAGCTAGTGAGTGGTGATTGATGTGGTTTAGTGCTGCGAGAGAAATAGAGAGAGAGAGAGAGAGATTGAGAGAGAAATATGAAATTTTTTATTTTGGAGAAAGGGAAAAGGCAGAGATGTAGAGTGGCGAGATGGGGCAAAATAGAGGGCAATTGTGTCTTTTTGTTTTATGTAACTTAAGTTGGTGTGTTGTAATTTTTAATCCATTTGTCAATTTTTCATTGGTCTTAGAAACACCACACGTGTGCTGAGTTGGAGTTTTAGAAACACTATATACTTTCTCCACCAAATCAATGGGTTAGGTTTAGGTTGTTTTGGGGGACATTTTTCCTTTTTGGTTGATCAAAATCTTACAACTTTGTACTCAACATTTTTTGTACTTTTGTACGCCACAACAATTGGAAAATTTTAAATAACTAATCCGACATAATATAATTTTTCAATATTTATTTATTTTTAAATATTAAATTTGATAATCTATATTATATATAAGAGGATTCTTCTATTTCAATTGGACTTTTATGTGGTTCAAAAATACCCCTATTAATGAATGATAATTTCATTTAGAAATAGGGTCATAAATGTTAAATAACAAATTTCATTTTGAGTTCAAAAAGAGAACTCATAAAATTTAGGATTTTTTTTTTTCTTTCACATTTAAAAAAGAAATTATATTTATTTACAAAGTTTATGCTTTTTATTTGTTTGAAAAAGAAATTTCCAAATTATAATAGATAGAAATTATTAACCTTTACTAAAAAAAATTAGAAAAGCCTATGAGCATGCGCATGATTCTCCTATTTCAACTGGACTTTTTTGTGGTTCAAAAATACCTTTATTAATGAAGGGTAACTTCATTTAGAAATAGCGTCATACATGTCAAATAACAAATTTCATTTTGAATTAAAAAAGAGAACTCTTAAAATTTAGGATTTTTTTTCCCTTCACATTCAAAAAAGAAATTACAAATACCACTTATCTCTAAAGTTTATTATTCTTATTTGTTTGAAAAATAAAATAAAAAAAATCTAAATTATAATAGATGCAAATTATTAACCTTTACCCAAAAAAATAGAAGAGTCTCTGAGCACATGCTTACTAGTTATTAATAAGAATTTATTATGATAATTATCACTTTTTTAGTAATAACATTTATTATGAATTTTTGTTGTGTTCATAGCATTACTTAAATAAATAAATAAATATATAGATATATATATATATATATATATATTAATATTATTTATGTATTTATTATGATTGTGTTTGTATATAAAAATATATAGTATACTATTTAAATTTAATATACTATATGAAATTAAATAAAATTTTATGAACCAAGATTATAACAAAGACATTAAATATAGAATGAAATTTAAATTCAATTTTTATATGCATATCAGAATTGTAAGGCCTCAAAAATTTACTTGTTACAATATTATAAGATCAATTCAAAATAAAACGGCTTAGTTTATATATAAAGATATGTCTAGAGCAATTCTTGCAGTTTTTTGACTTTGTTAAGGATTAATGGCTGACTTGATTTGTGGATTCAATTGATTTGGTTGTTTTTATATGTACTGGAATAAGTGTTATACACAATATTCTCTTTGATTTTTTTTAAAGAAATATATTATCTTCTTAAATTTAGATCCAATATCACTCCACGCAGTCACAGAATTATATTATTAATTAATTACTTAAAAGAAAAAGAAATATACTAATTATGTTCATTTTGTAGGGTAATGCTATATACATAGTTATTTTTATAACAATTGATCCCTTATTAACAATATGCTAACTTGATAGAATAGGAGAGTAGCTATTGCTATCTTTTCTTTTCTTTTTTGAGAATAGCTATTTCTATCTACTAGTCGCTAACCCGTGCGATGCACAGAAAAACTATTGACTCGGAAAAAAATGAAGAAATATTTACCTTCTATACTTTTCCATAATTTAAAAGTGTTGTCTAACATTGAACGTTATTGAGTTGCAAGTGCATAGTTACTGAAACTTTCAAAGTAATTTACAATTCTTAAATTCATAAAGCAAAACTTCCAATAGTTATATATACACACACTTAAAACTAATATAAACTACAAATATATAAACAAATGCCATGATATGAGGAAGATACACCAAGTTTCAAATTTGAGTAGCAATATAACTTTCTCGTAGTAATAACAATATAGACAATTCAAAATTATAATACCTAATTCCATTATCTTTATGTTGAATCCATACAAATAATTAATTGAAATTAATCCAAACAAATAATTAATCAACCAAAAATCATAGCTTTTAATAAGAAAACAAAAAATCACATGAACCTAAATAAAAAGCATTTAAGGTGAAGAATTAAGATCAACATATGAAAGAAAATTAATTCTAAATATAACAAAAGAATAAGATAGAAAGAAAATCACAGGCACATATGAAAGCAAATAAAAAATTCGACATAAAAGATAAAATTCATTAATAACAATATAAATAAATATCCAAATATGTTGAATTGAAATTTTATTAATAATAACAATATAAACAAATTTGACATAAAATTCATTAATCAAAGAAGAAAGTTGAATTTTTGTTTTTGAGTCTTATCAGAATCTTTTTTTTTTATATAGATTATCATCGTTTGAGTTTGAATTTAAGTTGGAATTATTAGAAAGATAAAGTTTTACTCATTGTTAAGTTTTGATTAAACAAAAATAATTTTGTTTTTAAAAAAATGATAATGATGAGTTTGAGTTTAAGTTGGACTTGTTAAATAGATAGAGTTTCACTCCTTATTAAGTTTTGACTAAACAAAAATAATTTTATTTAAATAAAATGATAATAATGAATATATATATATATGTGTGTGTGTGTGTGTGTGTGTGTGTGTGTGTGATCAATCCTAACAAATATCTTAAAACATCTATAACCGACCACAAAAAATATATTAAATTTGGTTGAGGATTATATTTTAAAAAAAAAAATTTTAAAACAGTACTTAAAAATTAAAAACCAAGCCTACAAAACCGCCTGAACAACTCAATTTTTGGAGTGGCTTGAAAACAATGGTTAACGTTTGGTTGTGTGAATGCATATTAAACTTAAAATAATTAAAAGTTAGTTTTGCTTATCTATATATAAATTATGAGGAAAATAGTTTTTGAGCACTGATTTTTATAATATGTTATAGTGAAAATGTGTAGAATAAAAAACAAAAAAACATGGAAATCATAAGAGTATGAACCTTCAATTATGTCATCTTCGTCTTTGTCATCATCTCTTTCAATTCTCTATTTCTTCTGAACCTTCATGCTTCCTACCATGGCTTTAATTTGCCGTGTGTGTTTTCTTTGTGAAAATTTTAGTGAGTATGAAGTTTTGACCTTGGCAATGGTTTATATTTGTTGAAATTTTTGTTATAGAATTTTAGTTGAATTAGAATTTTCAAGCTCTTGAACCATATATCTAATAGAATTTTATTTAAACTAAACTATTGTAACACTGGATAAGATAATTACACATTGAAGAGAAATAATAAATATAGAAAATATAAAACCTAAAATAAAAAAGAATCTAAAATAAAAATAAAAATAAAATAGTAATGACGTGGAAAATTGTGGAAGCTTCAGAGGCTTCGGTTTTATATATATATATATAGATTACTTGTGCACTAATTTTTTATTTTTTCTTTTTTCTTTTTTCTTTTTTTCCTTGATATGGTAAAATAAACCATGTCTAGAGGGAATAAATATTCTGTTATGATTAAGTAACTGACTTAAAAGTTGACAGGAGTTGTCTACGCGGCTACACCTCAGAATAAGTGCCATGGAATTGGAGACAACATGAAAAAGGCAATGCCATCCACCTTCCACTTTTTTCTTGCCATTCTGTCCCATTCGATCTGATCTGTATATATTCACTCAGAAATCAAAATGCAGCCCAAAAACATATTGCTGGAGCCAAATAGAATCTTTAAATTAGTGTATTAATTTAAGGTAAGTGGCTAACTTCTTTTAGAATAAGATGTTCTTAGGAATATGCTCTTCTTGTATGCCTTAAACCTCTAACAATAAACTTTTCATTTTTCTAATGGTAATATAAGATTTCAAATTTATTAATATAGAAATTAATAAATCACGTATCCATTTTGGTTGATTTTAATATAACAAAATTAAATCGAGATTGAACTAGTGATCACTTGATTTGCAGTCAAATACTCTGCCATTAAGCTATGAACTCAATTTCATGATTAATGATTTTCATAGATTAAAAAAAAAAAAATTATTAGTATACGCATATGTTATAATCTATATATATATATATATATATATATATATATATATATATATAAAACCGAAACTTTTGAAACTTCCACAATTTTCCACATCAGCACAATATTAAAAAAAATAATAATAATAAAACCTTTTTAAAACCGGAACCCAATTCTACCACTATTTTATTTTTCTTTTTTATTTTAGGTTTTATACGCTTTCTCTCTTTTGCCGTTCTCTCTAGCCTCTGCCTCTCTCAATTCTCAAAACCCCTAAACCATATCCCATGGGCACTCTCTCACTCCTTCAGTGGCAAAAAGTGCCAGCCTCCCATCACCGTCATATATCGCCAAAGCCGCTACCATTGCAGGTATTTTAATTTTTGTTATCTTAGATTTAGGTATTTGGATTTGGTTTGTTTTTCTTTAATTTAGGTATTTGGATAATTGGTTTTGATTAATGTTGAATCCATGCAAAATTGAAGATATCTGCTTCTTCTTCAACTCTCTCTCAACCTCTCCATCTTTTCCCTGAAAAACACAAAACACGAACTGACCTCTGGCCTCTGGCCTCTAGGTTATTGGTGTTATATACCATAATTTTATTGATCTTTATTTGTTTAGGTTGATTGAAATAAATAAAATTTACTGGTAATATGTTATTATGCTATAAATTGTTGTTAATTTTAGTAAATTTTAGTTTTTGCAGTAGGGTTAAAGGTATGGTATTCGTATAGTTTGGATTTCTTAGCTTTTAGTTTAGCTTTTTTTCTTAGCCTTTCTGAGATTTTTTACCCTAGCTTCATTGATTTCTTTTTTGTATTCTAGGGTTGATTAAATTGTAGTTTTAGCTGCATTTCTCTTTGTATCTGTAATTGATTGAGTTTGGGTTTGGAACTCTATAACTAAGTTTAGTACTGTGTTTTGACGATAATCAATTTGATTTTTTTTGTGTGGAAACTGAGCTATGGGTTTGAATTTGTTTAGTGGTAGTCTATGGTTGGTCTGCATTTATGCTTGCTTTCAATCAATTTGATGTCAGAATTATGACTTAGGATCTGATCTGCTTTTGTTTACTTCAAATTAATTTACTTTGAATTAGTTCACTTCAATGAAAAGAACTATTGAGGTTTTAAAGATTAGGTTATGCTTGAAATAGCTGGTCTTCTTTCACTCTCAATGGAATATATATATATATATATATATATATATAGTTATAATGACCCCAACAATCCAGCTTTATGGATTTCCCTTTACTTCTTCTGATGTTTCCAATTTGAGTATAAAATTCATTGTTCCATGGGTGGTTTGAAGGGCCATGAGAATTAGCAATTGGAGAATATCCCTCTGAATTAGCAATTTAGAGGGATTTATTCAGCTTTTTATGTGATAGTTGTTGGTTTTTGTAACTTCAACAGTTTACTGTTTTAATATGTGCTGTTTTAGCTGTGTTTCTTTTGTATCTGTAATTGAGTTTGTGCACACGTTTAGATAAGTCTTAGGTTTGGAACTTTGTAACTGAGTTTAGTAGTGTGTTTTGACGATAATATTTTTTGAAGTGAGTTACATCTTCAATATTTTAAATAGATATTAAAATGGTGATAATCAATTTGAATTTTTTTTGTGTGGAAACTGAGCTATGGGTTTGAATTTGTTTAGTGGAAACTGAGAGAGGTGGAGTTATCAACTTGCTTTCATTACACAACATTCTTGATAATCTTAGCGAAATTGGTGTGGAGTACGTTGAGGTTAGTTTTTCAGTGTTGTTTAGTTTTTCAGAATTGAATATTGTATTGCTCAACAACATTATTTTTGTCTTCAAACACATGAACATATGGACATGCAAGGTATGATGCAGCTGACACATTGATTAGATAAGATACAAATACTTGCAAGGCTACAAGACTATAATTGAAAGTAACTGCATAAAACAAAATGGAATTCTTAAATCAATTAGAAGATTTAGTTTAGGCTTTTGCTTTTAATATCTGGGTTCCTTTGCCTCTATAAATTACTGGTCACTATGGAAAAAATGAGTTAAAGTTAGCTAACAGCAGCAACTATGGTGATGCAAGTGATTGTGTTTTCATTGGATAGAATCATAAAAATTTTTATGCTAATCTATTTAATTCTTGAAGAAAATAACATATATAGGAAGAGTTCTCATTTTTTTTTTTTTTTTTTTATGTGGGTAAGCTGCCTGCTCTCACAATCAAATTGTTTGATGATATGAAAGAGATTAAAAAAGAAAAATTTGCACTACACTGCATTGTTTCATTAAAATCTGCACTACACTACACTGTTTCAAACTTTCCGTTCTGCACTATTTCTCTTCTATTGATGTTTCTTGGCTGAAAATTGGATTTTTACAGTTTTGCATGTAGGGATTTAGCATTTTGATATCTGGCTTATTTGGTAATACAACTACAAGACGAGGAAAGTTAGGTATTTACTAGTCTTTCCTTTATTCTGTACTATTTATTGCATATTTATTGGTAATATGTTTGTAGAAAGAATTTGAAATTGGAATAGATTGCATATTTAAGTTTCTTGGTTATCTCAAACTTGGTTTTATGTTTGGTTTAATTGTTTCATCTCAAGATTTCCATTGTTTTAATTACTTCTATGTATAATTTGTATTTTATCAAATAATCATGTTTTTATTTTTATTTTATTTATTTTTTAATTCTAAAGTTAGTATGTGAATGCTATATTTTTCTTCAATTAAGAAGGAAAATACAACTAAATGACTATAATCTCAAGTATGGATGGGAATTCTACTCCGTCAAGAAACTTTTTGACTCTTTCGAAGAAAATTGACAAAGCAATTTAGCTTGATAAAATGACAGAAGTACGTATTCTTTAATTTAGCAAAATTACAAATATGATATTTAAGATGTATATGTTGTAATACATTCCTCAACCTGTTCTATTGCTAGGCTTACATCAGTGAAACTTGACATTCAAAGCAATGTGCAACTCACACCAACATCTGTACTCAAGGAAAACAAAAGGGCATATTCAGGGACTGCTACAAAGCAACAAAGGAAGAAGATACAAAAAACACTTTAAATTTGTCTTTCAATCTCTAAGATTTTCTATGCACAATTTGGTTTTAATGGATTTGTGATTTTGGTACTAAAGACAGTGGAACAAAGGAAATTTTTTTGCTTTTATGCACAATTTGGTTTTAAATTGAAACAGAGAAGAATTAAACTCTTTTATTTAGTTATTTGAGGATACAGCTCTACTTCAACGTTTTTTAAATATTATGAATACAATGAATATTTAGTGGAAGTCATGAAATAAATGAAATTGAAAAAAAAAAAAAAAAAAAAAGCCATAGCAAAAATACATGGTATTGGGACTTACGTGCAAATTAAAAAGTGTTGGAAGGAGCTTCAGCTTAAAACTGTGATCTATGTGTCATCTTTTGGGACAATAATGATATTTTGTGTCCTTCTATTATGGATATAATTTTTATTTATTTTTAATTAAAAAAATTAGTAGCATTCTCGTGCGATGTTCTTTTGTAATACTTATTAAACCAAATGTAAAAGCATATTATGACTATTGTAATATATTACTTCATAATATCCGTATTTATCTCATTTTTAATATTACTTCATAATATTATATGTTTCATCTTATATCAGAGTCAATTTAGCTTTCAATAATTGAAATTAGAGAGATATTTAAATCTGAACGTGTTAACATTTGATTTAAAACTATCCCGTGTATCGCATGGGTTTGCGACTAGTAATAATAATCATTATTGAGAAGATTGCCTTCCCTATTATGATTTTCCGACTGATCAATGCTTATTAAAAAGAATCTAAAAATGCTTATTGACAAATAGCATGAGTATATTGGTTAGCTTAGTTGTAAAATAAGATTTCAAATTCATTAATATGTAGATCTTTATAATCATTAATTAGAATTGCTAATGAAAATTAATAGAAAAAAAGGCCCAATCGGGATCAAATCGGTGACAACTTGATCTGCAGTCAAACACTCTACCACTGAGTTATGGACCCAATTTCATAATTTATAATTCCATTGAATATTCTTAACATTTCTTATTTGCCATACATGTGTAGTTAAATTGTTGGTGGATACCACAAAATCACCAGTTAGCAACAAATCTTAAATAAGTTACCATTAAATTGCCTTCATATGTAGATCTTATAAATCTTTTCATTGGTATGAGCTACATGTTGATGCATGTAAATAACGTGACAATCCTAATGTTATTAATATGTTTTTTAAACTGCATGCTGCTTAGAGCTAGGCCATCCGATGAGAGGCTCCAATTTCAAACTCTCGGTCAAAGAAGGTATTGTTGGATATTAGTAGCCTTTTAAAAAAAAATTAAGGTCGAAGAGATCGTCTGACAATGCCATGTTAGGTCGTTTATCATGACAACGTGGTTTGGATGAATTTATATGATGTAAACAAGGAAATTCCTCCAATCTCATTTATAATGGCCACAACTAAGGTGTTAGGTTGTTCATCATGATAATGTGGTTTGAATAAATTCACGTGGTGTGAACAAGGAAATTTCTCAATCTCATCTATAATCACGGTCGCAGCTAAGGTGACAATTATACTTAGTAATATAGATCATCAACAAAACTATAAATTTAGGGTCTCACAATCTGTACACTAAAAGAGTATTTTTTTCTAATGAGATTATCGTCTTAAACATTGGTGCTTCCTAAGTTGAACTCTAGGTCTTGCAGGTACTCTATCACTAGGTCAATCACATAATTAATTTATCATCTTAGATAATCTTTTTTTCTTACAACAAGTGGGTAAAGAAATTCGAAACTATTTTATTTTTTTATTGGAAAAAAAGACAATACCCTAATGTGTGTTATTGATGGTTGAATGGAGACCACAAAGATTGGAATGAGGTACTTTATTGTGTGGGAGTTTTAAACAAGATCAAGTGGTGTCTTCACCAAGAACATCAATCCCCTCATAAGCAATGTACATTCAAGATTCATCCATGCATAAAGATCATCTGATCTATCTAGGAAATCGGTGACCATTTACCTATTGTTGGCTTTTGATTTGAGATCGGATTTTGTAGCCTTTTGAGGAAGTAAGAAAAAGAAAAAGAGAGATACGCATTATCAATACCAATGATTTTGTAATACACAAACGAGCTTTTATAATTTTCTATAACTTGATTTCGACCTACATTTGTCTTATTTGTACTTCGTATATGACAACAAAGGCTGTGGTGAACATTACATGTTCTCAGAGTACTTAGGAGACCAAGGTTTTGTGGTGGCATGTGCAATTGTATTATAAAATATACACAATTCTTCTTCGATGTTAATATAATATATTTGAAGTATAGCTCTGGAACCCACCAAAAGAGAAAGGATTATGCTTGGAATGTAGCCAATATATAGGCAACAAGGATCTGATGATGGGTTTGCACTTTGCCAGTATAATGCTGAAGCGATAGAATTTAATGGGGGGCAATAGTAGTGGATAAAGAGCATTATGATTTGAGGTAATGAAAACATATCGTGATTGGTTTTACTGATATTGCTTTAGAAAGGTTAATGAAGAGTCAGTAAAAGTCACAATCATGCCCTTAGTCAAATGATTTTGGTGGGTGCTTGGAAGACTTGGTATGGTTTTTTCTGTTCTCTCTCTCTCTCTCTCTCTCTCTCTCTCTCTCTCTTTGGGTATACTATTACATTACCCTTGATACATAATGCTTTCCTTCTTTTTTTTGGCAATATATTCAACGTAAAACTACTCCCCTTTTATAATCTTTTTATTTATTTATTTTTTTTATATATATTCTTTTTGGGTAGGTTTACACATAACTATTTTAAAATAGGTGTTGTGTCTGTTTACTTATGTCAAATCTTTTCTATTTTGAGAGGAATTGAGGTAGAAGTGAACTTCACACACATCTATATCTATATAATCTATATATATATATATATATATATATATATATATATAAAACTGAAACTTTTGGAGCTTCCACAATTTTCCACGTCAGCACAATATTAATAAAAAAAAAACAAAAAACAAAACAAAATAAAACAAATAAAAGGCAAAATAAAACTTTTCTAAAACCCTATAAACTTTTCTCCCCCCAACGCTCCCTCAGTCCCACGGCAACCCACCTTCCATCCAAAGACACACCACTTCTTCCATATCAAAAACACAAATTCCTCCATCAAAAGATTCAAAACCCACCATACCCACAATCCAATAAATATCTCCTTCCTTAGACCCACGGCAAAACCCACCTTCCATCCAAAGAACACTACTTCTGCCACCAAAAACACAGATTTCTCAATCAAAACCACCATACCCATTATACCCACAAATCAACAGAGATTGTTTTTGGCCAATCCCTTTCTACTCCCTCCAAAATGCAGACCCACCCACAACCGCAAGCCACAAACCACCGCAGACCCACCAACAACCGCAAGCCACAAACCACCAACATGCAACCTCAACAACCCACAAACGCCGCTGAGAACAACGCACCCCAACTCTCCTGTCGGCGATACACCATCACACCCAACCCACCCGTCGAAACCGGCCCAAAGGTAACTAAGTTTGGTTAGAAATCAGTGTTTTTTTCATTTATTTTTGTAGATAAGTTTTGGTAATCAAATTGGTTTAGAAATCTGTAACTATAAATAAATTTAATTAGGACTCTATAACCAAAAATATATACCTGTACTCATAATGTATTTTATTATTTAGTTATATATATTATGCGTTATACTAAATGGTTGATTTTCATGTTGGATTTTCTCTTCCATTCTCTGTTGAATATATACTCTGCCCCTTTTCACTCAGTTTTCTCTCCCACAACCCTGTCGGCACCTGGGTTTCTACCCCTATCGAATTTTTATTTTTATTTTTGGTAGCTAATTTGAGTTTGGGATGAGTTTGTAGAGAAATTCAGGTTTGGGTTTGAGAATATCTGCTTATTCATGGCTGTATTTTGATTGAAATCAGAGAAGCACCCAACACCCGAGGCAGAACAATCCCACTTGAATGGTTGCCTTAGTCCCTACTGTTAAGTGAATCCTACCACAGGTCCATCTGTGGCAGAGGGTATGGCTTCCTTTTCAGTTGTCATCATTGGCCACTTGGCCTCACCAGGTCTATCTCTATCTCTCTTCAAATTTAGACTCTCTGTTCTATAAATTTTTTCCCTTTACAAGATATATTTTTATGGTGGAATGCTTGTGATTAAGATGACTGATATTTAGGTAATTGTTAACTGAAGCTTGGTTTTATGTTTAGTTTAATTGTTTCATCTCAATACTTTCATTGTTTTTATTACTTCTTTATTTGATTTTAAGATTAGCATCTACATTTTTGAGGGGTTTTGTTTGATCCTTATTTTTTAGTTATGCTAAGGTTTATATTTTTAATTTTGGTATAACCATGGAAGCTAAGATCCATAGCTATCAGCCTACTACTGACTTTTATTTTTTGCTTTCTACCATGCACATCGAAGGACCAAGTCCATAGAGTTTAGAAGCTATCTACAAATTCCAGCAATAGCAAAGTGCATAATTGAAAAGGTAGAGCTATGTTTTTACTTCTTCCATATCTATTTTTGAAGTATATTTTGTGCAAATATTGGGTTATTTTTCATTGTTACCAAGAAAAGGATTAAGAAGGTTACTTATTGATTAAACTAAATAAATGAATAACAGGGTTGAAGGGTTGATTGATACATGATTGCATGTCATAACACTGAAGATATGGCCCTAGGTAGTACATTGGAGAATTTAAAATCCATTGCATAATATTTATCTGCAATTGAATGTCCAAGCAATTTGATTACATTTAAAAAAATTGAAAATTATACCTTTTCATTAGGCCTATTAAAGGAACCATTTTATTTTTCTTAAATGGGTATTTCTATTTTGTTTCAGTGTTATTGTTGCAAACTTAAAACCGCTGGTATGGTTGCACATTTTGGACAAAACAGTATTACTCCAAAAGCATTACCAGTAAAGTTTTTAATTTCTTTTTAAAACTCTCTCCATTGTTTCCTCAAACATTCTGTCTTTGTAGCTCTACCCTTATTATAAATGCTCCTCTGCAGACTTCATTCAAAATACAAATCAGCAAACATTAGGTGTAGAGAGAGAAATCTGAGGGATTTTTCCATTGTCAGCCTGTTTCCCTCCGCTTTCTGGCTTCAAGCCACCATTATACCTCCAGAAACATTACCGATAAAGTTTTTAATTTTGTTTTAAAAAGTTGTTGGTAAAAATATGATTTAGGTTTTGGTATTTCAATTTAGGGTTTAGATTTGCGTTTATTTTGGTAGATTAGCCTGGGAGCATTAGTTTGTATGATAAATCTTCAATAGCTTATGATCTTCAAAAACTGAAAATCTTTTTTATTATATTAGTTGGTTTCTCAATTCTAAGAAACTCTTTTTTTTCCCTTTGGTTTCTCAACTCCCTTGAAAGTGTTCAAAGAAATGCTTGAACAGAACTTTTCATCACCATATTTGATTGGATTGGTGTTGATTGCTTGCTTTCTAATTTTTTCGGGTGCATATACTTTAAATTTGTAGAATTTTAGTGTTTTGACTATTTTCAGTTCAACTAAACTAAGGAGGTTGTAATCAAATTATAACATATAATTTAGCAAATGTAAATATTCATTAGGTTAGTTGTAATCAGATATAATGTATAGTTAAGCAACTAAGAGATCAATTTAGTCCAGTATTAAAAGATTAAATGCAAATTATATTCATTTTAAAATATAATGTTATAGCGGCAATATAACCCATGCATTACAAGGTTTGTCACATTTTACACTTAGAAAAAGTAATACAGCAAAATGGTTGAAATCATGACGAATCCAATCATATTTTAAATTTATTAAGAGATTAGTAAGGACTCTACAGATATTCACAAATTCAATGGCCCACCACTGCAACCAATGGATCAAATAGATAATTGGATTGCTAGGATAATATTGATGCTACATCTTGTGCTACACTATCTATAGAGGTTTGCTTTGGTATTTCAGGTTCTGCAACTAAATCTAGGCATGTACATTCATTCATTTTACAAGTTCTCGAAAATAACGATTAGTATGTGTAAGTACAAGTATGGTGGAAGCTATGAAGCATTCATTTTTAACAATTTTTTTTTTCGATTTCTTCTATATTATTTTCGTGAATAAAAGGCAATAGAACAATTTAAGTTTATATACATTGCACAATCTGTTTGAGAAATTTTGGCTCTTTCTTTGTATTCAATATTTGAAGTTAGGGTATGTAGATTAGTAGATATATAGTTTATTGATCTAGGGAGGTGGATGAAAATTGTAAGTGACTAAGATAATTGGTTGCCATACATAGAGCTGAATTGGGAAATTGGTGCTGAAATATGTTCGAAGAACTTCATCTTTGAGACTTATTTAAGTTTTTATGTCGCTCCTCTTTCAGATAATGATTCAAAGTAGTTGATTCTTCAAGTGATTTTTATTTGAAACTGATGTAAATTACTTTTAGTTTTTGATAATTAGAGAAAAAGAATGATTGAACTTTTACTTTTAGTTTTAATATAGAGCTATATTCCATTTGTCATCAATAAGTTATTAGCAAGTATGCAGCCATGAAATACAACAATGACTTTTGTTTATGAGCTACGATGCCACTTGGGTTGATTACTTGATGGACAAAGTAGTCTCTTATTGGTTCTTTTAGCCTTTTCTTTTACTGTGAGATTGATTAATTATCTTTTTATTTAATTATTCCGTGCATCGCACGGGTTAGCGACTAGTAATACTAAAAGTTTAAGCGTAGTAATTAATGTTGCTACGCTCACGTTAAGCCATGTCAACAGCTATGTCATTATCATCTTTTTTCTTGAATTTCTCCTATAATTTTAAAATAATTTTCCTAAATTTTAAAATACTAAAAAAATGAAAATAATTCTGTTTTATCTCTATTATAAAGCTCAATCCTTATAGCTTTAATTCCACAATAAAGCTCAAGCCCAAGCCCAAGCCCCAGCTTGTGTCACGGTTTCAAATGCCCTTCTGTCTCCTCACCTTTTGGTTTACTGTGTTTCACGATTTTTGTCTCCCCACCTTTTAAACGGCAACCCTTCATCAGTGTTAATTTTTCAACAGTTTCAATTCCTCAACGGCAACCCTTCAGCTTTTGCTAACGCCAGCCTATAACAGCAGTCTCTCTGTCTTCCCTCCTTTGTCTCTTCCTCTCCTCACAATGTATTAATACTGACAAAAGGTGGATGATTCAATTAAGGTATTTGTGCTCTATTCTTGTGAGTGCCCCGCATAATTATTCAATGTAAGGATTATATTATTTTGATTGAATTTTTTTTTTCTTTTAAAAATTTGTTACTGCCTCTTTCATGCTCTGATATGGATAATTGTTATGTTGATTTTTCTTTGTATTTGATTTTTTTAAGGATGTTGAATTTTTCATTGTTGTGTTTTTTAATTGGAGCTCTACCTCTTTTGTATTGTGGGTCGTATATTAGTCAGTATGATTCTGATTTCTTCGTGTAGTGCTGTTGTGTGGATACCTCAACAATTTGGTTTGGTTAACATATGGGATAGCTCTTGCTAGGGATACGCCAATTGGGTGTTTTAATTGGAGTTCTAACTCTTTTGTGTTCTGGGTCATATATGGGTTTATGTAGATATTGTTTAAAGAGAGAGGCTAAACAGTTCATGTAGACTTATTTCCCATATGATATGAGGGGTTGCCCCAAATTAATAAAAAGTGAATCAGAGTAGTCCAAAATTTCCCATATTTGATGTTTTGGTAATGACGCCATTAAAATTCGTCCCCAGCTGCGCAGATTGGCCCAAGACAGATCCCAGCTGTAAGTTTTCTCATATTGAATTGACCAAACAATTATCAAAGCTTGCCAAATTGCCTTTCACTTTTTTTTTTCCTCTCTCTCTCTTAAATTTCCAATTATACTTTAAGAAGCAACAATAAAATGGAATGTTCTGTTCTCTTCAGCTGCAAATGATCGAAATTCAAAAGCTGCATGTGATGACAAACCAAAGAAGAGAAGCTCCAGATTTGTTTGCACAATGGTAATACAAAAACAATGTGGTTAGTCCATCTTCTACTCTCTCTTTTCTTTTATAGATTTTTTTTTTTTTTTTGGTGTGTTATTTCCAAGTGTAATTCCCAAATTTTGAATGTGCCTGTAGGGTTATTTGATGATTATCCAGTTGGGGATAGGTAAGAAATTTTTTTACCTGCAAACAAGTTCAGGTATTTAAATTTCTCCTTTTGCCCAAGTCATTATTTTCTTTCTCAGCATAACATAATGCAAGACTAATGCAATGATATATTTTTCTAGCTTAGATTATTGGGAGAATTTATGTGAAACAATCTTGGACAATATTAAGGGTCTACTTAGATCTTTAGGAAGTTTTAGGAATCATATGCATAATTTTTTAGATCTGTAAAATTTTCATTTGCCCAAACTCAAACACTCAAAAACACCTCATATAGTCTAAGTTTCATAGACTACAAAAAATATTTTTTTACAAATTCCTGATGCAATAAGCAATTCTTGGTATAAAGTATGCATAATAAAAGAACACCAAAATCTACTTAAAATTTTGCAGGGCAAGGATTTTGTTATTATAAAGAAAACAAACTTTTCCCTATCCTAGCTGCCTTGACTAAGTTAAGTAGGAAGTATCTTATTCTTTTTTCCTTTTCCCATCTTGGATTTGTTCATTTCACATGATAAGTAATGTCTGTAATTCCGTTTATCAAAAGAAAAAAAAAATGTCTCTAATTCCACTGTTTTACTATTTCTTTTTTCCATTTACTCTACTTAATAGAGTGGAGAGTGGCCCCATTTATGATGACTCAATTCTCGATAGAGTCTTATGCAGGAATTGGAGTTTCAATTCTAATATCCCTTAAGTCCAAGTAATGGAATAGACTGGATTCATCTGTATAGTTTTGTACAGGTGATTTTGCTATAATTTGGGTTCTCCTTTGTTGTAACAGTATCAGTCTTTGTGTTGTATATGGAGGTTGGAGGTTGCAGCAATATGCTGTACAGAATGATGCATAGCTTGCTCTGCTGTTTGGTTGTTTGGCTTGTGCGAGAATTTTTTTTTTTTTTTTTGGTAGATAGGGATTAATTTAAAGATTTTGAGTTTATTTACGTTGCATGCATCATGTGAGCCTAGATTTATGGGGTGGGTCTTCTCCTGTGTGATTTCAACGAACATGTAGTGTAAGAGTATAACTTTTGCTGTCATTTGTCAACCACTTTGTTTTATGGCTACTGAAATTGTTGTATAACTTAATCTGGTCCTTTGAATTGATTCTATTGTGGACCCATTTTACGTGTAATTTAATAATTTTATAGAATTTAAGTTTGATTCATTTCTATCTGTTTAAAAGATTTAGTTTTTGGAAATTCTGAGAATTGGGGTTTTATATATTATTATTATTTTTTTTTTTTTTTGAGATGTGGGTTTGTTTATTAATCTATTATAGGATGTTGGGTCTTGTATATTAATATTTGAATTGTTGTAATCTAAGACTTTTTAGGGATTTTTATAGGTTTGGGGTCATCGGGAAGATGGGTTTGATTGAATAAAGAAAAGGGGCTATTTGGCACAATATTTGTGAATTCATTAGCTTTCAGCAATAATTATGTTTTGTTTGATTTTCGAGATAAGGTAGGAATAGAAAATTAATTTGGGTTTTTGACTGTGGATTGATTTTGATGTTCAATGTAACAGAACCTTGTGCTATTAGGGAGCCTGGTACATCTTTTCGTTTTAGTCCTAGAGTGGCTGTATAGCTTGGGGACTGAAACAAAATAAGTAGTAAGATTAAAGATTTTGTTTTTTTTTTTTTTCCAAGCGCTTTTCTCATCAACCAGAGGGTTGTTGTAATTTGATTCAATGAACCACCTTATGCTGGTTGGTGACACGTTGGGCAACAGTTTGGATTTAGAAGTTGATGACTTAATTAAAGTGTGACAACATAGCGGATAAGGCGAATGTGGAAGGATCGTATCAAACTCAAGAGGCTTAAGGAAAGACCGAAGATTGTAGCCCAATAAGCTGCAGAGAAGCAGAAGCCCAAGCAGACCACTGAGATCAGGCTCGGAGGAAGTAGAGCACAAGATGGGATTCTCAAGTATATGCTGAAGCTGATGGAAGTTTGCAAAGCTCGCGGCTTTGTCTATGGTATCATTCCTAAGAAGCGTAAGCCAGTGATGAAGAGATTGAAGCAAAAGAATTGGAAAGGCGAATGTGGAAGGATCGTATCAAACTCAAGAGGCTTAAGGAAAGACCGAAGATTGCAGCCCAACAAGTTGCAGGAAAGCAGAAGCCCAAGCAGACCACTGAGATCAGGCTCGAAGGAAGTAGAGCCTAGGAGGGGATTCTCAAGTATATGGAAGTTGAATGGAAAAACATTTGTTTTCCAAATATAATTAAATGAATATAATCTCAAGTATAGATGGGAATTCTACATAGTTAAGAAAGTTTTTGACTCTGTTATAGAAACTGACAAAAAAATAAAGCTTGAGAAGTGCATTTTTTTTAATATAGCAAAATTACAAAGTTGATATCTAACTTCTGCATGTCGTAATACATTTCTCAACGTATTTTATTGACAAGCTTATATTAGTGGTACTTCAAATGAATGTAAGAACAACAATGGAAGAAGATACAAAAAGTACTTTAAAGTTGTCTTTCAATTTATTGGAAATTGATATTTTAGCATTTATTGGATGTTTGAGAATGTAAAGGATTGAAATCCTACTTTTAATTTTAATTTAAGTTTGATTTATATTTTCCATTTTGTAATTTAATGTTTCATATCAAGGATAGGAATCCTAATGTGAAATCAAAGATGAAAAAACAAAGAATTGTTTAAATCTTCGTACACAATAGCTTTCCCGTGCATCGCACGGATTAGCGACTAGTTATAATAATGCTTCATATTTCTCTTTTCATATAATAGTGTTTACAACTCAACTCTACAAAAAATTAGCATCAATTAAATCAAGGTTAATTAATGAATCCTTCTCAACGACTCCAATTCGTCATTTTTTTTGTTGTTGTTGTTGTTATTTTATCAAACCCATAGAAAAAGATCTGTTTATCCTATCAAAAATCATGTAATAGTATTTCATAATGTTTAATGTTGACTCACTTAAGGAAAAATGATATCATATAACGGATATATGATATATCAGCTCCCATTTAAGAGATAGAATACAAGGAAGCTTCCAATTCAAAGACCATCTTCCATTGTTGAGAGAGAGAGAGAGATATTTTGTTTGTGATCAAAAGACTTACAAAACTTCTGTCAATGGCAGTGCTCATTAATGGGGTAGTGCTTTGGAACACTTGAGCACAAATTGACATTTCATTTCAACGAAACTTCTTAAGCCAATTCAAAGGACAATCAATAATAGCATTTGGGAATTGGGAATACAACAAGGTGTTAAGATATTGGGGTGTTTGGTAAGGTATTTTAAATATTGGTCTTTAGTGAGTGGGCTGAGAAAGGGACAGGGAGGCAAGGATTAAAAGGAAATGTAGTTTAAGATTAGTTAAATACTGTCACGACTCACGAGCAAATGGTAACCATTATGGCCTCTTTAGCCGACCAATCCCCCAAACCAGTAATAAAAATCCTAGTCAGAAATACCAATAAAAAAAAATCCTACCCAGAAATCAGAAACAAAAGTGTTTGTCTCAAGTAACGGGAATTTGAAATGGATTCCAAATTACAGTCTGTTGATGATGTCAGAATGGAAGAGATGGTATACCCCGGAAGTAAATAAGGAAAAGAAAAAAGAGGGGGGTGGTTAAGTAATAGTCCAGTGGTAATGGTATCTTTTATGATAACCCATGTTTGTGGTTCGAACCCAGCCTCCCCCTCCCATACTATCTACCTATCAAAAAAAAAAAAAAGATGCTCAAGGTGGATTTCATTTTCAAACCGTTTAGCACTTTACTAATTAATAGGAAAATTGTCTAACTAGAATAAGAAAACTTGCAACCTCAAAGGCCAAAATAAGCAGAACTGACGCACAAAGTTGACCATCTAATTAAAAAATAGGTGAGGAAGCATATATTTCAGCAAGGATTTCATAATTAACCTTAATGCTGTTCACTTTAGAACTCTGAATAGCAACTAGACGAGAGCCATCAACTTCTTGTTCTTCTATTCTACTAACAGAATTCACACTTCTGTTATCTCTTTCCTCCACAGATACAGATGCCCTCCCAGAAAACTGTTCAACATTGTCTTGTCAATGTAGTTTAAAAGTGACATAAAATGAGATCATACTACAAATATTATGTTTCAAAATAATGTCATACACTTTGGAAAAACAGAATCAAGCTATAAATCAAATATATAAGAAATAAAAGACACAACAAAACACACATCAAGGACCAACAAAACTCGACTTCCAAGCAATATTGATGCATCCTACTTGGTCTTGCTTGGAGGTCGAGTTTGTCAAACTCGACTTCCAGCCCAAAGTCGAGTTTGCCAAACTTGAATTCCAAAAACAGTCTAATTAACTAAATAACTTTTTTTTTTGTGCTGCTTTCCTAAAATTTTTCTAAAAACATACTATTTGGCAAATTTTGCGTGCATCACATACACAAATATTATGAGCTCTACAAGCAACTCATGTGCATATCCAAAAATATTGAGTTTTTTAGAAAGAATGATCAAAGGCAACAAATCAAATGGAAAACAGAGTCCCTAGTTGAAGACATTCCAAGTTAGCTGTGCGGCAAGAATCCCAAGTCCCAACAATTTGCCGATCTTGCCTCAAATAGTTTCATGAACATATTTGGGTCTGAAATGACTATGTTGCTGGTTAGAACTTTATGTTATTATCTTCAAATAAACTTCTCTTTTTTGTTGCATCCAAAAATAGTTGTGTCCAAAAAACAAAGTCCTTGAAGAAAAAAAACGTCATACCCTCTATTCCAAACAAGGACAGACCTACCACCCTTAACTGTAATGCATGCCCTGTTACAAAGAATGTTCCAACTTACCAGATTACAGAACCTGTCAAACAAACGAATTGGGAACAGGTTCCATGAATATGGGAAAGAACATGCCTCTGCCTCATATAAGAACCTGTATCCAGACTTGATTTTATTCTGAAATACTTTCCAACCACAATGGAGATTCTTGCATGATTGAAATTGGATAATGTGAAACCTGGTCTACTTTGAATCAGAAACCTCCATGCAGTGGCCCGCTTTCTTTTAATTTTTCTGTACAATAAGTTTAGGCTCAAATATATATATATATATATATATATATATATAGATAGATAGATATAATCCGTTTCAATCTACCAAGAAAAAACATATCATTACAAATTATTTCCTGCAGCAACTTTGCACCCCAGAGGACAGCAGTGGATAACCAGATTTGCACCACCCCACATCTGTTATAAATAGCTCGTTTGACAAAGTTACTCTTGTTGATAAGTAATGATATGGGAACTGGCATAGTGGCCTTTTTTTGTAACTTTCAAGTGGGGGAGGTGATGTTTGAGCCCAGGTTCTCCTCTTGAGAAAAACAGTAAAGGCATTGAGCCACAAGGCTCTTGGCATGACATAGTGACTCGTGTCTTCAAACTTGGTTGGGTGATTTACTAGAATCTTCTAGTATGGCTGGAGGATCACCAGATATGCTTGCAGCTTCACATGCACCTCCTGCATTCAATTCACTAAAACTCCTTTTCTTTAATGAAGAGGGAGAATTCTCCTTTTCTTTGTTTTCATTAGCCCATTCTTTTCCTTTTCCTTTTTCTTTTTCATTCTCAATTTCTTTATTAGCATGAGTCTCACCATCTGGCAGGGGAAACAATGGAGGTTCCCAGCCACTCAATCAAGAAAATACCTTTTCAACCATCTCACTAATTTCCTTCCCCAGATCATTACTGTCCAAAATTAGCTCCCAAACAGATTTAGAAGCTTTCTCCAGCACTGGAGCTCTGTATGAAATCGATACAAAATTATAAGTTACAGAAGCTTTAGTAGTCACAAGTGCCATAAAATTAGTATTGTCACACATTGGAAGCCCCTTCTAAACCATGACATTGTAACAAACCACACATGCTGGCAATATGAGATGTTCTTACAGATCCATTTAGAGATCCCAGGTTCAGAGTAAAAAAAGTGGCAACGGACAAAGAAAGCTCTATCCTCATGTGCATTACTAAAGTTTGACAGAGAGTTGATTTAAGCTTTGAACCACCTAAGGTATGTACATACAGGGTATCTATCCACATGGATTCAGCCCACATACAGGGTATCTGCCCAAAATTGCTAAACCCACTTTCAAGTTTCATTCATTATCTATCCTTATTTACCATCCATTTGGAACCCCATTTTGGAGAAGATGGAGAAAAAGCTGGCTGGTTGGAAGCGTCTATATTTGTCTAAGGGTGGTAGGCTTACTCTCTTGAAGAGTACCCTCTCTAGTCTTCCCACATACTATCTATCCTTATTTACCATCCCTATAGCTGTGGCTGACAGATTGGAGCGTATTCAGAGGAAATTCTTGTGGGGGTCTTCGGAGGAGTGTTTTAAACATTCTTTCGTGGTTTGGGAGAAGGTGTGTTCACCTCCAGAGATGGGTGGTTTGGGGGTTAGGAAGTTAGGTCACTTCAACCAAGCTCTATTAGGGAAATGGTTATGGAGGTTTGGCCAAGAAGGAACTAGTCTTTGGCAGAGGGTTATTGCCACCAAATATGGCGAGGGTCAAGGGGGGTGGACTACTAAAGATTGTAGAATGGTCAGAGGAAATTCTTGTGGGGGTCTTCGGAGGAGTGTTTTAAACATTCTTTCGTGGTTTGGGAGAAGGTGTGTTCACCTCCAGAGATGGGTGGTTTGGGGGTTAGGAAGTTAGGTCACTTCAACCAAGCTCTATTAGGGAAATGGTTATGGAGGTTTGGCCAAGAAGGAACTAGTCTTTGGCAAGAGGGTTATTGCCACCAAATATGGCGAGGGTCAAGGGGGGTGGACTACTAAAGATTGTAGAATGGCACATGGGTGTGGCCTTTGGCATGGTATTAATGTCAGTTGGGAGAGGTTCTCCAAACACTTAGCTTTTGTGGTGGGTGATGGTTCTCATTCACTGTCCTGTAGCTTATTCTTTGTGGGTGCAAATGTTACAAGCTTTTGGGATTCAATGGGTCATGCCAGGTTCTGTGGAGAGTTTAATGTATTGTTGGAGTAATTGGTTTGGAAAATATGCTTCGGACGTATGGAATATGGCTCCTAGTTGCTTGATGCGGGTTGTTTGGTTGGAAAGAAACCGGCACTCTTTTGAGGTTCTGGAGAGAACGCTTCATCAGTTACAAGCGCTTTGCCAAAATACTCTTTTTGAATGGGCTAAATGCTGGGGTTATTCAAACTATTCTTCTGCTTTGGAGTTCTTTTCAACCCTTAGTAGTGCCACTTAAGTTGCTTCTTTTTTTTCTGTTTTCAGTCGTTTTTGTTTGCTGTTTTTTGTGTTCACCATCATGAACACCTGTAATGGCTGTTTGCATTTTTCTTGTTGAATAAAAGTCTTATTACTTATCAAAAAAAAAAAAGTTTCATTCATTATTTTCATATATCCACCCACATTAATCATCAAAATTGGTTACACTGGATTGGTCATCTTATTAATTTTTGACAAAGTCAAGGAAATTTCAAGGTACAGAAAACTCAGTCACTATTTAACATTTGATACTACTAAGATAACTTTAAGATAATGACAATTGTCCAACAGATGACCAAAGCTGTTTCACAACCACATAAAAGCTATGAGTTTTCCAAAAAGTAAGTGAATGCCTTTAGTGCGCACCTGGGAGGCTATTTCTACCTCTAAAGACAAATGAAAAAATGACAAAAAACACTAAAACTTACTCAAGTTCCTGCCTTAGCACATCAAACAACTCTCTTTTGGTTTGTTTCTCTGCCCCAGGGGTGTTAAGAACTTTACTCTATTAAGCCATTTTAATAGTAGTATTCTTAAGCTCTTCCTGCAAAAACTAAAGAGCAATGGACATACAAAAATTTCACATTAAAATCAAAATAAACCAGTACTTCCTTAAGCATTGATATCTTTGACAACTATTGATTTTAACTTTTTCCACTACTTCCATTCCTCCCTTTCTAATTACAGAATTAAGCAAAGGAGAGAATACTTGTGCTAGAACTTGCTTATGAAATCCAAGAATTTCACTCACATTGGCGGCATCAAACTCATCAAGTCACAACATGTCCCTAAGACTAAAATAATTGTATAAACGTGGACAACTAGTTGGCCTAATGAAATTCAACGGGAGCTAGCAACATGAACCCAAAATTTTATAAAATTCACCAATAAATTTCTAAACTTGATTCTTCTAAACATCTAGATAAGCAACCCACTTTAGTCTACCAGTACTGTTGACAATTCACAAAAAAATTTAGTACATCCCCACAAATTCTTACTCTAGAGTGCAAACCACACAAATTGCAATGTGGTTCAAGAATTAGAATTGGTGATACCAATGCTAGGACTTATACTAAGAACTAGCTGGTATCAACAAAATTTACATAAATACATACATAAGCTGTATATATAAGACCTCACTAATAAAAAAGACACGCACACACTTATAAACAAGGGAACTTTTTGTTACAAACAACAAAGTCTCTGCAATAAATATTGTGAGGGTTCTATTTTCAAAACTCATATGTAACAGACAGCACCATCATGTGCATGTGTGCTTCTATACATGGACCTTTGATATCATTAAGTGTTATGTATATCACTTGCCCTCTCTCTCTCTCTCTCTCTCACACACACACACACTAGTATATGCCACTCATGAGTAACAAGTACAAATTATAGTGTTTCTCTTTTGTGATTTTGTGTCTAGCAAAACAAAGGCAGTGTTTGTGTTTATAAGAGAAAAGTTGACAATAAAGATCCACTCCAAACATGTTTAGATATTTTCTAAATAAAATTATGTGACAAAAATGACATATTCATAGTCCCTTCTATAGTTATATAGCGTGTTGAAAAAAGATATCTCCACATATGTTTAAAATCAAACTTTTTTCACTTTATGAGATGATAAGTTGTGATTAGTGTTCTTTGATGTACAATCTAACACTAACAGAATACCTTGTCAGCTCATACATTGCACAAGGCCTTGATTTAGCTTCCCTTTTATAGATTATTGTTGCCAATCAAAGGCTTCCCCGCAAGTGCAAAAACAAAAATTATGCAGAAGACTGGGACAGCCTCAACATTGATAAGCATTCACTAAAAATCAGATTTGTACCTGAAACACCACAAGTTTTAAAACTTCCCCTGCGAAAATGAATGAAACATCAAGATATTCCTTACAATTATCATTACCCCCATTAGTCAGTTTTATCCTCCACTGCTGTAGGGATGGAGGTGATGTACAATATTTGTGATAATGATCTCCAAGCCAAAACACAAGTCTCAAGCGTAGTATAATTATTTTTTTTTTCCTTCTTGCAGATCTAATAAATAGTGCCTTTTGTACAAATATTCCAAACAAATTAATAGATTTCTCTTTAACTATTGAACCTCCACAACCTTAACCATTTTCACTCAATACTATCCCCAAACATGGTTTGGTTTTAACCTCCCTCAATCAATTGTCAACAGAAGAGGAAATATCTGAAGATTTTATAGTTCATACTATTACTATCATTTTCTAGAATAAGGACAGATTGGCATCTCTAAAAGGCCATTCTAGCCTTTCTTACATAAAAGGGGAAAAAAAAAAAACTTCAAGATTTCCCATGCACTTTAACATTAGTAGGTCCCATTAATCATTAGTCAATATGTTGATATGAGTATAGTACAAAGTAAAACAAAAAGGCTTTATCCTAAAGGGAGGGAGGCATGAAGCAACTAAAGTACCAAACTAATTATTATTTGTTTCACAACTGCTGTATGATATAAAAATAAATAAAATTACTAATGATGGCATTCTTACTTTAAAACTATTATCCTATGTACCCTCAAATGAATAAAGTTTCAAGAACCCCTAGTAACACTCAAATAGTGTTAAGTGCAAACAGGACAGGAATCAAAATTAGTAAGGGTTAACACAAACTTCATCCAGCATTTTGAAAAAAGGAAACTAAAAGATATGAATGTGAAACAAAAAGTATCTTAAACTGATTGATATTGCATAGGTCTGACAACTCAATCCATAGTTGTTTTAAAACAATAGATTAACTTGCAAGCACGCATGATGTGTTTTAAGACTAAATTTGATCAGCTAATTACAATTGGATTACTTTTGTAAAACTGAAACTGATTCAAGATATAATTTGGTCCAGAACCTAATCGCTAAGCATTTAAGAATTTTGGGGCTGGTTTGGGTAGAGGAGGATACCTATTGAAGGTTTGATATTTCGGCTGTATTTGAATTGGAATGCTAGTTTTTATGATTGAAAAACTTTCAATAATGTTTGGAACATAGTATATCTAACTAGTACAAGAAATAAGATCTATGAATCTAGTTTCAAACTAGGACTCTTGAGTATCCACCTAAGAGGGCAGTATAATACACCCAATGGCTAGTCAAAAGGTTTAGCAACAACAAGCGTGCACAAGAAAATTGCAACAAAAGATCGAACAATAAAAGGAATAAACAATCTTGAGCACGTAAATGAAAAGAAATACCATCTCGTAAGAAGTATAGAATTTTACTCAAAGCAAATATACCACTCACATAATGACTAGTGATAGGTTAAAATATAAAATTTGTCTTTGATCTTGAGAAACTAAATAACCTTCACCAAGACTTTGGAAGTAGCTCTCGAATATTTTCATTTACTTGATTAGACAACAGCAAGTCAATAAACATGGCAGCAGTTTTTGCATTCGCTGAAAATCCCTTGTCAACCATCATTTTGAGATATTTCATTGCCTTTGCTATGTCACCATGTTGCAATAACCCTTGGATTAATGTGTTATATGTTTGCTCGTTAGGTGAACAACCATTGCCTTCCATTTTCTCAAGCAGCTCAATTGCTTCATCAATTAACCCCTCCTTGCAAAACCCTTTGACCATTATAGTGTAAGTCCGAACATCAGGTTGCAATCCTTTTGCAAGAAGACTACTAAAGATTTCTCTTGTAGTTGTAAGCTCCCCAGCATTGCACATACTGTCAATCAAGATGTTGTAAAACACAATATGTTGGTCCAACTTTTTTTCTTCCATCTCCTAAAACATCAGCAATTCGTCTATTCTTACAAAATCCATCTAACAAGATGGCATAGGTTTGGGGATTTGGAAGTTGGCCACAAGCTTGCATTGTATTGAATAACTCTAGTGCAGTCCGGACTCTCTCCAATTGACAAAACCCACCTATAAGAGTGGTGTAAGTCACTACATCAGGAATCATTCCCTTGTTGGACATTTCATGAAAGAGACGCATTGCCTCATCAATTTTTTTACTTTTGCAATATCCATTTATCAATATGTTATAGCTAAACACATCGGGTGAAAAACCCTTCTCAACCATCATATTAAATGCCTTAACTGCCTCATCCATTTGGTTTTGCAAACAATAACCATCAATCAAAGAATTGTAAGCGACTTTGTCAGGCTCAATGCCTCTTTGAATCATCACATCAAAAACTTTTTTTGCCTAAGTCAACATCCCTTCCTTGCAAAGTGTGTCCACCAATATGCTAAATGTTTGTACATCTGGCACGACCTTCCTTTGCAGCATCTCATTCAACAAAGTAGAAGCCTCCCTCCACCAGCCATAATTGCATAGTCCTTGAATTACGTAACTGTAAGTGACAACATCTGGCTGAATGCCTTTACTCATCATTTCAAAAAAAAGGTTCAAAGCCTTAGTTACCAATTTATCCTTACATAAACTGTCAATGACCGTGTTATAGAGCACCACATTTTGTGCAAAATTCCTTTTTTCAATCTTCCTGAGCAACCTAATAGCCACACCAGTCTGGCCAATCTTACACAGACCATTTACTATTGTTCCACAAGTAATCACATTAGGCTCACACCCTTTATTCTCCATTTCTTCTACCAGCCTAACAGCTCCAGCAATGTTACCTGGAAGACATAGCCCATTGACAAGAGTGGTTAGAGTTATATGATTTGGTTGATAACCAAGTTTCAAACTTGTTGCTAAGACAAAGAACCCAAAATCAACCCGTCTCAAATGGCAGTAGCAATTAATCAAAACAGTGAGAGTATAAACATTGGGCGAGATTCCGAATGATTCCATTCGTTGAATTAGATTAATGACTACAGAGTAATGCTTCATTCTTGCAACCGCACCCAACAATTGAGTAAAATCGACAATGGAAGGCAAAGGGTGCATGTGAAGCATTGCATCAAACAGACCTAAGGCATGATCAAGATTCTTAAAGGTTCGAGATTTGCAGCAATCTCTCACAGAATTCAACAACTGATTCCGATTCTGACATGGGGTTTTCGCATTTTCTCTAATAGTAGAACAATAATGAGAAGTAAAAGCACGAAATGGAAGGCTTACTCTAATAATCAAAAGATTGCATATAAGAAGCAGAGAGGATGTTGATTTACCCATTTCACAAAGACAACAGTCTCAGCTACCAGCTCGAGTCGGGTTCGGTTTCGGCTTAGCTTCGGAACTTCAAAAATCGAAAGGAGAAATCATGGTGGTGGAGTGGCAGATCGGAGGGCGAAGCAGTGAGTACGACTGGATGAGAATGATTTTGTATTTCTAAGATAATTGGAAACTCGTTCAGACCCTTTTTGACCAAAAAAAAAAACAATAAAAAATTGTAAGGTTAGACATATTTTGTTTTACTGCACGTGTCCTTTCTAAATTTTATTGAAATTTTTGTTCATATTGTGCAAAAAATAAAGAGTATAATATAAAATAAAAAAATGAAAACCATCAAAAACCCAATAAAGAGAAAAAAAAAAAAAAAAAAAAAAAAAAAAAAAAAAGAGTAAAGCTATGAGTATATAAAAAAAACTAAAATTAAAAATTAAAAAAGTGAGAGAGTAAAACTCATTTATGACTTGAAAAATGTTTAACTCTTACATTTGGAACAATTTGAACTTATATAATATATATATATATATAGGGAAATGCTAACGAGTGCTCTGAATTAAGAATCTAGTTTTAAAAAATTTTTATAGGAAAAGAAAAAAAATTAATATTTTGACAGCTTTTTTCATTTCCTATAAAAATGATATCAAAATTTTCATAAAATGGATTGTTAACGAGTGCCCTTAGGGCACTCGTTAGCAAGACCCATATATATATATATATATATATATATATATAATTAAAGTCAAAACTAAGAGCAAATCTAAAAGTAAATATTTTTTAATTATCAAATGAGGTAGACTAGTCCTAGCAACTAGAAGGCTCATTTAAGCTCATGTAAGGTATATATATTGCCCCACTTCATTATTTTCAAAAAGATGAATATTTTATAATTAATTTATTTGGTGTGTTTATTATCATGTTCACTGACCTCTTTATCCAGAACCTATAATAGTAAGACACATTAATAAGTTGAAACTTGAAACTTATGAATTGGTATATGCTTTAAGTACTAAGTTGTGAAAGATGTGGAGTTCAAGTGATAAGTTAAATTGTAATGATATCTTTTGTGGTATTTTATGTTTGTGGCTCAAACCACATTTCCTCTTATCCACTATTTACCAATAATTTTTTTTTTTTTATCTTGAAAAGAGATTGTGAATAATTTGTATTTATGTAAAATTATAAATTTGTGCATCAGTATATTCTTTTACGGCCAGTGTTTTTACCAACTTTAATCGAAACTTTTCACCCAAAATGGCTGCATACAATTTGAGGGAAAAATATGTTTTAGGTTCTAAAAATTTAGAACAATTGGCAAATCATGAACACAAATTTGTCTAGATATAGATCCTAGAGTCTATAGGTATTATTAAACAATGCTCAAGGTGATACAAGTCAAGATTCAAAAATATACAAGCTGCAAAAAGAAGAGTTCAGAAACTGCCTGGTTCGACCGATCGAAACATGTATCTGCAGAATTTTAAGTTCGGCCCAACAGTAGTTCAAGTCCATTAAGGATTAGGGTTTCAGATCTACTTCTTCTAGTATATAAAGAAAACCCTAAGCACGTTTATAAAAGACTTTTCAAAGAGAAAAGAGTGTGCCTCTAAGGTTTTGTACCCAAAAAGCTCTCTTATATCTTCTACCGGTTTTATTCCTTGAAGAATCTCAAGATCCAGTGTTGTAGAAGTTGCTCCCTTCTCTAGTCATCAAAGGTGCTAATGATCTAAACCTTCAAGGGTGGTCTTGGAGTCATAAACAGGAGAGTTTGTGTTGATAAACCTTTGAGTGGAGTCTCAAAGTCACAAGTGTACGTGTGCCTAATAAAGAAGGAGTCCCTGGATTCGGGTAGTCATGTCAGTAAGTTTTACATGTGGTAGCAATAGGATGTTAGTGGTCTAAGTCTTATTGTAAATTTCAATTCTCTATAGTGAATTTGTTTTTTACCTTGAGTATAGTTAGGTTAAATCCTCTCTAGATTTTTACCGATTCGGTTTTCTGGATAATCATATCATTGTGTTCTTTATTTTCCACTGCTTTACATGATATAACTTTATTGTTTTAACCTAAATTTGAATAATAAACCTAAGTACTCACTTGGTTAATTAATTAGGTTAAACAATCTAGTTTACAGGGATCTAAAACCTAACAATATATACTTATTTTTTTGTTGAATATCATATAAATAATATTTATTTAATTTTCTTTATTATAATTTGTTTAATTGAAGCCACTTTTCATACTTTTCGAAGTACAAAATTACTAGTTAATATATTTTTTTTGGAAACTAATTAATATTTTATATTTAAGTTTTGTTAACATCTACTTTTCAATTGATAATATAATCAAGGTCACCGTTCATAGATTATTAAAAAATTATTATAGTATGTCATTGTCATTTTTTTAATAATTATGGTCACCTTCCAAGTACTTCACCTGCCAACTTCACTATTCCATACTTCTCAATGTTGGGTTACTTCAGAATTTTAGCAGCCAAATAAAAGTTAATTCAGAGGGTTTTATTTTAATTAAAAAATATATATAGTATTTTTTTATTAAATATTTTTTCAAAAAACACACCCCTTAATTTTTTATTATATTCAAATTAAAAGAAAAGTTTCTAAACACACCAATAGCATAGGTGGGAAAGATAGTTTCATTTTAACTTATTTCCAGAATTGATGGGCATGTGAGTTTGACTAGAAGTATAAGTTTATTGACCATATTAAATTTCTCAATTACATCTATTGTGGTCTTAGTTTTTAGAGTTTTTAAATACTTTCTATTAAGTATAATGTTATTTTGTGGAAATGTATTTTTTATTCAAACTAAATATTGTGACCTACCCCCTTTACACAGGCGCGAGTTTAGAGGATTTCTTTTATTATTGTTTAAAAATAAATATATAAAATTAATTGATAAAAGGTTATCCAATAAAAGTTGACACTTGACAGCACAATTTCTTTCCGAAATGTTTGGTAGCAATAAAAAGATAACATGTGTCTTGTCGTGTGTAATACATGTGACTAACTTGATTAGTTGGGTTAAGTGAGTCATGTGTATTGCACACGATAAAGAAAAATGATGTCTTCTTATTAGTGATTGAAGTCCAAAACTTCAAACATTTCTTTAAAACATAAGGTTTAGATTGGCAAAGTCTATTACAACTTAATAATCACCAAGTCAAAACATTAAATCTGCAAAAGCAAAGCAAAATACATGTTAAATAAAGCATAAATCCAAATGGTTGTCAAAAGAAAATACTAAATTTGCAATGTAAAAAGCCCATAACTTTTCTCAAAACTGCACATACAGTTCCAAATCTATACGCAAAACCTAGATCCAGATTCATTCATATACATATATAATTGTTGGTGTTATAAAGGTACATTTTTTCCAGGATTGACATAAATTTGGTTTCAAATTTGTCCTATAATGTGCTATGAACAAAAACAATATCTCAATAGTATTACACGAGAAATTGGGATGTAGTGTCCATCATTGTAGCTAATTGCCGAGGAATATGTTTTCCCAAATCTTGTTTGCAGCATACTTATACGTCAATACCCGATAGTAAATGAGACAGCATGAAAATACAATTATTGTCCAAGTCATAGCTAATTTGCTCAAAGCATCTTTCTGGATAGGATAGTATAGTAGCAATATATCCTTAGAATAGACCACCAATGTCCAAGTTATTTGACCTCCATAAATTGATTGTGTAATCCCAAGAACCTAAAAATACATAAGCATATGGGACCAGAACAAACCTTAGCTAAACTTTAAACCTTAACTTACAAACATAATAATTTTTTTAGTTGTAGTTACTAGGAAAATCAATAAATTGCAGCAATTGACTTCTAAATTTGAAAGCATTAGGATGTCTGATGATGAATCTTTTGATGAATTCTGTGCTAAATTGAATGATATTGTTAATTTTGCTTTTAACTTTGGTGAAATCTATGATCAACCTAAAATTGTTAGGAAGATTCTTAGATCTTTAACTGAAGACTTTAGATCCAAGGTGACTGCCATTACTGAAAGCAAGGATATGGACTCCATCCCTGTTGATGAACTTGTAGGATCTCTTCATTCTTATGAGTTGGATCTACCCAAAACTACCAAATCCAAATCAATGGCTCTTAAGTCAGGTGATGATGTTGAAGGTGGTGGATTTGATGATAAGCTCTCTGCTATAGAGATTGCTTACCTTGCCAAGAACTTTAGAAACTTTCTCATGAATAGTAACAGAAAGGCAAGAGGCACGAACACTGCTGAACCTAGAAACTTTAGGAAGCACGATCCCACTAAGGTTAACAATAATGATAAACCTAGAGAAAAAGTAGGTCAATCTTCTAATAATTCTTTGGGTTCTCAGTGTTTTGGATGTCAAGGATATGGTCATATAAAATCAGAATGTCTTACCTATTTGAAGTCTAAGAGTAAGGCTATGACTGTAACTCTTAGTGATGGTGAAGCTTCTGATAATGAGTCTAAATGTGATGAGGATAGAAATTTCATTGCTTTCACTGCTACTGCTGTAGTCAATGAGAGCACATCTGTTGAAGAGAACCCTTCTGATGGGGAACTCTCTGAGGATGCAGATCTTCAAGAGGCCTATAATAAACTTTGCAAAGTTGCTGCCAAAGATGCTATGAATGTTGAACTTGGCCTGAAGAAAATTGAATCTCTTTAGCTTGATAAGAAGAATTTGCTTGTAAAACTGTTTGATGCTAATGAACTTTTGAACAATGTGAAAACTGAGAATATGCTTTTGCTTGATAAAGTTAAATCTTTGGAACTTGATTTATCTGTTGCTAGATCTGCTAGTCCTAAATTTGATCAAATGTTGAGTGTTCAAAAGTCTTTTTCCGACAAATCTGGATTAGGTTATGTTGAAAGCATCTCTATGTCTGCTCCCCATTCCACAAACTTTGTCCCTTCATCTTCTTCTAAACCTTCTGTGAGTGAGATTATGAGTGAAACTATCAAACCCCCTGTGAGTGAGGTTGTCAAACCCATAGAAGTTTCATCATCTAGGAAGATTAGGGTTGATTTGAAAGAGTCTAAGTTTAAGTCTAAGCAGCCTACCCTATCTAAGGACAAGACACATGATAAGCCTGCATGGGTTTGTCACTTTAGTGGAAAGTCTGGATACATACGTCCAAACTGTTACAAGCTACAAGCTGCAAAGAGAGTAAACAAACCAAAAATACCTGTGCCTCAAGCACACGATCCTCTGGTACTTATTGGTGAATTGGTAAAGGTTTTAAACCTTTATTCCAATCCTGGAGTTGGTAATCATTCCCATGTAAATAAGAACTCTAATGCTCATGGTGCATCTAAAAGGTTTTGGATGCAAAAGACTTGAACTATCTGAGTCTTTCTGACATGGTCCTTGTGCTTCATTACTCTACCATTTGTGACCATGGTTCTTTGGTTTTGATTTTTTTTGTTTTGTTTTCTAGGATATGCATTGCATAACATTCATGCATTTTATTCTAGGTGTTTTTTTTTTTAATTAAAAAAAAAGGAAAAAGAGAAGAAAAATGAAGCAAATTATGTTTTGTACTATTCTTCTTGGTTTTTGAGAACAAGGTTGGTCAATTTATTTTCACATAATATGCCTTTTGTACCTTGTTTAGCTTTGATGAGCTTACTTATTGCACTTTACTAGTTGAAGCTTTGTTGTGCATGTTGTGTAGGAAAGATGTTTATGGTTTTTGATTACTCTGTCTTAATCTTGAAGTCACATGTTTTTGACTGTCGGACTTGAACTTTTAGAGAAAGGCATAAATAATCATCTTACCACTGTTCACTAGCCAATCATGAACACCTTAGTGCATATCATAAGATTTCGTACTCGAGAAAGTGTAGCACATGCATAAAAAGAACATAAGGTGAAGTCTCGGTTTAAATTGCTTAATATTTAAAATTGGTGTGTACTATTAGATTTGATGCCAAAATCACATAACTTAAAATTGGTGTGTATATTATGAGGCATAAATTCAAGAAACTTACATGATTGCAAGCTTATGATCTAGGAGATGTGGGAGTTATATGATGTAACTCTTAAGGTGTTAGTCTCTTTTAAATTCTTTGTGATGAATTTTGTAGACTTTGTGATTGATTGCTATTCACATATCATCTCACATGTATCTCAAGCTTTTGCTAGTTGCACACACTACACAAGTTACTTTTTGCTAAACATTCTATATGTTATTGTGTGTGTTTATGGTCTGACCAACCAAGTTTTGCAAAGACCTTGAATTTTGTGCAAAATTAACTTGATACTTGAAAATTTATGGAGAATGCAAGAAATTTTAATTTTGGGAATTTTGGGCTTAAATTCTTGTTTTTGAATAACACATCATCACATACTCATGCATTTTGTTCTTCAATTTCAATGCTTTGAGTTGTTTCTGAATTTTTTTTCAAAAACTGTGTTTTTCCTCAAATTTAGTGAGTCTCTGCCCATTTCGATTGATCCATTCTATTTTTCGATCAATCAAAATTTTTTAAAATATGTTTTAGAGAGCCTCTTTCTGTTTCGATCAATCGAAACTGATTTTCAATCAATTAAAATTTTTTTAAATTGTTTTCTTAAGTCTCTGTCTGTTTCGATCGATCGAAGCTGTTTTTCGATCGATCGAAACTCGTGAATCAAGTTTTTTTTAAAACTCAGATTGGACTGTTTCAAACTTACTTTTTCAAACTTTTTCAAACTTTCATCTCTCTCTGACTTGGCAAGGCTCCATTGAGGATTTTTTTTTTGTCATTTTCGACCAAATTTTTTGCAAGGTTTTTGTCTCCCAAGGCCAATAAGACCTTTATACCCTTCATTTTGCATTTATTTTCATGTTTTCATGCATAAACTCATGCATTTTAAGGGGATTTTCGGAACTTTTCACTATTGGGATTTTTTGTAGAATCAATCCTCTTTTTCTGAAATTGATCATTGGGTTTTGCTCCTATATTGTTATATTCATGATATATGTTGGTTAATTTGATCAATTTGGGGTTTTGTGAAAAATTGAAAATTCTAGGGCTTGTAATTAACCAGAATTGGGGATTTTGTTCAAATTTGGTCAAATTGATGAAATTGGCTTGTTGATTTGCTGTGATTGGCCATTATTTTATGAAATCTATCTTGTATGATGATCAATTAGTCAAATTCTTTCCAATTGATCAAGTGGTTTTTCAAAATTTTGGGGGTTTTTGTATTAAAAACTCTATGCTCCAGCCAATTTTGTAAATTTGAACTTATTTGAACTTAATTGCACTGCATTAGGACATGCATCATAACATTTAAATTGTTCATATATCATATAGTTTTTGTTCTATTTTCTTCATGTGCTAACTTGCAATCTGCCCTTGGTTTTTTTTTTTTTTTTTTTTTTTTTTTTTTTTTTTTTTTTTTTTCCTTTTTCCTTTTGCTTTGTGTTTTGGTCCTTATCCTAGCACCATGCCTAGGAAAACTAGAGTCCATAGGACCCCTTCCACTTCCTCTAAGTCTCCCTCTAGGAGTGAGGTGTTTAGGAATGATAGAAGCAAAGAGGCCTTTGAGACTTTGAACATTAATCGTAAG
This sequence comes from Quercus mongolica, assembly GCA_011696235.1. Taxonomy (NCBI): domain Eukaryota; kingdom Viridiplantae; phylum Streptophyta; class Magnoliopsida; order Fagales; family Fagaceae; genus Quercus; species Quercus mongolica. Next base: position 5,855,160 of record CM022243.1, on the reverse strand, counting down.
ATTTGGGCTGAGCGTGCTATGATTTTAGATGAGATTGATCCGGCCATTAGGGCTAATTTTGAGTCTAGAGGTTGGTTGCCTCTCTTAGAGATAGATTATCCACCCCCGACCGCCCTAATTAGAGAGTTCTTCTTGAACCTCTCTTGCCACGTCTATGATTCAAACACCCTTGTTAGGAGTTGGATACGAGGTGTTCAGTTCACCATTACCCCTCGGGTAGTAGCTGAGGCTCTTGGGGTTCCGGTTGTTCGGGAGCCTGACTATCCCTATGATGAGTCTCCTTCCTTGGATGTTGTCATGTCTTATATCACTGGGTAATCTATCCAGTGGGGTTTTGATCCTCGGATCACGTCCGCTGAGCTTACCGAGACTGCCTATCTTTTCTTTAGGATAGCGTGTCATTCGTTGTGGCCTATTTCTCATTTCCACACCATACCTCTAGAGAGATATGTGTTTTTGTATGCATTCGTTTCTGGTGCGTCTATCAGTTTCCCTTATCTGTTCCTTCATTCTTTGAACGAGGTTCATAAGAGTTCTACCGTAGGGCATAAGCTTATTCAACCTATTTTCATTCATAGGATTTTGCTGTTTTTAGGTCTAGATGGTTTCCCTTCTGGTGAGCCTGTTCATGTCGTTGCTTCTATAGGTGCCACCTTTCTTAGATAGAGGGCTGCTCACTTGAGAGTTGCTCCTTCGTGTCCTAGTGGTGCGTCATCTAGTGCTGTTCCCCCTCCTCCCCTTCTACAGTTGCTGATGCTACTGAGACGTCGGGTGTTGCTGCTGCTAATGCTGATGTTCCTCCACTGACTACTTCAGATGATTCAGACATTCGATACATTGGATCATGTCTTGACCGTTCAGGCGGCTCATGGACAGATTTTGGTGGACGTGCTCGATGAGATCCATGCCTTGCGTGCAGAGTTGGCACAGTTTAGACACTCTTCCACACCACCTCCCTTTTGATGATGGATTTTGTTTTCCCTTTGGCATTCCGTCACAAAAAGGGGGAGTACATTGTAGAGTTTTTGTTTTCAGGGGGAGATTATTTTGTTGGTTGGAGCTTGTGGAGTTTAGATTGTATCTAAGTGCTTCACATTGTATTTTAGCTTTTTAGCTCTTGCCATGTTTTTGATGGGATATTCATGTTAGGAGGAGTGTTATTTTTTGTTACCTTATATGTTTCTTGTTTTAAATTGTTTATTGATTTATATTTATGAGTTATTCATTGATATATGTATTTATTGTGTGTTGTTTGAAATCAAGAACTTAATTTATTTACTTCTATTTTTTCCACACATGCGGTTATGCATTTTATTTAGTGTTTCAAGAAATATATAGGTTGATTCAATTGAGCTGCTGTTTACACTTGCAACTGATGGATAGTAGTTAGGATTGAATTTGTTTTATGAGCATTATTTGTGTAAAGGGCTTTTATTTTGTAAACTTTGAACTTCTAGTTGTGTTTTGTCACGGATTGCCAAAGGGGGAGTTTGTTAAGTTCTAAAGACTTAGGTATTTATGTATTTAGAACTCTAATGTGTATTATTGGCAAACCATGATCAAAATAATGTGTTTAGAAGTGTTTTAGTCTTGCTCAAAGTTGTGTATTTCATGTAAAGTTGGAATCGAGCTAATGCAGAAAGAATTATGCATTTCGGCCTGGCTCGATTGATCAAAGTTTAGGCTCAATCGATCGAAATCTCGGGCAGAATGTTTTTTTCTGCAGATTTCCAACTCAGCCCTAATTGTTTAAAACGTTTTAGGGTTTTCTAATTTGTCCAAAGTATAAAAGGCAAACCCTAGCCACGTTTTAGTGTTACTCATATTGCGGTTTGTGTAAATCTCTTGTGAGATCTAGAGGAGTTTTCCTTTACACAAACTTAGGGTTTTCAAGGAAAAGATTTTATCTACACCTTGATGATCAACTCGGTTACTGCCATTGAAGCTTAAAGAAAACACAAGCGGGTGTGCTTGTATCTAGTGGTGAATCCAAGAAAGAAGGAATCCGTGGATTCGGAGCTTGCACGTGGTCGTGTTACTAAGTTCTACTGGTTGGTAACAATAAAAAGTCGAGTGTGGAGGCTTGTAAGTCTTATTGTATGAACTTCGATTCTTTCAAGATAGTGGATTCAAGTTTACCTTGAGGATAGCTAGGTCAAATCCTCCCCAAGTTTTTACCGGTTTGGTTTCCTGGGTGATCATATCTTATATTATTTATCTTTCCGCTGCTTTGCCTGATATGATCTTTGTGATTGTGATAACCTAGAGTTGTTAAATTGGACTAAGTAACAACTTGGCTAATTACCTAGGTTAAATCAATTGTGTTTTAAGGGATCTAAAAACTATCACATATAATGAGAAACCATTACATATTTTAAAAATGTATGGTTTTAAAAAGGTGTAAGCTAATACCATGTATTATTTGAATTGAACCATGTAATTGCGATTGTTTTTCAATGTACCAGTGCATATGCACGGGGCTATACACTAGTTAGTACTAGTGTGTAACCCATGCTTATCCATGGAAATTGTCAATTGTAGTGGTGCTATTGGTTATTAAACATATAAAATATTAGTTAATGTAATTTAATTATGACATTGATATGTTCAAGATTTTATCATTTTAGAACTGCTTAAACATATTTTGCTTTTTCCAAATTGATTTAAATTGTTGCAAGAGGGAACAAGGAAAACGATCTAAGTAGCCAAACTTGGATGACCAAGCAACTAGTCCTAACACAAAGAATCAAAATGCTGCCACCATACTTAGTAGATTCAACTAGAACAGTCTTAACATTGAGTCCTACAACACGCCTTGACAAAGCCTTCAATGAAGATTGTAACTCATTTATCTTAGCATCAAAAACACTTACCTTAACCTTTTCACCCTATAATTCAATTTCACACTTACCCATTTTTGACAGGAGAGACATTGGTATGTGGTTTAGCATGTTGAAATAATTCTAACTAGTACTACTTTGTTCTTAATAAAAAAATTAAAAAAAAAAAAAAAACTATAAGAAAAACATTTTCATGGGGATGATTATATATATAAGTAGAGTCAAGGTGAATCTTCTAAGGATAAACCTAATCTGTGGGCTAAAATAGTGGGAATGATAAAAATCTGGAGTAACCTCAAATCCCATGACTCATGTAATCACCAAAGGTAAATATCCAAAGTTTTTTATTATAAACTTATAGAATATATAGTTTTATTGATAAAAAGTTAAACACTATAAATATAAAATTTCTTCTAAAAAAAATAAATATAAATTTTCATTAAAAAAACTAAATATAAATGATTAATAAATTATTTATTTTTCCTTTTTCCCTCCTAAAATTTTTCTTTAATTAATTTATCTAAATTATGTTATTTTATAAAACGTATGATGTATTGTACGGTTCGTACTTTTTTTTTTTTTTTTGGTTGTGATAATCTTATAGTATTACTTATCATGATCTCTTCCTCCCTCTCACTTTTATCTTTTGATGAATTACTGTTTATCTCTTTAATTAAATAATACTATCTCTTTATTTATTTTTAATTATTTATTTATATAAGATAAAATCTTCTAAAAATTTGTATGATTGTTTAAACTTACATTTATTTACAATACATTTAATGAGAAAATATCTTCTTCTTTTTTAAAGAATCAAACATAGAAAAGATCTAATGGTAAAAGAAGTACATATATGGTACTACCTGTTTAAACTTTAAAGATCAGAAGGCTTATAATAAAATAAGTACTAATAAAAAAGTTTTAAACAAAAAAGAACATTATAAATCGAGTAATTATTCTGAATATGATTTTAGGATCCTCTAACTTTTTATTTTTCTTCTCCTTTTTATTTTTCTTTAAGAAATTTACAAAAGTTTTCCAACTTTTTCTATTTTAGGAGTTCTCTCTCCTTATAAAGCAAAGAGATAATGTTTTGATGGACAATAGATAAATTTGATTACAAAAAATAATGTACCTTAAAGATATGTGTTATAGATAATTAAGTTGTGTTTATTTTGTGATTTTTTCACGAAAGGAAATGTTCTGTTTATTATCCAATGCCTTTTTGTTAATCAATTATCCAATACTTTTTTTTATAAGTCTAATTGTTTTCAATTGAAAATTATCTTATATAATATAATTAATAACTCATATGATAAAAGCCAACTAAATAACATGCAACACACATATAGAAACTGTAGGGTCACGATTTTCAGCCTTGGCTTAAGATGTATGGGACCTTTGACCAGTGAGCCCGGTACAATGAATTTGTAGAGAATGGGTCAAAGAGCTAGGCTTTAGTGTATGGTCAACGGTTATCACAGTGTTCTTCACGATCAAGTTGAGATGGACTGAATGTTCCAGAAAGGATTGGTCCTCGGCATGGAATGAGGAGCTTTTCCTGGTGCCTCTGGTTTGTTGTTGGGAGGGGGGGGGGGTGTGGGGACAACAAACCAGAGGTACCAGGAAAAGCTCCTCATTCCATGCCGAGGACCAATCCTTTCTGGAAAACTCAGTCCATCTCAGCTTGATCGTGAAGAACACCGTGATAACCGTTGTCCATACACTAAAACCTAGCTCTTTGACCCACTCTCTACAAATTCATTGTACCGGGCTCACTAGTCAAAGGTCCCATACATCTTGGGCCAAGGCTGAAAAACTTGACTCTACAGAAACATTTTTCAATTTTTAAGGACCAAACTTTCGTTATAACTCTCTCAAAAAAGAAAAAGTATATGATTTGATTTTTTTTTTAAATAATTGATTTGGCCTTATATAAAGTCACCCAAAGGTAAATATTTTTTAATTATCAAAGGAGGAAGGCTAGTCCTAGCAACTAGAAGTCTCATTTAGGCTCATGTAAGGTATACATATTGCCCCACTTCATTATTATCAAAAAGATGAATATTTTATAATTAATTTGTTTGGTGTGTTTACTATCATGTTCACTGACCGCTTTATCCAAAAAATATAATAGTATGACATATTAATAAGCTGAAACTTGAAACTTGTGAATTGGTACATACTTTAAGTACTAAGTTGTACGAAAGAGGTGGGATTCAAGTGATATGTTTAATTGTAATGGTATCTTTTGTGGTATTTTATGTTTTTGGCTCAAACCACATTTCTTCCTATCCACTATTTATCAATAAATTTTTTTATCTTGAAAAGAGACTGCGAATTTGTATTTATGTAAAATTATAAATTTGTGCATGATTATATTCTTTTATGGTCAGTGTTTTTACCAACTTTAATTGAAACTTTTCACCAAGATTGGTTGCATATAGTTTGAGGGAAAAATATGTACTTATTTTTTGTTGTTGAATATCATTTAAATAATATTTATTTAATTTTCTATATTATAATTTTTTTAATTGAAGCCATTTTTCATATTTTTTGAAGAACAAAATTATTGGTTAATATTTTTTTTTTTTCGGAAACCAATTAATATTTTATATTTAAGTTTTGTTAACATCTACTTTTCAACTGATAATATAATTAAGGTCACCATTCATAGATTATTAAAAAATTATTTTAGGATGTCATTTTCATTTTTTTCATAATTATAGCATTTTTCTCTGATCTTTAATGTGGTGCTAGAGAGTGTTTCAATTTTCTTTTCAAAAAGTGTACAACATGACAGAATTTCCTACTATATTGATTGATTGAATATGTCTTTAAAGTCAATATTCTCAAAATTTGGATCCCAATGATAATTCTTGTAATAATGGATAAGATAATGGAGATTGTAATATCAAGGCTTAATATGTCATCAAAATCAATTACCTATGTACACTTGCACAAACTTGGAACAATGGATCATAGCCGTGACCTAAAGGGATCATGTAAGCAAACCAGATGAAAAAGAACATATTTTAGACCTTCATGGATTGTTTTTGTGAAGGTGTACAAAGTAGAACAAATAGTGGTGGAGCATTTCAACATTTAAGTAAGTGATTTAGGATTATGATGGTTGAGGACAAAAAATGAAAATGTGATAGCACAAAGACCATCCCTAAGATCTCTTTTAGAACATGCCTATCAGCGATTGAGGCAGTATCTTAAACGAAGTTTATCAAGCATCTCCGCATATTCAATTGGCATTGCCTTGCTACAAAATACTTCATCCCAAATCTTATGGAGATCTATTCAGAAAATGATTCAGTATTAATTAACAAAAGAACTAAACTTAATCCAAGGAAAATTTAAAAAACACTCATATAATATTATTTATTATATATTCTATTTTATTTAAATAATCACCTTCCATTCTTTTTTATTATTATTATCTTCAAGAGAGAGAATCTGACGAGACATGAGAGCAAGAGGAGAAATAAAATAAAATATTGAAATCCAATATGATCAATAGTGCTTAAGTATATATCCATGGTTAATCATGTAAATTTACATGACACTATTCATTTTTTATTTAATTATTTATTATTTCTTTTCGTATCTTAATGATGAAGGAAGATATGATGTATAATAATGGTTGTGTATGAGAAAATCGAAATAATTAAAAAAAATTAAGAAAATTTGATATTTTAATGAAATAGAAGTTTAAAATAGATAATATGATATGAGTATTTTTGAAAACTGGCTATGTAAAATAGAAAAGGTAAAATTTTGTGCTAAAATAAACATGAATTTGTACATGAGTTGATATGAATGTTAATCATGTATTTTTATATAACTTTGCATGGTCTAATATGTGTGCATTTTGAGGTTGGCTGGTTAAAATGTGATCCTTATTCTATTTTAAAAAAACACTAATGCGAATGCTTAGTATAGCAGCAATGTAAAATTACATACTTTTAAACTGATTGATGTGGGTGATTTTTGGGCTTAAATATGTAAAATTACCTCCTTATGCCATTTTACAAGAGCTCATTAACGATTCTAAGAGTGTTTGCATTAGCTAGTACAAAAATTTATGTATATTTAAGCATAAAAACTTATTTTTTATATTTTACATACTTTTCAAAACATTTTATATCGGATTATCTATTTTACACTACATTTCATTAAAATATCAAATTTTCTTGATTTTTAAAATTTTTTCTCTTTTTTTCATAACAACAATGAACATCTTTTATTTTCTTTTATCCTTAGGAATGGAAAGAAAGAATGCAAATGAACAGTTTCAGTATAAATTTACATAATTATTGTAGTAACCATTTATTTTTAAACAATTTTGTATGACACGATGTGAGTGAATTTTGAGTTAGTTTGCTAAAATGTGATTTTTTTCCCCCTATTATACAAGTTCTTACGAATGCTCTAATAATTTCTAAAACTTCTAAATAAACATTTTTTTTTTGAGAGATAGATCCAAGTTTTTTTGAAAACTTTTAGGACTACAAAATTTTTCATAACTGTAACTCTGTAAGTGTGATTAGGGAAAAAAATATATATGTATAGGTGATGGTTAACCATGTACATCCTGTCACGTAAATTATAAATTATAGTAAAAAAAATTGTGTTACTAGATAACTCAATTTTTTTTAAGAAATATAAATAAAGTAATAAAGTAATCCACCCATAGTGGAAATAAGGCAATACCAATATATTAGTTTTTGGCTCTTTGCACACACAGTCACCCTCCTCAGTTCACTCTCCGAAGTCCGAACCATACTCAAAAAGAAAAATCGATGCTTTTATTCCTCAAGAATGGCTCTCACTCTCATCAGAGCTCCCATTTTCTCTAAGCTCCATGTCCACACTACCACCACCTTCTACTCTCTCACCAAACCCATACCCATCACCATCTCTCGCTCCTTCTTCTTTGCAACCAACAAAGAGGACAAGAAGGACCCAAAAAGGGAGCCTACTGAGAAGGAACTAAAAGAGGTAGTGGGGTTCCTTGCTTGGGCAAAGACACCTGAGTCACTAGCATCCATGGAAGCTATAGCAGAAGGGAATAGAAACAATGGGTTGCAGATGCGTGAGATGAGAGAAATGTTGAAGAAGGCGAAGATATGCATGGAAGCAGTAATTGACAGTCAGAGGCAACAAAACGCAATGCTATGGAGGTTGTGGAAAAGCTTCGAGCCATTCGAGATGGTGGGCTTTTGCAGGTAGCCCATAGAGGAAGAAACAACGTTAAGAGACACAAAAGTTTCAAACTTTCTTCATAATTTGATGCGGGTACAAAAAAAAGTTTCAAACTTTAAAATTTGCTATTACTATGAAACAATGTTATCGATTGTGAAAAAAGTTGTGAAATTTTTGTGTGTTTTCTTGATGGTTAATATGTTTTTTTTTTTTTTTTTTTTCTAAGGGTTTAATGGTTGGCTAACTTGGCTTGGAATGTAAATGTGGGACCTACTTAGTTGCTTATGCAGTCCAATCTTTTGATGAGACTGTGTCTTATAAAGTGGAGGTCACTGATTCGAACATAGGATTTTTATAATCATGTGTTTGAAGATGTTTTATTTTGTATGTTGTTGGTTGTTGCCTTGTTGGAATGGTTATGATCAAAGTTCTTCTAATGCTTATTAGTACTTAATGGATGACATATGGCTTGGACTTGTTTTTGTTGGAAAATTCTATGTGGACTGGCTTGGTTCTTAATTTGAGCTGAGAATTAAAATAAGGATATTTTTGACCTGTTTTCATGACATGATTGGGTGATGGGTTCATACAAACTACAAAGTGATGGATTCATACGAAAGTAACATTGCTCCAATCAAAACAACGGTGGTGAAATTTTTTATCTCTAGCATTGCTCTTTTATGATTGGCTTGGACTATAAACATGGGATGCATTAAATTACACGTCTAGTAAAATCTATCAATGACAATGCCTCATGAAAGGGAGGCTACTAATTTGAATCGCTAGAATGGATGTTTAGGATTTTAGAATGATGTGCTCATAATGATTACAATCATAATTCTTGTAGTACTTACAAGTACTTATTAGATGATATATGACTTGTAAAACTGTTTGAGTTTGAAATTCTATTTGGAATGTGGACCACCTTAATTCTTATTTTGAACTCAAATGTGAAATTGTGTCACCTTTAGTTGAGTGCAATATGGAATGGTTTTTCCAATCACGGATGAGTTATTGTCTTTGTTTCCCCCTCTCACTCTTGGCAAATATACCTTAATCCCAAGGATATGTCTCAAATACATAAGTTTCAGCATAGAATCTTTAGTTCAACTCTTATTACTAACATCTAGCTTCTTTGCGATTACACTCAAGTTCTCAAAACTCCCCCCCCCCCCCCTCTCTCTCTCTCTCTCTCTCTCTCTATATATATATATATATATACCCCACAGCAAAAAAAGAAAAAGAAATAGGATGGAGATGCTAATCAGTAATTGAAGGAGTGATCAAAACTCAAAAGTTCAATGCTTTGGTTGGACTTAGAAGGATTCTAAAGCTAGTGGTGTTAAAGTGGCTAGGAAATATATTTGTTTTCCTAAAAATGAGGGAGCTGTCATAAGGTGTTTTCGGTATCTGTTTGTTAAGGCAAGTTCACTTTGGTTAGCTTGGGTTAAGAAGGTTTTCCCATTCCTCAGTCTTGTTCTTGGAGTTGGAGGAAAATCCTTCAATTGAGAGAAATGGTAAGGCATATGATTCATTTCGAAGTTGGATCAGGTGACTCTATATTTCTGTTAGGATTCCAGCTTGAGCATTGTAGAAGTAGTTGTTGATAGTAGTTGGTATGCTAAGCTGAACTCTTATGGTAAGCAGAATAGCTTTTTTGATAAGAGCAAGTGCTGAATATTGTGCAACTTAGAGGATAAGCTGAGATCACACATTCTTGTATTCCAGCATGTGCAGATTGTAATTCAGCATGTGAGAGATTAGAGTTGGTTAGCTGTTAGGATACTTCTAGTAGTTTGAAGCAGTTAGTTACTTGTTAGTATGCAATGTATAAAAGGTCCTGTATAGTAAATCAAGATAAATATCTTTTTTTGGATAATTAACAGGATTTTATTGCAAATGAAAATGATTACTTTTGTAAGGTTGAATTTTTTTTTGATAAACTTTGTAAGGTTGAATTTAATCAACCATCTTGTTGGCTTTATTCCGTGCCAAATTTGCTTGTATTTCAGTATTTAGTAACCCTGTATTTAGGTAGGTTTTGTTGTAAGGGGGATGAGTGAGATAGAGTGATTGAATGCTCAAGAGTGTGCAAGAAAACAGAGACTCGCGACTGGATCTCACGGGTGACTCGCGGTTGTAAGTCGCCAGATGCAGCATACGTGCCAAGCATGCCAGAAGTTAAACAGTCATGCTAGCTGGAGCACTACAGGACAAAATAGGACAACTGGCCATTCGGTTATCTTGCAATTGGATCTCGCGACTCAGTCAAGTCGCGAGGCCAAACCGCGAGCCATCCCTGTTTTGAAAAACCTGACGTTTCACATTCTTTTCTCACCCCAGTATAAATACCCCTCATACCCACAAATGAAAGAGAGCTTCCAGAGAGAATTTTGAGAGAGAAACCTTAGAGTAAAACAAGATTGATTCATCTACAATCTTTACATAAGAGTCTCTTCAAATTCCTCAACTCTCTTCCTCTCCATTGTCAAATCCTTGAGAGGCATTTTTACCAAAACATTTTCCTCACCATTTCTATTACTGTGAGAGGGCTGTTTGATGTTCTGGGAAGCAGTTAGGAAGGAACCAATTTACATTGGTTGATGCTATGGTCAAGTAGCGGAATCCGGAAAGCTAGAAAAGAAATAGGTTCGGCGCAACCTCGTTGGAGCAAGAAGCTTGGAGGGCTTAGGTGCGCTGGGTAGATTAGGCTTAGAGGGTCTATTGCTGTCCATGTATCTCAACTACATTTTCTAGTAGATTGTTTACTGGTTGGAGGCCGGCGGAGAGATTTTACGCCGAGGGCTTCGATTTCCTCTTCGATAACACATCGCCTGTTTTCCTTGTGTTTGCATCTTCCTTCTCTTTTATCTTTGCCTTTTATTATCTGCTGTGGGTTGTGATTTTAATTTGGCTTAAATAGTTTTCCAATTCTGTTTTATAGCTTTTGTTCATTTTCCGCACACTAGTTGCTTGACATAAAGCTTGAATTGGTCCATTGCTTTTTCATTAAGAACCAAGTAGGTTCTTAACAATTTATTTGGCAAGACTCTTGGCATTCTTTAGGGCCCATTTATGAGAAGTTTGGGCAAAGGCTTTATATGATTTGGTTATTGGTATTAATGTTAGGAGTTTCAGAGTTAAAGTAGAATGGCTCGTGTAAGGATACTTGGGAGATGCTAGGAGTCTGATGCTCTCATCTGAATTCTAAATTGCTTGCGCATAGGGATGTCCTACTCTTTGAGTGCAGCTTCCCTAGTCAAGTGTGGAGGAAGATTTCAGGTGATTGCCTAGCTGATACTTGTATCAAATGTAGGGATGGGATGTTGGATTGGATTATTAGTTTGAATGGTGAGGGTTTCAGAATTATTCTCAGTTGTTTAGCTAGGGATGTCTCTATCTATTATCTTTGGATGGAGAGGAATGCTAGTGTTTGGAAAAAGTGAAAGGAATGAGGAAGCACTGATCCACAAGATTAAAAAGGCTGTGAGGTTTAAGTTGGCTGTCTAGCTCAAAGAAAGTCTCTTGTTCTGCTTTGAATAGAAACCTGTGCTACTTTTAGAGGCTTCCTAACTTTGTTCATGAGGGGCTTAGTTAAAAAAATAAGTGTGTTTTTTTTTTTTTTTTTTTTTTGGGCTGGGAAATAAACATTTTAGGACTGAATCCATACTTACTAGGCTACATCTTTCCATAAGGGCATAAGGCATTTGACAAACCTCAAAGGCTGGTTATATATGGACAAATTATCAGCAGACTTTGACAAAATTGACTTCTTTTCAACCTCATTGGCTACTAGCTATTACTTTTCGGGACATCAAAGAGTCGATTTGCTAAGAGGGAGGGAAAAGATGGTCTATTGATGCTTGCCCCTATTCTTGCCGTATTTTCTCTCTTTGTTTTACCACTTTCTTTCTTTCTCTCCGTTCTTTCTTTACCCTTAGTTTTTTATTACTCTCCTACCGTGTGTTGTTCCCCATTTGTGATCTTTCCTTTTCCTGGGTCCCTCTCTCTGGACGCTTACTACTCTCTTACCATAGGTTTTCCTCCCTTAAGTGCTTCCCTCCATTGGGTCTCTCCCTTTCGGTGTTTTTCTCTCTTTCCCTGTTTTTCCTTTTCTTCCTCTGTTTTTTCCTTCTCCATTATGTCTCTTTTTTCTGCCTGGTTACCTTCCTTTTATAGCAAACTGATTCGATGAGATTTCTCCCTTTTACCCCTAGGGCTTCACCAACTATTTTTGGTTTGTTGTGGGCATCCTTTCAAGATTACCCACTCACCCATTGGTTACCCAGACCACTGCCATTGTTTAGTTCATGTCTGCTGCACCACTACCTATTTCACGATAAAATTCCCTTTTGTTTGTTCCTGCTGTATACCTCTACCTCACTACCTAGCTCTATGGCATACATCAGATGGTCTCAACCATTTATTACTTCTTTTAGGTAAGATACCATCCCAGCTAGATATATTCCCCAAAAGAAGTCATGGCAGGAAACCAAATATAGACCCCCTTTTCCCCCCACCACCAAACCACGCCCTTTGAATCCCCTTGACCGTGGGCTCACCTCCCTTGTATTGGCTGAGTACAGGTTGGTGGTGCCCCAGCCCTTCTGTGCTTGCTCTGCTATCTTCTGTGTTTGCCTCCCACGCCATTTCTACCGTAGATTAACTTTGTTTGGTTTGCTACGTGTTTTGTCTTATTTCTTCACGCGTTTCCTGCTAGTTTGTCATTTTCCTTTGGTTTGGCTTTTCTTTCATTCATGTGATACCTACTGTTGACACTTCCTACTGTTCTTTGTTTCTTTTCATCATGCTTCTTCATATTAGTTTTCACGTCTATCCTTTTGTACAAAAGAATTTAGGCCTTTGTGGGCCAGATAATGTTGATTGGATCAAAAGGGTCTTGGGCCCAATTTGTCTTTGTCTGCCTAAGTCATTCTGCCAGGAAACTGTATTCTGCAGCAGATTTGTATTCTGTGGTAGATTTGCATTTTGCTATAGATTGTTTTCCCTTGCATTTCTTTCTTTGGACCTCTCTTGCTCTTTGGTCTTCTTGGTGGGCCTTTGGGCCTTGCTTTTTCATTGGGCTTTCTTCCTCATGGGCTTTTGGATATGGATTTGTAAAAATAAGCATCAACATTGATATAAGTCTATTGATAAAAAAATTTATAGTTTTTCACAATTATTGTTAAGGCATACTTCGATGAGTGTGTAATCAAAGTGATATCAGTGATAAATCCAAATAAAATTTATGATATATCAATCATTAATAAATTATGAAAAAAGTAAAAATTTTCAATCTCTCTAATATTTGTTGTCTAAAATCTTCTGGAGTTCTTATGTAACTTTATTATACAGTTTCTAACATCTTACTCTTTGAGTGTTGATTCCTCATTTGATTTTTTCCCCTAAGTAATTAAAGAGAAGGAGATTCAATAGATTCCCCCCCCCCCCCTAAGTAATTAAGGAAAAGGAGGAGGAGGGGATTATAAGAAAGTATTATAGGTATAAGTCCCAAGGCAATTTTGATTTTCCAATTATATTCAACTCATGACCGTATTAATCAATAACCAAAAAGTTGTATATTTTTCAAGGATAAATATATAAATTAAACTATATGGTTAATTACTATCTTTAGAATAATGTGGTTCATGTCAAGAGTCTTGTAATTCAATTAGCACCTCATGATGATCCAATGAAGAAGTCCAAGGTTCAAACCCCCTCCCTTGATGTTATTGAATAATAATAATAATAATAAATACATATAAAAAAAAATAAATAAATAAAAAAAGAAGAAGAAGAAGAAGAAGAAGCAACTTAAGGTATTTAAATTTTAGCTTTAACCCCACAGGACACCCAAGTCATGGGCTCTCTAAGTCTAGGATGTGATGTAAATTTGGAAATCCCAATTTCAATCCATCACATTACTTATTTATAAGGTTTCCTTGGTGTTTTATAGGGAGGGACCAGAACAGTTTAGCTAAACACCAAGATAACTTTTTATTTTTTATTTTTATATATATATTAAAAAAATATTTATTCCAAAATAAATGGATGAGATTTTAGAAAGTTTTTTTTTTTTTTTTTTTTTTTTTGGAGAGAAATTTTATAAAGGTTAATGAATTTAAAACTTACTATCTATTGACACCAACTAGCCGTAAACCCGCGCAATGCGCGGGAAATTTTGATGTTGTTTTTATTTGATTATTATTTATTTTGAGAGATGCTACGTCCATAACATTTTTACAACAAATCACAGGTGGTTAGTTGTTATTGGTTCAAATTTGAAACTAATACTAAGATTACTTTTTTGTCCCGATAATAACAACCAGTAACAACCTGTCACCTAGGATTTGTTGTAAAAATATTGTGAACATATCATTTCTCTTTTTCTAATGGAGTATAATTGATGAGTAATGCTATAACCACAAATTATTTTATAATATTTTTACAAAACATTGATGTAGCCAATCTCTTATTAGTTGTCATCTAGACTTATCATTAATATCACTTTTTTATTTACTAATAATCACTCACCATATCAGTAGTTTGTAAATTTTTTTATAAAATAATTTGTATCTCTAGCATTATTCATAATTGATATAATGTAATATATATTTTGTAAGCTAAGCAATTAATAATTGTTAACTTGCATAATAAATAGCTTGCTTTTATAAACTCCATTTAGAAACAGTTTACTTTTTATAAAATGCAAACTTATTCAAGACAAAACTATTTATAAATGTCCATTTTTTTAACCTGAATTGTTCTAGGAAAGAGAAATGACACCATGGTCAAAGCTACATTTAGATGTGTACATTTGAACATGATTTAGTTTGCAATTTATCATACAGTCTATGCTTTTGTAAAAAAGTTATGTAAATTATCTAAATATCTAGGTCATACATATGCTTATATCTTAAATCTGGTTCGACACCAACATTTGTTTTTGTGATACCATGGGATAATGAAGAATCGCTTCATTATGCTGAGTACTGATTGAAATATCATCTTAATTTCTAAAAAATCACATAATTGGAGTATCATACATGTGCAATACGGAAATGGCAACTCTTAGTGGGCTAATTTTCCCGGAAAATTTTTAACTATATGCCAAATTCCCATCTCACAGAGAAGTCAGAGGGAAAAAAAATGAAACACTTATGAGCAAAAAAATTTTTATATTTTACTCATTGCTTATTGAAATTTAGTTACATGGACATTGATTGATTTTAAGAAAATCATGGTTCTTCCAAAGCAAATTTACTACTCTTGTTCTCTAAAGATTCATTTAATAGCTTTGGAGCCGCCTACCTCTTCAAGGTATTTGGCTTTCACCCAAAGCACAAAAACCTGTGATCATAGAAAAAGAACCTAGCAACTTAGCAAGTTGAAGACAAACATTTCTTTTATTACATAAAAGGAAAATGGTTACATTGATTGTGAATAGAGAGTTGGACATTGTTGAGAAGAGGGGACCTCTTTGTGATGCACCAAGCCTAAACAAAAAAGTTAAACTACAGATCCAATTCAACATTTGTAAGAAAAATTTCAAGTAATCAAAATGTGTACATTACAAAGAGTCATTGGAAAACATCCAAGTAAGAAGTATGGCCATGAAAAACTTATTCCTTGCTTCACATCAAAATTCCTACCAAAAAAAAAAAACACCAAAATAGTTATATGCATATACCATTTTTCTGAGTCATAGCCCGAGAGAAATGTAGTATTGAATGATTTGCTAATGCTAAAGATCGTCCCTATCATCTTGGAAATACTTCTTGAGCTTCATATATTAACCTTCTCCATTCTAATCAATTTAAAGAGTTTTTTTAAAACATTTAAAATGTTTATATAATTGAATATAAAGAGACACACAAAAGAAATATGCATAAACATTGACATTTTATAAAATAAATCAACATGGTCTAGTTGCTTTCCTATTTTATCTATCTATGTTATTTTTATCACATTTTTTAATATTCCAAATGAATCAGGAATTGAACAATAATATATCATGCCGTGAGCCTTGTAAAACAATAATAATATATTTTGAAAGACCCATTACACAAAAAGCCACTTACAAATGCTTTACACTTGCATCCTCTATATTACCGCAACACTTTCCTATGTCCAGCAGCGAGCAATTATAGAGTTTTTTATAACGTTAAAATCAAACATTTAATCTTTTGCATAATGGGAGAAAATGCAATTTGTACCAAACAAACCAATAAAGTTGGAGGGGAAAACAGAAAAGGCAAAACTCACCTCAAAGGGACTTTCCAACTCTGCTTGTACTTTGGTGACTTCTGCAAGGGTGGAGAGAGAATTGGAAATCTATATATAAATAAAAAAAAAACAAATGAATGGGTTTTAATTCCAAAGGGGCAGGCATTGAAGGTTTTGATAAGGAGAGGAAGAGCCAAAAAGATAGAGTTAAAGGAGGGCCAAAATGATGAATGTGATTTAATGGGAAAGTAAATAAAGGGAGAATTGTTAACCATTTTGTGTTTTGATAAGGAGATGAGAAGTCTTGTGAGTGGATGGATAATATGTAATACGTGGGACACTTGAATAGAGTTAATAGAGAGTTGAAGTAATAAATGAGGAAGGAGAATTTATTGGAAATATTAGAGGGAAATATTGAATAATTGTAATTGATTAAAGCAAATTTGGTGGAAAAAAAGGGAGAAGAAGAAATAGATAAAAGCTAAATGCAAATCACTCTAATAGAGTGCCACATGACAGAACCTCATGCTCTCCCGCATGAGATCTCTGCTTATATATATATATATATATATATATAGATTTATTATGACTTATTGTTAGTTATTTTTTGTTCGTGGGTGGAGACTAAAGTATTTATATAAATTTTGAAATTTGAAGAATCACAAAAAATAAAAATAAAAAAATAAATTTAAGGATTTTTTAGAAGAAAAAATTGAGGTTAAAAAGAATACAGGTTAAAAAAATTGATGCATGTAAGCTTAACTTAAAAAAATAAAAAATAAAAAATAAATAAAACTGTACATAAATAAATTAAAGAAAACCATTTGACACAGGCACACAAAAATTGATAGTTTATAGTCCCCAAGAATGGCTCTCTCACCAAAGCTTCCATCTTTTCCAAGCTCCATGTCTGCACTACCCACTACTCTCTCACCAAACCCATGCCCACCACCATCTCTCGCTCCTTCTTCTTCTTCAACTTCTCTAAAAACAACAACAATGAAAAGCCACTGGAAAACCAAGATGACCCAAAAAACGAACTTTCAAAACCAAAAGGCAGAGAGCTTACTGAGGAGGAAGAAGAAGAGCTGAGAGCCATGGAAGCTGTAGTAGAAGAGCAGGAAGAATTTGGGCTAGAATGTGTTAAAGTTAGAGAATTGATGAAGGAAACATTAGTACTTATGGATGAATACATAGAGGGGACAGATGAAGTACAACGCAATGTTGAAAACGCTGTGGAATGGCTTCGAGCATTTCATGATGATGGGCCTAAAGCAAGTAGCCCATAGAGGAAGAAACAACATGTTAGAGACACTAAAAAGTTTCAAGCTTTTTTCATTATTTTCATATGGGTCTATTGTCACTTTGATTAGTGTCACTCTATGGGGTGATGAAAAGAGTTATGAAGTTTTTTGTGTGTTACTCTGTAATCTGTATGTTTTATTTTGAGGGTTTTGATGGTTGGCTAATAACTTAGTTTGGAATATAAACATGGAAACTACTTAGATGCATATATTATGTGTAGTCTAATCTTTTGATGAGACCACGCCTTATAAAGCGGAGGTCATTAATTTGAATGGTTGGATTTTAGAATCTTTTGTTTAATGGAGTTTATTTAGATGATGCTGCATTGTTGGAATGGTTAAAATCTAGGTTCTTGTGATGCTTATTAGTACTTACTGAATGACATATGGCTTGGAATTGTTTGAGCTTAAAATTTTTAGTTTGAACTCAGACTCAAAATAAGGGTCTTTTTGTAACTCTCTTCATGACATAATTGTTGCAATTTAAAAATGATGTTATTAGAGGGTTCATACAAAAGTGACATTGCCTCAATCACAACTAGCTAGGTGGTAAGTAGTGAAAATGGTTGTGCAATTTTTTATCTCTAGGGTTACTCTTTGATGGTTGGCTTGGAATATAAACATCGGACACATTTAACTACATGGCTAGTACAATCTATTGACAACCACATCTCATGAAAAGGGAGGTCACTTTGAATTGTTCGAATGAATGTTTGGGATTTTAGAATGATGTGTTTAAACTCTACAGGAGTTTTATTTAGATGTTGTTGCTTTGTTGGAATGACTATGATCAAAGTTCTTGCAATGCTTATAAGTTCTTAGTAGATGACATATTGCTTAAAATTGTTTGAATTTGAATACTCTATGTAGAGTGGCTTGATTCTTGTTATGAAATCATGGCACTTTGAGTTGAGTTCAATATAGTATGTTTTTGTACAATTGTGGAAGACTTGTCTTTTTTACCTCACTCTCACTCTTGGCAAATATACATCTGAGATAATTCCATGGAATTGTTTCAAACACATAATTTCTCACCAAAAAACCCTTTAGTTCAAGTGTTCAACTCTCATTACTAACATCAAGCTTCTTTGAGGTGACACTCAAGTTTTCAAAATGGTCTAGACCGCGCTCGCACACACACACACCTTTTTTAAAATGGTATATAGTTTGTAAAATCAAGATGAGAAGTTGGACTTTGGAGAAGGAGCCCTACAGCAAAAGAAGAAAAAGAAATAGGAAGGCGAAGCTGGTCAGTAATTAAAGGAATTGAACAAAAGCTCAAAGCCCTTGATAGGACTGGAAAGGATTCTAAAGTTAGTGGAGTTAAGTGGCTTGGAAATCTATATGTTTCCTAAAACTGAGGGTGGCTTGGATGTGGTGAACTTAGATAATTGTAATAAGGCTGCTGTCTTGAGGCGTTTCTGATATCTGTTTGTTAAGAGCGGTTCACTTTTGTTAGTTTGGGTTAATAAGTTTTGATCAATGAGAGGATTGTATGGGTTGTTCCCATCCCTCAGTCCTGTTCTTGGAATTGGAGGCAAATCCTTCAATTGAGAGTGGTGGAAGGGCGTAAGATTCATTTCAAATTAGGATCAGGTGACTCCATATTTCTATGGCATGACTCTTGGCATCCATTAGGGCCCATGTTTGAGAAGTTTGGGCCGAGGGCGTTATATGATTTAGCCAGTGGTATTATAAGTTTCAGAGTTAATATAGAGTGGCTCATGGAAGCTGCTCCTTGCAAAATATAATGCTCTCATTAAAATACAGAATTGCTGGCTCATTCTTAATCTGGTTGAAGCTGACGACCTGTGTATTCCTTTCAATAATGGTATTCATTCATGGGTCATGGAAGGATACTTGGGAGATGATAGGAGTAAAGAAGCCTTAGGCTGTATGGTGGAAAGCAGAGTGGTTCAAAAGAGAAGTTCATAAGTTTTCTTTTATTTGCTAATCAGCAATAGAAACAGGCTTGCTACTTAGGATAGATTGTTATCTTGGGGTTGGACTGGAGACTTCTTCATCCATTCTTGCATAAGCATAAGCAAGATTGAGGATAGGAGTCACCTCTTTTTTGAGTGCAGGTGCTGCTTCGCTAGTCAAGTGTGGAGGGAGATTTCAGGTGATTGCCTGACTGATGCTTTTTATCAATGGTTAGGATGGGGTGTTGGACTAGATTATTAGACGTATTTGTGTAAAGGGTGAAAATTTCAGAGTTATTCTCAGTTGTTTAGCTTGGAATGCCTCTGTCTGTTATCTTTGGTTGGAGAAGGAATGCCATAATGTTTGGCAAAAATGCAAGGAATGAGGAAGCACTGATATATATACCTGATTAAAAAGGCTGACGATTAAGTTGGCTAGCTACTTTGCTAGCTCAAAGAAAGCCCCTTCTGCTTTGAGTAGAAAATTATTCATGAGGGGCTTAGTTTAAAAAGGTTTTTTTTTTTTTTTTTGGAATAGAATCATTTCAGAACAGTAACCAAATTCACAAGGCTACATCTTTTCATAAGGCGTTTGACAACCTCAAAGGCAGGCTAGATATAGATAAAATACCAGCAGTGTTTTTCAAAATTGACCACTTTGCAAGCTCATGAGCTGCACTGTTTGCAGCTCTTCTTGTCCGCTAAAAATACAAAGTTCAAACTCTGATTTTAGCTCTTTGATATCCTCAATATTGGTGCAATCTCCCATCCAGGTTCATGGTTTAGTTTTGTCAACGCATCCATGCAATGTTTCGATTCTCCTGCATTAATTACCTGCTTATAACCTTCCTGCTTTGCAATGAGGACTATAATCCTCACTGCCTTTGCCTAAGCAACTTCAGGCTTCCCTGCCTAAACTTTTACAATCTCTCTCTCTCTTTCTCTCTCTCTCTCTCTCTATATATATATATATATATATTCTTTTGGTGGATTTTTAGTTCTTTATTAATTTAGGTTGATGAATTTTTATGTTTAACTATACTTTGGATTGATACGAGTATTTTAATTTGTTATCTTTTTTATTTTATTTTCTTTGATTATTAGATGTTATCCTATGACATTATATAATGATATAATGTTATTTTATTACATAGCATGACTTGGATAATTTAATTTTTACAACTATATATTTTCTTTTGAATATTCTTCTACTCATATTCTTTTATATAATTTTGCTATTTCTCTCACATTCTCTCTCTTGTGGTGTGTTTTTTGAGTTCCTCATCACATGTACTTTCTCTTCCTCTTATCGTTTTGGTTTGAATTAATTCTTAGATATTTTGAAAATGAGAATTTGAGTTTATATTAAAATACAATTTGCATGACTATGCAATTGAATTTATCTATCATTTATTTGAGTAATATCAATTGTAAATTTGTGGTGAAGTTTGATTATTATGATAATCTCTTTAAAAGAATGAGAAATTTAAATAATTAATTTAAAACATAAAAAAGTTTTAGTTGTAGGAAAAAAAAACATAACACACTTTACAAAAGTTTGAAGAATATAGATCACTTGAAAAAAGAATAATATCAACCAAATACACCTAAATTTTTTCCCCAAAAAAAAAAAAAATCTTAAAATAATAGAATGATATATTTGTAGAGATAGAGAGATGGAAAATAATTTTAGATAGGTCAATCTTCAAGGAGAACAAATTAACTCCTGTACATTTTAGAGAATAAATCATACATTATACACACTAACAAAATTTGCATTTGTTTATTGTGCTACAAACTTTGACAATAATACTTGTGTTGGGGAACTAAAAAATACAATACCAAAACGTATTAACCCAAATAGAGTTATAAAAAAACACAATGATATCAATCTAAAGTATATACGCAAGAAACAAAAAAATAAAATAAAAAATCAAGAGAAAAAAAAAATCATTTTTTACAAGAGAATGTGAGAGATAATAACAAATTTATTGAAAATTAGATGAGAAGAAAAAGAGTTAAAAAATATAGTCATACTCATGTTATGTAATAGAATATAACTATATTAGTATATACTATATTTATAATGCAATAGGAGAATGTATGATTTATTCTCTAGAAACCTAGTCATTACGAGGGAGCACGCAATGAGAAATGCAAGATGGACTAGACCAGAGCAAAGAGTCATCAAGATAAATTGTGATGCTGCAGTCAATCAAAACAAGTCTTATGTGGCTATTGTGGCGAGAGAGTGGGGAGGCTATTCAGAAGCAAAACAGAGATGATACAATTAGGCTAGCGCATCTCTCACAAAATATAAATTTTAACTAGGTTCCAAGAGAAGCAAATAATGCGGCCCACTACTTAGCAACCTGGTCTTTATCAAACATGCTGGCTGGTTCTTTTGTTTTGGGCTCTACCCCTCAAGTGTTCTCTGATGTAGTTATAGACGAGCATGTTTAATTGGATATTTAGTGTAGTTTGTATAGTTTCTGCTTCAATAAAATCTTCTTGATTTTCATCCAAAAAAAAAAAAGTGTAACGAAACGTAAAAAACGAAGAACAAAAGGAAGCTAGAAGGACCAGAGGCGAAGAAGAAGATCTGTGTCTGCAATGAAGAAAGAAGAAGATCTGCGATGGGCTGGGATTGTTCTTCAGGTGACCATACTGGGTTCATTAGTTTATTTACTACGAGTATTGTTTTATTAACGTTAGAATTTGTTATTTGCTATTGTTGTTATTATCTTTTATTTATTGTGACGTTAGAGATTGTTTTTCCTTTTTAGTTGTTAGAGTCCTAATAAATTGTAGTTGAGTCATTGTAGCTCACGTAATGGGCAGTTCCTTGTTTTTAGATTGTAAACTACGTGGGAGTCCTAAATTTTTTGTTAAAAAAATATGTATACGACTATTACACATTAGTATATTACTGAGTTTCAGCTAGCCGAGCCAAAGAAGAAAAAAATAAGAACGATGTAAGGAGGCAGAAGTTATGATTCTCTCCCATATGAAATCATCCTCCATATACTCTCACTGCTTCCACTGGATTGTGTGTTCAGATTGAAGTGCGTGTGCAAAGCATGGTCTGTGTTAATCAGTGAATTTGGAGCTTTACACTTAAAGCGCTTAAGGGAAACATCTCTTGGGATCATCTGCTAGTGCTTGCACATCCATCATAATTCTCGTGACTGCAAGATTTCCTTTGAAATACGTTCTTTACAAGTAGGAGGTGGCTTTAAGACTTTCTTGGAAAAAGACTTATATACATCTAACATCTATCCACAGTTCCGGAGAATAGGCCATGTATATTCCTTGGATGGTTTGATCTGCTTGAGCGATGGCCAAGTTTTTGATGTATTTAATCCCACCACAGGAGAGTTTGTTAGTCTCCCAGTACTATATAATGATTGTATTTTTCAGATTCGCAAAGGAGGTCTATTATAGTATTTGGATTTGGATATTTTCCTCTACAAAGCAATACAATGTTTTGAGCCTCTATTCTGAATTCATGGCTGCAATAATAACCGTGTCATTCAAATTCATCGTGGAGGATTATCTTTATCGACATCCCAACGTCCTACCATCTATATATATATATAAAACCGAAGCCTCTGCTGGCACCACAATTTTCCACGTCAGCATAATATTTAAAAAATAAAAAAACCACAATTTTCCACGTCAGCATAATATTTAAAAAATAAAAATAAAAACATTATAACTCCTCAAAACCCTAGCAACCTTACCCCTCTCTCAAGTTAAGAAATATAAAGCCACAGTTTCTGCAAACTCTCTTTCTCTCCAGCACAATTTTCCACGTTAGCACAATATTTTAAAAAAAATAAAAATAAAAACATTATAACTCCTCAAAACCCTAGCAACTTTACCCCTCTCTCAAGTTAAGAAATATAAAGTCACATTTTCTGCAAACTCTCTCTCTACAGACGCAGGAAGCCCTAAACGCACGATATAGCATTCAAGGTTAGTTTTGTTTATATATTAATTAATATATAGTACTTTGTTCACCATTGAATACTCATATAATCAATTTCCAATTCAATGTTCAAGAACCAAAATTCTAACTGTGCTATCATAAAATATTATTATTAGTATAAATTTTATGGAGTTGTGGTGTTTAGGAATTAAACCAAAATTCTTTTAAATTATCTATAATATTTTGTCCTCCAAAAATTTTCTCTCTTTAATTTTAGTATATTGTGTTTCTTAAGTTATAGAGAGATTTTCTTTAGTTTCTGCAAACTCTCTCTCTCCAGATGTAGGAAGCCCTAAACGCACAGTATAGCATTCAAGATCTACAACGCACGGTATACATTTAGGTATTAGTTAGAATTGTTTTCAAATTATTGTACCAATAAAAGTGAATATGTATAAATTTTGTTTAACTATCCTGTGCATCGCACGGGTTAGCGACTAGTTTTTCTAATAACGAAACATTCTGTATTAATGGCAATCTATACTGGTTAGATTATCATCACATTGCAGCATTTAATGTCAGTGATGAAACATTCCAAGAAATCAGTCTACCTCCACAAGTTGACACACACGACCTTTCGAAGATTTTGCATTTGGCAGAACATGAAGAAGGGAGGTTGTGTTTAGTTGACTTCATCCAACGCAATGAGGAATATTATTTGGATTTAGACATATATATCATGCTGGAGAATCATCAATGGGAATTTCGATTTAGAGTCTTTTTTGAGGATTTCCAACAATATGGTGTTTATGACTCATATCCAAAATGTGTATCATGCCTCAAGATAGGGAAAATACTAGTATATTCACACACTGTAAAAAAAAAAATGGTATTTATATGATATCAAAAGCAAAGCTCTTGAACTTGTTGATCTCAAAAGCTCTACTCTTGATATTATAGATGTTAGTCTTTTTGAGGAAAAGTTCACCCCTATATGTAGGAGCTAAGCATGTATACATCCTCTCAAGTCCCCAAAACCAAACTATTTTGTCATTCAATATTTATATATAAAACAATAAGGTAGAATGCCCAATGTGAGAAAATGAATCCATATTTGCTTCCCCCAATATTTCAGTAAATTGTGCTGAATAATCATGATAGAAAATAATTTTTATTTATTTGTTTATTATTTTTGGGTGTGCTTATGGTCTCAAAAAAGTAACACTCGAAAAGAATCTTTGTAGTTTCAAAACAACTTGAGACATGCTCTTTTCGAGATTACAAGATGAGAGATAGAAAATTAAGAATATTTCAATCTGGTACAAATAAGTAAAAGGCATTGGTTTTCCCATTGTTTTTTATGAAATCAAAATGTCTTGATTTGGTTTTCAATTATATCAAAGTGAATACCAAATATATATATTGATAAATGAAAGCGAATTATACTTTCTGACATAAACAAGAAGTCCTCTTGTATTCTTTTTATCTTTTTTCTTTGTTGCTAATTTGATATTTTATCACAAGAAGGGTGGGGGATTTTATCCTCTCATATTCAAGAACAGCTCCTAATGGCGAACTAAAAGTTAATTTAGTATAATAATAAAAAATCCATAGTTTTTTCATTGGGACACATAACACTTAAAACCTCATACTTTTAAATGAGACACCTTAAAACCACATATTTTTATAAATGTACATCTCATGTGTGAGGGTTGAGTTTGTTTAAGTATATTTAAGAAAGTCTAAGGCTTAAAACATCCCATTTTAGAAATATATGATTTTTTTTTTTTGAGAAAATAAAAATATAAGATTAAATGTATACCAATGATAAACTATATATATTATCCAAAAGATTTGGTTATTGGCACAGAAGGAAATTGAATTGTATTGGAATAATTAATTTGTGACTTATGAAACAACCAGTTCCACCAATGATATAAATACCATTCATCATTCAGCAATAAATCAATCAATAAGGTGTAGAGATATATATATATATATATATATATATATATATTATATTTTTTGATACAAGATGAAAATTCTACTCTAATCTAATCTAAGTGTATATGTGTGTGAAAGCTCACTCTTGGAGACTTGAACCCTGGCCCTTACCCCCCACACCCCACAAGAACTTATACTTGTGGAGTGACCATCGCACCAAGGGTGTGCGGTGGTAATAAGGTGTAGATATATACTAGAATAACTACAACATCTTTTCTTTCTTTTATTAAGTCAACAATTTGTCTTTTCTTTTAATAAGACTCCTCGAGGAATTGTGGGTCTTATTTCATTTTATTTGGTTTAGAGTTTTTGTTTAATAAAATTTATCTTTTTAACTTTCCTTCTTTCTCAAGTTAGATAAGGATTTCTTCTTAATATATTTCGTCTATATTTTATGATTCTTCTTTTAAAATGAAAACAACTCTATTAAAAAAAAATAAAACTTACCTAATCACAAAGAAAAAAAATCCTTGACAATATAAGATCTTTTCTTCCCTACCTATACGTAGCTTCTCTTCTTGTAGACAAGTCTAAAACCCTAAACCCTAATAAGAAAAACAAAGAAATCCCTTTTGACACTTCAATGGCGCTAGCTTCCTTCTCCTCTAACCTCCATGTCCTCCAAAATAGCTCCTATGCTCGCACTATGGCCATGCCCACCACTTGATTAATCTTGAACTCTTTCTCCATCACCACCACCACTACTACCACCACAAGTGAGATCTCCAATATAAACAAAGATGAAAAACACATTGTACATGATCAAACTTCCATAGAATTATTATGAAATCATCCTAGTAGATAATAATACATAATTAGATTATGTAGAGACAATGTTGGACAAAAAAAAAAAAAAACTATTTGAAGATGCAAAGTGGGCTGATGTGTAGATGTAGTAAAAAGAAAGTAATTAATGATGATTGGAAAGATACCACGAGAGTAGTAATTAATGATGATTTGAAGGTAAATTGATGTATTTGAGATGGGATGGAATGAAGAGTTGTGGATAGATATATACAAAGGAGTAGAAGTGCAAGAAGTAAAAAATAGTGTAAACATATTTTTAAAAAAAATAGTGTATAGAAATGCAAAATGAAGTGTATGAGATAGGCAAAAAGTCTAGAAATATTAAACCAAATTAAAGAAATAATATTCATTCTTTAATTAAAAAAGTCTTGAAACATTGAATTAAAGAAAACAAAAAGTCTTTATTGTTTAATTTGTTAGTATCTCTTGTATTAATATGAGTTGAGTTTAAATTACGCATTGATACATTACTCAATATTTTTTTATTTTATGCAAATTTTGATAAATCTACCGTCAGATTACATTATCTTTATATATTTTCTGTGTTTGCAAAATGTCAAGTTGATCAAAGATTAAGTCATGTCATCAATTAATTTTTTAAATTCAAGTTTTTGTAATTTAAAAAAATACATAAAATATGAATTTATAAATCAAATAGTAAACAACATTTGAATTGACATGAAAATTGTCATTCATGTTAAGAACATATAACAAATAATTCAACCACATGATTTTCAAAAATATAAATTTAATAACAAGTTATAGCCTTTTTCTCTTATCTTTAATGTGGCGCTAGAGAGTGTTTCAATTTTCTTTTCAAAAACTTTACCACATGAAAGAATTTCCTATTATATTGATTGATTGAACATGTCTTTAAAGTCAATATTCTCAAAATTTGGATCCCAACAATAATTCTTGTAATAATGGATAAGATAATGGAGATTGTAATATCAAGGCTTAATATGTCATCAAAATCAAACCAGATGAAAAAGAACATATTTCAGACCTTCATGGATTGTTCTTATGAAGTTCCACAAAGTAGACCAAATAGTGGTGGAGCATTTCAACATTTAAGTAAGTGATTTAGGATTATGATGGCTGAGGACAAAAAATGAAAATGTGATAGCACAAAGACCATCCCTAAGATCTCTTTTAGAATACGCCTGTCACCGGTTGAAGCAGTATCTTGAACGAAGTTTATCAAGCATCTCCGCATACTCAATTGGCATTGCCTCGCTACAAAATACTTCATCCCAAATCTTGTGGAGATCTGTTCAGAAAATGATTCAGTATTAACAAAAGAACTAAACTTAATCCAAGGAAAATTTAAACACCAGAATGCAGATCAGAAATTTACTTTAGTTTCACTCTTTTGCAACAAGGAATATAATTTTGTAGAGAATCAACAACAATGTGTATCTGATTATCCTATTAAGCACAATAGCCTTTAAATCCTCAGAAACTTTAGCTGCACAGACTCACTTGTCAATGAAAATCTCAGAGATTCTTAACCATATAAACTTCTCACCATATGTGTCCATTCTATTTATATTTCCACATAGAACACATACACATCTAAATATCTAATCAGATCAAGAATATGAGTACATTTATGCATTCATAGTTCAACAAAGATCAGCACCCTAGATGAATAGATTTTGAGATTTCCTAATATACCCAGTGGATGCTAACTCTTGCCATCTCAATAAGGTCAGAATCATATTTTTTTTACTGGACAAATTTAGAAGAGCACCCCCCCCTTTCCCCCTTCTCTCCTTATTCACATGCAGGGCAAAAAAAGGAGCTCAAGCTTTCGAGAAATTTGTATCCTAAAGGTTAATTATCAGAAAGGCAGTGACTTATTATTACCCATCCATGGTCTAAGATATATCCTGCAAGATTTTAACTTTGTTAGTCCTAGACTATGGCATAATTTGTATACATTAATATAGACTTTGGCCCTTAGCTGGAAGCCTGGAACTGACATAATTTCAGATATACCAACTCGTTTCTTGTACCTGCTGTTTCTACTGTACATTGGGGGTGGTCCAAAATAAAGCAAGTTTAGGAGAGCTAATGCCTGTCTAGTATGCAATGAAAGTGGGCTGAGAAGGGGACAGGGAGGCAAGGATTAAAAGGAAATGTAGATTAAGATTAGTTAAATATTGTCACAACTCACAAGCAAATGGTAACCATTATGGCCTCTTTAGCTGACCAATCCCCCAAACCAGTAATAAAAATCCTAGTCAGAAATACCAATAAAAAAGAAAATCCTACCCAGAAATCAGAAACAAAAGTGTTTGTCTCAAGTAACGGGAATTTTAAAATGGTTTCCAAATTACAGTCTGTCGATGATGCAAGAATGGAAGAGATGGTAGACCCCTGAAGTAAATAAGGAAAAGAAAAGGGGAGGGGGGGGGGGGGGGGGGGGGGGGGGGGGGGGTGTTGTTAAGTGACAGTCTAGTGGTAATGGCATCTTTTATGATGACCCATGTTTGTGGTTCAAACCCCACCTCCCCTCCCATACTATCTACCTATCAAAAAATAAGAAAAAGATGCTCAAGGTGGATTTCGTTTTCAGACCATTTAGCACTTTTCTAATTAATAGGAAAATTGTCTGACTAGAATAAGAAAACTTGCACCCTCAAAGGCCAAAATAAGCAGAACTGACGCACAAAGTTGATCATCTAATTAAAAAGTGGTGAGGAAGCATATATTTCAGCAAGGATTTCATAATTAACCTTAATGCTGTTCACTTTAGAACTCTGAATAGCAGCTAGACGAGAGCCATCAACTTCTTGTTCTTCTATTCTACTAACAGAATTCACTCTTTTGTTATCTCTTTCCTCCATAGATACAGATGCCCTCCCAAAAAACTGTTCAACATTGTCCTGTCAATGTAGTTTAAAAGGGACATAAAATGTGATCATACTACAAATATTATGTTTCAAAATAATGTCATACACTTTGGAAAAACAAAATCAAGCTATAAATCAAATATATAAGAAATAAAAGACACAACAAAACACACATCAAGGACCAACAAATCCTATTGTCCCATCTGTTTGATAGAAAAATACAATAAAACAGGAGAAACAATTAAGTTTTAGCCAGATAGGCTTTGTAACCTCTTTTCTTAGGGTTTCCTTTTTTTATTTTGGTTTGGGTGGGGGGAAGGGTTAAGAATCACTCCAATGGTCTACATATTCTTAAGCAATGTTTCCATCTGAAATAATCATTTGTTTACCTTATGTCTTTCAATCACATGTGGAGCTTAACCTACAGTGCTATGACAAGAACAAAAGATAATAAATATACTGAGTTACATTTATTTATGATAGCCAACAAAAAGCCAAGAAAGGAAGCAGCAATATATTAGACTCAAAGTTATATAACCATGAAATAATTCCATTCTGTACTTAATGGTCTTCCTCAGAGTAAGTTTCAATTAATTTGAACATAAACGTGCTATCAAATGCAGGAAGCAATCAAGTTGTGCTGGCTTCCCATTTTGCCTTATTAAATGAAACTTTTCATTCACATATTATGGCATTCAAAATTATGATTAAAGCTCTAATGGCTAATACCTTGGTGTGACCTTGAAAGGCAGACACTCCTGACCTCTGAATATTATTTGGTACTGGATGAACACTCTGTCCATTAACCTTGCTCCCTGAACTTACTACTTTCTGCATTCCTTGCCCAGAACTTCTTGGTGGTCCAGACACCTTCTGAAGAATCTCCTGGAAAAAGAATTAATTTATTTTAAGAACAATAATAGAATGTCATAAAAACGAGGAGTCAAAAACTAAAAGAAAATAAATATCTAGCTGAGGATACTATTTTAGTGGAAACTATACACCATCAGCTCAGAGAACATGAGAGCAGAATAAAACATCAACTTTCATTAATAATTCTAATCCCACTTCCCTTTTCGCTATCATCTCTAGATTCCATCAACATCTACTCTGCAAACAGAAGTCATTATACTGCCCAATATATCCAACTATCCAACTCATTAAAAATATCTAAGACATTCATGGCAACATACAAATTTCCATAGCATGTACAACTTTAGCTCATTACTAAAGAGCTGTTTCACTGCTGCTCTGCCAGTTTGGCAATTGCAAAAAAAGGACGCAAAAATGTCTATAAGAGCTCTACAATAAATATAAAAACAATTTTAAGTTGTGAAAAGGAAAATTGCAATAAAATCAGTTTCATATCAAGGGTCACTCACCTGGAAAATGAAAATACTGTCCTCTTGTTATAAAAAATGAACTCAAATGATTGTAAACTGACATTCAAAAACTTAATCCACTATGATTTCAATTATGACTTGACTATGTCCCCTACTAGTGATGTTATTGCTACATTATTTGCTATTTTAACGTGCGATCTTTTACTGTCACATCAATATTTAATGATAATGGATGCATGCAGAGATTACAACTCACGAATGTTGAAGCATAGGACCTGTTGAGATAAACAAACACAAAAGCCATTTAGTATTTAAACAGATTTCAGGATACCGATTATAAACAATCCTATCTCATATTCATAATGTCCAATCTAGCAAAATGACTCAGTGTGACAATATCATCGCATCGTATAATTATAACTCATAGTTCCCATTGTGCATCACATACACAAAGATTATGAGCTCTACAAGCAACTCATGTGCATATCCAAAAATATTGAGATTTTTAGAAAGAATGATCAAAGACAACAAATCAACTGGAAAACAAATCAAATGGAAAACAGAGTCCTTAGTTGAAGACATTCCAAGTAAGCTGTGCGGCAAGAATCCCAAGTCCCAACAAATTGCCAATCTTGCCTCAAATAGTTTCATGAACATATTTGGGTCTGAAATGACTGTTGCTGGTTAGAACTTTATGTTATTATCTTCAAATAAAATTTTCTTTTTTGTTGCATCCAAAAATAGTTGTGTCCAAAAAACAAAGTCCTTGAAGAAAAAAAAACATGATACCCTCTATTCCAAACAATGACAGACCTACCACCCTTAACTGTAAAGCATGCCCTGTTACAAAGAATGTTCCAACTTACCAGATTACAGAACCTGTCAAACAAACGAATTGGGAACAGGTTCCATGAATATGGGAAAGAACCTGCCTCTGCCTCATATAAGAACCTGTATCCAGACTTGATTTTATTCTGAAATACATTCCAACCACACAATGGAGATTCTTGCATGATTGAAATTGGATAATGTGAAACCTGGTCTACTTTAAATCAGAAACCTCCATACAGTGGCCATACACTGCTGCAGCTTTCTTTTAATTTTTCTGTACAATAAGTTTAGGCTCAAATATATATATATAGATAGATAGATAGATAGATAGATAGATATAATCCATTTCAATCTACCAAGAAAAAACATATCATTACATATTATTTCCTGCAGCAACTTTGCAACCGGACAGCAGTTGAAATCATAAATGAGATTTCATTGTGATAGTGAAAATGAATCACTAAATGAGATCTGATATGCTCTAGTGCAAGTATGCTGTTTACAAAATAAGTCCATCTAAATTCTGCACTAACTAATTCAAGCAACAAATACAACCATCCCTCATAGAAATATTCACAATACTTTGCTATGGTATAAACTGCATGAATCAAGTTAACATCATACAGCACAATGGTTGTGCAAACATAGTTTCGGACATCAGTTGCCAAGTTCACTTCTTTTTTCTTTTTCTTTTTTATTTATTTATTTTTATAAGTAAATGATTTTATTCCAAATAAGTACCTCATTAATAATACGAAACACTAGATAGCCTAAAGAATTGCAACCAAAGAATTCGATAGCATAATAATGTTAATTTTATTCCATTAAAATGAATTGAAAAACTGATAACAAATCAAAATCTAGACTAAATAACCAGATTTGCACCACCCCACATCTGTTATAAATAGCTCGTTTGACAAAGTTACTCTTGTTGATAAGTAATGATATGGGAACTGGCATAGTGGCCTTTTTTTGTAACTTTCAAGTGGGGGAGGTGATGTTTGAACCCAGGTTCTCCTCTTGAGAAAAACAGTAACGGCATTGAGCCACAAGGCTATTGGCATGACATAGTGACTCATGTCTTCAAACTTGGTTGGGTGATTTACTAGAATCTTCTAGTATGGCTGGAGGATCACTAGATATGCTTGCAGCTTCACATGCACCTCCTGCATTCAGTTCACTAAAACTCCTTTTCTTTGTTTTCATTAGCCCATTCTTTTCCTTTTTCATTCTCAATTTCTTTATTAGTATTGAGTCTCACCGTCTGGCAGGGGAAACAATGGAGGTTCCAGGCCACTCAATCAAGAAAATACCTTTTCAACCATCTCACTAATTTCCTTCCCCAGACCATTACTATCCAAAATTAGCTCCCAAATAGATTTAGAAACTTTCTCCAACACTGGAGCTCTGTATGAAATCGATACAAAATTATAAGTTACAGAAGCTTCAGTAGTCACAAGTGCCATAAAATTAGTATTGTCACACATTGGAAGCCCCTTCTAAACCATGACATTGTAACAAACCACACATGCTAGCAATGTGAGATGTTCTTACAGATCCATTTAGAGATCCCAGGTTCAGAGTAAAAAAAGTGGCAATTGACAAAGAAAGCTCTATCCTCATGTGCATTACTAAAGTTTGACAAAGAGTTGATTTAAGCTTTGAACCACCTAAGGTATGTACATACAGGGTATCTACCCACATGGATTCAGCCCATATACAGGGTATCTGCCCAAAATTGCTAAACCCACTTTCAAGTTTCATTCATTATCTATCCTTATTTAGCATCCATTTGGAACCCCATTTTGGAGAAGATGGAGAAGAAGCTGGCTGGTTGGAAGCGTCTATATTTGTCTAAGGGTGGTAGGCTTACTCTCTTGAAGAGTACCCTCTCTAGTCTTCCCAAATACTCCCACATACTATCTATCCTTATTTACCATCCCTGTAGCTGTGGCTGATAGATTGGAGTGTATTCAGAGGAAATTCTTGTGGGGGTCTTCGGAGGAGTGTTTTAAACATTATTTGGTGGTTTGGGAGAAGGTGTGTTCACCTCGAGATGGGTGGTTTGGGGGTTAGGAAGTTAGGTCACTTCAACCAAGCTCGATTAGGGAAATGGTTATGGAGGTTTGGCCAAGAAGGAACTAGTCTTTGGTGGAAGGTTATTGCCACCAAATATGGCGAGGGTCAAGAGGAGTGGACTACTAAAGATTGTAGAAGGGCACACGGGTGTGACCTTTGGCATGGTATTATTGTCGGTTAGGAGAGGTTCTCCAAACACTTAGCCTTTGTGGTGGGTGATGGTTCTCGTATTCGTTTTTGGCATGATAGGTGGGTTGCGGATTTCTCTCTTAAAATGCTCTATCCTCAGTTATATGCTATGAAGCGCGGGTGCGTTTCGGGACTCGGGTACGGGTGCGAGACTTGGCAATTTTTGAAAAAGTAGGGTGCGGGTGCGGCGGGACTCAACGATTAAAAAATTATTAAAAATATTTTTATTTATATTTTCTATATATTTTTACTATTAAAATATTCTTAAAAAACACATTAATATACTTGATTCACAAAACAAAGAAAGAAGAAGGCAAGAAACACATCTGAGGTCAGAATTTCGACTGCTCCGGCGAGTTTCAAGGCCAATTTTGGCTTGTTTCGGCCATTTCCGGCCTATTTCGGCCGTATCGATTCTACCCGATATGGCCAATACGGCCCGATTCTAGCCGAATCAGCCCGGTTCGGCGCGAATCGAGCCGCTTCGATGCGAATCGAGCCAAGTTGGCACAAATCCAAGAAAAAAAAAAAAAAAAAAAGAAAAAAACCCAGACGCGACACCGACACGCAGTCAACAGCGTCGGACTCGGGTGCGCCACCCTCCCAGCCGCGTCCGTGCATTCTAGGTTATATGCGTGTTCTTGTGACAAGGAAGCCTGTATTTCTGACTTGTTGGATCATCAGGAGGATGGGAGTAGTAGATGTTGGAATGTGAGATTTTATAGGAATTTTCATGAGAGAGAATTTGAGGCTGCCTTCTCTTTCCTAGAACTCATTCAGTCTCAGATCCCAAGTGGTATTGGGTGGGATAGACCCCATTGGTGTCTTAATAGGACTGGTAAGTTTGATACTCGGTCCTTCTATCATAAGATCAGGGGTACACCTCCTTTTACTTCCCATGGGAGAGGATTTGGAAAGTCAAGGTGCCTAAGAGGGTGGCTTTCTTCTTGTTGACCGCAACACATGGCCGGATTCTTACCTTGGATAATTTGATGCTCTGGGGCCTCCCTTTGGCGAATAGGTGCTATATGTGTTGTTGTTCTGCGGAATCTGTAGACCATCTTCTCATTCACTGTCCTGTAGCTTATTCTTTGTGGGTGCAAATGTTACAAGCTTTTGGGATTCAATGGGTCATGCCAGGTTCTGTGCAGAGTTTGGTGTCTTGTTGGAGTAATTATTTGGGAAAATATGCTTCGGACGTATGGAATATGGTTCCTGGTTGCTTGATGTGGGTTGTTTGGTTGGAAAGAAACCGGCACTCTTTTGAGGTTCTGGAGAGAAAGCTTGATCACTTACAAGTGCTCAGCCAAAATACTCTTTTTGAATGGGCTAAATGCTGGGGTTATTCAAACTGTTCTTCTGCTTTGGAGTTCTTTTCTACCCTTAGTAGTGCCACTTAAGTTGCTTCTTTTTTTTTTCTATTATCAGTTGTTTTTGTTTGCTGTTTTTTGTGTTCACCATCATGAACACCTGTAATGGCTATTTGCGTTTTTCTTGTTGAATAAAAGTCTTATTAATTATCAAAAAAAAAGTTTCATTCATTATTTTCATAAATCCATCCACATTAATCATCAAAATTGGTTACATTGGATTGGTCATCTTATTAATTTTTGACAAAGTCAAGGAAATTTCAAGGTACTGAAAACTCAGTCACTATTAAACATTTAATACTGCTAAGATAACTTTAAGATAATGACAATTGTCCAACAGATGACCAAAGCCTTTTCACAACCACATAAAAGCTATAAGTTTTCCAAAAAGTAAGTGAATGCCTTTAGTGCGCACCTGGGAGGCTATTTCTACCTCTAAAGACAAATTAAAAAAGGACAAAAAACACTAAAACTTACTCAAGTTCCTGCCTTAGCGCATCAAACAACTCTCTTTTGGTTTGTTTCTCTGCCCCAGGGGTGTTAAGAAC
The DNA here is from genome assembly GCA_011696235.1 of Quercus mongolica. Classification (NCBI taxonomy): domain Eukaryota; kingdom Viridiplantae; phylum Streptophyta; class Magnoliopsida; order Fagales; family Fagaceae; genus Quercus; species Quercus mongolica. Next base: position 5,819,694 of record CM022243.1, on the reverse strand, counting down.
TTTACTCTGTTCAGCCATTTTAATAGTAGTATTCTTAAGCTCTTCCTGCAAAAACAAAGAGCATGAACATACAAAAATTTCACATTAAAATCAAAATAAACCAGTACTTCCTTAAGCATTGATATCTTTGACAACTATTGATTTTAACTTTTTCCACTACTTCCATTCCTCCCTTTCTAATTACAGAATTAAGCAAAGGAGAGAATACTTGTGCTAGAACTTGCTTATGAAATCCAAGAATTTCACTCACATAGGCGGCATCAAACTCATCAAGTCACAACACGTCCCTAAGACTAAAAGAATTGTATAAACATGGACAACTAGTTGGCCTAATTAAACTCAACGGGAGCTAGCAACATGAACCCAAAATTTTATAAAATTCACCAATAAATTTCTAAACTTGATTCTTCTAAACATCTAGATAAGCAACCCACTTTAGTCTACCAGTACTGTTGACAATTCACAAAAAAATTTAGTACATCCCCACAAATTCTTACTGCAGAGTGCAGACCACACAAATTGCAATGTGGTTCAAGAATTAGAATCGGTGATACCAACGCTAGGACTTATACTAAGAACTAGCTGGTATCAACAAAATTTACATAAATACATACATAAGCTATATATATAAAACCTCACTAATAAAAAAGACACGCACACACTTATAAACAAGGGAACTTTTTGTTACAAACAACAAAGTCTCTGCACTAAATATTGGGAGGGTTCTATTATCAAACTCATATGTAACAAACAACACCATCATGTGCATGTGTGCTTATATACATGGACCTCTGATATCATTAAGTGTTATGTATATCACTTGCCCTTTCTCTCTCTCTCTCACACACACACACTAGTATATGCCACTCATGAGTAACAAGTACAAATTAGTGTTTCTCTTTTGTGATTTTGTGTCTAGCAAAACAAAGGCAGTGTTTTTGTTTATAAGAGAAAAGTTGACGATAAAGATCCACTCCAAACATGTTTAGATATTTTCTAAATAAAATTATGTGACATAAATGACATATTCACAGTCCCTTCAATAGTTATATAAAGCGTTGAAAAAAGATATCTCCACATGTTTAAAATCAAACTTTTTTCATGACAAAAATTTTAGATTTATAACAAATTTTAAAACTTTTTTCACCTTATGAGATGATAAGTTGTGATTAGTGTTCTTTGATGTTCCATCTGACACTAATAGAATACCTTGTCAACTCATACATTTCACAGGGCCTTGATTTAGCTTCCCTTTTATAGATTATTGTTGCCTATCAAAGGCTTCCCTGCAAGTGCAAAAACAAAAATTATGCAGAAGACTGGGACAGCCTCAACATTGATGAGCATTCACTAAAAATTAGATTTGTACCTAAAACACCACAAGTTTTATAACTTCCCCTGGAAAAATGAATGAAAAATCAAGATATTCCTTACAATTATCATTACCCCCCATTAGTCAGTTTTATCCTCCACTGTTGTAGGGATGGAGGTGATGTACAATATTTATGATAATGATCTCCAAGCTAAAACACAAGGCTCAAGCGTAGTATAATTATTATTTTTCCTTGCAGATCTAATAAGTAGTGCCTTTTGTACAAATATTCAAAACAAATTAATAGATTTCTCTTTAACTATTGAACCTCCACAACCTTAACCATTTTCACTCAATACTATCCCCAAACATGGTTTGGTTTTAACCTCCCTCAATCAATTGTCTACAGAAAAGGAAATATCTGAAGAATTCATAGTTCATACTATTACTATCATTTTCCAGAATAAGGACAGATTGGCATGTCTACAAGGTAATTCTAGCCTTTCTTACCTAAAAAAAAAAAAATCTTCAAGATTTCCCATGCACTTTAACATTGGTAGGTCCCATTAATCATTAGTCAATATGTTGACATGATTACGGTACAAAGTAAAACAATAAATTTTGTCCATTGTAGAGATGGCTTTATCCCAAAGGGAGGGAGGCATGAAGCAACCAAAGTGCCAAACTAATTATTATTTGTTTCACTATTGCTGTATGATATAAAAATAAATAAAATCACTAATGATGGCATTCTTACTTTAAAACTATTATCCTATGTAACCTCAAATGAATAAAGTTTCAAGAACCCCTAGTAACACTCAAATAGTGGTAAGTGCAAACAGTACAAGAATCAAAATTAGTAAGGGTTGACACAAACTTCATCTAGCATTTTGACAAAAGGAAACTAAAAGATATGAAAGTGAAACAGAAAGTATCTTAAACTGATTGATATTGCAAAGGCTAACAACTCAATCCATAGTTGTTTTAAAACAATAGTTTAACTTGCAAGCACCCATGACGTGTTTTAAGACTAAATTTGATCAGCTAATTACAATTGGATTACTTTTGTAAAACTGAAACTGATTCAAGATATAATTTGGTCCAGAACCAAATCGCTAAGCATTTAAGAATTTTGGGGCTGGTTTGGGGAGAGGAGGATACCTATTGAAGGTTTGATATTTAGGCTATATTTGAATTGGAATAGTAGTTTTTATGATTGGGAAACTTTGAATAATGGTTGGAACCATGGTTTTAAAAACCGAACCGGTCAAAGAACCGTTTTTTTTTTATTTCCGGTTCAACCCCGGTTTTTGACCGGTTTTTTGCCGGTTTTCTGGTTATTGACCGGTTTTTGACCGGTTTTTGACCTTTTAACCGGACCGGACTGGCCTCCGGTTCCCGGTTGAACCGGTCGGACCAGCCGGTCCGGTCCGGTTTTTAAAACAGTGGTTGGAACATAGTATAGCTAGCTAACTAGTACAAGAAATAAGATCTATGAATCTAGTCTCAAACTAGGACTCTTGAGTATCCACCTAAGAGGGTAGTATAATACACCCAATGGCTAATCAAAACGTTTAGCAACAACAAGCGTGCACAAGAAAATTGCAACAAAAGATCGAACAGTAAAAGGAATAAACAATCTTGGGCACATAAATGAAAAGAAATACCATCTCGTAAGAAGTATAGAATTTTACTCAAAGCAAATATACCACTCACATAATGACTAGTGATAGGTTAAAATATAAAACTTGTCTTTGATCTTGAGAAACTAAATAACCTTCACCCAGACTTTGGAAGCAGCTCTCGAATATTTTCATCTACTTGATTAGACGACAGCAAGCCAATAAACATGGCTGCAGTTGTTGTGTTTGCTGAAAATCCCTTGTCAACCATCATTTTGAGATATTTCATTGCCTTTGCTGTGTCACCATGTTGCAATAACCCTTGGATTAATGTGTTACATGTGTGCTCGTTAGGTGAACAACCATTGCCTTCCATTTTCTCAAGCAGCTCAATCGCTTCATCAATTAGCCCCTCTTTGCAAAACCCTTTGACCATTATAGTGTAAGTCCGAACATCAGGTTGCAATCCTTTTGCAAGAAGACTACTAAAGATTTCTCTTGCAGTTGTAAGCTTCCCAGCATTGCACATACTGTCAATCAAGATGTTGTAAAACACAATATGTTGGTCCAACTTGTTTTCTTCCATCTCCTGAAACAATCCCATTGCCTCAGCAATTCGTCTATTCTTACAAAATCCATCTAACAAGATGGCATAGGTCTGGGGATTTGGATGTTGGCCACAAGCTTGCATTGTATTGAATAGCTCTAGTGTAGCTTGGACTCTCTCCACTCGACAAAACCCACCAATAAGAGTGGTGTAAGTCACTACATTGGGAATTGTTCCTTTGTTGGACATTTCATGAAACAGACGCATTGCCTCATCAATTTTTTTACTTCTACAATATCCATTGATCAATATGTTATAGCTAAACACATCGGGTGAACAACCCTTAACTGCGTCATCCATTTGGTTTTGCAAACAATAACCATCAATCAAAGAATTGTAAGTGACTTTGTCAGGCTCAATGCCTCTTTGAATCATCACATCAAAAACTTCTTTTGCCTCAGTCAACATCCCTTCCTTGCAAAATGTGTCCACCAATATGCTAAATGTTTATACACTTGGCATGACCTTCCTTTGCACCATCTCATTCAACAAAGTAGACGCCTTCCTCCACCGACCAAAATTGCATAGTCCTTGAATTACGCAACTGTAAGTGACAACATTTGGCTAAATGCCTTTACTCATTATTTCAGAAAAAAGGTTCAAAGCCTCAGTTACCAATTTGTCCTTACATAAACTGTCAATGACCGTGTTATAGAGCGCCACATTTTGTGCAAAATTCGTTTTTTCAATCTTCCTAAGCAACCTAATAGCCACACCAGTCTGGTCAATCTTACACAGACCGTTTACTATTGTTCCACAAGTAATCACATCTGGTTCATACCCTTTATTCTCCATTTCTTCTACCAGCTTAACAGCTCCAGCAATGTTACCTTGAAGACACAGGCTGTTGACAAGAGTGGTTAGAGTTATACGGTTTGGTTGATATCCAAGTTTCAAAATTGTTGCTAGGACAGAGAATCCAAAATCGATCCGATTCAGATGGCAATAGCAATTAATCAAAACAATCAGAGTATAAACATTGGGCGAGATTCCAAATGATGCTATTCATTGGATTAGAGTAATGACTACAGAGTAATGCTTCATTCTTGCAACCGCACCCAACAATAGAGTAAAATCTCCAATGAAAGGCAAAGGGTGCATGTGAAGCATTGTATCAAACAGACCTAAGGCATGATCAAGATTCTTAAAGGTTCCAGATTTGCAGTGATCTCTCACAGAATTCAACAACTGATTCCATTTCTGATATGGCATTTTCGCATTTTCTCTAATAGTAGAACAATAATGAGAAGTAAAAGCACGAAATGGAAGGCTTACTCTAATAATCAAACAATTGCATATAAGAAGCAGAGAGGATGTTGATTTACCCATTTCACAATGACGACAGTCTCAGCTACCAGCTCGGGTCGGGTTCGATTTCGGCTTAGCTTTGGAACTTCAAAAATCGAAAGGAGAAATCACGATGGTGGAGTTGCAGATCGGAGGGCGAAGCAGTGAGTAGGACTGGATGAGAATGATTTGTATTTCTGAGATAATTGGAATCTCGTTCAGACCCTTTTTGACCTAAAAAAACAATAAAAATTTGTAAGGTTAGACATATATAATATATATATATATATATATATATATAGTAGTATTTTTTTTATTAAATATTATTTCAAAAAACACACCCCTCAATTTTTTATTATATTCAAATTAAAAAGAAAAGTTTCTAAACACACCAATAGCATAGGTGGGAAAGATAATTTCATTTTAACTTATTTTGAGAATTGATGGGCACGTGAGTTTGATTGGAAGTATAACTTTATTGACCATATTAAATTTCTCAATTACATCTCCTGTGGTCTTAGTTTTTAGAGTTTTTAAATACTTTCTATTAAGTATAATGTTATTTTGTGGAAATGTATTTTTTATTCAAACTAAATATTGTGACCTATCCCCTTTACACAAGCGCAGGTTTAGAGGATTTGTTTTATTATTGTTTAAAAATAAATATATAAAATTAATTTATAAAGGGTTATCCAATAAAAGTTGACACTTGACAGCACATGGTCTTTCTGAAATGTTTGGTAGCAATAAAAAGATGACACGTGTCCTATCGTGTGTAATACACATGACTAACTTAATTGGTTGGGTTAAGTGAGTCATGTGTATTGCACATGATAAAGACAAATGATATCTTCTTATTAGTGATTGAAGTCTAAAACTTAAAACATTTCTTTAAAACATAACGTTTAGATTGGCAGAGTCTATTACAACTTAATAATCACCAAGTCAAAATATTAAATCTGCAAAAGCAAAACAAGATACATGTTAAACAAAGCATAAATCCAAATGGTTGTCAAAAGAAAACATTAAATTTGCAATGTAAAATACAAAAAGCCTATAACTTTTCCCAAAACTGCACATACAGTTCCAAATCTATACGCAAAACCCAGATCCAGATTCATTCATTTACAAATATAATTGTTGGTGTTATGAAGGTACATTTCTTCCAGGATTGACATAAATTTAGTTTCAAATTTCTCCTATAATGTGCTATGAACAAAAACAATATCTCCATAGTATTATACGAGAAATTGGGATGTAGCATCCATCATTGTAACTAATTGCCGAGGAATATGTTTTCCCAAATCTTGTTTGCAGCATACATATATGTCAATACCCAAAAGTAAATGAGACAGCATGAGAATACATTAATTGTCCAAGTCATAGCTAATTTGCTCAAAGTATCTTTCTGGATAGGATAGTATAGTAGCAATATATCCTTAGAATAGACCACCATTGTCCAAGTCATTTGACCTCCATAAATTGATTGTGTAATGCCAAGAACCTGAAAATACATAAGCATATGGAACCAGAACAAACCTTAGCTAAACTTTAAACCTCAACTTACAAACATAATATTTTTTTTAGTTATAGTTACTAGGAAATGAACACCAAACACTGAACCACCACAAACGTGTACAAGCCATCATTCTTCATCGGATTTTAGCTTTCAGAAATTTGCCAAGTTCAGAATCTCAGATGGTACAAATATTTAGAACTAACTTCCAAGAGTTGGGCTTTTATAAAAAATTTAGAAAAAAATTATAATTTAATTCTAAATTAAATTCCAATTATTGTCTAAATTTGCTTTAGCGTCCTATCCAAGTTTTTAAAATTTTTGTTATAGGTGAGTTAATGTTGTGTAAAAGACGAAAAGTCTAATATGAATAAATTATCAAAAACCCAATAAAAAAAAAGAATAAACTCATGTGCATATCCAAAAATAAAGATAAAATAAAAAAATCAGAGAGAGAGAGAGGGTAAACTCATCTATGACTATATAAATGATTAAAGAAAATCCAATTAGATTCTAAATCAGATTTCAATTGTTATCTAATTTTACATCACATGTCCTTTCTAAGTTTTTAAAATTTTTGTTCGGGGTGAGTTATAATGCTGTGCAAAAGATGAAGATTGTAATATAAATAAATCATCAAAAACTTAATAAAGAAATGGTAAAAAAGAGAGAGTAAAATCATGTGTGTAAGGACTGAAATTGGATTGGACCCAATATAGGATTGGGTTTTAGCCCAAGAAGTCTAAACAATAAATTTGTAGAGCGTGGACGAAGGAACTAGATCTACTCCAAAAGAAAAATGATAAAATTTGCTAATTTAAGGCTATTAAACTCAAGTAAGATGAGAAAGTCTGTCCTCAAAGTGGCCTGAGGAGCTTCTATTATATTGTCTTCTTGATCAACAAAGTTACAAGAGTTTACAGTCTTATTGTAAAAAGTGCTTGATTTCTTCTCCCCTTCCCTTTTTTTAGTACATCTTCCCATGCTATATACTACAATCTTGGTACTATTCCTACCGTACACGTATAGGTTAGACTATGGGAACTCCTTCCTGTCCCATCTAATACCTCCCAGAACCATCAACTAGTAGCTGTAAGGCTGCTTAACCACTGTTCAGACATCACCTCCACATTAATGCGGCCAGAGAGTTAGTTAGGAGGCATTTAATGTGGAGGTGGCAGCTTTTTGAAGATATTTGTTGCCCTTCTCCTTTCTTACCCCTTGTCCAACGTCCAACTCTTAGTTGTGATGTAACTTTGAAGAAAGTCTATGATGATACGGCACTCTTACTGACCTCGGACCCTTGTTATCGAGATGGCTTTTCTCTTCGGACATTCGTTGGGCTTATCTCATATTATCTCTACTTTTTTCTTTATTCCGTTTCCCCTTATAATCTTATCTGGACATCCTCGGATTAGCTAATGTCCTCGGATTGAGCCATAGGCCCAGTTAGTACAGCCTTAACAATGCCTCCTAATTAATTGGGCCCCACAATAGCCCTTCAAAATCTTGCTTTTCGACTCTTCGAGAGGAAAGGATGATTTTGACGTCCTCAGCCCATCTTGTTTATGGTCCTATTCTGTATTCCTGACCTCCTAGATGTTTTTTTACCTGCTCAAGGCACGCTCCTGACGCTTCAGCGTCCAAAATGTGCCATCATTAAATTTTGACGGTGCCCTTGTCCCCCACGTTCAATGGTAAGATGTAAATCTAACGGTGGAAGATTTTTCTCATTTTACGAGCGGGAACTTTCCTACTTGTAACTTCTGTGCTACTATAAATAGATTTTCAAATCAATTCTTTTTCTTACTTTCAACAATCACACAGTCCTACTAGAGCTCATACACTAAACCTGTCTCTCTCTTTCATCTCTCTATGCGTCTACAAATACCAGAAATTTGTCCGAGGACCCTTTTTCAAACCTGTAAGTCTTCTTAAACCCTTTTAGCTTTCATTTTAAACTTGTTAATTTTTCTTCGAAACCTCTTAGAGAAATGGGTAAGTTCAAACGTTTGGTTGAGTCCGACGAGGGTATGGAAAGTTTTAGGCTAAGTATAGGATCCCACCAACAGTAGGCATGAGGTATGCTGCCTAGGGGGAGTGGGTCAGTGCTAGGAAAACAGGAGAGGTGGTCATTCCCATGATTGCCTTCATAGAGGAAGGGATGACCATTCCCATGGGTACCATTACTAGGAATTACCTTAGGTTTTTTAGATTATCTCCCACACAGTGCGCCCCAAATATGTTTAGGGTTTTGGGGAGTATAGAAGCTTTAAACGAGAGAATGAACCTAAACTTGACCCACCACGATGTGAATTGGGTATACAGCCTACACCATCTAAAGGGGCAGGGATATTACCTCAAGTTGAGGCATCCCGAAGTAAGGCTAATCTAGTGTCTCCCCACTTCAAACAGAAATTTAAAGGAGGATTTCCTAATCTTTTCTAGGGAATGGCACAATGGCCTACCTTGTCCGACTAAGGAGGGAGAACCAAGTGGGGGTATAGTCGTAGATTTATGAATTTTGGTTTGCATTTCTCTTTTGTTTCCCAACATCCTTGTCTCTGAAGAAATTTTATTCTAATTCAATGATTTTGCAGATAAGCGTGCTACTAAACCTAAGCTTAGTTTAGTCAACAAAGAGGGTTTAGATAGGATTCTGCAGGCCGAGGTGTACGTGAACGAAGCTCACGGTCAACTCCGAGCAGCCCACCTAATTCTTGGGTACACACCTCTCTCGCTCGCATTCCAAGCCCTAAATACGTAATCAAAGCCCGCGATCCTCGGCTCCACCGTGTCAGTGGCTCCTACCAAGGGTTCATTATTCCAAAGGGTGTTCCAATTCCTGAAGGTACTCCCTATACTCAACCACTCTTTGTGGCCACTCCTACAATAGGAGCATCCTCATCCCAGCCCATTCTTGAGGAAGAGGAAGAAAGAAAAGAAGAAGAAGAAGAAGAAGAAAAAAGCCCAAAGGAGGTTGTAGATTTGTTAGACTCCTCGGACGAATTTGAGGTATTTAACCAAACTCCACCTCCCAACGACATATTAGACGAAATGGGTGTCCAGATGAAACCCCAGAGGAGTTTGATGGAGTTAATAGAAAATCAACCCAGAAAAGGTGCATCGAGGAAGTCCACACAATCCCAGATTCCCCCTGCTCCTCAGCCACCTCAGCCTATCAGACCTGAACCTACTGATCTAAAGAGGCAAAAGGGAGCAGAAAGGGAAAGATGTGGTTGAGACTGGAAAATCTCGTCCAACTCGTGAAGACGAGGCTCAGTGAGCTACGAAGCAGCAAAAGGTTAGCCACACGTCACAACGAGGCATGAAAAGAGCGGACACTCAGCTTCTAGAGTCACAGGCTTAGCTCCCAGCACCCATGCTCGGCGGTGAGCCCTTGAGAGATAATGCATCACTCAAGTACTTCAACGGGGGCATTGGGTGCCATGTTGCTTCAGCCATGAAGGAGGCCTTGTTACTTCCAAAAGATATGTCCAAGCTGCGAAATATCAAGAAGAATGAGGTCTTCCTCAACTGTAAAAGATATTTGGGCATGGTATGATGTTAATCCCTTCTTCTTTTTTTTTACTTATAATTATTTTATATATATATATATATATATATATATATATATATATACTTTTTATTTGTTATGGTATTAACTCTTTTCTTTTAGGCTGTCCAAGCCACTTTCAGGCTTGAGGAGATAACCAATTCATGCTACCAGCAACTGGAAGACGAAAGAAAAAGAAGGACAGGAGCTGTGCAAACACTCACCATTGCTGAACACAGCAATGTTAAATTGAAGAAAAAGCTGGCCGATGAGGAGCATGCCCGCCGGAGTGCTGACTCGGCCCTAAAGGGTATGCAAAAGCAAGCCAAGGACCAGAGGAAGCGCCTGCACGAGACCACTGATCAATTAACTGCTTCCAGGGAACAGATGGTAGCTCTCAAGAAACAACTGGAATAAACCCAAAGGCTTAAGGATCAGGCTGAAAAATCCAAAGCTGAGGCTAAGAAGACAAAGATTGAGGCTGAGAAGGCTAGGGACGAGGCTAAGCAAAAGGGTTACGACCTCGGAGTAGCTGAGACCGAGGAAACCCTTAGGGCAGAGGTCCCAGCTGTGTGTCGTATCTACTACGCCCAGACTTGGGATGAAGCCCTTAACCGAGCTAGGGTTGAGGCTTCTTCTGAGCTGAGGAAATCTGAAAACATATTCTACCCCCCTGCCATATGAGCCTCGGACCTCCCTTCTACTTAACGTGAAGTGGCTTCTACAGTTGCTAATCCGATTAAAGAAGCACAGCCTTAGGATCCTCCTCTTCCTAGTCAGCAGGGGCCAACAAAAGAACCTAAAGCTCCCCAAGAAGTATCCTTGGACAAGGCTGCAGTGGTTCCGGAAGTAAGGGCAACTTCCTAGGGCTTTCAACAGGACTTGGTTTCAACTACCATGCTTGCTGAGGGAGCCTCCAAAGATAAGGAAGGAATGATTACTACAAAAGCAGATAACCTAACTAACAAGACCTCCAAGCTTCAGATTAAATTGAAAAAGTGAACCTTCCTTTTGTAATATAATTATGATTTTTGTAAGGGATTTTGTTTTTCTTAGACATGTTTTAATGAAATATGCATTTTTACCCTATCAAATTCGTTTGAGTTATTATTTATTTCATTTTTATTTTATATGTTTTATTATTTTGGTCTTAAATAGTTTTCATCTTGACTGTCTTTTGTTTACACAAGAGAAAAACAAAGTTTACACATACTTTTAATTGGTAGTTAAAATGGACGATAACCATTGAATCCATAACGCTGCCTAGACATATTTTGAATATATATCTATTCTAACAAGTTTAACCTCAAGAAAATATCCTAACATCTGATTAAACAAAATTAAGTCTAGTGCACCTCAAAATGCTTTAAGTGATGCTCATAGGCTTATTGAGATTTACATCTTTATTAGGTAATCACAAACCTCATGACCCGAGAATGGGAACTAAGGGTTTATTCCCCTTAAATGCTCAAGTTCATGTTGAACTAGCATTTTAATAGTACCAGAGTGTATTAATTTCTATTGAGTCTGTTTAATGCTTCAATAGATGTCAAAGGGTATTAATTTCCACTGAGTTTGTGGTCCGAGAAACCTAACATAACTTAATTTCTGTTTAATACTTCAATAGATGTCATAGGGTATTAATTTCCACTAAGTTTGTGGTCTGAGGAACCTGACATAACTTAGATTCTGTTTAATACTTCAATAGATGTCATAGGATATTAATTTCCACTAAGTTTGTGGTCCGAGAAACCTGACATAACTTAGTTTCTGTTTAATACTTCAATAGATGTCATAGGGTATTAATTTCCACTAAGTTTGTGATCTGAGGAACCTGACATAACTTAGTTTCTGTTTAATACTTCAATAGATGTCATAGGGTATTAATTTTCACTAAGTTTGTGGTCCGAGGAACCTGACATAACTTAGTTTCTGTTTAATACTTCAATAGATGAGGGAACACGTGATATATGATTGAAATAAATTAAAGCGAAACTAAACAGAACTATTTTTATTAATAATAATACCTCTTTAGATTGTTTACATTCCAAGGGTGGAGTACAGTTTTTTTATCTAGATCCTCCAAATTGTATGCACCTATTCCTGCCACTGAAGTGATCCGATACGGTCCTTCCCAATTAGGCCCCAATTTTCCCCAGGCTGGATTCTTAGTGGTTCCCAAAACTTTCCTCAGTACTAGATCTCCTACGGCCAATGGCCTCAGCTTTACATTGGTATCGTAACCTTGCTTGAGCTTATGCTGGTAGTAAGTTAGTTGGACCATTTCACTCTCCCGTCGCTTTTCGATCAAGTTCAGACTTTTTTCCAACAGCCCATCATTATCGTCCGAGGTAAATGCATTAGTTCTCAACATTGGGAAACATGTTTCCAGAGGGATTACGGCCTCGGCTCCATATGTCATTGAGAAGGGGGTCTCTCCTGTTGACCGTCGAGGCGTTGTTCAATACGTCCAAAGGACATGTGGTAATTCCTCCACGCATTTTCCCTTTGCTTCGCCCAATCTCTTTTTAAGTCCATTCATTACAACCTTGTTGACAACTTCAGTTTGCCCATTTCCTTGAGAATAGGCCGGAGTGGAATATTTATTCTTTATCCCCAAGTCAGAACAGTATTGCCTGAAGGCTTTGCTATCGAATTGAAGGCCATTATTCGAGATAAGGGTATGAGGAACCCCGAATTGAGTAACAATATTCTTCCAGATAAATATTTTGACATTTACATCTCTGATATTAGCCAAAGGTTCAGTTTCGACCCACTTAGTAAAATAATCTGTACCGACCAACAAATACTTTTTGTTTCTTAGTGCTTTAGGGAAAGGACCTACAATATCTAAACCCCATTAAGCAAAGGGCCAAGGGCTGGAAAGAGGATTAAAAACTCCTCCAGGCTGGTGGATGTTTGGAATGGATCTCTGACACTGGTCACATTTTCTAATATATTCTTGTGCTTCTTTCTGCATACCTGGCCACCAGTATCCTTAAGTAATGGCCCGGTGAGATAGGGATCCTCCTCTAGTGTGACTTCCATAAATTCCTTCATGTAGTTCCTCTAGGAGTGACTCTGATATCTCGGGATGTACACAAAGTAGATATAGCTCAGAAAAAAAACGTTTATACAAATTTTTGTCCTCAGACAACCAAAACCGAGGAGCTTTCCTTCGTATTTTCTCAGCTTCTGCTTTCTCCTCAGGCAATATATCCCTTTTAAGGAATAGTAATATAGGGTCCATCCAACTCAACCCTAAATTGACTTGATGGATCTGGAGCAAATCTTTCCTCGTTGGGGTGGGGATGCATAAATCCTCGACAATTATCACTCGGGGCAAATTTCGTGCCGAGGAAGTGGCAAGGGTAGCCAAGGAATTTGCATGGGTATTTTCACCTTTGGGGATATGTGATAAGTCAAAGGATTCAAATTTCATTTGCATACGCCTAACTTGACCCAAATATTCTTGCATTCTTGTATCTCAGGCTTCTAGTTCCTCTTTCACTTAGCCTACGATCAGTCTTGAATCTGAGAACATTTCCACTGCCTTTCCACCCATTTTCTGGACCATCTCCATTCCCGTCAGCAAAGCTTCATATTCTGCTTTGTTGTTTGTAGCCGAGAATCCCAACCTCAAGGACTTTTCAATGGTGATCTTTTCAAGGGATACCAGAACTAGCCCCACTCCTGCTCCTCGCTGGTTTGCTACTCCATCCACATATACTTTCCAGGATGAGGAGTCTTGTGTCGAGATTAGGCCAACCGATTTTTCATCCATGCAATGTTGCTTCACCTCTGCTTCTTCTAGTAGTTCAGCAAACTCGGCTACCAGATCAGCGAGGACCTGGCCTTTCACAGAGGTACGAGGCATATATTTGATGTCGAAAGCCCCTAGAATCGTGCCCCATTTAGCAATCCTCCCGGTATAATCCGCACTCCGAAGTATGGATTTGAGCGATAATTAGGTCAGAACAACCACGATATGCGCCTGGAAATAATGGGAAAGTTTTCATGTAGCATGCACTACTGCCAAGATGGCCTTTTCCAGGGATAAATACCACACCTTGGCTTCATGAAGTGACTTACTTACGTAATAGACTGGTCTTTGGATGCCACTGTCTACTTGTATCAAAACAAAACTTACCGCATAAGAGGCTACCACCAGGTAGGCAAACAGAACTTTGTCTACCTTAGGACTGGACATATGGGTGGCCGAGATAGGTACTCCTTCAATTGCTGAAATACTATAGCACACTCCTCAGTCCATTCAAATCTTTTCCATTTATGCAGTAAAAGGAAAAAGGGTCTGCACCTATCAACTGACCTGGAAATAAATCGATTCAAAGCAGCAGTCATCCCTGTCAGTTTCTGGACCTCCTTGGGGTTCCAAGGTGCTTGTAAGCCATTAATAGCCTTAATCTGATCTAGGTTCACCTCAATTCCCCTATGAGTCACCATGTAGCCCAAGAACTTTTCCGAGCCTACACCAAATGAACACTTTGAAGCATTCAGACGTAACTTGTGCTTTCTCAAAATTCCAAAAATGCTCATAAGATCTCCCACATGCTCAGACACCACTTTGCTCTTCACAACCATATCATCGATACAGACTTCAATGTTCCTTCCCAATTATGGTTCGAACATTTTAGTCATCATCTGTTGATAAGTAGACCCTGCATTTTTCAAACTAAAGGGCATCACTTTGTAGTGATAGTTTCCAATGGGAGTGACAAAAGCTGTCTTTTCTTGATCATCCAATGCTAACGGTATTTTGTGATATCCTTGGAAGGCATCCAAAAAACTCATCCGAGAATGACTAACCGTTGCATCCACCAACTGGTCTATCCGAGGCATAGGGAAAGGGTTCTTGGGACAGGCTTTATTGAGGTCCGTGAAGTCCACGCACACACGCCATTTCCCAGTCTTCTTTTTCACCACCACCGTATTGGCTAACCATTGAGGATAAAAAACTTCCTTGATAGCCCTTGCTTGCTTGAGCTTGGTTACTTCATTTCTGACAACCTCAGCGTGCTCTTTTGACAGACGCCGAGGTGGCTGCCTCTTCGGGGTGATGGAAGGGTTAACATTTAGATGATGACAGATGAAACTTGGGTATATACCTGGGGCTTCATACGCGCTCCATGCGAACACATCAACATTTTCTCTAAGGAATTCAACCAATTGCTCCCTCTCCTGCAAAGGCAGTTTAGTTCCAACCTGAAAGAACCTCTTTGGATCTCTCTAGATCTTCACATTTTGCCTCGTCGATTGGTCCATTAAAAGGCAATACTGGGGTTTCTGATTGCTATAAACCATTATCAGCGGTGGCCGAGGTCTCCGCCTCAGGCCGATGTTGGATAGCCACTACCAAGCATTGTCGGGTTGCAGTCTGATTTCCTACTATCTCCAAAACCTGGTCTCCGGATGGGTACTTCATCTTCTGGTGAAGAGTAGAGGAGACAGTCTCCAAGGTATAAAGCCAGGGTCTGCCCATAATGGTTGTGTAGGTAGAGAAAACATCTACGACGATGAAGTCCACTTCCACCACATTCGTGCCGGTCTGCACAGGTAATCTAATTTGACCTTTTGGGACAACCATTTTACCCTTAAAACTCACCAAAGGAGAACTGTAAGCTATTAAGTTTTCAGGTTTCAAATTTAGCTCCCTATACAAGTCAGGGTACATTATGTCAACAGCACTGCCTTAGTCAATCATCACCCTTTTCACATTGTACCCACCAATTCTCAGCATAACCACTAGAGCATCATTATGGGGCTATATGGTTCCAACTTTGTCCTCATCTGAAAAAACCTAACATTAATGGGATACCCATCTTGGCTCTTTTAGGCATTGAACTAGACTCCTCGGCTTGATAACGGGATACCGACATTACCCTGGAATGACAAGATCTGGTCTTCCCCAAGGCAGCAAAAATAACGTTTATTGTACCAAGGGAGAGTCTTGAAGAGGCATCTCCTCGAAACTCCGAGCCCGTTTAGCTTCCCCGACCACTGGAATGATGCAAAAGTTGTTTCAACTTCTCTTCTAGGACTAATTGGTCTAGATGGTTCCACAAATTTCTGCAATTCTCAGTAGTGTGTCCATGATCTTGATGATAGTGGCAATAAAGGTTCTGATTGCGTCTCATAGGATCTCTTGCCATCTTATTTGGCCATTTGAAGAACGGCTAATTCTTAATCTTCTCCAGTACCTGTTGCACGAGCTCTCGAAAACAGTGTTAACCACCTGGGTGTTGGCAGATCCTGGCTGCCTAACAAAGTCTTTCCGAGGTAGGTTATTATTGTACCAGTCCAACGTGAAATCCCTCCTCTCCTGAGGGATTACCTTAGCCTTTCCTTTCCCCTACAGCTGGTCTTCTTCTACTCTTCTGTACTTGCCAATCCTATCCATCAGTTGGCGTACACTGGTAACAGGTTTACCAGTTAGAGATTTCCTCAAATCATGCACGGCTGGAAGACCAGCCTTAAAAGTGCTAATGGCCACATCATCGTAATCTTCTTTTATTTCGTTAAACATCTCCTAGTATCTATCTGAATAAGCCTTCAGAGTCTCACCCTCCCACATGGACATAGATAATAAGGATCCCAAAGGCCGAGGAACCCTGCTACAAGTAATAAAGCGAGCACCAAAAGCCCGGGTGAGTTTCTTAAAGAAGTCAATAGAGTTCGCCCTTAAACCGTTGAACCACCTCATCGCCACTGGGCCCAAGTTAGATGAAAAGACCTTACACATCAAGGCCTCATCTTTGGAGTGAACGGCCATCCTTTAACTGAAATGGCTGACATGTTCTTCCGAGTCTGTCCGACCATTATAAATGGTGAACGTGGGTTGATGAAATCGCCGAGGAAGGCTCGCATCTTCTATGTTTCGTGTGAAGGGTGACTTAGAAACTTGATTTAGCGCCTTGTTCATGGCATTGTTCCCAAAGCCTTTGCTAGGTGGGCTTTTGTATGGTGGTGCTCCTCTTCGTAGGAAAAGGTCTCGCTGGGCGGAGTTCTGGATCTCCGCCTATAACTAGCACCATCTGTCTCTTCAGAGGACGATTCGGAGCTGGGTGATGAATGTCTTCGCCGAGCATGATGCAATTCCCTCCTCAACTCGTCGATTTCATGTTACATGTCTCTGTCATTCTTTGCATGGGAAACATGGCTCTTCCCTCGAGATTGACTTTTACTGGTATGAGTTGTGTTCACACTTCCCTTACGGCCTCCTCTCTATTCAAGACTCCTACGCGGATTGCTATGCTGAGAACCCCTTGATTATGCTTGATGTAGATTAACATCTACCTGGTGTGGTCCTGCTGCCGCCTGGTATGGACCTGCTCCTCCATCATGAACGTTGTAACCGAATCTCCTTTAGAATAGATCAAGTCTTCCTATAGACGGTGCCAATTGTAAGGACTGAAATTGGATTGGACCCAATATAGGATTGGGTTTTAGCCCAAGAAGCCCAAACAATAAATTTGTAGAGCGTAGACGAAAGAACTAGATCTACTCCAAAAGAAAAACGATAAAATTTGCTAATTTAAGGCTATTAAACTCAAGTAAGATAAGAAAGTCTGTCCTCGGAATGGCCTGAGGAGCTTATATTATATTGTCTTGTTGATCAACAACGTTACAAGAGTTCACAGTCTTATTGTAAAAAGTGCTTGATTTCTTCTCCCCTCCCTTTTTTTTAGTACATCTTCCCATGCTATATACTACAATCTTGGTACTATCTCTACCATAAACGTATAGGTTAGACTCTAGGAACTCTTTCCTGTCCCATCTAATACCTCCCAGAACATCAACTAGTAGTTGTAAGGCTGCTTGACCACTGTTCAGGCATCACCTTCACATTAATGTGGTTAGAGAATTAGTTGGGAGGCATTTAATGCGAAGGTGGCAGCTTTTTGAAGATATTTGTTGCCCTTCTCCTTTCTTACCTCTTGTCCAACGTCCAACTCTTAGTTGTGATGTAACTTTAAAGAAAGTCTGTGATGATACGGCACTCTTACTGACTTCGGACCCTTATTGCCGAGATGGTTTTTCTCTTCGGACATTCGTTGGGCTTATCTCATATTATCTCTACTTTTCTCTTTATTCTGTTTCCCTTTATAATCTTATTTGGACATCCTTGGATTAGCTAATGTCCTCGAATTGGGCCATAGGCCCAGTTAGTACAGCCTTAATAGTACCTCCTGATTAACTGGCCCCCACAATGTGTATATAAAAAATTATAAAATAGAGAGAGAGAGAGAGAGAGTGAAACTCATTTATGACTTAAAAAATATCTAAGTCTTAAATTAGGTATAATTTGAATCCATACATGTGTGTAATTAATATATTTATATATATATATATATATATATATATATATATTTATTTATTTATATTAAAAGCCAAAGTTTAAAGAAAATCCAATTAGATTCTCAATTTTGCACCATGTGTCTTATCTAATTTTTAATTTTTGTGTCAAATGAATTATTGAGTGTAAATATCAAAGAGACCAAATCCAATTGAAGTCCAATTTTGTGTCGCGTGTCCATCTAATTTTTTAAATTTGGTAGTAAGGGAATTATTGGGTATAAAAACCAAAAATTTTAAATACAATTAAATTCTAAATTTTACACACACACACACACACACACACACACATACATATATAGATATATATAGAGAGAGAGAGAGAGAGACACACACACACACACACACATATAATGAGAAACCATTATATATTTTAAAAATATATGGTTTAAAAAAGGTGTAAACTAATACCATGTATAATTTGAATTGAACCATGTAATTGTGATTGTTTTTCAATGTACCCGTGCATATGCACGGGGCTATATACTAGTTAATACTAGTGTGTAACCCATGCTTACGCACAGAAATTGTCAATTGTAGTGGTGCTATTGGTTTTTTTTTTTTTTTTTTTGAGGTAAATAGGTAGAAACTTTTATTTAGTAAAAACATTGTAACTACAAGGGAAGTATATGCCCTGTTTTCAAGTCCGAGAAACAGGGGATAAAAGGAAACATAATAAAAAACTCCACTATTGCTACGTAGCAGTCAGCCCTTCATAAGCTTCACTGTTGACTCTCGGCCTCTCTGTTCTGCTGCTGTGCCTGCATAAATCTCTGATATTCTTGCAAGAATCCGGTAGCCCCCCTCAGTATGTCTCTTGGATGGAGTTGGATCCGTTCAAAGTAATATTTGTTTCTTGCGTTCCAGATTGCCCACGCTATGACTGCCCACTTCTCCACATCATGCTCTTCTAATTTACTCACCATCCTTTGGAGAAGCATAAAGAAATCACCTTCTGTATTGGGGCATTTCTGAATTCTTCCACTACAGAGAGCCCATACGTTCCTTGCTAGGGGGCATTCCCACAAAAGGTGTCCAACTGATTCAGGCTTCTGGCAGCACATACCACACATGGGGTCTACCTGCACTCTTCTCCTGTTTAAGTTCTCTCTGGTTGGCAATATATTTGAGCATGCCCTCCAGAGGAACATACGGACCTTTGGTGGCACGTTCAACCGCCACACCTTCCTCCAGATTGATCTGTCTCTTCTGGCTGCTGAGTGCTCACTCCGAACAATGTCCCTCATCCGTATAGCTAGCTTATAGGCAGACTTCACCGAGAAAGCACCTGATTTTGTCTCCTTCCATATCAGGGTGTCTCGGCTTCCATCCTGTGGCAGTGCAGTATCCAGAATCTCCATCCTTGTCCTGTGTGCAAAGAGGTTGAAAACTTTCTCCCTATCCCATTGTTTCGTATGCCCGTCTATCAGGTCCTCAACCATCATCCCCTGCTGTTGTTCACCCAGAAAAACCGGTTCATGAGATAGCCAGTTGTGTGTACTGACACCGATAGTTCGACCATCTCCCACCTTCCACTTGGACCCTCTCCGTATGATGTTTCTTGCTGCAAGTAAGCTTCTCCATACATAGGATGGATTATTTCCCAACTCAGCATCCATGAAAGAGCAGTTTGGGAAATACTTGATTTGTACACCCGATAGAACAGTGAGTGTGTGTTATGGATAAGTCGCCATGCTTGTTTTGCTAGCAAGGCTAAATTGAAAGCTTGTATGTCTCGAAACCCCATCCCTCCTCTTGCTTTTGGGCTGCACAGCTTTTCCCAATTGATCCAATGAATTTTCTTTTCATCCTTCGTCTGGCCCCACCAATATTTAGCTATTGTGGAGTTTAGAGTGTCACATAAGGCATTTGGGATTTTGAAAATTCCCATGGTGTATGCGGGGATGGCTTGGGCCACCGTTTTGATGAGTATCTCCCTTCCGGCCTTTGAAATAAATTTCTCCTTCCACCCCATCACTTTCTTTGTAATTTTCTCTTGTAAGCCTCTGAAAGTGTTGACCTTTGATCTTCCACCGGTCATGGGCAAGCCTAGGTATGGTTCACAATCTTCCATAATTCTGCCCCCTAATAGTGCCTGTATTTCTGCCTTAACCGAATCCCTTGTATTTCTGCTAAAGAAGATGGAAGTTTTGTGACTATTTATAGCTTGTCCTGAAGCAGCTGCATACCTCCCAAGAATATCTAGAAGGTGTTGCCCCTCCTCCCTTGTGGCTTGGCAAAAAATAAAACTATCGTCTGCAAACAACAAGTGAGAGATGCATACTCCATTTTTACAAGATAAAATCCCATGTAGGTGTTTTGTCTCCACAGCCTTTCGTATAAGGGAAGAAAGGCCCTCCGCACATAGTAAAAATAGATAGGGAGATAGTGGGTCTCCTTGTTTTAAGCCCCTTGAAGGTGAGATATACCCCTTTGGTTCTCCATTAATGAGCACCGAGTATGTTGCTGTATGAACTGTCTCCATAGCCATTTGCACCCACCTTCCATCAAACCCCAATTTTAGCATGATTTGCCGGAGGAAAGACCACTCAACCCGGTCATAGGCTTTGCTGATATCCAGCTTGATTGCCATCTGCCCTTTCTTTCCTGTTCTTTTATTCCTCATCCTGTGTAACACCTCAAAAGCTACAGTTGTATTATCAGTTATCAATCGGTTTGGAACAAAAGCACTTTGTGAATCCGATATTACATTGGGCAGAATTAATTTCAAGCGATTTGCTATCACTTTAGAGACAATTCTGGATACAACATTTCCTAGACTAATAGGCCAGTAATCAGATACATTTTTTGGCTCATTTATTTTTGGAATAAGGACAATGTGTGTGTAATTCATCTTATGTAGAAAATGGCCTGAATGTAGAACAGATAAAATAGCACTAGTGACATCATCACCTACTACATGCCAGAATTTTTGGAAAAAGAAAGGAGACATACCATCGGGACCTGGAGACTTTGAGGGGTGCATGCTGAACAAAGCCTTTCTAACCTCTTCTGGTGTGTAGGGCTGAAGGAGTGCATGGTTCATATCTGGATGGACCACCTTATCCACCGAGTCCAAGACCGACTCCAAATTTGTTGGGTTTGATGTTGTGAATAAATTCTGAAAATACTTTTCAGCCAATCTGGCTATGTCAGCATCCGATGTACACCATTGTTCATGCTCATCAAGGAATCCATGGATATGGTTCTTTCTTCTTCGTTGGCTGGCTCTCTGATGAAAGTATCTTGTATTTTTATCTCCTGCAGGCAGCCAAATAGCCCTAGATCGCTGCCTCCAAAACAATTCATCTTTTAAGAGCAAACAATTAATCTCATCCCGAACTTTGTGAATCTGGTCTTGGTTTTCGGCTAGGTTCATAGAGGTTAGTGCTTCCAATTCGGTGTACTACGATTCAATTTGCTCCTTAGAATTGCCTAAAGTTCGGCTCCACCTCACCAAGGCCATGCGGCAAGCTTTTATTTTTTCAAATAATTGGTACATAGGACTACCCGTGAGGTTTACTCCCTCCCATACCTCACGGATCACCCCCTCACAAGCTGGATCCGAAGCCCACCTTTCTTCAAACCTCTTTGGCTTTCGTCTTCTACTTGTAACCTGTGTGACTTCCTGTGTTTTAATTAAGATTGGCTCATGATCGGAGTATGCTGCATGAAGATGATGCACTCTTGCAAAAGGATAAATCTCCCTCCATTTAGTGTTTGCACATGCCCGGTCCAACCTCTCTTGAACAAAAGCCCTTCCCGGTCTCCCATTCCTCCAGGTAAATATGTTCCCAATGAAACCAAGACCACTCAACCCACAGTGTAATAGTGCTTGTCTAAAATCCTCCATTGGTCTGTGTGGTCGTGGGAGGCACCCTTGCTTTTCTTCTGATGACAGTATCTCATTGTAGTCACCCACACACAGCCACGGCATGGAGTCTCTAGAGTGCAGATGCCTCAATAGTTCCCAAGACTCATGTTTTCGATGTGCCTCCGGTCTTCCATAGAAACCTGTTATTCTCCAAGGTGTAGGTTGATTATTCATGATTCGAGCGTCTATATGATTCAAAGAAAAAGTTTGCACGTGTAAATCAACACCTGCCTTCCACATCATTGCGAGTCCACCCGCTCTATGGACACATGGGACTGCTAGCATAGAAGCATAGTGTAAATCTGCTTGAATAAGTTTCATCTCATCAACTGTCTGTTTTGTCTCCATAAGAAACAAAATATCTGGAGCCTTTTCTCTCACCAAATGAGAGAGTACAGTTCCTGCACGGAGGTTCCCAAGCCCCCGGCAGTTCCAGCTTAGGACGATCATTGTGCTCGGCGGGGCTGAATTTCAGCCTCCACCGTTTTGCTTTCAACAGTTTTTGCCGCTGTCCTTGACTTTTTCCTTGCCCCATCCTGTGCTTCCCCCTCATGAGATCTTTTCTTCCCTGTTTCTATTGTTCTCGTGGGTGGTGTAGTGTTTGTTGAGTCAACCCTAGGAATTTTAGTCCACTTAGGAGTCTTTGGCCGTGGGGCTTGAAGTGTAGCACATGGTGCCCCCTCAGAAACGTGTGGAACTAGGGTTTCACTTTGAGAATTAATTCCTGAGTTTCCCATATTGCCCACGTACATTATTGGAATGTTTATAAACTCCTCCGCATTCACTCCCACGTTTTTCTCCTTCTTATTTAATTCCTTGCCGTTAGGAAACTCTTTATTATCCGGGTTTCCTTCTGTCATAACTCCTGGAATTATTTCTTCCATAAAATCCTGAGTAATATTCCCCATAACTGTTTGTTTGACCTTGCCATGACTGTTTTGTGCAGTGAAAGCCTTTATTGAGTCCGTTACCCCTTCATTAATGTCCCTAGCCATGCTTGTAACGGACCCAATAGGATCTACAACCGGTGACTTAGTCGTCCGTGAAGGTTGGTGGTCTGTTGGCTGTCGGCGTGGTGGGCTTGGTGCCTCCTTTCGTGACTGCTCTCTCTGCCTTCGAAACCCAGCCCGTAGCCAATCTCCATAGGGCAGCTCTTCACCCTCTCTGCCAATGGACGCTGCACACACCCTTGCTTCATGCCCCAACAGACCACACCGAAAACATAACCCCAGCAGCCTTTCATATTGAAAAGCCACCCACACCGTATCTCCCTCCGGGCTAAGGACTGGCGCCCCACGGCGAATCGGTTTGTCCAGCGGCATGTCAACTCTGATACGTAGGAACTTAGCTTGGTCTGCTGCCATGGCTTTGCAGTCTACCTCGTGACTCTCCCAACTCCCCTTCCAATGTCTCTCCCCGCTTCCTCATTGATCAAGTCGAAAGGCAATCCCCATACTTGCACCCAAATGGGAAGTGTTTCAAAACTCACCGAGAAGGCAGTCATTCCCTTTTCCCACCGTCGCAACAGTAGGATGTGATTTTCGAAACTCCAGGGTCCGTTATTCAGAACCCACTTCAGTTGGCTCTCCATTGCAAACTTAAATTGGAACAGCCCATCCCCCACCTCTGTAATCGTCATATCCTTCCCCATCTTCCATACTGTCCTGAGAAGGTTTTTTGCAGCTCTGAAATTTATGTTTTTAGTCGTATGGAATCTTCCCACTAGACTAAGTGAACAGTCCTCTAATGTTTTCTCCCGATTTTCTGCACGTACTGTAATCACCTCGCCTTCATCTGCTGTCAACTTAATCTTTTGTAAACGTGCAATAAACTCCGAGTCCATGTTGAGAAAAGAAAAGTAAGAAAAGATGATGAAAGACAAAGCCTACACCTAGCAGTGGAGGAGAGTTTTGTTTCTGTGGCCCACACTGTAGGATAGGAAGAAGAAAGTCTCACTCTACGTGAGAAAGAAAACTCCTACCAAGAGGAGAAGAAAAGTTTTTTTTGGTGCTATTGGTTATTAAACATATAAAATATTAGTTAATGTAATTTAATTATGACATTGATATGTTCATGATTTTATCATTTTAGAACTACTTAAACATATTTAGCTTTTTCCAAATTGATTTAGATTGTTGCAAGAGGGAACAAGGAAAACGATCTAAGCAGCAAAACTTGGATGACCAAGCAACTAGTCCCAACACAAAGAATCAAAATGCTGCCACTAAGTAGATTCAACTGGAACAGTCTTAACATCGAGTCCTACAACACGCCTCGGCAAAGCCTTCAATGAAGATTGTAACTCATTTATCTTAGCATCAACAACACTTACCTTAACCTTTTCACCCTGCAATTCGATTTCACACTTACCCATTTTTGACAGGAGAGACATTGGTATGCGGTTTAGCATGTTGAAATAATTCTATCTAGCACTACTTTGTTCTTAATAAATAAAAAATAATAATAATAATAAAAAAATAAAAAATAAAAAACTATAAGAAAAACATTTTCATGGGGATGATTATATATATAAGTAGAGTCAAGGTGAACCTTCTAAGAATAAACCTAATATGTGGGCTAAAATAGTGGGAATGATAAAAATCTGGAGTAACCTCAAATCCCATGACTCATGTAATCACCAAAGGTAAATATCCAAAGTTTTTTATTATAAACTTATAGAATATATGGTTTTATTGATAAAAAGTTAAAACATTATAAATATAAATTTTCTTCTAAAAAAAATAAATATAAATTTTCATAAAAAAACTAAATATAAATGATTAATAAATTATTTATTTTTCCTTTTTCCCTCCTAAAATTTTTCTTTAATTAATTTATCTAATTTATGTTATTTTATAAAACGTATGATGTATTGTATGGTTTGTACTTTTTTTTTTTTTGGTTGTGATAATCTTATAGTATTACTTATCATGATCATCTTCCTCCCTCTCACTTTTATCCTTTTGATGAATTATTGTTTATCTCTTTAATTAAATAATACTATCTCTTTATTTATTTTTAATTATTTATTTATAAAAGATAAAATCTTCTAAAATTTTGTATGATTGTTTAAACTTATATTTATTTACAATATATTTAATGAGAAAATATCTTCTTCTTTTTTAAAGAATCAAACATAGAAAAGATCTAATGGTAAAAGAAGTACATATATGGTACTAGCCGTTTAAACTTTAAAGATCAAAAGGCTTATTATAAAGGAAGTACTAATAAAAAAGTTTTAAACAAAAAAGAACATTATAAATCGAGTGATTATTTTGAATATGATTTTAGGATCCTCTAACTTTTTATTTTTCTTTTTGAAATTTACAAAAGTTTTCCAACTTTTTCTATTTTAGGAGTTCTCTCTCCTTATAGAGCAAAGAGAATGTTTTGATGGACAATAGATAAATTTGATTACAAAAAATAATGTACCTTAAAGATATGTGTTATAGATAATTAAGTTGTGTTTATTTTGTGTTTCTTTCACAAAATAAAATGTTTTGTTTTTTATCCAATGCCTTTTTTTTAATCAATTATCCAATACTTTTTTTTATAAGTCTAATTGTTTTCAATTGAAAATTCTCTTATATAATATAATTAATAACTCATATGATAAAAGCCAACTAAATAACATGCAACACACATATAGAAACATTTTTCAATTTTTAAGGACCCAACTTTCGTTATAACTCTCTCAAAAAAAAAAGTATATGATTTGATTTTTTTTTTTAAATAATTGATTTGGCCTTATATAAAGACACCCAAAGGTAAATATTTTTTAATTATCAAAGGAGGAAGGCTAGTCCTAGCAACTAGAAGTCTCATTTAGGCTCATGTAATACATATATATATATATATATATATATATATTTATATATTTCCCCACTTCATTATTATAAAAAGGACAAATATTTTATAATTAATTTGTTTGGAGTGTTTACTATCATGTTCACTAACCTCTTTATCCAGAAAATATAATAGTAAGACATATTAATAAGTTGAAACTTGTGAATTGGTATATGCTTTAGGTACTAAGTTGTACGAAAGAGGTGGGGTTCGGGTTCAAGTGATAAGTTTAATTGTAATGGTATCTTTTGTGGTATTTTATGTTTTTGGCTCAAACCACATTTCTTCCTATCCACTATTTACCAATAAATTTTTTTATCTTGAAAAGAGACTGTGAATTTGTATTTATGTAAAATTATAAAATTGTGCATGATTATGGGTCCGTTTGGATACAACTTATTTTGCTGAAAACTGAAAACACTGTAGTAAAATAATTTTTAAATGTGTGAATAGTACTGTGTGACCCATTTTAAAAAAAAAAAGTTACTAAAAAATGAAATTTATGGGTCTCATGAATAGTGCAAGGATGCATTATACACAAGAGAAAAGTCAACATATGAAGCTAAAAAAAGAAAAGAAAAGGAAAATGCTGAAAGTTGCAAACGCAGACACGCAAACGAGCTATCTAAAGCAAGCTTATATTCTTTTATGGTTAGTGTTTTTACCGACTTTAATTAAAACTTTTCAACAAGATTGGCTGCATACACTTTGAAGGAAAAATATGTACTTATTTTATTTGTTGAATATCATTTAAATAATATTTATTTAATTTTCTATGTTATAATTTTTTTAATTGACGCTATTTTTCATATTTTTTGAAGTACAAAATTACTAGATAATATTTTTTTTGGGAAACCAATTAATATTTTATATTTAAGTTTAATATAATTAAGGTCACCGTTCATAGATTATTAAAAAATTATTTTAGGATGTCATTTTCATTTTTTTCATAATTATAACTTTTTTCTCTGATCTTTAATGTCACGCTAGAGAGTGTTTCAATTTTCTTTTCAAAAAGTGTACCACATGACAAAATTTCCTACCATATTGATTGATTGATTATGTCTTTAAAGTCAATATTCTCAAAATTTGGATCCCAATGATAATTCTTGTAATAATGGATAAGATAATGGAGATTGTAATATCAAGGCTTAATATGTCATCAAAATCAATTACCTATGTACACATGCACAAACTCGGAACAATGGATCATAGCCGTGACCTGAAGGGATCATGTAAACAAACCAGATGAAAAAGAACTTATTTCAGACCTTCAAGGATTGTTTTTATGAAGGTACACAAAGTAGACCAAATAGTGGTGGAGCATTTCAACATTTAAGTAAGTGATTTAGGATTATGATGGCCGAGGACAAAAAATGAAAATGTGATAGCACAAAGACCATCCCTAAGATCTCTTTTAGAACACGCCTGTCACCGGTTGAGGCAGTATCTTGAACGAAGTTTATCAAGCATCTCCACATACTCAATTGGCGTTGCCTCCCTACCAAATACTTCATCCCAAATCTTGTGGAGATCTGTTCAGAAAATGATTCAGTATTAACAAAAGAACTAAACTTAATCCAAGGAAAATTTAAACACCAGAATGCAGATCAGAAATTTACTTTAGTTTCACTCTTTGGCAACAAGGAATATAATTTTGTAGAGAACCAACAACAATGTGTATCTGATTATCCTATTAAGCACAATAGCCTTTAAATCCTCAGAAACTTTAGCTGCATGGACACACTTGTCGATGAAAATCTCAAAGATTCTTAACCATATAAACTTCTCACCATGTGTCCATTCTATTTATATTTCCACATAGAACACATACACATCTAAATATCTAATCAAATCCAGAATATGAGTACATTTATGCATTCATAGTTCAACAAAGATCAGCACCCTAGATGAATAGATTTTGAGATTTCCTAATATACCCAGTGGATGCTAACTCTTGCCTTCTCAATAAGGTCAGAATCATATTTTTTTACTGGACAAATTTAGAAGAGCACCCCCCTTTCCCCCTTCTCTCCTTATTCGCATGCAGGGCAAAAAAAGGAGCTCAAGCTTTCGAGGAATTTGTATCCTAAAGGTTAAAGATCAGAAAGGCAGTGACTTATAATTACCCATCCATGGTCTAAGATATATCCTGCAAGATTTTACCTTTTGTTAGTCCTAGACTATGGCATAATTTGTATGCATTAATATAGACTTTGGCCCTTAGCTGGAAGCCTGGAACTGACATAATTTCAGATATACCAACTCGTTTCTTGTACCTGCTGTTTCTACCGTACATTGGGGGTGGTCCAACCATGCAGGCTAACACAATGAAAAGCACTCAACCAAACCCACGTCCCCATTGTGACTCCCAACAGTTTGAAGTTAGGCTCAAGATGCCTTTATAAATTTGCATCCAAATAACATGTAAATCTTAACAACTTGCAATGCCTTTATACAAGACAACTTGCACTCAAATAACATGAAAGCTAAAAAGCACTGTAGGATAAAACTTGATATGCTAAAAACATAAAATAAACGACACATAATCACAGTAAATTTATTAAAAACTGTAAAAGCTTGCTCATGTATATTACCGTCTCTATCTGTAGATGAAAGGCACATGATGAGCAAAGTCAAATCTTGAGACATTAGTTAAATTTTCTATGTATCTGATAGCCAGATCCATTTCTTCTCTGCCAAAAGTATAAAGCACAAGGGCATTAAGCACTATACAGAGGACAAACAAGAAATTACACAATCTGGAAAAAGACATTCATAGATATGTACTTACTTGAAAAAGGTGGCAACACATTTAATAATGTCAACTAGTAGGGAAGCAGACAAAGCATTTTTTAATATCTGTGGCAATGCAGTTGGAGATACAGCCTAATAAAGCAAAAATAACAACTATTAGAGGCAAAATCATCGAAATAACTGAAACAGGAAAAATAGCATAAAAGAAAGCATGAGTATTGTAACTAGGAAAACAGGCCAGGAAAATTTCCCGGTTGTTTTACTACATATGAATGTGAAAACCTCTTGAAATAGTCCCTAGAATTAAAAGATCAGGTCAGCAGATGCTAACAATCAATTAATTAGTTTACTTATTGGGGACCATCCAAAGAGGAAGATTAGGTCTATCAGGCAGTGTGTACATCGACCAACAATTATGTCCATAGAAAGGGACTATGCCTATAAATACATATCAATCTTTCATGCTTAGCAATCTATATTGCTATTAGTGTATTTAAATGTGATAACAGAAACATGAATCTCTCTAGTACTGAATCACAAAAAAACCACTATTGCTTACCTTCAATAAACAAGCCTGTAGAGAACGGTCATCAGAGAGTCCCCACCAAGAAGCCTCAAATTGATAAGCTGACTTTGGTGGTGTGATGTTTTTTGCAGCTTCATCCTTGGCTCGAGAAGCTGCTTGAGAAGCAAGCTCTTGCACTGACTTCATCAGCTCTTGCTTTCCTGTTCTGTGATTTTTTTGAGAAAAGAAAATGATAGAGAGAACAGGTTAAAAGTTAATCTTCCAAAATAAAGCAAGTTTAGGAGAGCTAATGCCAGCCTAGTAAGCAATGAAAGTGGGCTGAGAAAGGGACAGGGAGGCAAGGATTAAAAGGAAATGTAGTTTAAGATTAGTTAAATACTGTCACGACTCACAAGCAAATGGTAACCATTATGGCCTCTTTAGCTGACCAATCACCCAAACCAGTAATAAAAATCCTAGTCAGAAATACCAATAAAAAAAAAATCCTACCCAGAAATCAGAAACAAAAGTGTTTGTCTCAAGTAACGGGAATTTTAAAATGGTTTCCAAATTACAGTCTGTCAATGATGCAAGAATGGAAGGGATGGTAGACCCCTGAAGTAAATAAGGAAAAGAAAAAGAGGGGGGGGGGGTGTGGTGGTTAAGTGACAGTCCAGTGGTAATGGCATCTTTTATGATGACCCATGTTTGTGGTTCGAACCCCACCTCCCCCTCCCATACTATCTACCTGTCAAAAAAAAGGAAAAAGATGCTCAAGGTGGATTTCGTTCTCAGACCGTTTAGCACTTTACTAATTAATAGGAAAATTTTCTAACTAGAATAAGAAAACTTGCACTCTCAAAGGCCAAAATAAGCAGAACTGACGCACAAAGTTGATCATCTAATTAAAAAGTGGTGAGGAAGCATATATTTCAGCAAGGATTTCATAATTAACCTTAATGCTGTTCACTTTAGAACTCTGAATAGCAACTAGAAGAGAGCCATCAACTTCTTGTTCTTCTATTCTACTAGCAGAATTCACTCTTTTGTTATCTCTTTCCTCCACAGATACAGATGCCCTCCCAGAAAACTGTTCAACATTGTCCTGTCAATGTAGTTTAAAAGTGACATAAAATGAGATCATACTACAGATATTATGTTTCAAAATAATGTCATACACTTTGGAAAAACAAAATCAAGCTATAAATCAAATATATAAGAAATAAAAGACACAACAAAACACACGTCAAGGACCAACAAATCCTATTTTGATTATTGTCCCATCTGTTTGATAGAAAAATAGAATAAAATAGGAGAAACAATTAAGTTTTAGCCAGATAGGCTTTGTAACTTCTTTTCTTAGGGTTTCCTTTTTATTTTGGTTTGGGTGGGGGGAAGGGTTAAGAATCACTCCAATGGTCTACATATTCTTAAGCAATGTTTCCATTTGAAATAATCATTTGTTTACCTTATGTCTTTCAATCACATGTGGAGCTTAACCTACAGTGCTATGACAAGAACAAAAGATAATAAATATACTGAGTTACATTTATTTATGATAGCCAACAAAAAGCCAAGAAAGGAAGCAGCAATATATTAGACTTAAAGTTATATAACCATGAAATAATTCCATTCTGTGCTTAATGGTGTTCCTCAAAGTTTCAATTAATTTGAACATAAACGTGCTATCAAATGCAGGAAACAATCAAGTTGTGCTGGCTTCCCATTTTGCCTTATTAAATGAAACTTTTCATTCACATATTATGGCATTCAAAATCATGATTAAAGCTCTAATGGCTAATACCTTGGTGTGACCTTGAATGGCAGACACTCCTGACCTTTGAATATTATTTGGTACTGGATGAACACTATGTCCATTAACCTTGCTCCCTGAACTTACTACTTTCTGCATTCCTTGCCCAGAACTTCTTGGTGGTGCAGACACCTTCTGAAGAATCTCCTGGAAAAATAATTAAGAAATTTTAAGAACAATAATAGAATGTCATAAAAACGAGGACTCAAAAACTAAAAGAAAATAAATATCTAGCTGAGGATGCTATTTTTGTGGAAACTATACACCATCAGCTCAGAGAACATGAGAGCAGAATAAAACATCAACTTTCATTAATAATTCTAATCCCACTTCCCTCTTCGCTATCATCTCTAGATTCCATCAACATCTACTCTGCAAACAGAAGTCATTATACTGCCCAATTTTAAGTTGTGAAAAGGAAAATTGCAGTGAAATCAGTTTCATATCAAGGGTCACTCACCTGGAAAATGAAAATACTGTCCTCTTGTTATAAAAAATGAACTCAAATGATTGTAATCTGATATTCAAAAACTTAATCCACTAAGATTTCAATTGTGACTTGACTATGTCCCCTTCTAGTGATGTTGTTATTGCTACATTATTTGCTATTTTAAAG
The DNA here is from genome assembly GCA_011696235.1 of Quercus mongolica. Taxonomy (NCBI): domain Eukaryota; kingdom Viridiplantae; phylum Streptophyta; class Magnoliopsida; order Fagales; family Fagaceae; genus Quercus; species Quercus mongolica. The sequence continues at coordinate 5,788,010 of CM022243.1, read as the reverse complement.
TGTGATCTTTTACTGTCACATCAATATTTAATGATAATGGATACATGCAGAGATTACAACTCAAGAATGTTGAAGCATAGGACCTGATGAGCTAAACAAACACAAAAGCCATTTAGTATTTAAACAGATTTCAGGATACCGATTATAAACAATCCTATCTCATATTCATAATGTCCAATCTAGCTAAATGACTCAGTGTGACAATATCATCGCATCATATAATTATAACTCATAGTTCCCATCGTGCATCACATACACAAAGATTATGAGCTCTACAAGCAACTCAATAGGACATAGATGGCAATATGCTTACTTTGTCATACAATGATCTGGCCTCAGTGTACTGCTTCTTAATTTCTTGGTTGTCAGGCTCCAACCTCAGGGCAAACTCAGCATCTGCAAGTAACTATATTCATTATATCAGCCAGATCAGACACACAAAAATATATCAGAAGAAAACATATACCTCATAATCTTGATGACAATATATTGTTAGGGATGCATACCCTCAAAGCATTCTTTATATTTCCCAAGTTCTTTTCTAGCTGTAGCTCGATGTGAGTATGCTTTTATGTAGCGATCATCTAAGTTCAAGGCCTCTGTACAATCATCCTCAGCCTCTTGGAATCTAATGAACAGGAAAATAAAAATCAAAAGAAGGAAACATATTTGTTAAGATTCATGAAGGTTTGACCATTAAGAGCATTACTCAGGCATAAGAACAACTTAAAGCACAAGATAATAGACATATGAACACATTCAGGGTACCAAAAGTTCAAAATGTACATAATGTACACACAAAAAAACAGATTGATTTATCAACACCTTAGGCATGTTAACCTGACATGTTAGTTGAGCAAAATAATGTGTTCTGCATATTACTTGCCTTCTGATTTTGAGATAGGCCATCGCCCTATTTGCATAAGCCACTGCTGTTGGTGAAAAGGCAATGCTTCTTGAATAGCATTCGATAGCTTCCTTAAACTTCTTCTGTTTAAAATACTCATTGCCCTGTAAGATTGAAATAGATTTGATACTTAACATCATTTACAATGACATAGTTGCACGCACTTCCTGAATCATCAAAATTATTCTGAGAGGAGAATAACTCGTAACAGTTCTTTCTCTGAAGTAGCATCAGGAAAACTCTCTTCAGTCATGAGGCTAGTTGATGTAGAATCAACTCCATAGTTCCTCATGTAATCAAATTGTCCTGAATTACTCGAATAATCGACTGAGGGAGTTTTTCCAATGTTCCGAGAAGAAACCTATGAAAATTCCCATAAAAAAATCACGCATGATAGTTTTGCCATATAGCTACACATATATCCACAAACACATGTATGTCATAATATAATATAGAAATTAAAGTTTAAACTAGACCATTCAACTACATTTTCCATATTCTTAAGATTTACAGCATCTACCACAGAATTGAGAATCACCAGAGAGTTGTCTTTGTTGTCTACATTTTATCTTTACACACGAAATCCAATCATCACATTACATTTAAACAAAAATATCAATAGTTTTTCAAAAAAATTATTTTATCTGTGATAAAGATAAAATTTTTCAACGATACACGGGACAGATTGTCAACCTAAATAAACCATTTCTCATTAAATACCCATAAACTTCCCAAGAACATAAGAAAATAAAAACAAATCCATACACCTAATTTAACTCTTAATACACCACAAATCACAGCCTTAACATTGTCACCCTACAGTTCCCATTCTACACTAATCCTAAACACTAATTAAGAAAGTTGCACTTTAAGCTTGAATGATCATCTTTAAATTAAAAAAGAAAAATATTGATACTGACTTTTATTTTCACATATTTTAAAATCACATAACACATTGAAAAGTTCCCATTCTTTTTTTATTTTTTTTATTATTCTTTTTTAAGATAAATAAATTACACACACATAGTGAGTTTTGAACCAAAGACCTCACCCTAGGGAAGGAGGTAGAATTTGAGATAAAACTAATTGGCAACACAATGAAAAGTTTCCATTCTACATTAAACCTATAAACTAGGTAACAAAATCACACTTTGCTCTTGAATGATCATCTTCAAAGTGAAAAAACCGCAAATTTATTAATACCCAATTCTGGTTTGCACATTTTAATGTGGAAAAACAAATTGAAAACTCAATTGGGTGAGAAATCAGAATAGTTACCGATTTTTCCTTCTGAGGAGCTTGAGGCTTCATCTTCTTGTCTTTGTCCTTGAGAGAAAGCTCCCAATCCTGCAAGTCATTCAAAAACCCCTGGAAATCCTGGCCCAACAAGACCATTAGACAATCCATAACTCTCTAAGAATACCCATTATGGAAAAAATAAAATAAAATTAATTACCATTCAATAATTTAAGCACACATTAGCTTCTTCCCCTTCAAGGTTGAAAACTTTCGAAACCCATTTTTAGAAGGAAAAAAAAAAAGAATTCAAAACCCATTTTACAAAAGATAAAAACAGAAAGCATTAGCTGATTCCCATATTGAAAGAGCAAAAAAACTTCAAAGTTTAAAACTTTCAAATTAGTTTACCCTTGAAGGGAAACAAAGAGAGAGACTTGTGAGGTTTGGATGTGAATAAAGGTGAAAGTGTGTACCATAGCTTGATCACGGCCATGCTTGCTGGGATTCCTAGACATGGGTGTTTCAGAAGAATCAGATAAAGAGAGAGAGGGAGAGAGAGAGATGGTTTCGGAGCTAGTGAGCACACGTCGCTTTGTTGTTGTTTTGAAGGTTCTGGAAGCGGAGGAACTTGTTTGTACTTTTTTTTTTTTTTTTTTTGGGATAAGTTGAACTTGTTCGTACTTTTGAATTTGGTAAGGCATCAATGCACTTTTAGTTTCTTAATTTTGCACCTTTTTTTTTTTTTTTGGTCTTTTCCTTTTGTTTTTATTATTTTTAGTTTTTAAATCAATTAACGTCTGATATTTAGGTTTTTTTTCATCACTCAATTAACAACAAAAGTTAACATTGCCGACAGTGGAATAAAAAAAATAATATAATCACACACGTTAATTAATTAAATTAAAAACAAATATTTAAACAAATAAAATTATAACAAAAAACTCATTAGTTTTTGGGAAGAACTAGCTGTTAATAATCTTCATGTTCTTCTTCTTCTTCAAAACATGAACTTCATGTTTTTCACCAAATCAAGACAAACCCAACCGGCCAACATTTATAATCAATCTCAACACAAAAAATTCTAACACATTCAACATTGAAACCTCTAGTAAATCAAACCCATAAATCCAAGAAATAGACCCATAAACCCATAACCAAATACTCTTTCACGTTCATCCATACAAGGTTCATAAATTCAAGACCCACAACCTGTAAATATGAAACCAAACTCACCATCCTTGACTCAAATCCGCCAGATCATCCAGGTGGTTCTCTTCTTCTTTGCTCTTGACGAGCATATCGTCGATGTACACTTCTACGTTCCTCCTAATCTGCTTGCTGAACATTTGGTTTACCAATCTTTGGTACGTGGCCCCTGCATTCTTCAAACCAAAAGGCATGACCCTGTAGCAATACAGCCCCTAGCTGGTGATAAAGGCTGTCTTTTCCTGATCTTCCTCGGCCATTTGTATCTAGTTATATCTAAAAAATGCATCCATGAAGGTAAGAAGTTTGTGTACAGTTGTTGAGTCTACCAGCTGGTCAATTCTGGGTAAGGGAAAACTATCCTTCGGGCAGGCATTGTTTAGATTCGTGAAGTCGACACACATTCTCCACTTCCCGTTTGCCTTTTTTACCATGACGACGTTGGCCAGCCACTCAGGATAGTAGACTTCCTTAATAAAATTATCTGCAGGCAGCTTGTTTACCTCGTCCATGACTACTTTGTTTCGTTCAGAGGCAAAAACTCTTCTTCTCTACTGGACGGGTTTCTTCTCAGGGTCTACATTAAGGCGATGTTGGATAATGTTTGTTGGGATACCTGGCATGTTCTCGTGACTCCATGTGAACACGTCCAGGTTATCCTTCAAGAAGCTAATAATCTCTTCCTTCGTCTTCGGATTTAGACTCGTCCCTACTTGGGTCGTCTTTGTTGGATCTCCTTCAACCAACTCTATCATTTCTAGCTTCTCGACGATTTCTGGTGTTTTATCTTCGATTATCCATGTGTGGTTCTCTTTTGAGGCCAGGACTGCCTGGTAACACTCCTTTGCCAACACCTGGTCCCCTCTTATCTCTCCGACCCCCGTTTTGTTGGAAACTTTACCTTCAGGCAGTACGTGGAAGTGACAACTTTCCAGTGGTTGAAGGTAGGCTGTCCTATGATCACATTGTAGGACGAGGGTGAGTCTACCACCAAAAAGTTATGCCTGTTGGTTACCTAAAGGGGGTAAAGGCCGTGACCGTCAACTTTACTATTCCACGAGGGTACACCTTGTCTCTACTGAAACTGACGAGGGGGGATTCGAAAGGACGAAGTCTCTTCAGGTCTACTTTTAATTGCTGGAAGGCAAAAAGGTAAATAATGTCCGCCAAGCTCCCATTGTCTACCAGAACCCATCTTGCGTTGAATTCCTCAATCATGATCATAATGACCAGTGGGTCATCAAGAGGTTGCTTTGCCCTTCTGGCATCTTCTTTTGAGAAGTACATGTCTTGGTTTGTCCGTCTTTGCTTCAGGGGAGGCAGGCTATGAACACTGTTCACCTGCCTTTGGTATGACTTCTTAAGAGATCTGAACGACCCTCTTGTGGATGGTCCTCCCGTGATGATTTTTATTTCCCCTATTGCGCTCTGTGGATGAGGTGGTAGGTGATCTTCATCTCTCTGAGAGCCTTCATGTTGGTCCTTCTTGCCATCCCTGTACTTGCTGGAATCTCCCCTTTTCACGTACTTCTATAATTTCCCTTTCCGTATAAGTTCTTCCATCTGCTCCTTCAAATCTCGGCAATCTTTTGTGTAATGCTCGTGGTCTTTGTGAAAACGGAAATATTTCCTCTTGTCGTGCACACTGGGTGATGAGTGGAGTGGCGTGGGCCATTTAAGATATCGTTCGTCCTTAATCTCCATCAAAATCTGGTTAATGGGCAACACTAAAGGCGTGAACTTCATTGGTCAAGGATTTTTGTCATCTCTTTGTCTATTTCCTTCGACATTCTGCCAGTCCACTCGATCCCTTTTTCGTCCTCTTTGGTCGTCTTCTTTTTCTTTCTTCTTCTCCTTGGGTTTCTCTACTCCCTCTATGGCTGCCAAGGCGTCCTTAGTGTTCATGTACTTCTGTGCCTTCAAAAGCATCTCTACCATCGTCTTAAGGGGATTTTTTGCCAGGGAGACCACAAATTCCCTGGACTTTAATCCAGCCTTAAAGGTCATAAGTTGCATCTTATCGTCTGCTTCGTCCACCTCTAGAATTCCTCTAGTGAAGCGCGTTACATAGGACCTCAAAGTTTCCTTTTCTCCTTGCTTGATGGTGAGCAAATGGTCAACTGGTCTTTTTGGACATTGCCTGCCGACAAAATGACGAAGGAAGGAGCTGCTTAGCTGCTCGAAGTTATCGATAGATGACGTTAGCAATTTGGTGAACCATTCCCTGGCTGCCCCTTTGAGGGTAGTAGGGAAAGAGCGGCATAGAATCTCGTCAGGGGGTTGCTGAAGACCCAGAGTCATCTTGAATGTATTGAGGTGATCCAATGGATCTTTTAGTCTGTCAAAGGGCTCGAGCTGGGGTAGACGCAACTTGGAGGGCACCGGGCATTCTTGAACTGCTACGGTGAAAGGTGAGTCTATCTTTCTGACTATTCTATCCAAACTTTGATCCATCTTTCCCTTGATAGTGTTTCTCAACTCGTCCATCTCCTTTCTCATCTCCCTAAGAAGATCTGAGTTTGTCTTTTCTAGAGTGCTAGTTCGTCTCCTGTGACTGTCTTCATCATCGTCTCTGTTGATTTCCATGCGGTTATCTTCTTGTTGCAATCGCTGCCTCATCTCCTGGTTTTGCCTGGTAAGTTCTTCCACAGTTGCTGCAAGTGAATGAATTTGTAGGGCCAATGTAGCAAGATCTTGGCTAACATTGGATTCCATCTGGACTTGTGAGTTGAATGGAACAGTACCCTTGAACTAGGTGCTGAAGAGTAGTCTTTTCCCCATAGATGGCGCCAAACTGATGATGCTCGAGATCATCAACCAGATCGCTTGTCTAGAATGGAGTCGTCCTATGCCAACCTGACCCTGAAGAAATAGAGTGTGAAAGGAAGAAGTATGGGTCAACGGTGTGGTGCCTACCACAGAACCTCCGATGCTAAAGTTAGAATGGCTAGAATAAGAATAGCAATAACAGAATATCAATCACTGTGAACTAGAGTTTTTGTACCCTCTTCTTGGGTCTCATGGGTAGGTATTTATATAGGTGCTTACCTCTTCCTTCTAGCCGTTGGTGTTGCCTTAATGGTGATTTCATTCCCGTATCAATAACGCCTTTGTAGGGCGTTAATGGTGGGTTATCTCCCCAACGGTATAGAAGCTCATCATTACTTTGTAACGTTTCATCAATGATTAAGGATGGATGAGTTCATCCTTGCCCGATGATCACCACTGGCTAGACAGTTCTTGGAATTATCCTCGTCCTTGTATCATTCTATGGACGAGGATATGATCGGGACCATCAGCAACTATAATAGGTAAGCATTTGCTAAAATAAAAAACAATGTGAACATAGCATGGATAGTAAAATATTAGGGAGTATGCTTAAAAACTAACCAAATATGAAGAAGTCTAAACTTTTATTCGGCATGTACTCATAAAGTAAAATTTTTTCAATCCCTTTTATGCAATATCCATAGAGTCTGACAAGGTTTCGATGTTGAAGTCTTGCAATCAATACCACCTCAATCTTAAATTCTTGTAAACCTTGACTTGAGACACTTGAAAGCCTCTTTACTGCAATTTCTTGACCATTTGAAAGCTTACCCTGTGTTCGAAGTTCCAATGAACAATATTACCATTTATCCAAAAACTATTTGCATGACATGAGCATTAATGACCCATAAATTTTGCTGAAATTACCTTGTAAACAGGACCATAGCCTCCTTCTCCAAGCTTATTTCCATTTGAGAAGTTATTTGTAGCAATTAGTATGCTTTCCAAAAAAAAAAAAAAAAAGGCACATCTATGCCTTTCTCATCTTCTTCTTTGAACTCACTTAAGTTTATCAAGTCTTGAACATGTCTTTCACTGTTTAACATGCGATGTGCTCAATTTCTTTGATCGATTTTTTTTATTTTCTAAATTCTAAATATAATTCTGTATATTAGTTCACATCTTAATGACATGGAAGTTCTTATACATGTTTGTATATATATTCAAACTAGCATATGACCCGCGCAATGCGCGGACTACTTTTATTTATTATTCATGGAAAAAGATGTAAAATCATAAAAATATTATGACAACTCCATAGATAATAAAAATTAAATAAACTGCTTTTTAAAAAAAAAAAGAAAATGAAAAGGAAAAAAAGAAAAAGGGAAAAAACTTCCCATTTATCTTTATTTTTCTTAATTATTATTATTTTTTTTAAATGATGAGAAACTCCCTTAGAATTGAAGGTGTGTTTATGCATTAAATATTGTCAAATGAAGAAAATACAAAAAACCTCAATTATTCAAACTATGTTGTCACAATTATAGGATTCTTATTATAGCTATCCAAATTAAACTACACAGAGGACAACTAATTTCAAGAATACATACAAAAACCACACTAAAGATATTTTAAATTGTAGAGTTTTATGAATACCAATCACTCTACTGCCCCATAAAAGACTAAAAGATGGTGGCACTAAATCAAAGTTATATTTGTGAAATCTCACTGAGAAATCTATAGCTACCTAGTCTTTTCCAAAGCCATGTACATTTGGTTGATGCTTTTTAGCACAATCCTTTTCCATAAATTTCTTGAAGCATATGGATATTGACAATTTTTGCATTCTTCTAAACTTCACCAATGCTGGGAGGCTTTTAATTGGTGTTGTAACATTACCAAACAATGCAACTTATCGCTTTTTAACTTAAACGTGACAGAACTTTAAGTGGCCTTTTTTCTTCGATTGTTTTCTTATTTTTTCCTCACATTTGATAGTTCCATCGTTACATTAAGCAATATTAACATCACATATGGGCATAGCCAACCCAACACAACCCCACCGAATTACCTAATAATTGACAAATATATATATATATATATATATATACACATATATATATAAAACAAAAATACTCCTAAAACCTTTGAAATTTTCGAAATACCCATAAATATATTAAAATTACCAAAACGCATCCTAACACTTGAAAATGACCAATATAACCCCAAAGCTTTCAAAAATTACGGGGATATCCTTAAAATCTAAAAAATGACCCCAAAACCTAAAAAATGATTGAAATACCCTCTAAACCTAAAATATGATTGAAATACCTTTAGAACCTTTAGAAAATGACCTAAATGACCATGACATTCTTCAGGATTTTGGAATTTAGCCATAACCTGCAACTGATACATGGATAAATTCTGCGTCCAATTTGCAGCTGTTCTAGTAGCATCCCCTTGCTTATAACTTCGTGGGCTAGAGATACCAGGTTCATATGAAATAGGAACTTTGAATAGATTTCCATCATTTGATTGACTTTTGGTGCACATCTCAACTTGAGATCCATTAACTTTTGTCTCGTGCAAAATCAAATGTGTTTTTGACCTTCTAGCTTAAGTCACATCCATTAGTATCTAAAATAACACCACGGTCCTTCTAGCAGCCAAGGCTTCCATGACTTCAATTCTGTTAGGAAAAACAATTTTCTAGCTCATTACAATACAGCCGGATATGCCAATAGCTTAAGGAATAAATAACCAATAATTATAAATATAAATTACTAAGACTTTAGTCACTAGAATATTTAGTCAGCAGAACCAGAACATCTATTTATATTTAAGGACGAAACATATTTTTGAATCAATTCAAAAATTAAAAGGTGTACCAAAGTGGTAAGATAGTCACACTGCTCATTTGATAGATATCCTTTATATAAGAAAACCTATTGCAAGATAGAAAACATCAAATTTTTGAAATAAGTGAGCTTCAATTTAATTGTTCCTCCAAAAAGACATAATTCACTCTATGATTATATGCAAAGATCTATGAATATAGCATATTTGCATTTATTTATTTATTTATTTTTATATAGTAAATTATCAGAAAATTTTTATTTAGATCTTTGAATGTCTTTATCAGTTTTAAGCACAACACTTGGTCTAACATGCAAAACTAGCCAACTTAACACCAGTCATGCTCATTGATTTGCTAATACAATTCACACACTAACAACCAAAAAAACTACTACAACAAATCATATCATATGACATTAACCAAAAATAAAAAAGAGAAATTGAAGTACCTGAACTTGGTAATTACGTAGATAGAGTGTGAGGCAATACAAAAGTTGATTTAAAAATAAAAACACCATCAAGAACAAAACTGGGAAGTCCCCTCTTCTCTTGTCCTCTGTCAGAGACCAATCTTCCCTGACATTTATGAGAAAAGCCACACTCCCATCCTTGGTACAAATTACAAACCAACCATGTCTCGCCTGCAAGCTCACCTGTCCCTCCCAAAATTTTATCACCTTCCTACCATTGCAAATGTCTTGTAGGCCTTCAAAACCAAAATCAGAACAAACCCAAAAGTCTAGCACATAGTCATCCTCGTACACCATACCAAATAGACAAAAATCAATTTAAAAAAAAAAATTAAAAACTAGAAAGACAAAACTTATCTCCAATTGGTTGATCTCTCTACACCCTGTGTCTAACCGACTCTCTCTCTACCGTTCTCGGACTTTTGGACTCTAAAACTTGATTGTCCAAAACCAATTATAAATACCCTAAAATTAAACCAAAATCAAACACAAAATTAATTTAATCCAAATACTCCCAAAAGTTTTTAGTATACTGAGAAACTAAATCGAATCAAATGAATCAAATCAAAACCTAATGTAACCCAAATACCTAAATACAAATCAATCCAACCAAATTTCTCAAAACTAATTCATATTTCATACCCAGATCTAAGAAAGAATGAAAAAAAAAAAAAAAAAAAAAAAAAAAAAAAAAAAACTTACCAGTAGCAGTTCTCTCTCTATGTTTGCATCTCAAATCCTGCGTGCACCTTTAGGTTACCGGTGCCGGTTTCGGTAGCCTAAGTCCGGCAAGGGACGAACGGTGGTGGGAAGATGATGGTGATAGCCGGCCGGCCGTATGAACTCTGTCTCCTTCTCATCTCCGTATCGCAAGCTTTTTTTCTCTCTCTTTTTTCTCCTTCTGTGCTTTTTTCCCCGTTTCCTCATCGCCTCTCTCTCTCTCTCATCGCCTATCTATTCTATTTCCGTGTGTCCTTTCATTTAAACCGGTTATTTTTTTTGTTATTTATAATGAGAAGCTTTTAAACAGTGTGCAAATTGTCAAACAACATAATTTATCGCTTTTTAATTTATACGTGTCAGAATGTTAGAGGGTCTTTTTTCTTAACGTGGCAGCACCTCCTTAAAAACTTCTACGGTTATATATAGTATTAGATTAGATTAACAAAAAACTATTAATTGTGCCTGACAAGCATAATTGTATGGTAGCTACCTTGTCTCTTGGCCATGTTTCTATGCCAGATGTAAATAGAATTAATGGCACAGAGAATAATCACACTAGTTATTCCAATAATCAGAAGCAATGTCATCCACTTCTCTGATGGCAACGAAAAGACAGGGAAGAAAAAAAAAATACTTGTCATACTTCAATAAAAAAGCTCAAATGATGTGTTTAAACGATAATTAGCAAGATTTAATTGATGATATGTTTTCATCAATTGTGTAATTATAATGTTCATTGTTGTGCAAAGTACAAACTTTGTAGAGACACTGTTAGAAATCTTTTTAAGGTGGCCGGCCTTTAGGATCAAAATGAAATTGTATGAAATTCAAATAAAAAACACATCTGCATGCACACGCACACGCACGCGCACATATACCTAATATATACTATCTTTTGTATTAAATATTGAATAAGTCATATATTATTGAGTAATGGAAAGATCTGTGAATTCTATTTATTTATTTTTTTTTTAAATTGAGCATTTATATGGCACCTAAAATATAGATTTTTAGTTTTAATAATGTGTTATGAGATAATTTTTGCTTTATTAAAACTTTTATCTCTTAAACAATTAAATTTTTATTTTAAAGGAATAACTAACATTTACCACTTATAATACTAACAAACATATGGAATTACTAGAAGCCTTGCATATATAATAAATATTTTACACACAAAAAACAAAGAATACGTCAATTAAGAATTATTTTATGAAACTATCATTCCAAACAATCTCTCAAAAAACTCAAATTTATTTTCAGTTAACATGTCATGTATGATTGGACTCTTTCCTATCCCAAATCTCAACAAACTACACAAAAGAAAATAAGAAAAGAATAACAATAAATGAATTGAAGAAAAAAAAAATTACTCAAGAAAATTACGAAAACTAAGTATATTAAACACACCAAACAAAAAGTGTATTGTTGGAATTTGGTTACTGAACCTAAAACCCCTTAGACAATATTTTATCATTCAAATCAAATAGGATCTTTATTTTAGATTTTTCATTGAAATTTTCTATAGCTGGGTGCCTTAAGGATAAATATGTTAGAACCAGCAAAGATTTATTATGCATATTTTCATAAAAATAATCAATTTACGGAGTTTTATAAAATTTGTATAGTACTTTACTTGTAATCTTATTATTTTGTATGCGATATTACAATTTCTTAACATTTTTTATTTCCTTATATCATTTTAGCAACCAAATTCTTTAAAAAAAAAAAAAAAAAATCTAATTTTGATAAATAACATGACATTATAAATTCTTAAAAATCATTGTTAAATAAAATAATATCTGTATATATATATATATATATATCTATATATATATATATATTACTAAAAAATATTAGCTCCATCTCTTATCAAATTTTGCTCTAAGACCCCAAAAATCACAACTTTGTTCAAGCAATAAATGGGGTGAGAGCACGTCTTCAAAGATGAAAATTTTAGCTTTTTTAGCCAATGGAATTTTTCACTACTGTGATATCCTTAATGATCCTTGCCTTTTTGTTCCTTTTATACTTGTGGATTTTTTGTGATGATTATGGTTAGATTTTGATGGAATGGTGTAGATAAAATTACTTTTGTATTGGATCTTAACGATTCTATGGTCAATTGAGTTCACAATAATACTGGAGCACATAAAATAAGGACTTTTACCATAAAGCTTTTTAGAATTTAATCTCTGAGTTAAATAGGTAAAGTCCTAAACATTTTGGTAAAGCAACAAAGCATCCATTATCACAATTTAGAAAGAAGAAATGAATAGTAAAAAAATCACAACTTCGGCAACAAGGCACATGACATAGAATTCTAACCTGTTATACATTTTAAATTTGTGTCATCCCATCGGTAACTTAAGGTGCAAAGACACCTTAACTTCCCATCTCTTGCCAATTTGCGAGTCGAATGTGGCCAATCCTTGCAATTCATAGATGAATTACAAATAGGCTCCAGTGGTGGTTCCCAACCAATCTCAACATCATCTGTAACTTCAGATGAAATTTCAGAACTAGAGTTTCTTGGACTAGTTAAATCAAATGGCAACGAATGGTTGAGCCGCAGATTTCCTTTGTCATTAACTTGGATTAAAAAGGTTCGTGTATCTGCATCAATATTACTAATGACTTGATATGTGCCACTCGGTGCCATGAAACTAACCTGGCGTGAGGTAGTATTGCTGTTGAAACTGAAGTAATTAGGATCACCACAACTTGGTCCAGTGCTTAATGGATAGGGGATCATCTTTATTCCACAAGGCTCACAACTTTGTACCGTCGATTCTACAAATGTGTCAAGTGTCAATAGTCATTAAACACATACAAGTTATAATTAGCGCTATTTAACATGATGAACTTCAAAGTTCAAACTTGTGACTTGTCTAGCTTTGTAGTACTGCTTTGAGCTTCTTGCATCTCAAATCCATAAATGTTAGGATTGGTTTAGTATTTGGATTATTAGTATTCGAGTTTAGTTAGGATTGGTTTCATGGATGATATCTTTATCACTTTATTTATTGGAAGCTCTATAAAAGCTTTGTATTTAGATTATTTTGATTAATAAGATTCATTTGTGTGCAATTGCTTGTGTTTAGTGGTGATTCCAAACAATTGTGGGATTGTTTTAGTTAGTGAAGCTTGCAAGGCTGTTTTGCATTAAAATGCCTTTTCCCCTTTTTATATTGAGGACGTCTTATATATTTTTAATGTCATTGCTATATCTACATTAGTGAAACTAGTGTGAAGTCTCGTGCTTATGCATGGGTATAATTAAAAATAATCACAGTTATACGGTTCAAATTATATATTTTATTTAGAAGATGTTCAAATTATACATAGTATTAATTTACACTTTTTTTTAAAAAATCATATATATATGATTTAGAATTTAATTAATTTTAGATTCTTTAGTTTTTGAACTTAATATTTCACTTGCCACAAAAATTAAAAACTTAGATAGACACATTGTAGAAAATTGGATTTCAATTAAATCCAATTTAGAATCTAAATGGATTTAGAATGTTCGATTTTTACGCTCAATAATTCACTTGGCACAAAATTTAAATTTAAATGGGACATGTAGTGCAAAATTGAAAATCCAGTTAAATTTTAATTAAATTTTCTCTAAGTTTTGCCTATTAATATATATTTATATATATATGGCCAGTTATTATTTCACACTTTTATCTTCTTTTATAAAATTATTTCACATATTTGGATACACGCTACTTCATATATTGTCCACACTTTCCACCATAGATATCCATACTTTTTACGAATATTTAATATTGTTTTATACTAGTTTACATTCACTAGTTCATAAATATGTCTACAACTAATGCGAGAATGTACACATTTTAAAATATCCTTATTTTAGCACATAAAAAATAAATATGAAAAAAGAGATGTAAAATAGTAGATATAAGAGAATCAAAACCTTTATATATCGGTGCACATAGTGTGTGAGTGTTTTGCAAATCAACAGATGTCACCCTTTCTATTTACAAAGTACACAGGGTGTGTGACACACCTATGTGAACTAAACACATAAATTTTAAGAATATTTACCCTTTTAACTATGAAGTTAAAGAACGTGGAGAGTGTTGGATGTGAAATATTCAAATCCTGCCAGAAACAGCCGGTGGTTGCAATTTTAAAAACTCAGTAAAATCAAGCAAACTCATGTGTAATGGTCCGTTTGGATTAAGGGAGAGGGAGGAGAAATAGAGTAGAGTAGAGTAGGTTTAATACAAAATTAGTTTATTTTTAGTCAACTCTACTTTACTCCTCTCCACTCCTCCTCCTTCCTCCCTCCAATTAAACAGGCCATAAAGGATTGGCACCTACATCAGATATTGCCACACGCATGGAAATGCAATCATCGTCATCTTTGTCATACTCTCGGAGATCATCTTGATCCCGCGAGAAAATAAAGCAATTAGTGCCACCGTCATATGAATAACCTTTGCAATCGCAGCTTCTAAGACACTCCCTTTTGCAAGCCGATTCGTCTTCGACCGCAGATGTGTTTTTGGGAGTGGCCCAACTGTTTGCTACTACGGTAAAAAACATATCGTTTTCGCCACATGACATCGAAATTTGGTGCACGCATCTGAAAAATCACCAGAATGCCACTTCTCTGGTGCATTGGGCTTGAACCCCGACAAACATTTGCACTCCAATTTATTGTTTGGATTACAAACACCAGAGTTTCCACAAGTATTATACACAGCACATTTTTTACCTGGCTCTGCCATTATCAAGGACCAATTCATACCTTTCACATCCCATCTCCAATACTAACTTTCCACTAAAATCCATCACAAATCTTGCAGTAAAATCGCTTGAAATGTTTTGTAATTTATCGTACATTTCGTCTGAACTAAACTGTTTACAGTAAATATTATCTCCTTTGTAAATGGAATATCTGTCATCGTAACCATCTGGACCTAGATTAAACGTAAGGCTCCCTTCTCCAGGGTCATCAGAGCCTCTCCAAGAAGTCAAAGTTATTACGCTATTCACATCCATGCCTGGAAGAACTGTATCAGTCAGATTTTCAAAGCTCTCCCACAGGTTCTTTTGCTGTCCATAATCGCCAAACACTAAAAGGCTGTTTGGATTGGCAAATTCCGAAACTCAATTCTCAGTTTCCATAACTTATAACTCAAAAATGTTGGGATCCATAACTCAATATTCGTTTGGCAAACGATAACTCAGTTTCCATCACTCAATTCTCAGATTTTTAAGTTATGAGTTATGGAAACTGAAAACATATTTTGGCTGTTTTCAGTTTCCATAACTCATAACTCAATGGTATTTTCGTAAATAAAACTACTTACCTAGTCCCACAGTCAGAACAAATTCATGTGGTGCACTCCTTTTGATGCTCTCTTCAACAGCTCTCTTCAGTCATCTCAGACTTCTCTCTTCAGTAAAGCAAAGCTTCATCTCCATTCCAGTACTCCTAGAAGAAGCTCTCACTACCCTCACCTCCTCACGCTTCGAACTCAGCCAACCCGCGCCACCATGTCACGGTAACACAATGCTTCTCTATTTGCTTCTCTGTTTTTTTTTTTTTTTCCTTTTTTTTTCTTTGTTTGATGTTTGCGTTTTCGCTTCTGATGTTTGATGGTATCAACCCGTGATGATGGGTTTTCAACCCGTGGTGATGTAAGTTTGCCGATCTACCTTTTTTTCTTTGTTTGATGTTTGGGTAAGCATTTTATTTTATTTATTGAAACCTATGGTTATGGGTTTTCAACCGTGGTGAACCGGTGCTTATTTGTTTGCAATTTTTTCTTTTTTTTCTTTAATTGATGTTTGGATTTGCTTCAATGGTTTGATCTACTGGATTCCCGTGGTTATGGGTTTATTTTATTTATTTTTAAATAATTTATGGAACTAATTTATGGTACTTCTCTGTTTGATTTTTTTTTTTCAATAAAGCTGCTTGTTCTTGTTACCAACCAATTGCTCTGTAGATATTCATGGTGCTTCTTTGTTTGATTTTGTTTGCTATGAATTATGAATCTTAATGTAGTATGACAGTTTTTAGACCCCTTAAAACACAATTAGATTAAACCTAGGTAGTTAGCTAAGTTATTACTTAGTCCAATTAAACAAGTCTAGGTTATCACAATAATAAAGATCAAATCATGCAAAGTAGCGGAAAATAAATAACACAAGATATGATCACCCAGGAAACCAAACTGGTAAAAACCTGAGGAGGATTTGACCTAGCTATCCTCAAGGTAAACCTGAATCCACTATCTTGAAAGAATCGAAGTTCATACAAAAGGACTTACAAGCACCCCCGCTTGACTTCCTAATGCTACCAACCAGTAGAACTTACTGATACGACCACGTACAAACTCCGAATCCACGAACTCCTTCTTTCTTGGATTCCCACCAGCTACAAGCACCCCCGCTTGTGTATTCTTTAAGCTTTAATGGCAGCAACTGAATTGATCATCAAGGTGTAGAAAATATCTCCTCCTTGAAAACCCTAAGTTTGTGTAAAGGAAAGCTCCTCTAGATCTCACAAGAGATTTACACAAACCGCAATATGAGCAACACTAAAACGTGGCTAAGGTTTGCCTTTTATACTTAGGACAAATAAGAAACCCTAAAAACGTTTTAAAACAACTAGGGCTGAGTTGGACGAATCTGCAGAAAAGCATTCTGCCCGAGCTTCGATCGGTCGAGCCTAAGCTTCGATCGATCGAGCCAGGCCGAAAGCCACAGTGCTTCCTGCTTTAAACTCGATTCCAACTTTACATTGACATACAACTTTGAGCTAACTTTAAACACTTCTAAACACATTGTTTTGATCATGGTTTGCCAACAATACAAATTAGAGTTCTAAATACATAAAATCCTAAACTTTAGAACCTAACAAACTCCCCCTTTGGCAATCCGTGACAAAACACAATTTAGAAGCTCAAAGTTTACAAAATGAAAAGCCCTTTACAAAAAAAATGCTCATAAACCAAATTCAATCCTAACTACTATCCATCAGTTGCAAGTGTAGACAGCAGCTCAATTGAATCAACCTGTATATTTCCTGAAACACTAAACAAAATGCATAACCGCATGTGTGGAAATAATACAAGTAAACAAAATAACTTCTTGATTTCAAACAACACACAAATAAAAACATATATCAATGAATAACTCATAAATATAAATCAATAAGCAGTTTGAAACAAGAAACAAATAAAGTACCAACAAAAACATAAAAAACTCCCCTAACATGAATATCCCATCAAAAACAAGGTAAGAGCTAAAAATGTTAAGTACACAGTGAAGCACCTAGATACAACCTAAAACTCCACAAGCTCCAACAAAAAAAAAATAGTCTCCCCCTGAAAACAAAAACCTACAAGTACTCCCCCTTTTTGTGACGGAATGCCAAAGGGCAAACAAGATATCCATCATCAAAAGGGAGGTGGTCTAAACTGCGCCAACTCTGCACGCAAGGCACGGATCTCATCAAGTACGTCCACCAAAATCTGTCCTTGAGCCGCCTGAACGGTCAAGACATGGTCCAACGTGCGACGAATGTCTGAATCATCCGAAGCAGTCGGTGGAGGAACAGTAGCATCAGCATCAGCAGCAGCACCTGAAGTCTCAGCAGCAGTTGTACCTGTAGAAGAGGGAGGGGGAACACTACTAGATGACGCACCTCTAGGACAAGGAGGAGCAACTCTCAACTGAGCAGCCCTTTGACGAAGAAAGGTGGCACCTATGGGAGCTATCACATGAACAGGCTCACCCGACGGAAAACCATCTAGACCTAAGTAGAGCAGAATCCTATGAATGAAAATAGGATGAATCAGCGCATGCCCTATGGCAGAACTCCTATGAACCTTGTTCAAAAAACGAAGGAACAAGTGAGGAAAACTGATGGACGCTCCAGAAGCAAAGGCGAACAAAAACACACATCGCTCTAAAGGGATGGTGTGGAAGTGAGAAATAGGCCACAAGGAATGACACGCAATCCTAAAGAAGAGATAAGCCGTCTCGGTAAGCTCAACGGACGTGATCCAAGGATCAAAACCCCACTGGATAGATGACCCAGTGATGTAAGACATGACAACGTCTAAAGAGGGTGACTCATCATAGGGATAGTCAGCATCCCGAACAACCCACACCCCAAGAGCCTCAGCCACTACCCGAGGGGTAATGGTGAACTCTACACCTCGTATCTAACTCCTAACTAGGGTGTTGGAATCATAGATGTGGCAAGAGAGGTTCGAGTAGAACTCTCTAATCAGGGCGGTCAGAGGTGGATAATCTATCTCTACGAGAGGCAACCAACCCCTAGACTCAAAATTGGCCCTAATGGCCGGATCAAGCGCATCTAGCACAACAGCTTGCTCAGACCAGATCTTACGCCTACAATTCAAGGTGTCATAGGATTCTCTACACTTATCATTCTTAAACAGCTCTACTCTAGGTGGAGACTTAGAGGAAGTGGAAGTGGTCCTATGAGCTCTAGTTTTCCTAGGCATGGTGCGAAGATAAGGATCAAAACACAGAGCGAAAGAACAAAAACCACAAACCAAAACCAAGTGCAGACTGCAAGTTAGCACAAAAACAAAAATATAGAATCAAAATCTATATGATGCATAAACAAGTTTAAATGTCATGATGCATGTTCTAATGCAGTGAATTAAGTCAAAAAAGGCTCAAATTACAAAATTGGCTTGCACATTAAGGTTTTTAACAAAAAAACCCCAAAATATAGAAACCACTTGATCAATTTAAAAAATATTGACGAATTGATCATTACACATGAAATAATAACAAAAATAATGACCAATTACATCAATTGGATAAGCCAATTTCATCAATTTGAGCCAATTTGACAAAATCCCCAATTCGGATCAAATTCAAAACCCTAGAATTTTCAATTTTTCAAAAACCACAAAATTGATCAAATTAAACTATAGGGAACATAAATATAACATCATGGCACAAAAACCCATTGATCAATTACACAAGAATAGACTTGAATCATCAAAAACCCCAAAAAGTTTGAAGATGCCGAAAATAGCCATGAGAATGCATGAAAAATGCATGAAAAAGAGAACAAAACTTGAAAAAGAAGGGCAAAAACGACTTACCAGCTTCCAAGGACGAAAACCTTGCAAAAAATTTGAAGGAAAACGACAAAAACTTGAATGGTGGAGCCTTGAGCCAACGCGGAGAGAGAGAAAAGCAAGAAAAAGTTTGAATAGTGACTTTGAAAAAGTCCAATTCAGCTTTTTAAAAAACCTGACATACAAGTTTCGATCGGTTGAAAATCAGCCTCGACCGGTCGAAACAGACAGAGACTCCCTCTCTCAAATTTTTAAAAATTTTAAAAATTTCGATCGGTCGAAAAACAGAATGGACCGATCGAATCAGGCAGAGGCTCACCATATTTTTGAGGAAAAACAATATTTTTGAAAAACAAGTTGATTTAACTCAAAGCATTGAAATTTAAGAACAAAAATGCATGAGTATGAGATGATATGATTTTTCAAACAAGAATTTTAAGCCCAATATTCCCAAAAACAAAATTTAGCATTCTCCACAAATTTTCAAGCAACAAATTTAGTTTGCACTATATTCAAAGTGATTGCAAAAACGTGGTTGGTCAGACCATAAACACACACAATAACATGTACGATGTTTAGCAAAGAATAACTCGTGTAGTGTGTGCGACTAGCAAAAACTTGAGATACATGTGAGGTGATATGTGAATAGCAATCAATCACAAAGTCTACAAAATTCATCACAAAGAATTTAAAAAAGACTATCACCTAAAGAGTTTGAAAGTTCAAAAACGTGTACAAAACACCTTTGAACGTTTAGACCCCCAAATTACAACTTAACCAATTCAAGCAATATGTCAAACAACTAGTGTGCGGAAACTTAACATATGCTATAATACGAAATTGGTTAAAAACTATCTAAGCCAAAACAAAATATAATCCACAGCAGATAATAAAAAGACAAAGATAGAGAGGAAGGAAGATGCAAACACAAAGACAACACGCGATGTGTTATCGAAGAGGAAACCGAAGCCCTCGGCGTAAAACCTCTCCACCGCCCTCCAAGCGGTAAACAATCCACTAGAAAATACAGTTGGGATACAAGGACAGTAATAGACCCTCCAAGCCTAATCTACCCAGTGCACCTAAGCCCTCCAAGCTTCTTGCTCCAACGAGGTTGCGCCAAACCTTTTTCTTTTCTAGCTTCCCGAATTCCGCTACTAGACCGTAGCATCAACCAATGAAGATTGGTTTCTTCCTAACTGCTTCCCAGAAACCCAAACAGCTGTCTCACAATGATGATGATGGTGAGAACCAGGTTTGGTATAATGCCTCTCAAGGATTTGACAATGGAGAGGAAGAGAGTAGAGGAATTTGAAGAGACTTTAATGTATAGATTGTGGGTGAATCAATCTGGTTTTTCTTTAGGGTTTCTCTCTCAAAATTCTCTCTGGAAGCTCTCTTTCAATCGTGGGTAAAAGGGGTATTTATACTGGAGTGGGAGAGGAATGTGAAACGTCAGGTTTTACAAAATAGGGGTGGCTCGCGGCTTCACTAAGTCGCGAGATAACCGTATGGCCAGTTGTCCTGTTTTGTCCTGTAGTGCTCCAGCTAGCATGACTGTTCATCTTCCAGCATGCTTGGCACGTGTGCTGCGTCTGGCGGCTTGCAGCCGCGAGTCACCCGCGAGTCCCAGCCGCGAGTCTTTGTTTTCTTGCGCACTCTTGAGCAATCTTCACTCTATCTCACTCACTACCCTTACATCAAACCCACCTAAATACAGGGTTACTAAATGCTGAATTACAAGAAAATTTGGCACGGAATAAAGCCAATTAGATGGTTGAATAAATTCAACCTTACAATCTCCCCCTTTGGCTATTCCGTGACAAAACCCTAAAACAGACTCTAGACTTAACATGTGAGTTGGGAACAGTTGAACAAAACTCACTCACACCTAACTCTAGAAGCTGTGAAGCACTTGAATCATATGAACATAATACTCCTGAAACACAACAATACACCATGATCATTGTAAGCAGAAAATTATAAATGCATATGAAACAGGCAATATGTGATCAAGCAAAGATGGAGTTAAGAAACAAACCATGGCTTGATCAACCAAGTGAACACCACAAGGTAGTGATCACAGTGCTCATTCACATTTGGAATGAACACAAGGACATACAAGTTAACAAGCACAAGGCAAGACACTTGTATGCTCAACACTCAACCAATGCATAACACACAAGGTATATGCATCTAGGAACAATCCTACAAGGGCACAAGAGTGACAGTACATAAACCAAAATGCAGAACATTTAGATTAAAGTATTGATTTCAACATAGCATAAAGGCTGCAATAAGCAAGGTACATACCATAAAGCCTACAAACTATGCATAAAACATTAACCCTAAAAGCTTACAAAAGCACATGGGTACAAACACAAAACATCCTGAATAACATCATCAAAATATATTAAAGATAAAACCAAGAGTATAGGTTAAGAGTTAAAAACAACTATACACCAAAAACAAAAGTATGACAAAAGTATGTGTGTACTCTCCCTATCACTATGCACACTTCCCTTTGAACTTTCTCCCCCTTACTGAATGCTCTCCCCCTTTTTGTCACGAATAGCTAAAGGCTCTCGTCCAACTTTCGTTGAATATCATCTAGCAGATTCTCCATAGTCTCGAGACGCATTTGGACATGGTTGTTTGTGGAGTAGAAAAGTGCCACAAGCTCATCAACGCGTTTCTGAATATGCTCAAGTACACTGCCGACTCTATCAGTATGAGGAGCAGTCTGTGCTTGCGGAATACTAACCGGTGAAGCTTCAGGAACAGCACGTGATGTAGATGTGGTATGTGCAGGTGTCTCTGAGTCAGGGGCAGATGGAGTAACCGGAGAGATGTGAGCACTCCTTGGTGATTTAGAGGAGTGACTTCTGCTAGCTTGAAGAGTGAACAAGGAAATGGGACGTTGACGAGTCAACATTTTTCCATCTGCAGGAGGAATAATGCCTTCACGAAGAATGAGCTTCATGATGAGACTGCAAAATGGAATAATTCCTCGAGCTGCAGTTCTACACACGGTCTTCCTCAAGGTGTAGTAGATGTGAGCACATATATCAATGGGGGCTCCTGTAATAAGATCACACAGGAATAGAGCTCTCCCAAGATTGATGAATGTAGTGTTGGACAGTGGGTAGAGATTGGTGAACATGATCAACTTCAGTGTGGTCAGCTCTGGTGCAAACTTTGTGGTGCTGATGGATGTTCCTGCACTGGATACTTCATGATCGTATCCTGAGATTTGTAGAATTTCTCCAACTTCTGGAGTTCGTTCATCGTAAGGAGTTATATTCACATTCTAAGGTCTGGTGATGCCGAGAAGATCTGCGATGGAGTCTGGGGAAACACTAAACTCTGTTCCTCTGACCCAGAAAATGAGTTGAGGTCCAAGATCAGTTGCATTGGAGAAGCATTCTTTGACCAGCTCATCCATTGGATCATCAAAGTTCCCGAACAAGTTTGTCCAATCTCGTTTCTCAAAGATTTGAGGGATGAAAGTGGTCCCTAAGGTACTCTACCACCCGTTCCACTATAGTGGTTGACTTGTCAAACACGTTTGAGTAGACGTGTGAGTTAAGCGGAAGTCTGAACCTATCCTCATTGGGATCTTGAGATGCCTGAGATGATAGTCAAGTCCTTTTAGCAACTGGTGTTGCTGGTTCGTCAGCAACAATGTCTTTACCCCTGGAAGATCGACGAGACATCTGTAAGAGAACAGGCCCACAGCAAAGAACCAAACAACAATACCACACAAGATAAATGTCAACAAGATTCAGTGTAAACAAAATTTCAATATATAAACACAAACTGAAGATAGTGCAGTCCCAACCAAACTACCAACAATACAAAGGAGCACAAAATGATAGGTGCAGCAATATGGTGATAGTGCATAAAGACATAGATGGACAAAACAACTAACAACGGTCAATGAGACAGTTTATCATGACCATGATATGCAAACAGATACAGCATTCGATCATTTAGAGCAGATAGCATAAAGTACTCCACAAGAGATATGAATATGGGAAAATATTTCAGCATGAAGAACAAATCATCCACACTAGAGCACATGGTTGAGAGACACACGTAATGTTATCATAAAAACTCAGTAACCAATACTAAAAACCAACATCAATACTCAAGCAAGTGAAATGTGTAAGTCAAATAAACACCAAACCCATTTAAGAAAAGATTTTCAGACTCAACAACAGGCAAAAATCAGAACAATGAAAAACACATTGTGACCGCTTAACATGAAAACAGATGAGAACAATAGCAAACAAAACACGCCATACCCATTACACAAAAAGAGAAGTATTTCGAACACAATATCAATCCAAACGGTAACAAAAATATCCAGGAAAAGGAAAATGAGATTGAGAAAGCAAAACCCATACCTTTCCTTGATGATTTGGATAAGAAATGAAGCACCAATGAGGTTTGAAAAATGGATTCACGGAGTGTTTGGAAAGGAGATAGTTTAGGGAGAAGATGAACAGTCACAAATGTTCGAGGGAAAACTGAAAAAGATTTAAAAACTGCTCCTGTTTCTGCCAAACATGCGATTTTCGCGACTTGATTAAGTCGCCACACAGTCGCTAGTTCAAGCCGCCAAAGCACTCAAGAACAAAAATTTGAAAAATTTTTCTAAGTGTTTTTCGCGACTGGAAGGTCTACCCGCGAGTGAGTCGCGAGTTGAGTCGCGAAAATCTCTGAGTGAACCTCGCGACTGGACCTTCCACTCGCGAACAAGTCGCCAAAAATGACCAGCGAAGATGCGACTGAGGCTCGCGACTTGACATAACCGCGACTGAGCCGCCAAAACAGGGCAAAACTGGATTTTTGAAATTTTCAGATTTTTCAAACAAAATACTTTCCAAAAACACCTAAAACACTCAAAAATCTTTTTGTGCTTGAATTAACAAAGATTGAGCATGTGAAAACAGATTTCATCAAGTACAATCACACAAATGAATATGGCATTTATTGAACATAAACTTGTGTGTTGTGTGTGGATATCAACAATGCGATAGTCCTTCGTCTAATGTGAAGCTTCAATGATCAATTCAACCAAGGCATACACAATTAGCACTAGATCATGTGACCCATCTCAATTATAGAAATATGTATATATGACCTCCCATAAAACTTGATAACATGACTTGGAGCTTTACATTTTACTCCACTTTTAATCATAACATTTGATCTTTTTGATCTTTTGAGGCAATCACCTCTCATTGTGAGAGTGATATTTGACATTTCACTTTAATGAACAAGCCTTTGGCTTTTTGAATAAACATTTTCTTTAATATAAAGTCGCTTACCCTTTTTCCTAGTCGAATACTAGAATGTGCGACAGGCTTTTGCAGCTCAATATCTCTTTTCATTTGGAGATTTACATTTGGTGAGCTCATTTTAGCAAAACAAAAATAAAGAGTGGGAAGATATATAGACACAAGTCTATGCATGTCTCAAGATCAACATAATCATTCACTAATCATTCATGACAAGTTTGAAGATCTATTTACAACAATCACATAGATTTCAAGATTTTTCCCACAGTGATATAAGTGCATGAAAACAAGTAATGCTCGAAAATGCACAAAGCCATTAGCACAAAGGTACAAGGCAAAACAAGTTTTGAGACAAAAACTCAACAAAGTCAATCAAGCTTTTTGATTTTCTAATTTTTATGTGATTTTTGGATTTTTGACACAAGAAACAAAAAGATTGATAAGACAAAATAAAAAAAAATGCACAAGTAGACAAGTAAACAACCAACAGCAAAAACAGCAACCAAAACAAACAAACATTGTCACAAAGCATAGGAAGTATTAATGCATGGACATGTTGTAATGCTTATGTATGAGTACCCTTTTTCACCCACACGTCACTTGCGTTTGGGGTGATTTCCTTATAGGATTGGGTACGGGAGTTAGGGCTTTCAAACCTTCGTGAGAAGCTTTCCAAGCAGTTGGTGAATGCACCAATCATCTTCATCACGTTCATCATTCCGGGATCACCATTCTGATCTCTAGATTGATCACCTGCCCAAATTCTTCTATCAGATCTAGGTCCTCCTGACCTTTGAGGAGTTGCATTATTCTTTGCTTTCAACTTTTGGCAATTTGGTCGAGTATGCCCTTGAAGTCCGCAATAATGACACACATAAGTTGCTCTAGGACCTCTTTGTGGTCGTGGGCGTGACTTGGCACAAGATTCAGACCTGCCCACAGACTGATTACAGGGATTCAGCATCCGTTGGTTCACCACATTCTTCTTCTCCTCCACCTCGAGCTTTTCACCAATAAGATCAGCTACAACTGGATCTTTGGCCTTTACAAACTTCACTTCTTTAGTGACATTTCCAGATGAACTACTTCCTCCGGTATATCCCAATCCGGATTTGTCTGAAAAGCTCTTTTGAGATGAGATAACATCATCTAGTTTCTTGGTGGTGACCCTCTCTATTTTAACATTTGCTTGCACAACCTCATTCTCAAGAAATCTCACTTTTGTGTAAGCTTCGGACAACTCACCATTCAGTGTTTCTATCTCACATTTGGCCTCCCTATATCGGATTAGGAGACTTTTGTAGTCCTCCTCAGCCTTCTTCATTTTTCTCACAGCAGCCTTGGCCACCCTTGTGTACTCACCCGACTTCTCCAAGAGTGAGTTATAATTCTCTTGAAGATTTGCTGTGCTTTCATCTTCTTCAGCATCTGATTCTTCAACAATTCCTAGTGATTCATCATCACTATGTTCTCCAAGGTCTCGTACAAGCAGATTCAACTCTTCTGAAGACTCAACATGAGCAATAGTCATAAAAGCTGAATAGTTCCCCTCTCCATCACAGCTCTCTTCAGATTCTGAGTCAGACGAATCCGAGTCACTCAAGGTCGTGGCATACACTTTACCTTTCGATTTCAAATAATTCGGACATTCCTTCTTAAAGTGTCCATGCCCGTTACATTCGAAACAAGTGACACCTTGTGTGGGTTGGGATTCTTTTCCATCTTTCTTTTTGAATTCCCTTTTCTCCCTTCCAGAACTTTGGAATTTTCTTTTATCATCAAATTTGCCATTATTTTTGAATTTCAAGAACTTTCTGAAATTTTTGACAAGGTATGCAACATCTTTGTCAACTACATCTTCTCCCGATGAGTCTTGATCTTCCACCTTCTCATTAATGGTCTTAAGAGCAAGAGATTTACTCTTCCGTTGATTGGGCAGCGACATCTCATAAGTCTGCAGAGAACCAACCAGCTCCTGTACTTTGATGTCATCAAGGTCCTTGCTCTCTTCAATCGCTGTCACTTAAGCACGAAAACTTTCCGGCAATGATCGAAGGATCTTCCTTACAATTTTTGAATCCTCCGTTTTCTTCCCCAAGTTGAACTTACTGACAACCACCTCATTTAGCTTCCCATAGAAAGAGTCAAAAGACTCATCCTCACTCATTTTGAGCTCCTCAAACCGAGTGGTCAGCATTTGTAACTTGGTGTCTTTCACTTTCTTCGTGCCTTCATAGGTGGTTTCTAAAATCTCCCATGCTTCTTTGGCAATGGTAATGTGAGCAATCCTGTGAAATTCATCTGGAGACACACCACAGAAAATAGCATTGAGTGCTTTATTGTTAGCATTAGATGCAGCAAGTGCTGCCTTATCCCAAGTGGATTTGGCTTCCTCAGTGTAAGGTTGAATTTATTCACCCATCTAATTGGCTTTATTCCGTGCCAAATTTGCTTGTAATTCAGCATTTAGTAACCCTGTATTTAGGTGGGATTGTTGTAAGGGTAGTGAGTGAGATAGAGTGAAGATTGCTCAAGAGTGTGCAAGAAAACAGAGTGTCGCGGCTGGGACTCGCGGCTGGACTCGCGGCTTCAACCCGCCAGAATCTGCACACGTGCCAAGCATGCTGGAAGATGAACAGTCATGCTAGCTGGAGCACTACAGGACAAAACAGGACAACTGGCCATACGGTTATCTCGCGACTGGAACTCGCGACTGAGTCAAGCCGCGAGGTCAAGCCGCGAGCCACCCCTGTTTTGGAAAAACCTGACGTTTCGTATTCCACTCCACTCCAGTATAAATACCCTTTTAACCCACGATTGAAAGAGAGCTTCCAGAGAGAATTTTGAGAGAGAAACCCTAAAGAAAAACCAGATTGCCTCACCCACAATCTCTACCTTAGAGTCTCATCAAATTCCCTCACTCTCTTCCTCTCCATTGTCAAATCCTTGAGAGGTCTTTTAACCAAACCTGGTTCTCACCATTATCATCTCTGTGAGACAGACGTTTGGAGTTCTGGGAAGCAGTTAGGAAGGAGCCAATCTTAATTGGTTGATGCTACGGTGTAGTAGCGGAATCCGGTAAGCTAGAGAAGAAAAAGGTTCGGCGCAACCTCGTTGGAGCAAGAAGCTTGGAGGGCTTAGGTGCATTGGGTAGATTAGGCTTGGAGGGTCTTTTGCTGTCCTTGTATCCCAACTATATTTTCTAGTGGATTGATTACCGCTTGGAGGGCGGCGGAGAGGTTTTTCGCCGAGGTCTTCGGTTTCCTCTTCGATAACATATCTGGTGTTATCGCTGTGTTTGCATCTTCCTTCCTCTCTATCTCTGCCTTTACATTATCTGCTGTGGTTTAATTTGTTATGGCTTAGATAGTTGTTTAACCAATTACATGATATAGCATATGTTAAGTTTCCGCACATTAATTGTTTAACATATTGCTTGTGTTGGTTAAGTTGGTTTTTGGGGGTCTAAACGTTCTAAAGTGTATTTGTACACGTTTTTGAACTTTCACTCAGGTTTGGTCCAACCAATCTCAACAGCATCCCAAACGGATTCATCAATAGAACACAGAAAAGCTTTCATGCGAACCTTCCAAAAAGCATAATTACTACCATCAAAATATGGAGGTGCATTTAGGGATTGAGACCTATCCATCTCAAAAGGGAGTCAAGGATCACACAATGGTAATGAAACCAATAGCAGTGTACCCGCTCTGATACCAATTGAAAGTTCAAAAACGTGTACAAAACACCTTTGAACGTTTAGACCCCCAAATTACAACTTAACCAATTCAAGCAATATGTCAAACAACTAGTGTGCGGAAACTTAACATATGCTATAATACGAAATTGGTTAAAAACTATCTAAGTCAAAACAAAATATAATCCACAGCAGATAATAAAAAGGCAAAGATAGAGAGGAAGGAAGATGCAAACACAAAGACAACACGCGATGTGTTATCGAAGAGGAAACCGAAGCCCTCGGCGTAAAACCTCTCCGCCATCCTCCAAGCGGTAAAGAATCCACTAGAAAATACAGTTGGGATACAAGGACAGCAATAGACCCTCCAAGCCTAATCTACCCAGTGCA
Organism: Quercus mongolica; assembly: GCA_011696235.1. Taxonomy (NCBI): domain Eukaryota; kingdom Viridiplantae; phylum Streptophyta; class Magnoliopsida; order Fagales; family Fagaceae; genus Quercus; species Quercus mongolica. The sequence continues at coordinate 5,759,328 of CM022243.1, read as the reverse complement.
CCTAAGCCCTCCAAGCTTCTTGCTCCAACGAGGTTGCGCCGAACCTTTTTCTTTTCTAGCTTCTCGGATTCCGCTACTAGACCGTAGCATCAACCAATGAAGATTGGTTCCTTCCTAATTGCTTCCCAGAAACCCAAACAGCTGTCTCACAATGATGATGATGGTGAGAACCAGGTTTGGTATAATGCCTCTCAAGGATTTGACAATAGAGAGGAAGAGAGTAGAGGAATTTGAAGAGACTCTAATGTATAGATTGTGGGTGAATCAATCTGGTTTTTCTTTAGGGTTTCTCTCTCAAAATTCTCTCTGGAAGCTCTCTTTCAATCGTGGGTAAAAGGGGTATTTATACTGGAGTGGGAGAGGAATGTGAAACGTCAGGTTTTACAAAACAGGGGTGGCTCGCGGCTTGACCTCGCGGCTTGACTAAGTCGCGAGATCCAGTCGCGAGATAACCGTATGGCCAGTTGTCCTGTTTTGTCCTGTAGTGCTCCAGCTAGCATGACTGTTCATCTTCCAGCATGCTTGGCACGTGTGCTGCGTCTGGCGGCTTGCAGCCGCGAGTCACCCGCAAGTCCCAGCCGCGAGTCTCTGTTTTCTTGCACACTCTTGAGCAATCTTCACTCTATCTCAATCACTACCCTTACATCAAACCCACCTAAATACAGGGTTACTAAATGCTGAATTACAAGCAAATTTGGCACGGAATAAAGCCAATTAGATGGTTGAATAAATTCAACCTTACAGAGTTACATCATATAACTCCCACATCTCCTAGATTATAAGCTTGCAATCATGTAAGTTTCTTGTATTTATGCCTCATAATATACGTTCCAATTTTAAGTTATGTGAGTTTGGCATCAAGCCTAATAGTACACACCAATTAGATTTTAAGAATTAAGCACTTTTACCGAGACTTCACCTTATGTTCTTTTTGTGCATGTGCTACACTTTCTCGAGCACAAAATCTTATGATATGCACTAAGGTGTTCATGATTGGCTAGTGAACAGTGGTGAGATGGTTATTTATGTCATTCTCTAAAAGTTCAAGTCCAACATTTAAAAACATGTGACTTCAAGATTAAGACATAGTAATCAAAAAACATACACATCTTTCCCACACAACATGCACTACAAATCTTCAACTAGTAGAGTGCAATAAATAAGCTCATCAAAGCTAAACAAAGTACAAAAGACATGTTATGTGAAAAATAAATTGACCAACCTTGTTCTCAAAAACCAAGAAGAATAGTGTAAAAACAAAATGCGCTTCCTTTCCCTTTTTTTTTTTTAATTTTAATAAAAAAAAAAAAAACACCTAGAATGAAATGCATGAATGTTATGCTATGCAAAATCTAGAGACACAAAAAAACAAAAACCAAAGAACAATGGTCATAAAGGATAGAGTAATGAAGCACAAAGACCATGTCAGAAAGACTCAGTTAGGTCGAGTCTTTTGCATCCAAAACTTTTTAGATGCACCACGAGCATTGGAGTTCTTATTCACTTGAGAATGATTACCAACTCCAGGATTGGAATAAAGGTTTAAAGCCTTTACCAAATCACCAATAAGTACCATAGGATCAAGTGCTTGAGGCACAGGTACTTTTGGTTTGTTTGCTCTCTTAGCAGCTTGCAGCTTGCAGCATTTTGGATGAATGTGTCCAGTCTTTCCACAAAAGTGACAAACCCATGCAGGTTTATCAAGTGTCTTGTCCTTAGATAGGGTAGGCTTCTTAGGCTTAGATTCTTTCAGATCAACCCTAATCTTCCTAGATGATGAACCTTCTAAGGGTTTAACAACCTCACTTACAGGGGGTTTGACAGTCTCACTCACTATCTCACTCACTGAAGGTTCAGAAGAAGAAGATGAAGGAACAAACTTAGTGGAATGGGAAGCGGACACACCGATGCTATCAACATAACCTAAACTAGTTTTGTCAGAAGATGACTTTTGAACACTCAGCATTTGATCAAGTTTAGAACTAGCAGATCTAGCAACAGATAAATCAAGTTCCAAAGATTTAACTTTATCAAGCAAAAGCATGTTTTCAGTTTTCACATTGTTCAAAAGATCATTAGCATCAAACAATTTAACAAGCAAATTTTTCTTTTCAAGCTCAAGAGATTCAATTTTCTTTAGGCCAAGTTCAACATTCATAGCATCCTTTACAGCAACTTTGCAAAGTTTGTTATAGGCCTCTTGAAGATCTGCATCTTCAGAAAGTTCCCCATCAGAAGGGTTCTCTTCAACAGATATGCTCTCATCAACTACAGCAGTAGCAGTGAAAGCAATGAAGTTTCCGTCCTCATCACAATCGGACTCATGATTAGAAACTTCACCATCACTCAGGGTTACAGTCATAGCCTTACCCATAGACTTCAAATAGGTTGGACATTCAGATTTCATGTGTCCATACCCTTGACATCCAAAACATTGAGAGCCCAAAGAATTATTGGAAGATTGACCTACTCTTTCTCTAGGTTTATCATTGTTGTTAACTTTAGTGGGATCATGCTTCCTGAAATTTCTAGGTTCAGCAGTGTTTGTGCCTCTTGCCTTTCTATTGTTATTCCTGAGAAAGTTTCTAAAGTTCTTGGCAAGATAGGCAATCTCTGTAGCAGAGAGCTCATCATCAAATCCACCACTATCAACATCATCAACTGACTTAAGAGCCATTGATTTGGATTTGGTAGTTTTGGGTAGATCCAACTCATAGGATTGAAGAGATCCTACAAGCTCATCAACAAGGATGGAGTCCACATCCTTGCTTTCAGTAATGGCAGTCACCTTGGGTCTAAAGTTTTCAGTCAAAGATCTAAGAATCTTCCTAACAATTTTAGGTTGATCATAGATTTCACCCAAGTTAAAAGCAGAATTAACAATATCATTTAGTTTAGCATAGAATTCATCAAAAGATTCATCATCAGACATCCTAATGCTTTCAAATTTAGAAGTCAATTGCTGCAATTTATTTATTTTGATAGCCTTTGTGCCTTCATGCACAATCTGGAGGATATTCCAACCAGTATGAGCGATCTCAACATTCGAGATTCTCTTAAATTCCTCCATAGAAACAGCGTTAAAAATCGCATTCATAGCCTTGCTATTAAACGAAGCTGCTTCTTTCTGAGAAGTTTCCCACTTACTAACAGGAGTAGTGGGCTTCTCCCATTCGTATTCAACAGAGTTCCACACCCTCTCATCAATGGATTTCAAGAAAGCTTTCATCCTTACTTTCCAGTAAGCATAATTATTCCCATCAAAGTGAGGAGGAATAACTAGAGAGTGTCCGTGTTCCATGACAACAGGGGTCAAGGATCAACTCAGTGATCAAAGGATCAACAACAAAAGAGCTACCTACTCTGATACCACTTGACAGTTTTTAGACCCCTTAAAACACAATTAGATTAAACTTAGGTAATTAGCTAAGTTATTACTTAGTCCAATTAAACAAGTCTAGGTTATCACAATAATAAAGATCAAATCATGCAAAGCAGCGGAAAATAAATAACACAAGATATGATCACTTAGGAAACCAAACCGGTAAAAACCTGGGGAGGATTTAACCTAGCTATCCTCAAGGTAAACCTGAATCCACTATCTTGAAAGAATCGAAGTTCATACAAAAGGACTTACAAGCACCCCCGCTTGACTTCCTAATGCTACCAACCAGTAGAACTTACTGACACGACCACGTGCAAACTCCAAATCCACGGACTCCTTCTTTCTTGGATTCCCACCAGCTACAAGCACCCCCGCTTGTGTATTCTTTAAGCTTTAATGGCAGCAACTGAATTGATCATCAAGGTGTAGAAAATATCTCCTCCTTGAAAACCCTAAGTTTGTGTAAAGGAAAGCTCCTCTAGATCTCACAAGAGATTTACACAAACCGCAATATGAGCAACACTAAAACGTGGCTAAGGTTTGCCTTTTATACTTAGGACAAATAAGAAACCCTAAAAACATTTTAAAACAACTAGGGCTGAGTTGGACGAATCTGCAGAAAAGCATTCTGCCCGAGCTTCGATCGGTTGAGCCTAAGCTTCGATCGATCGAGCCAGGCCGAAAGCCACAGTGCTTCCTGCTTTAAACTCGATTCCAACTTTACATTGACATACAACTTTGAGCTAACTTTAAACACTTCTAAACACATTGTTTTGATCATGGTTTGCCAACAATACAAATTAGAGTTCTAAATACATAAAATCCTAAACTTTAGAACCTAACATAGTAAGTTTACTAGCATTCTCCTAAGTGGAAATGGCAATGCATTTTTTATTTTAAAAAATTATAAATGTTTCTAAGTTTGGTAATGACCTGTAACAGTTGTACAATGAGCTACCTGGCTTCGACTCAATTAGAAGATATTCATGACCATACAAATTTTTTTCTCTTTTCTTTTTTGGATGAATAAACAAAAATATTTTGATGCGATAGTATTGCGAATCTTGCAAACATGATTTTGTCCCTCCCATTTTTTTGAGCCCTTTAATTAAGATTGAAAGGCTTGTTAGACCATGCTTTGGCTGGGCTCCAGCTTGTCTTAGTGACATGAAATTGATTGGTCTTGTATGTTTGATTTCTGCACTAGTTTTAAATTTAAGTTTGAAGACAACCTTAATTTGACAAGTTGATTGTTCTGTAAAATACTTAGTTAGGCTTGGATTCTTGTGTGTGTTTTCTCAAATGAGATTAAAAAAAAAAAATGCTATGTTAATGTGGCTAGTTGTTTTGAGTAATATTCTAGCTATGTGGAAATGCATAAAATTGATATGAGCTTTAGTTCATCATAAGGATAAAGATAATTTGAAAATTTTGGTAGAGGTATATAAAGCACAAGCAGGCTATGCCTTACTGACAAGCACTAAGTGATTCTACCTCCTGTCTTTGTAAAATGTTCCAAGCACACCAAGATGGGGAGAGAAAGACTGCTAATTGTTTTCTGTTTCATTCTCTTTTATTGGCCATCATATAGAAATCATGTTAGCAATGGCTTTCACTGAACTATTTTAGACATGGCACCCCCCATTGTCTATTAGAGAAAAAGGAGTTTGTATCATTAGGGTTCTAGCCCATTGTTCTGTTTGAGATTGTAGGGCTTCAAACCCAGCTTACCATATTATGAATAGATGATACTTTTTTAGCAAAGGCCATTATATGCTATCTCGTGTATGATATTGAAAAAAATACTAACAAAGTTTTTATTTTTTTTAATAAAAATGAATTTCTGAAATCTTCTAGTTTTTATCTGATTTTCTGTTTTTGCTTTATTCAACAGCTTCTTGCCTTTCTTTCCTTTTTAGAATTAAGGATTTTTTTTTTCCCAGGTGTGCATGTGTGTGTTGGGGTCTCTGATGTAAGAATTGGCACTTTGGCATTTCTTGACATAACAAACAATTATAATTGAAAAACACTACAAAAAATATTGCATTTTTTTTTCTTAATCCATCCACACCTTGTGGTCTAGGTTGGAAACTTTGGTGCTTGCCTTTTTTATGCTACTTAATACACAATGTTTTCCAATTGGCACAATCTTGAATATTGATGCCTTCAAATATAAGGAATTTTTAGCATTCAAGTTCAACCATTATAGTTTTTTCACTAATGATGAAAGTTCAATCATGATATTATATCTATGTAGATTGTGTTTTAATATAAACTCAAATTTTTATTTTCAAATAAACTAAGTATTAACACAAACCAAAATCCAACCAAAACTACAAGAGAGGGAGAGAGAAAAGGCTTTGTGATGGGGAATTAAAAAAAAAACACACACACACATAATAATAATAATAATAATTTAAAAAAAAAAAACCATAAACCTAAATTAGAGTTATTTGATGCTTCAAAGCTAAGGCTACTAAACATAGCTTCTTCTACTGGACTGAATTTTGGATTTGTTTTTCTCCTTATGTTTTTTAGTTATGGTGGCCTTTGTAAATCACATTAATTTCATGTACTAGGAAATTCCTACAAAGTACATAGCAAAAAAACAAAAACAAAAACAAAAACAAAAACAAAAAAAGTCTTGCTTAGACAGAGGGGAAAGGAAGTTATATAAAGAAAAAGTCTATGAGACTAAGTAAAAGCATTTGCCCGATCCTTATCAGTTGTTGAGGATCTATTACTGATCCCAAAAATGTTGGGACTTCAGCTTAGTTGTCAATGTTGTTGTTTATGAAACTGAATCTGCTTCTTGTTTGTCACATCAATTGTTAATTGGACAGTTTAAGGAAAAGTGATTCTTACCCCTACTACACTGATTGTTCACAGTGATTTTTAGTTCTAGCACTGCACACTGTTTGGTTTGAATTTATTAACAACTGATACAATGATTTGTGTCTTCTTTTTTGTCTTATATCTTTAATACTGTTTATGAATTTCAAACAACATAAGTCAGTACATGTCATTGCAGTCATATATACATATTAATATGGATCCTATGCTCAATATATGTTCCTCTAAAAATACTGGGATATCTTTATTGTACTTGTGATATGATTGTGTATGAGATGTGTGTGTTGTTCTTTAAGATGGCTGTGGAGTTGAGAACATGGGATGCCAATTGTGAGGATCTGTTGTGTGACTCCATACTTGGACACTTTGTTTATGGGAATTTGCGTCCTTATCATGCCAATGGGCACATGTGGGAGGAGATCTTAAACTTTCTTAATGCCCGCTTGGGGAAGGCCTTTACTGTGAGGCGGGTAATGAGGAGGTGGAAGCATATTCGACGGAATTATCAAAGATCAATGGGGTTCCGTACCAGAGCTCTTCGGCCTAATGTTTCCCTCGTGGCCTTTCCAGACCGATTGTTCGATGACCCGCCTCAGTAAGAGGTGGATGTGTAGTTGAACTAATGTAGTGTATGTCCCTTTTGATATACTGCTGACATATTTTGTTCCCATTATGTTCAGTAGCATACTTTCTTATGAATTACCATGTACTTAACCATGCACTAACCTAGTTTTATTTGTGACCACTTACAACTGTTTACTAACTCATTGTTTCGATCTTCCATGTTTTGTATATCTGGTCACACAATATATGTGGTAAACTTCGATTAAGTATTTATATATTACCACTGTTTCTTATATATTGCCACTATTTCTTATATTCCGTGCATGCTTTTTCTTATCCATGTTGATTTAATTGTGGAATATTTTTTATTTTTTGGACTCTTTAAACCTACATGGTACATGAATCCTATAGTCCTATTAATCAATTCTTAAAATTATTATCTATCATAAACTTACCATGCGAGATATTTCAAATAGATGGCATAGGAATCACAAGAGACAAATGAGAAAAAGTGGCCTCCACATATAGAACATATTTTTATTGAGATCATGTTGGAGGGAACAACTTAAGGGTAACATGCCAAGTGGTGTTCAAGGGTCCTACATGGGTATCAATTACAGCTGAACTTAACCGAAGGACCGGGAAAGACTTTCTCTTTAAGCAAGTTCAATAGAAGCACAATAGGCTCCGACTCAAACAACGCAAGTGGAGCCAATTGCTAAGACACACGGGGTTGGGGTAGGACGAGCAGACCCAAACAGTGACTTGTTCTGACGAGGTGTGGTAGAATGTGATTGTGGTATGTTTACTATTGTTTATTAATTATAAACCTATTGCAATTATTTATTTATGCAATTTGCCTCCAAGTTGGTAATATATGAACTGCTGCATTCAGTGTGCTAATGTTTCCAAGGACATTGCAAGCTAATCGTGGTGCAACTAACTTAAGGAAACAGGGATGCCCAGACTACCCATCACTGCAGCAGTTGTTCGCCCCTAGTACTATGACTGGGAACCTCCAAATCTCCTCAAACACTCCTCCCCTAAATAGTGACGAGGAGTGTGCCCTAGAAGAAGAGCTTGCCAATGCCAATGCCGATGCCGATGCAAGTGCACCCACCCATCTAGACGATGACTGTTACACCCCTAACTTTGATAATTTCCCGCAAATTGTGGAGGATGCTGAGATTGAGGAGGTAACCTGGAGGGCAGAAAAACGTCCTGTGCAAGATGCAAGTGGCAAGGGTAAGAAGGTCTCAAAGAAGTCGAATAGGGTAAGTGAAATGATTGCGGCCCTAAAGGAGTACAACACAATGTCCGAACGTAGGTATAATGGTAAACTCGACAGCACGTCCATTGTCTTGGAAAGTGAACAAGGATCACCCCCTACAATGGATTAAGCAAATTGGTCGGATGAACCACAGTCATGTCAAAGGTTTTGCAGCAAAAGGATAATAAGGTAGTGTTTATGTGTATGCCGGAGCATAGGAGGAGGTCTTGGATTGAGGACATTCTAAACCCGGAGGAGGATTGATGATGCATTGTATCTCCTATGTCTAAGCTATTTGGTTTTTATGTACTATGGATTCGGGTTGTTCTATTTACATTTATATTATGTTTCGTATGAATAATACGAAGGTTTATGTTATTTATGAACTTGGGATGTTTGTATGGTTTGTGTTTCGTATGGATAATACGAAAGTTTATGTTATTTATGAACTTGGGATGTTTGTATGGTTTGTGTTATATTATGTGACGGATTTGGATTTTGGGTTTGTTGATTTTTAGGTGTTTATTATGGTGACAGTTGAATTAGGTGTTTATATTATACTAATATATTATGCGATGTACTTGTTTTATTTATTTATTTTTGTCTTATTATAATCTATGGTTGATGTTATTAGTAGGACTATTTGATAGGTTTCTATTTCCTATGTTGATGGTCTCATCACTTTGTTGAATTACATGCTGAGGTGTAGATTGTTAAGAATAACATATTTACTTTTATATTTCTCTTTACATAACCTACTTGAATAGTGTGTTTGTGCTAATGTATAGGTGACTTATGGCGTTTGGAAATGACTGGTGGCAGGCGATCCAAGATTATGACTTAGATGATGCATACTTCAACAACGTTGGTTCCAGCAATGACTGTGAACCTGATGATGGTGATTGGACCGATTCAGATTTCGAACGTGAAGAAGAGGCAGAGTTTAATTTAGTAAATCCTATAGTCAGGGAGATGTATGCATATATGCAGTGGCATTATGATAAACAACCAATGTATGCTAGTGTGTTGACCGACAAGGCGTATATGGACGAGGTCACTGAAGGTAATGCTATGAACTGTTACGAGATGTTCCGCATGACACCTGAATTACTGTTACATTTAGTGGATGAGTTGGCTCAACATGGTTACTTAAGGGACGGACGTGATGAGGTGAATGTCACTCAGGCCGTGGCCATGTTATTGTACATACTTGGACACAACACCTGCTTTAGATGTGTTGCCGACAGGTTTCAGCACTCAACAGAAACTGTGTGCCGGCATTTTCATAAGGCGTTGCGAGCTGACCACCACTACACAAAGCATTTAATTAAACCTGATCAGAATATCACAGGCCTCCCCGAACATCTTCAAGTGAACAAGTACTGGCCATGGTTTGAAGTACAAAACATTCTCTTACTTAACTAACTGGACATAACAGTAAAATAATATGATATTTGATATATGCTTGCTAAGATTAATGAAAACTTTCATGTGTAGAGATGTATAGGAGAAATTGATGGAACACACGTGAGTGCCCGACCTCCTGCAAATAAGACTTAAGCACATAGGGACTGCAAGAGCCTTATAACAACTAATGTGTTGTGTGTGTGTGTAACATGGACATGCAGTTCACATTTGTCCATGGTGGGTGGGAGGGCAGTGCGGTTCGGGCATAAAGAAACCTAACCTGAACCCGACCCGTTGCCATTCCTAGCTTAGATTATGTGACTGAGGTCATACAACTTTGTTCATTTGCCATTGGTGGGAAGAAAATTAATCAAAAACTAGTTGCTAACCCGTGCGATGTACGGGAAAATTCCAAAAGAGAGAAGTCCAACACTTACGCTTACTTATTACACAATCTAGAAACTGTCCTACAGGATATATGTCCTACCTATTTTATAAAGAGCATGAATTTGTTCTAACACATCTGGAATCTCCTTCAAGCATGGTTCCTACAACCCAATTGATGCCAGCAACTGAGTTGGCAAACTCCACAATCAAATCCCTGATCCATAGCTCATGACAGGAGTGTAACACTCAATAGAGCATGGCAGCCATCCACAATGGGTTTCCTTGGCAATGAATTAATTATGGACTATAACAGGAGAACCATGACTATCTCTAAATATAATGCCCAAACCTGCATAATAGATGGCTTTGAAAAAAGGCCAGTGCCATGTCTAGTTTTGAGATAAGGGAAACATGAGCTGCAATTGTTGGGCTCATTTAATATTTTAGCTTATGTTTTTGAGCAAAGTAAAGTTTAAAGATATTTTGGTTTGGTAAGCAAATAAAGTTATTTTGGTATACGTGGGATAAGAATAAGTTGTCATCGGGAAAAAAAGAGTATTATTATTGTATTTATCCTCATTTGTGAGTATTAAATATTTATCCTTACCAATTCCTTTTGAATGGTTCAACAATCTTTTCTTGCTCAAGGCCACATTTTGTCTTTCCTTGACTGGCTCTCCATTCACCTCCTTAAAGAGAAGTTCTAATTTCGTACAACATTGGAAATTTCAAGTAGAAAAATAGCAAGCATATCTTTGGAAGTCTATATTCAATATCTAAAAAGGCTAGTGTTCATTGACCTTTAAAATAGATTTACAAAACCTTATAAGAAAAACATATTAGTCTAACAACAAATGACAATGTACACTTCAATGCAATGTGCATTTCTTGTATGACCAAAATAAAATAAACAAACAGCTACTTAAAAACAAAGCAGGATTGCAATAGCATATTTGCTACACACTTTTTTTTTTTTTTTTTTTTGCACAAAGCCATAATTGAGACATGTTTTTTTGTTTGGATAAAATTGCCCACCTATAATTTAAATACATACAATATCATAAGCCCTCTGTTTGTTCTTTGTATGGTACTTTAATTATTAAAAGAAATACATAATTTTTCATTGGTGAATATATGCAATACCTACAACGTAACAACTATTTCAATAACAAAGTGTGAAATAATTTTTTAAAAGAAACATACACACACAAGCTCCAACTGACAACTAACTTGTCAAACCCTAAAAACATTTATGACCCATTTTCTAAAAACATTCATGCATTTATCGTCAACAACCAAACAGCTCCAACTCTCAATAATCATGACCAACCACAGCCTACCAAATTTGGAAAAAAGAAACCATTTTCCCATATACTTTTTTCATGAGAAACAAAGAAAAGAAAAGTTGTGATCTTTCTCCATAATTTGCTCTTCGATTTGTTATACCAATGACATATATTCAAGCAAAGACAATGTCTTGAGGGATCAAATAGTAGCACATAGACATCTTCCCCCGAGAATCTACTATTATCAAAACAAGCGATTACAAGTAAAAGGAATCCTAGTACCTAATACCAACCTACAATTGAACCCTTACCCCAATACCCAATTGGACTTGTAATGTAACGACAATCTCTCCTTTCAATGCACGACTCCTAATACGTGACTAACCAATCAATGCACGGATCCAAGTACATGACTAACACATCAACTTGAGAAAGATGTTGGTTTCAAAGTTCTTCAGTTCACCCAGACGATGAAGATCAAGAAGCTCCTTGGTTACAAAACGCTTGGCGCAAAGACGTAGCAGCTTTTACAAGGAAGATGATGAACTAGGGCAAATTGTCTCCGGTCACAATATGCATGTAACAACAAGTGCAATAACCCTTGCATCACTTGAGACGGCCCTTAAAATAATCCTTATATATGTTTAGGGTTGTGAGAAAAGAAACCATACACAAATAACTTGGATATGCGTGAAAAATAAATCTGGAAATCTGAATTTCGTAATTCTTGATAGATACTGTTTTTGTCGAGCAACTGTCGAGCACAAGCATTAAATCTCAATAGATATTATCTGTTGAGATATCTGTCGAGTTTTAATGAACAACACTTCTTTACTTGTTTCTTAAATAAATTTGCATGGCTTCAATACTAGAATTGAACTCTTATTCCTTGAAGTACTAAACTTATCCTAGATCTACCCAATTACAAGTAAAGTACGTTTTGTCAAAGGATTAGCCAATTTACAATAACATATGTTCTAACAAGTTCCACATATGTCCTAACAATCTCCCCCTTTGGCAATCTGTGACAAAACCACAACAAACAAATGAAGTATGAGAGAAGTCATAAATCACTAAACTCATAATCACTTGTTGAGTAAAGTAAAATCTAATCCTAACACAAACTCTTGAAAAACTTTGCAAGAAGAGAGTTCATGGCATGATAGATTTTGACAACCTGTCTTTCTGAAACACTTTAAACAAAACTCATCAAGGCATCTTAGTGTGAAACAGAAATAAAAGATTGCATACAATAAGAAAACATGTGTATAAAGAGAGAGAAAAAACAACACATGAAGAGATTGGTGAATGATAACAATATTACCATATATATAAAAGAGAAATAAGTACAATGTTTGTTATCACTAAATGGTCACAAGACTAGTGTACAACAGGATAATGTAACTATAAAGAAAGAAAAGAAAAGTACATAAATCCTCACTACATCCCTCAAAAACAAAAGACACTCCCCCAATCAAAAATGTCCTATGCTAACTCTCCTCCTAAATATATGACTACTCTCATCCCAAAACTACTTCCCCTTTTTGTCACGATGACAAAGGGTAAGTCACTAAGAAGTTGTCATTTCCTCATCACTGGAAGAGCTAGCTTCGTCCTCATCATCATCATCATTGGAACTATCATTAGCATCCTCGTCCTCAGAAGCCCCTTGAGAAGGAGAGGGAGATGGAGATGCGGCGAAGCCACCTATGGGAGCTTGTTGTCATACAATACGACTAACACGGGTGTTCACCTGATATAACTCAGTAATGAATGTATCAAGGCGAGCATCCATGCGCTCAAGCTGCGCCATGACAGCCTCAAGCGTCACACCACCCATTGAAGAAGAAGGAGCGGAGGTGGATGGAACGGAAGGAGCTAGAGGAGTCGTCGTCTCGGTCTGTGGCCACTTCGGTCGAAGCCGGCCCTCGCTCCATCAAACAGACACCGTGTTGATGACACCTGTTGGGAAATTTAGACCCCGGTTGATAGAATTAACAAGTTTTAAACCCAAGTTATTAATTAGATTTATTATGAATAAACATTGTTAAAACAAACAAACATCAATATCATGTCAATATCATGCACAACGAAATAGTAAATAAGAAAATATATGATGACCCAGAAAAACCAATGAAACAAACTAGTTTCACAGTAAAAACCTGGGGGGAAACCTTCCCGAAAGCAATCCATTATAGTAAAGAGAAGTTTCAGATCTAGTACAAAACCTTTGTCCTTAGACTCTACAATCCCCGTAGATGAACTTATAATAGAAACATTCTACCGCTTCAGAACTTCTGAACTCTTCAATATATGAACGCCATGCTTTTGCACAGATCCCAGTATGTGACTAACCAATGATGCACGGCTCTTAGTACGTGACTAACTCACCAACTTGAAGAAGATTTTTGGTTGCAAAGTTCTTCACTTTATCAACAATGAAGATCAAGAATCACTTAGTTACAAATCCCTAAGGCGCAAAGACGCAGTAGCTTCTTTCAAAGAGAATAAAGCACTCGGTCACCTTTTTCATGTGTTCTCCTTGTATTCTCTTATGTGACGACCTTTAAAATAAGCCTTATATATGTCTAGGGTTTTGAGAAAAGAAACCCTACACATACATGTCAGCATAGGTTGAAAATCAGATCTGGAAATTTTGATTTCATAATTCTCGATTGATATAGCTATCATGCTATCTATCAAGATTCATTAAATCTCGATAGATACAATCTGTAGAGCAGCTATCGAGAATCTGTCTAGCTTTAATGAACAACATTAATGAACAGCTTTTCTTCATTTATTTCTTGGTCCAATCTTCATGGCTTTAATACTTGGCTTGAACAACATGTTTCTTGAAGTACTAAACTCATCCTAGACCTACCTACTTACAAGTAAAGTGCGTTTTGTCAAATGATTAGCCAATTCTAAATGACATATGTTCATAACTTGTTCCACATATGTCCTAATAGCACCTATGGCGGTGAAGTAAGAAGATTCAGGATAAGGAATAGAAAGATGGCGAATGATCTGCGTGATAGCCGAATGGAAAATGAGCTTATCACAAGTCGCCGTATCCTTATAGACATCTATGAGAGAGAGAATGGAATAAGAAGGAAAATCTATAATGAGGTCCTCAATGAGGAAAAGCAAAAGGCAAGCACGAGGCTCGGTAATGGAGTTATAGTGAGACAAAGGATGGAGAACAAAAGTCATCATCATGTTTAGGAACCTCGGACCTTTTGCAAAGCCTGAGCATGAGGTGTTTTGGCACTCACCCCATGAAAAAGGTGTCTTATAGAAAAGAGATAGAAGTTCGTCCTTGGACACAGTTCTCAGACGTGGACACCCGAGGTAATCAAGATGCAATACCCTCGAAACAGCCCCACAGCACAGCCCCGTCAGACACAATGATCATCATAGGGTGGAACTATCGGGGGCTTGGGAACCGCTAGGCAGTTGAAGTTCTTGTCGAATTAGTGAGAAGTAAAGCTCCCACAATTTTGTTTCTCATGAAAACAAAACTGACAATTCGAGAGATGGAACCAATTAAAGTTGAGTTGTGTTTTCAATCTATGTTAATGGTGTCTAGCGAAGGAAGACGGGGAGGTTTGGCAATGTTATCCAAAACCAAGGTGGTTATTGATACAAACACCTACTCCCCACACCATATTGATGCATAGGTCCTCCTTCCCTCGGGCCAACCATGGAGACTAATAGGTATTTATGACTATTCCAATGAGCAATAGAAACCAGCGCCGCTGCTTCATCACCTACACAGTTGGTCAACACTACCTTAGGTGTGTCTGGGAGACTATTACGAGATTTTGAGCTTTGAGGAGAAAAATGGTGGACTACCAAAGCCATTACCTCCCATGCTAGAATTTCGAAGTGCCCTACTCTTTTGTGGATTGATTGACCTTGGCTATAGTGGATACAGGTATACATGGTGGAATGAGCGAGTTGAGGAAGCATTTGTAAAGGAGAGGTTAGATAGAGTGTGTGCAACAATCAAATGGTCGAAGTGGCACCCGAGGGCAAAGGTGATACATTTAACAAACTCGTACTCTGATCATGATCCGGTACTATTGGACACAACCCCGATCTCTACTCCTACTCCTCGACGTCGACACAAACTCTACAGGTTTGAAGAGAAGTGAGCATCTCACCTGGAGTGCGAGCAAGTAATTCGAACCTCATGGACCTAGTCTTTAGTCTCGATTAGCCCCATGAACCGCCTGTTTGAGAAAATCAAGCAATGTCGATCAGATCTTGTAGCTTGGAGTTGGATTGCTTTTGGTAACACACAAAATAGGCTTAATGAAAAGCAGCAGGAACTGGAGGAATTAATTGAGCATAGATATGGGCAGAACCTACGTCACATCACCGAGTTGAAGAGCGACATTAATACCCTGTTGCACCATGATGAAGTGTACTAGAGGCAGTGCTCTAGATCATTATGGCTCAAGGCAGGGGATAAAAATGCCCATTTCTTTCACCATAGGGCAAGCCAGAGACATATGAAAAACATGATAGAAGGTTTAAAGGATAGGGAAGGGATATGGCAGTCAGACATGAGCAGAGTTAATAACATTACCGAGGAATACTATACTGAACTATTTACTACATCTCACCCTAGAAGCATGGAAAGGGTCTTGGAGGCAGTAGACAAGGTAGTCACTGAGGATATGGCAAACCCATTGACTCAACCGTACACTAAGGAAGAGGTACGAGTGGCTATCTTTAGTATGCACCCATCAAAATCACCGAGACCAGATGGTATGCCTCCTTTCTTTTTCCAAAAATATTGGCATATTGTTGGGCCTATTGTAACTCTTGTTGTATTATCTGTACTGCTCTCTGGTATATCCTTGAAGAAAATGAATTTCACACATATTTTCCTTATTCCCGAAAAGAATGAGCCATATTTTTTCATGGAGTTTCATCCCATTAGCTTGAGTAATGTTGTATCACGGATTATAACCAAAGTTCTAGCTAACCAGATAAAATCCATTTTACCTAATGTTATTTCTGACGCCCAAAGTGCTTCTATTCCTGATAGACTCATTACAGATAATACTACTATGATATTTGAGATGCTTCATCGAATGAGGAATAGGAGGAAAGGGAAGACCAGCCACATAGTAGTCAAACTAGACATAAACAAGGCCTATGATAGAGTGGAGTGGGAATTCCTAAGGTTGATCATGATGAAGATTGGGCTACCTAAACAATGGGTAAAGTTGTCTATGGAAACGGTACGAACGGCCTCATTTTCCATACTCATTAATGGGGAACTAAAGGGCTTCATCACACCAACCCAAGGCATTAAACAAGGTGACCCCTTATCTCCATATCTCTTGCTGCTTTGTGCTGAGGGGCTGTCCCCTTTGATCCAGAAAGCAGCAGATACTAATCGACTGAAGGGCATTTATTCTTGCCGGGGTGGGGTACATATTTCTCATCTTCTCTTTGTAGATGATAGCCTACTATTCTATGAAGCAAAGATTGGGGAATGCTGCCAATTTATCCTTACACAATATGAGGAGGCCTTGGGCCAGGCCATAAATAGGTTGAAAACCACAATCTTTTTCTACCAAAAGACAAGCCGTAGGGAAAAAGAAGAGATTCAGAACTTAATGGGGGCACAAGTCATGAATAACTGTGAAAAATATCTCGGATTGCCCATGGTTGGGGGTAAATCAAAGGTGGGCACATTTAAGGAGATCCAAGAGAGGATAACTAAAAAGGTGATGGGGTGGAAGGAAAAAAACCATATCGAAGGAGGGTAGGGAGACTTTGATCAAGTCAGTGGCCCAAGCAATCCCCACATACTCCATGAGCATTTTCAAATTTCCTAGAAGGGTGTGTGATAGTATTAACTCAGTCTTGGCTAAATATTGGTGGGGACAAACTAGGAGTGAAAAAAAGATTCATTGGATTAGTTGGAATAGAATGTGCACACCTAAAAATAAGGGAGGTATGGGGTTTAGAGATATTCATGCCTTTAACCTTGCTATGTTAGCAAAGCAAGCTTGGCGACTTGTTACCGAATCACACTCCCTTTTCTTTCGGGCGTACAAAGCCAGATATTTCCCTAGGTGTTCTTTCATGGAGATTGAGTTAGGCCACAATCCCTCATTTGTGTGACGTAGCCTACTTGCTGCAAGGGACTTAATTCGGGAAGGGATGGAAGATAGGTAATGGGTAAAGTGTTGAAGTTAGTTGCAACAATTGGCTGCCATACCCTCCTCTATTTAAGCCAGGCGCTAATACCAAAATGAAAGTGGGGGATCTCATCCATCACCAGACCATGCAATGGAACCGCCCTTTGATACAAGCCACCTTTATGCAACCCACGCAAACTGCCATTCTGTGCACCCAACTCAGCAACACACATGCCTGGGATAAGTTCTGTTGGAAAGAAAGTAAAGCACGACATTTCACGGTCAAAACAGCCTACCAAGTGGCACTCCGTATGCACCGTGAGACCGGGGTTGAGCACTCAAGCGTAAGGGATGAAAAGAGGTTTTGGAGCAAGATTTGGAAGTTGAACGTACCACCAAAGGTCTGAAATTTCGTTTGGAGAGCATGCACAAACATACTCCCTACCCGAGCTAATTTTTATCAAAGGAAAGTTCCACTAGACCCGCTGTGCTTAATCTGCGGAAAAATCGATGAAACAGTTGGGCATGCACTCTGGGAATGTCCTTTAGCCAGAAACGTGTGGGCGGCGGCTCGTGGTAGATTGCAGAAGTGTGGGGCGTCAGCGCAAAGTTCTTTCCTCCTAGTTCGCGAGCTGGAAGAGAAGTTCACGGGGAAGGAGTTGGAAACTTAGGCGACGGTGGCATGGGCCATTTGGAATTCCAGGAACAGATATTGTTTCGAAGAAAAATAGTCCCAATCAACGGACATCCTACAGGGTGCTATGAATCTTTTGCAGGACTACTAGCGACTAAATAGGAACATGGCAGGACCAGGTTAAGCACTTGTGGGGCCAACACCCTCTGCATTTGAGGGGACAGTACATCAAGATTTGTTTATGTGTATTTTCTCTTTTTCTTTGTACCGTTTTCATACCAAACGGCAATCTCTTAGGCCTCGGTTACTGTATACTTTTTGGGGTGTCAAAGCCCAATTTTTCTTTTCAATAAAATTTCTATCTTCACAATCAAAAAAACTCTGTCCACTTACTTGTAGGTTTCAATTAGCTTAATTGGTAAAATTTTTGAAGGTTAAACAAGAGATTTGAAGTTCAATTCCTTACCTATACAAAAAATTGATTGATGTGCAGGGGTGGTGCCAAGGGTTAATTAGGGCGGTCACATGACCACCTTGATTTTTTTTTTAATATACCTTAAAAATTTTGAGTTTTAAATTAATATGGGTCTTTTGACCACCCTAGAAATAAAACTTGACCACCCTAAAAAAAACTTGAACACCCTTAATAACAATTGAGTTCATTAAAAATAAAATTCAATCTCTCCAAAATTTTGGTCTGTTGAATGTTGAATCAAAAAATTGCGAGATTATTACTGCTGAACATCAAATTAATATCAGTGGTAAGTTTAAATTAGAACTAGTAAAAACTTATCGCCTAGGCTTTGTTGTGAAAGTATTGCAAAAATATTGTGGATATAGCACTTCACAAAAATTGTCCAAACAAACAAATTAGCCTAAAAACCCAAATCAAACGTTTAATTGTGATTTGTTAAATTTTGTTTTTAAATAGCATATTCTAACATTACTATTTTTTTATATTAAAAAATGTATACTTTTCAAATAGCCAGTCTGTTAGTGCTTGCTTTAGTCTTTAGCCGAATTTGCTGGATTTATGTGATACAATTTTTCAAAAGATAATGCGTTTTGTTTATATGATTACTTATTTAGGCAATATGTTGGTAATTGAATGAGAAATCAGTAGCTTAATAATTGCTACTTGGTTGTGTATATTGAAAAAAATGTAGCAAGTAACATTGATAGTGAAACTATCATATCACACAACGATTTCAAAATATAAAAACTTGTTAAATGAAATTTAAAAACTTTATGTTTCTAAAAAAAAAAACTTTATGTATTTGCGCATATTTTTATTTTGTGATATTAATATATTTGTGATATTTTTATTAGCATAAAAGTACAAAAAGAGCTCAGCGACCAGACTTGTAAAATCTTACACTTGCAAATTTTTTTGCAATTCTGCGATAGCATTTTAGTAAAAAATATAATATATTTTAATTGATAAAGTGGAAGAGAGATGGGGTAGAAGAAAGAGAGAGAGTTGTATTGGAATATGTTATATTATTTTTGTGGGTAATATATATTATTTAATGAGTTGAATAGAAAAATAAAAGTTGGGATGTTAGTTGTGTTGTAAAATTGTATGGTATAATTGATAGAGTAGCTTTTTGAAATAGTAAAATAGAATAGAATAGAAGTTGCGGATGCGAATGCTCAAGATTCCATACTCTTTTAAAGGAAAGAGTATATGATATATCCGGTATTTGTATTTATCCTCTCTCATATTGGGGCTGGTCTCACATATGTAGGGTTCTATCCCTTTATGAGAGGGCAGCTAAATATGCTTCGTTTTTCCTTGTAAAGACAGACATAGAAGTACTGTTCGTTGCCTTTCACATTGCTACGAGTCCATATACAAAAACTCTTTTCACAACTTTTTTTTTTTCTCCTTTTACAACTACCTTTGTGACAATATCAATGATAAATAATAGGGGGGGGGGGGGGGTTAAGTGGTTAACGGTAGGCTCCTAATAATAATTTCTAATTAAATAGGTTATGAAAATAATTATAAAAAAGATTGTGTCTTTTGCATTATTCAAAATATTGTAGTACCATTATTTAGTAATAGTGATTTGGATTTCTAAGATTAGATTTTTGAAATAATGTGCAAGTGCTTGTCTAAGATACAATTGATAAACTACCCAACTTAAAATGAGAAGTTTTCGGACTTAATTTTTTAACAAATATTGTAACATTGTGATTTCAACTTAAGATCCCCAACTATTTAGGGGTGAGCCAGATCTTTTTTTTTTCACTCAGGGAGACTAATTAGTAAAGTTTTATAATATATGTATATATGTGTATATATATATATATATATATATATATATATATATATATTTTCTCTCTCTCTTTTTTTATAAAAATTATAAGAGGGATGAAGGAATTTTTAAAAGTCAGGGGCCATGGCCGCCCTCCCTCCACCCCTTCCACTAGTGCCTACTATGTTATATCATTATAAACTATCAATAATTTCATAAATTTAAGTTAAGAATAAATGATGAGTTTATTCAAACGCATAATATCCTAACTATCATAATAATGTAGTTTGTATTGGAGATTAAATCATCGGTAAACAATGAAATAAAAAAGTAAAAATTTAATAAACAAATAAGAAAACTTTAATGGCTTAGAGGTATGATAAATCGCTGTCCTTAGGCAATATTTTTTCCCACACAATTAATAGTTTTTTTTTTTTTTTTTGGAGTAAAAAGACTGAAATTGTATTAAGAGTTAGGCAAATCTGCCTGGCAAATAGCAAATATGTGCAGTAGGACATCTTCCATCCACATGGAAAAACCAACGACATGACATGCATGCATGTCATGCTAGGTTGTGAGCTACATTATTTCCTTCTCTACGAGTATGTAAAAACTAATACATTGGAACAAGTTTGCATAATTCTTGACGTCTTGAATCAGTAATCCAAAGGGTGCCAACGAGGGTGAGTTATCATTTAAGCAATTGATAACAATCTCGGAGTCACCCTCCAGAATAACCTTTCCCAAACTAAGGTCAGAAGCAAACTCTAAAGCCTTCGCTGCTGCGAGTGTTTCGAGCTCCATGACAGTTCGGGGGAGAGGAATGTTTTGAGACATTGATGCCAACACCAAACCTTGACTATCTCTGATGATCACGCCAATCCCTGCCCTATCTTCCCCTTTGAACACTTCCCCCATCAAAATTTACTTTGTAGAACTCAGTTGGAGGTGCTTTCCACCTCGCTCTCGGTCTGTCAACCACTATGTGCACCCGATTGTTTGCTGTCCGAAACTCCATCAGAGCTGCAACAGCTCGCTGCATAATCTGATCTTGTGGGAAGCCTATAGTGGTGAGAATCTGACCTTGTTTCGCCTCAACCAGATTGTCCACATGATGAAAGCAAACAATTCCCTTGAACAGTCCGAAGCAAAGACCGCTGCTACCAGTTGCTACCAATTAATAGTCGTTAATGGGTTACTGCATATTTGTCCCTATGATACAATAATTCCTATGGAGTTTTATAAATAACAATTTGGGAAAGGCCTACAAGATTTCTAGTGTTATTTGAAAATTTTTGATTTCATAAGAAAAATTAAATCTTATGCTAATAATCAGAGTTTAAACGATATCTCTCCAAAAAAAAAAAAGAGTTTAAACAATATAAGTCAAAAATAAAGTATATATTATAGCAGTTAGAAATAGTTAGAAATAATGTTCCAAAGTTTATAAACATTTAAATATCAAATGTTGCGACTTTTGGCCGGTCAAATTTCTAACGAGAACAATAAAATTGTCAAATAGAAACTTTCGTTAGTTTCTTACTTTTTCTCTTCTAAAGAGATAATATCACTTCCACTTCCAAAGTAGTATCAAACAATATTCGTGCACTACTAAATGTGGGATCAAATTGGTACTACAACCTACTTGAATAAATATATATATCCAACAATTACACTATCCATTTTATGCAGTCAATTTGCAGTTAATTTGTTTGTTCAAAATGCTATGCTTAGTTTTTTTGGTTTTTTTTCCTTTTTTTTTTTTTTTTTTTTTCTACTTGATTAAGAATGCAGAAAATATTTTAAATGACCAAAAGCTATAACTGGAAAGTGAAATTAGAACTCGTGTGCAAGTGCTTGAATTTCAAATACTGTAATAAGGACAATTCGATCTACAAGTTCCTTTGTGAAGATCACATGGTTAATTTTTGTCTACCATAAATTTGCATGCATTAACCCTTTTTTATTTTATTTTTATAGACAATTACTGTATAATATACTGCTAACCCCGCTGCTCAAGTCCTTTCTCCTAGACCCCCAAGCACTTTTTGCATTAATTTGATCATATGAGTTTATGACAAACAATTAAACATAAAATTCCAAGTCTATAAAAAAGGGAATACTCTTTAGCTATAATGTAAATGTCTAAAGATTTATAATTCAGTGGCATTACCTAGTTTTCTTTATGAGGGGCAAAAAATTAAGCATAAATTCCAAATCTATCTAAAAGGGTGGGAACCGGTGACAGTAATGTTAATGTTTAAAGATTTGTAATTCAATAGTATTGTATGGTCTCCTTTATGTTAGGACATATGTGATTCACTTGTTAGGAACATATGTCACTATTTTATATAATTGGTTAATCCTTTGACAAAACGCACTTTACTTGTATTTGGGTAGATCTAGGATGTGTTTAATACTTCAAGAAACCTTGTTTCAAGTTCAAGTGTCAAAGCCATGCAAGTCTGTCTAAGAATCAAGTGAGAAAGTGCTGAATTTTAAAGCTCGATGGCTGCTCGACACCTCCTCGACACCTGGCTATCTATCAAGCTTTTCAACTTCTTTTTATCGCAATCTCGATAGCTTCTCGACAACTGGTCGATCGATTAAGAAACTCTCTGTCCCCTCGATAGCTGCTTGACACCTCCTCGATCGATCGAGAATTACGAAATTCAGATTTTCAGATCTGATTTTTGGCCCATGCTAACATGTATGTGTAGGGTTTCTTTTCTCACAACCCTAAACATATATAAGGCTTATTTTAGAGGCCGTCACATAAGAGAATACAAGGAGAACATATGCAAAAGGTGACCGATGCCTTATTCTCTCTAAAAGAAGCTACTGCATCTTTTGCGTCTTAGGGTTTTATAACCAAGTGCTTCTTGATCTTCATTGTTGATGAAGTGAAGAACTTTGCAGCTAACATTCTTCTTCCTCAAGTTAATGAGTTAGTCATGTATTGGGAGTAGTGCATCATTGGTTAGTCACGTACTGGGATCCGTGTAAAAAGGGTGGCGTTCATATATTGAAGAATTTCTGAAGCGGTAAAAGGTTTCTACTGTAAGTTCATCTACAGGGATTGTAAAGTCTTGGAACAAAGGTTTTGTACTAGATCTGAAACTTCTCTTTACTATAGTGGATTGCTTTTCGAGAAGGTTTCCCCCCAGGTTTTTTACTGTGAAACTAGTTTGTTTCATTGGTTTTCGTGGGTCATCATATTTTGTCTTATTTATTTTTCCGCTACATTATTTTGACATGATATTGATGTTTGTTTGTTTTAACAAGTTTTATTCATAATAAATCTAATTAACAACTTGGGTTTAAAACTTGTTAATTCTATCAACCAGGGTCTAAATTTCCCAACAAGTGATATCAGAGCGGGTACTCTCTGATTGAATTAATTTCCTAAGTGTGATCCTTGACCCCTGTTGTCATGGATGGTGGACAATCTCTTTTGATTCCTCCTTTATTTGATGGAACTAATTATGCATACTGGAAAGTTTGTTTGAAAGTTCTTTTGCAGGCTCTAGGTGAATAGGTATGGCAAGCTGTTGAAGTTGGCTGGATTAAGCCAAAGGAAGCGCCGGTGGATTGGGATGATGCAATAATCATAGCGGCAAATTTCAACAGTAGGGCCTTGAATGCTTTGTTTTGTGGGGTGACCAATGAGGAATTCAAGAAAATATCATCCACGGAAGTTGCCAAGGAAGTATGAATCATTCTTGAGACCATCTATGAAGGTACCAAGGCAGTAAAGACTGTGAAACTTCAACGACTCACTAGTAGTTTTGAAGAAATAAGGATGGAGGAAGATGAAACTTTTGATGAGTTCTATGCTAAACTCAAGGATATTGTGAATTCTGCCTTCAACCTTGGAGAATCTATAATAGAATCCAAAATTGTTAGGAAAATCCTTAGGTCTTTACCTGAAAGACTACTTGCCAAGATCACTGCCATTGAAGAAGCAAAGGACATTGCTCAAATTCCTTTGACTAAGCTTGTAGAGGACCTTCAAACCTATGAGATGGGATTAGGTTTAATGGGAAAAGGTGGAAAGAGTAGAAACTTGGCTCTTAAGGGTATAGAGGAAGAGATTGAGGACTCTGAAAATGAAGATGAAGATGAAGATGATAATGAGGATAAGTATCTAACCTTCAAAACTGATGAGATTATCAAGCTTCTTCAATTTAGGAAAAAGGATAAGGGCAAACCTCCTAGGAAATCTAAATCCTCAAGGAAGGGCAAGAATGAGAAACCCCTCATCCAATGCCATGAGTGCAAAGGTTTTGGTCATATGAGAATAGAGTGCCCAAACTACCTCATGAAGGAAAAGACCAAGGAGTCAAAAGATAAAGGGTTGGTTGCTACTTGGAGTGATACTAAGAATGACTCTTCTAATGAGTATGTGGATGAATGTAGTCACGTTATGGCCTTTGCTGCCTCAACCGATAAGGTGATTTTGGAGAGTGCTTGTGACAGTGAGGATTCTTCTGATGATGAAGTACCCAAGAAGATGACTCTTCAGGAAGCCTATGATAAGCTATGCACTGAATTTATAAAATCTGAAAAGATTTCTCATCTTTGTAGAAAAGAGCTTAATAAGGTAAAACTGAAAAAGTTGATTTGTTAGTCAAACTAGATGAGACTACAAGGTTAGTTGAGACTCTTGTTGTAGAAAACACCTCATTAGAAGAAAAGGTCAAGAATCTTGAGGTTGAGCTTAGTCAAGCTAGAACTCAAATAGAGAAGATGTCTAGTGCAAAGCTTGATAAGGTATTGAGTGCTCAAGAGCCTAGTTACGATAAGACTGGATATGTCGTTTCCTCCAGCCCCTCCTCTTCCACGGCTTCTGGATCAAGGACTGTCTTTGTGCCCCAATCTGAGAAAGGTGATAAAGGTATGAAATCTAAAATTGATTTGGCTAATTCTAAATCCTTTGTTAGACCTTATGTTTGTCACCATTGTGGTGTTTCTGGACACATTCGTCTTAATTGCTTTAAGTTGTATCCTCATAAGTAATTGTTCAAACGGTCACAGGTTTCCTCTCAATGACCTACACCTTTGTTTGGAGAGTTATTAAAAACTTTGAGTTTTTTAACTCAATTTCAGGAGAATTATAATTCTTCTATGTCCTTTAGTAGACATACTAGGACACGTGCCTTTTCATCTTCACGGCCAAAGACTCGTGCTGTGTGGGTGAGAAAGGAGCCTAAGACTTAATTGTATTTTCTATTTGTCCTCTGCTTTAATTCTTTCTATCTAAAGTATGACTCTCTTTACTTATTTTCCATGTAAACGTTTTTTTCCCCTTAGCACATATTCATAGTTCCATTATGCAAATACATAAGAAAACTAATGGAATTAGATGAATGGACCAATAGGGTTGATTTTAAAATATAAATAAATAAAAACTCTCATTTAAAACAACGTCAAGAACTAAAAAGCTCTAAAATTTAGAGGTGAACAGTAATATTTTGGCATTTTTTGTTCTTGATAATTGCCAAAGATGTTGACACAAGGGAAAAACAAAATGTTGTTTTCTTTGGATGGAGTTTAAGGTCACCACTCCCGAGAATCTACTATTATCACAATAAGTTGTTACAAGTAAAGGAATCCCAGTACTTTATACCAACCTACAGTTGAACCCTTACCCCAATACACAATTGGACTTGTTCTGTAGTGATAATCTCTTATTTTCAATGCACGGCTCCCAGTACGTGACTAACCAATCGATGCACAGATCCAAGTACATGACTAACCACTAACTTGAGAAGGATATTGACTATAAAGTTCTTTAGTTCATCTACACGATGAAGATCAAGAAACTCCTTGGTTACAAAACCCTACGGCATACAAACACAACAACTTCTTCAAGAGAAAGATGAACTAGGGCAAATTTGTCTCTGGTCACAATGTGCTTGAACAAAACCTTTGCATCAAGTTTCATCAGCTATGACGACCCTTAAAATAATCCTTATATATGTTTTGGGTTGTAAGAAAAGAAAGCCTAAACAAGTATACAGGAATATGTGTGAAATCAAATCTAGAAAACTGATTTTCGTATATCTCGATAGATAGGTTATCTATCGAGCAGCTGTTAAGCATCGGGCTAAACATGCCTTTTAAACCTTGATAGATGCTATCTGTCGAGCTAGCTATTGAGCTTTAAAATACAGAACTTCTTCACTTGATTCTTGGATAGATTTGTATGGTTTTAACACTTGGACTTGAACTCTTATTCCTTGAAGTATTAAACACATCCTAGATCTACCTAATTACAAGTAAAGTGCGTTTTGTCCAAGAATTAGCTAATTCTAAATGACATATGTTCCTAACATGCCTTCACATATGTCTGACAATCTTCCCCTTTGGCAATCCGTGACAAAATTACAACAACATATGAGAGAAGTCATAAATCACTTAACTCATACTCACTTGTTGAATACAATAAAATCTAATCCTAATAC
Source organism: Quercus mongolica (assembly GCA_011696235.1). Lineage (NCBI taxonomy): Eukaryota > Viridiplantae > Streptophyta > Magnoliopsida > Fagales > Fagaceae > Quercus > Quercus mongolica. Next base: position 5,732,650 of record CM022243.1, on the reverse strand, counting down.
AAACTCTTGAAAAACTTTGCAGGAAGAGAGTTCATGGCAAGAAAGACTTTGACAACCTGTATTTCTAAAACACTGAAGTGATGTCGAATCTCTATGTGTTTGGTTCGGGAATGTTGAACCAGATTCTTAGAGATTTGATGGCACTAGTATTGTCACAATAGATGGTGAGATGCTCTTGACAAATACCATAATCATGAAAGAGTTTCTACATCCAGAGGAGTTGGGTGCAACAGTTACCGGCAACGATGTACTCCGCTTCTGCAGTGGATAACGAGATGGAGTTTTGCTTTTTGCTCATCCAAGAGACAAGATTGTTACCCATATAAAAACAACCCCTCGATGTACTCTCTCTATCATCAGTATTCCCAGCCCAATCAGCATCAAAGTACCCAACTAAGACATCATTTATGTCCTTGCTCTATCACACACCGAATTCAGTAGTGGTCTTGACATACTCTATAATTCTTTTTAAAGCAATCATATGAGATTCTTTGGAATTAGCTTGATATCTAGCACACACTCCAACACTGTAACTAATATCAGGTCTACTAGCAGTAAGGTAAAGAAGACTACCCATCATACTTCTATATAGAGAAGAATATACACTTTTGCCTAAAAAGTCCATAGTGAGTTTAACATTTGGGCACATAGGGGTTCTAACAAAACTAGAAGATTTTAAACCAAACTTTTTCACAAGATTCTTAGCATATTTAGATTGAGATAGGAATATACCTGAATCTTGTTGACGAATCTACAATCCAAGAAAGTGAGTCAGCTCTCCAATCATGCTCATCTCGAACTCGGTTTGCATGAATTTTGAGAAGCCATGAGCAAGTTCATCCTTAGTAGACCCAAAGATGATATCATCAACATAGACTTGAGCAACTATCAACTCACCACCTTCCTTTTTGATGAAGAGAGTCTGATCAGCTTTTCCTCTTGTGAACCCATGTGACACCAAGTATTGTGTGAGCCGATCATACCAAGCTGTAGGGGCTTGCTTTAAGCCATAAAGTGCCTTCTTGAGATACAGCACATGATCTGGAAAGTGTGGATCAATAAATCCTTTTGGTTGAGCCACATAGACATCTTCTCTGAGTAGCCCATTCAAGAAAGCAATCTTTACATCCATCTGATAAAGTTTGAACTTCAAATGACATGCTAGAGCAAAGAGAATTCTGATGGACTCCATACGGGCAACTAGGGCAAATGTTTCATCATAGTCTACTCCTTCCATTCCTTGAGCTACAAGTCGAGCCTTGTTGCGGATCACATTGCCTTCTTCATCAGTCTTATTACAGAATATCTACTTTGTGCCGATGATGTGCTCACCCTCTGGTCTAGGTACTAGAGTCCAGACATCATTCTTCTAAAACTGAAGCAGTTCATCATGCGTTGCTTCGACCCAACTTTCATCCTGAAGAGCTTCCTCAACTTTCGTGGGTTCAACCTGTGACAAATAATAAGAATAAGACACAAAGTTAGCAACACATTTATCAACTGTACGTTTCCTTAATGTGAGTTCATTCATGTTTCCCACAATAACTTCTGGAGGATGATTTAATTTGATCCTGGAGGAAGGTCCTTTCTTTTCATGAGACTCAAACTCTGGTGAAGTGGGTATATCTGTAGAATCTTCCACAACACTGGGAGTACCAGGAGTACTTGGAGATGCAGGTTCTTGTTCAACAATTTCTTGAACTTCCTCAGGCTCAGAAGGAAGAATTTCTTTGGGGAGTTCCTCAATACCTTTCTCAGAACTGGAATCTGAAGACTCATCAATAACAACATTCACTGTCTCCATTACCTTCATAGTTCTTTTGTTGTATACCCGATAAGCCTTGCTTGTGAAGGAGTAACCTAGAAATATACCTTCATCGCTCTAGGAGTCAAACTTTCCCACATTCTCTCTATCCTTGAGGATGAAACAAATACTTCCAAAGATTCTGAAATACTTCATATTCGGCTTCCTTCCTTTCCATAACTCATAAGGAGTCTTTTTGGTATCGGGTATGAAGTACACCCTATTTATCGTATGACATGCAATGTTAACGGCTTCTCTTCACAAGTTTCTAGCAACATCTTTGTTATGCAACATGGCTCTGGCCATCTCCTAAATAATTCTGTTCTTTCTTTCTACCACACCATTCTGCTGAGGAGTAATAGGAGCAGAGAATTCTTGAGATATACCTAATCTTGTGCAAAAGGACTCCATATATGAGGTCTCAAATTCTTTACCATGGTCACTTCAAATTCGATCGATCTTCAGGCTCTTTTCATTCTGCAGTCTTGTGCACAAAGCTTCAATGTGCTCAGGAGCATCAGACTTGGATCGTAGTAGAATGACCCAAGTGTACCTAGTGAAGTCGTCTACCACAACCATGATGTATCTCTTACCACCAAGAGACTTGATTCTAGTTGGACCCATAAGATCCAAATGTAGAAGCTCCAATGGCCTAGATGTAGCTGATGTCTGAGTGCCTGGATGCCTAGCTTTCGTCTGTTTCCTAAGCTAATATGGTCCACACACAACATTGCTCATTCTACTAAGCTTTGGTATCCCTAAGACTGATTCATGATTAGATACAATAGAAAGATGTTTGTAACTAGCATGTCCCATCTGTTGATGCCATAGATCTTCATTTGGCAAACGAATGCTATTGCACACAATATCAGCATCAGGAACCAATCCATAACAGTTGTCTAAAGTGCGAACACCACTTATGAGTTTCTTTCCAGACTCATCCATGACAAGACACTTTCCCTTTGAGAATAGTACCATGAAGTCTTGATCATATATCTGACTTATGCTCAACAGGTTCAGCCTTAGACCTTCTACATAAAGAACATTTGCAATGTCCGGCAGTCCAAGTAAAGAGATGATTCATTTCCCTTTAATCTGTGACTTGCTCCCATCACCAAAAGTGACATTGCCACCTTTCTTATACTCGAAAACCTTGAAGAAAGATTGGTCTCAAGTCATGTGTCTTGAGCAACCGCTGTCAAGGTACCACAAACATGTGTCATAACTTTAAATGCGGACTTCATCATAAAACACACTTCGTGCTTAGATGACAGATCAGTGGGAACGGTACTTTCTCTCATCTGCCTTTTACAAGCTACGCCTTCAATTTTTACTCTTCTCAGACAAACTCCTTTGCACATTTTCATTCTGAGACGGTCTAGTTTCTTCTTAGTCAAACTGAGATCTTTTCCAATAGTCATTATAAGAGAATTCAAATAACTTTTAGACTTGTATTTTCTGAAACACTCAAACAAATAGAGATTAGAAAAACAAGATGTATTTGAAAATAAAGATCTCTTCAAGTCGATTACAGCCATGACAACAGGGGTTAATGGATCAACACAGCAAAGATTAAACCTAACTAGAGTGTGCCTGCTTTGATACCACTTGATAGGCCAAAAACGTATTGTCCCCTTGTGATTAAATTAATTGATTAATTAGCCAAGTTATTAATTAATCAAATTAACATGCAAACGCGTGGTAGCACAAACAAATCACCAATTAAACTAAGTATGCAACGGTAAATAAATTGACATGGTGATTTATTTACGAATGGGGAAAACCAACACGACAAAAACCCCACCGGGTGATTTTAAGGTCACCACTCCCGAAATTCCACTATTATCACAACAAGCGGTTACAAGTAAAGGAATTCCAGTACCTTATACCAACCTACAATTGAACCCTTACCCCAATACCCAATTGGACTTGTTCTGTAGTTACAATTTCTCCTTTTGATGCATAGCTCCCAGTACGTGACTAACCAATTACACGGATCCCAGTACGCGACTTCAATCACCAACTAGAGAAGGTTGTTGGCTGCAAAGTTCTTCAATTCATCCCACGATAAGGATCAAGAAGATGCTTGGTCACAAAACCCTATGGTGCACATACACAGCAACTTCTTTAGAAGAGATGAACTAGGGCAAAACTCTGTCTCCGGTCACAATTTGCTTGAACAAACTTTGCTCAACACTTGTGCAACTTGTGAACACTTTGACGGCCCTTAAAATAATCCTTTTATATGTCTAGAGTTAGGAGAAAAGAAGAAGGCCCAAAGACATGTTCACGGATCCCAAGAAAATCATATCAGAATTCTGAAAAGGTGTCAACCACACGGGCTAAAACAGCTTTCTTAAGCTTGATAGATGCAGCTATTGAACTTTAATGAATTTGCACTATTCAGCTTGTTTCTTGGATAAACTTGAATGGCTTTAACACTTGATCTTGAAACCTTGTTTCTTGAAGTATTAAAAACACCTAGATCTACCCAAATACAAGTAAAGTACGTTTTGTCAAAAGATTAGCCAATTACATAATAGAATGACATATGTTCTTAACAAGTGAAACACATATGTCCTAACAGTATACTTCTAAGATAGATAGTACTGTAATATTAAATAATAATGTAGTGGTTTGGGATTAAAGATAGCACTAAAATAGAGGGCTAAAAGTTGAAGTTTTTGAATGGTAAAAAAACTCTGCTTTTCTCCTTTCTTTTTGACTACCATGATTGGAAAAACTTAATCTCAACTATATTATTGTTAGAAAATTGGCTCATTATAGGAGGAAATGAAAATCTTAAACGAAAAAGAATATAGGTATATATATATATATATATATATATATATATAATTTTTCATTTATAGAAAATAAAAAATTTTCATGAAAGCATTCACATCTGGGTTTGCATAAAAATGGCTAATTATCATCTAAAAAGTTATTTTATCTATTATACCATATCACTTCACAATATACCCAACATCTCAATTTTTATTTTAACATACAGCACATTAAAATAATATGAACCATACAATAAAGCTATATGACATCATTTATTTTTGTTAAAAAAATTAATGTATTTACTTCGTTTTTAGGCCATTCAAGAGTATGGAGGATAAATTGTTTGTAAGGAACACTAAAATCAAATTCCAATCACACATTACATTATCGACAAAATATCGTGTCTTATATAATAATTAAATGTAAAATGTATTATATTTCCTTGAAAAAAAAACTTACAAATTTTAAAACACTTTCACATAACAAATATAAATAACTCTATTTAGAAAATCTAATATATTGTATCAATCATACTTTGTTAAAAAATAATCACATTATTTTAAGAAAAGTTTAGGATGAACACTTATAAATCTTATCTACTATTTTCATTTTTCATTTACAAAAAGACAAATCGTCAAATTTTTCCGCGTATCATGCAGGTTTGCAACTAGTAATATTTAAAAGTTAAAGTGTAGCATTTATTAGTTCTACTCTCCTATTAAGCCACATCAACTAGCATTTCAGTTGAGTTCACTCTACTTCAGTACATTCCCTCCACTTTGTTCCATTCAGTTCATTTCGGTCCACTTTGATCCATTAGGTTCCCTTTGGTGATGCTTTAGAAGGAGAATTTGTGGAAAAAAAGAAATTGCTTTAGTGACAACTAGCAGCTAACTCGTGCAATGCACGAGAACTTAAATTGATTATGAAACTATACCATTGCATAAATTGCTCCTATCTTACTTGAATTTGTGTTACAATTTGATGAAGAAGTCAAAACTTAAAATATTAGCAAATCGGAAGATCCATTGCATAGGAATTGTTGAAACAAAACAAAATATAAATGACTACACAATAGAGAAATATAAGAGAAAAATTATTTATCTTCAAAAGAATAACCCGTGGTATAGTTGTTGAAATCTGCCAAACATGTTCAAATATTGCTAAAACTGATGCAAAAAGTCAGAAGTTAAAACTTACAAAATGCCAAAAAAATAATTTAAAAAAATTAGAAGATTCTAAACCTAGAATTATTGAAACAATAGAAAAAATAAACCCAAAAATTTAGATGAAACTAAAGAATTAGAAAATTCGGTGCCTGCAAATTATTGAAACAAAATATAAACAAAAAAGATGTAACTACACAAAGAAATATAAAAGAAAGATATTCTACCCTCAAAAGAATAATCCATTATTTATAGAGCTTTTTAGAAAGAGTTTCTCTGAGATTATGCTTATGACACCGTTTGAAGCAAATAGTATTTGTAAAGATTAAAGGGAGAGAGAAAGAAATGGAATAGTGTGGTTCCTTTTTGGGTTTTTGAAAAAAAAAAAAACTTTTGATATATGGTATTAATGTGGAGTTCAAGAATTTTAAGGTATTTGATTTTTACTTTGACTCCTTTTAAGTGGAGAATATATGTACACACAGTTAGTTGGTAATAGAAATTAAAAAAATAAAATAAATTATAATGAGGTGTAAAAAAGTTAAATAATTTTGTTTTAAAAAAATAATAATGAGGTGGTAAGCTCTGGAGAGGTCAACAAAAAGTTAAAGGCTTCGGTTAAATTATCAATGTTTGAGTTTGAGTTAAAGTTGAACTTGATAGAGAGATAGAGTTTTACTCATTATTAAGTTTGGATTAAACAAAAATAATTTTATTTAAAAAAATGATAATGATGAGTTTGAGTATAAGTTGGACTTGTTAAAAAAATAGAGTTTCACTCAGTTTGGATTAAACAAAAATAATTTTATTTAAATAAAATGATAATTTTATTTAAATATTGTGTTGAAGTAGAAAATTATGAGAGTTTCAGAGGTTTCGGTTTTAAAATAATAATAATGATGTGGCAAGCTCTGGAGAGGTCAACAAAAAGTTAAAGGCTTCAGTTAAATTATCAATGTTTGAGTTTGAGTTAAAGTTGAACTTGTTAGAGAGATAGAGTTTTACTCATTATTAAGTTTGGATTAAACAAAAATAATTTTATTTAAAAAAATGATAATGATGAGTTTGAGTATAAGTTGGACTTGTTAAAAAAATAGAGTTTCACTCAGTTTGGATTAAACAAAAATAATTTTATTTAAATAAAATGATAATTTTATTTAAATATTGTGTTGATGTAGAAAATTATGAGAGTTTCAGAGGTTTCGGTTTTAAAATAATAATAATGATGTGACAAGCTCTGGAGAGGTCAACAAAAAGTTAAAGGCTTCAGTTAAATTATCAATGTTTGAGTTTGAGTTAAAGTTGAACTTGTTAGAGAGATAGAGTTTTACTCATTATTAAGTTTGGATTAAACAAAAATAATTTTGTTTAAAAAAAATGATAATGATGAGTTTGAGTTTAAGTTTAAGTTAGACTTGTTCAAAAAAAAGATAGAGTTTCACTTCTTGTTAAGTTTGAATTAAACAAAAATAATTTTATTTAAATAAAATGATAATTTTATTTAAATATTGTGCTGACGTAGAAAATTATGAGAGTTTCAAAGGTGTTGGTTATATATATATATATATATATATATTTATATATATATATTATGTCACATTCATAGCATATTGTCAGTAGGTACTTAATAAATTTTTTTTTTTTTTTTTAATGTTATTAAAGGTTTTTTTTTTTTTTATATAGTATAAGTGATGAATATAAATTTACTTAAATATTTTTTCTGTTTAGATCATTCAAGGGTCCATTTGGATACAATTTATTTTTGCTGAAACTGAAAACTGAAAACTGAAAACACTGTAACAAAATAATTTTTTTTTTTTGGATACAAGATAGAATTTCTACTTTAGCCTAATCTAAGTGTATATGTGTGTGAAGCTCCTTCCTGGAGACTTGAACCCCGGCCCTTGCCCCCAACACCCCACAAGCATTTATATTTGTGGAGTGACCACCATACCAAGGATGTGCGATGGGTAGCAAAATAATTTTTAAATGTGTGAATAGTGCCATGAGACCCGTGAATAGTGCGTGAACAGTGCACTTTGTCTCCTACACAGTGAATCCATGTGATGGTACTGTTCACGGCTTGAAAAAAAAAAAAAAAAGGCAGAAAACACAAATGTGAAAACGTGCCGTGGATCCAAATGAATACCAAAGGTCCATTTGGGTAGTGTGGCTGTGTCCGCGTTTTGCAAGTTTTGGGATTTTTTTTTTAAGTCTAGCGCGTTACGCATTGTTCACTGGCCATGAGCAATGATTTTAGGCCAATGAACAGTGCTGAACAGTAATAAACAGAAAAAAAAAAAAACTTTTATTTTTTTTATTGTTTTCAGTTTTCAGCAAAATAAGCTGTATCCAAACGCACACCAAGTCGATGAATCTTCTTACGGAACCAAAACCCAAACTACCAACAGCCACCACACTACCAATAGCCACATGGCCAAAACCCAAACACTACCAACAACAACCACACCCAACACCCAACACTCAAAACACTACCAACACCTAATCCCAAATCAAGCCACAGCACCGACACCATATCGGAAGCATTGTCGCAAAGAGTAGACCACGATAAGGAAAACCACTGCCGCAAAGATTGGAACACGATCACCACTGTAAAGATCGAGGACCACCGCTGTAAAGTCGAACCACAAATGAAAGAGGGACGTGAGATAGAGTATAGAGAGATGAGAGACAAAGAGAAGAAAGAGAAGAGAGAAGAGTGAATATTTTAAAGAAGAAGAGAGAGAGAGAGAACGTAATAAAAAAAATTATTTTTCAATTATAATGTAGAGAACCAAGATCCTTAAGATCAAAAATAGCACTCAAGGCAGCAGTAAGGTGTGAGATATGCTAGGAGTTGTTCCCAATGATGATAATGTCATTAACATATAGCAGAAGATAAATAAGTGCTATTGGAATGAAAAATGAATAAGGAACTATCAGCCATAGAGGCAATGAACCCAGGATGAAGGAGATGAAAGGCAAACCTCTCAAACCAAGCCTTTGGTGCCTGCTTCGAGACTTATGTAGTTTATACACATAGGATGAATGCTCAGCATCTACATACCTAGGAGGTTGCTGCATATAGACCTCGTCCTTAAGGTGTCCATGTAAGAAAGCATTAGACATGTCCAACTGCCTTAAAGGCCAATTACAACTAACTACAACAGCAAGAACAAGTTTGACAATGGCTGGCTTAATGACAGGACTAAAGGTCTTAGAATAGTCAATACTTGCATGTTGATGGAACCCTTTAGCCACAAGCTTTACTTTGTAACGAGTAATGGTGTCATCACTATTTAGCTTAAGCTTGAAAACCCACTTATGTGAGTGATTGGTAGATTCTGCCCATTGCCAATAGTGAGGTGATCTTAGCATGTATAAGGTTTTGGAGGTTTTGGAAAGCTAAGTTGATTTAGGCTTGCAGTGACATGATCAGTGGCTACACTATCAACTAGCCAAGGTTGCTCCTGTGCAAGGCAAGCATTAGAAGCTGTAGTCATTGCTACAAGCTTGGTAGGTGGAAGTTTGCCTTGACAGGCATAATCTATCCTATGATAGCTATCAATAGCTAAATGTCCAAGCTTGCCACAGATCTAACAAGTTGGCATTCCTAGTTTGGGACTCGCAGCAGTTGCATTGGACTGGCTTGACTAAAATTGTGAAAATTGATTGAAGTGAGTTGATTAATTATTTAAACCTCTACCTCCTCTTCCACCTCTATTCTTATAATTTCCTCTTCCCCTTCCTCTATTGTATTGATTGTAGTTGCCATTAGGCTTTGAGGTGGAAGTGGATACTACAGCAAAGATTGGATCTTTGACATCCAAACCTTCATTGAGTGATTCCATTTAATTGAGTACTCCTGGTCCTTATTGCAGACCTGAAAGAATTATATTATTTAGGCAGACCTTTAATTGTGATGTGAAGCAACTCTTCATCATCTATAAGCACACCAACAGCTAGTAGTTTATCCCTAACTACTTTGATTTTTTGCAGATAAAGATCCACAGTGTTTGCCCCTTTCTTAAGTTTATGTAATTCACCTTTTAGATTCATTATGTGTGATCTGGAAATGGATGAAAACTTGTTCTCCAAGACTTTCCAAACCTCCATTGATGAACTCTAAGCAGGAATTGTTTGCTCTAATACCATGAAGCGGAATTATAGTAACAGTATTTTGTATTGAAGCAAGAACAAGATAAAGCTATGATTGAATATTGAAGAACTAAGAACAAAGGTTGAGAAGTTAAGATCGAGAGAAAGAGAGAGAAACTGAATGATCTTGTATTTGATTTCTTGCTTAATTACAATCTATAGCTCAAAGTTCTATTTATAGTACAAATCCTATCAATAATTGAATAATAATAATCTCCACATTATGCGGACCAGATCCATAAAACCAGGAATGACAGCACCTAATCTCAACTGATTTTCGCACCACTACTAACTGAACTTTGAGCTCATTACACAACACTGTTTTCATTCTATGGGGGTCAAGTCCTACTAGATGGAGAAAATACTTGGACCCTCAACTTATTTGTGGTGGGCTTTTCTCTCAATCTCATTAATGGGGCTCCAACTCAAGCTTGGTTGCTTCCTCTCAAGTCCAAGACTCCACTCCTCCCTCTGTATCCAATTTCTATTGTATCACCCTCTTTCCCTCTAAATTTTCCAACCCCTTTTACAATGGCCTTGGTCCCTTTTTATACCCGTGAGTGAGTGGGGTTGCCATCATTTTATTCCCACTCACTCATGTGTTCCCACATCTCTCAGAATCCCAAAGGATCCTCACGCAATCAGAGGATTCCTTTGGAACTTGTTCCAGACACCGATTTAGGCTTGATAGTGGATTCTTTCTTAGTCCTTAGTTCTCAATTACCGACCACACCCAAACCGAATATCCAGGCCCTCCTAGTGCTTGACTAGTGGTCGGGCCCAATGCTAAGATCCCTAAGGTGGTCCTTTTGCTGTTTCCCGGGCTCATTACACTTAATGGGCTCTGGGCCTCATTCCGGCCCTTACTCATATGGTCTGCCCAATCCTCCAAGCCTAGTCCACCTACACATTCTTTTATACTCAGCCAACAATATAAGTAAAATGATGCATTTACCAACAGAACTTATAGTAATACGGGGCGTTTATCGACATTCAAAAAACCAAATGGTAACTCCCAAATCACCTTCTTCCTCGAGCCTTCTCTGAATTAGAACCCTTCTCTGAGTCCTCAAATTTAGAACCTCCATCATCTTCAACAAACCCGAGAATACGATTCCTCTAATACTTGTGATCAGAGGCTCTATTATGAAAGTAACGAGTGTTGCTATCCCAGATTTTAAAAACGAAGCTCGTGAAGGTTGCTGGCACATCAGATTTTCTTTGTCCAACAGCACATTGATCTCAAGCTGGAGTGTTTTAACCGTATTATAATCTGCCCCCAAAGCTGCTGCATATGCGGCCTTAACCTTTTGTTTAATTTTCCCCTGAGACTAACGGCGTAGAAATAACACTGGAATGGCCCCACTTGGTGGCCACTTAACGTAAATAAACAGGAATGATAATTATAAAAGATAGACTTCACCCGACAAACGAATTCAATTATTTTCTTTATTTATATGTGCTAATCTTACCAGACCATTCGATACTCCATTTTCCAATTTCAAAAGGGTTAAGCTTACACAAGCCGTGTGTCCATGTCAACAAGTTTCTCCATTACAGTTCCTGAAATCAAACAAATTCTCGTTATGTTGGGTGCCAATTGCCAAATTGTTTGCGTATCCACCTCAGCTAGCATATGAAAGGCTTATGTTGTGTGCACTAGCTATTATTTTACTCTCCTTGTTCTTTTTTCCATTTTTAACCTTTACTTTGATTTTGTTGGCCTGTGATCCATTATTCTTGTTACTTGGGCCTAATAGTTTTGCCATCTGCTTGCCAATCCTTTGCTGCCCTTGTCGTTGAGCTTTTCTTCTTTCTACTTGGATTCTCACAAATGACCCTCAACAAACATTGACTTGGTTTTATAGGTTTTGTTTTTATCTTTCATTAGAAGATCGATTAAATTCCAACGGTAACATGAAGATAGAAATTTCATTGATAATAAAGCTAAATATTACAATAGTTCATGGACATATGGTCCATTGGGAGGAGCTTTCTCCCACCCATGTCTGATAAAAATCAAAGGAATCCAAATTGCCTATTGGGCTAAGCGTTTGACAACACTACTTTTTTGTGGCCCAACGAAACTTTTTTCTGGTGAGTACTCCCTCAATTAGTCAAAGCCCACAACTCAAAGAAATCTACGTCATTCAGAGTTTTGAGCTTTTGAATCTTCCCGAAAGCTGAAGCCCATACATATACCGCAAGAGGACATCCCACAAAATATTTAACCCATGTATCGTCCACACTTTCCCTCGCCCCATTGGAAATGGGCCATCGTAGCTTGCAAGTCCTCGCACCAAACTTTAGGCATTTAAAAGCAAAGCTATTGGACTTGAACTTTGATCAAAACCTCCCTCCCGACTCTTGAAAGATTTTTCTCTTTCCACCCATGTACTTTCTTAGCCACCCTCTCCTTAATACCAGTGAAGGTATTTGCTTTTTATTTTCCAACCAATACTAATAGGCCGAGGTACTTCTCATTTTGAGCCTTGTGACGGCAACCAATATATCACAAATTTCATGCATAAACTTCTTGAGTAGTGTTTGGTGGCAAATTTTTAATGAAAAAGTTGTTGAAAAGTGAAGTTTGTGGATCTCGTCAACAGCGCATGAGACCCACTTGTGTTGCTGAAATGTGCACTATACACTGAAGAAAAGTCAACAACTACGGCTAAAAAAAAAAAAAAAAAAAAAAAAAAAGGCAAAACGTGAATGCGCAAAACGTGAATCCAAACCGCACCTTAATTTCCTTTGTGTGAAATCAAATTAGAAAGTGGTTCAAGAAGCTTTAGTTTAGTGGAAAGTGAATCTTGAGGACATGATTCTTCTTTAAGGGGGGATTATCGAAATGTTAATTACGAACCAAGCTTGGTCAAATGATTAGGAATTATAGAGTGTGCAAGGTTTCAAGGATTGCATGGACTCTATAATATATAAGGATATTGTTAAGTGAAGGAAGATAATGCTTGTCATGCTATTCAGTTATATCATTTACTTCGATAGGGATGGTTAGTTCATTAGACTGTTGGCTATTTACTTCAATAACGATTTGCTTAGTGGTAAGGTTTATTAGATAGGATATATAGGTTTGCCTGAGTATTATTATTATTATTATTATTATTATTATTATTATTATTTGAGAAACAAGCACACATAAGGGAGAGAGAAAGATGTTTTAACACAAAAGCACACAATATAACTCCATTCAAAAGCCATGATTGAGTATTATGTTATCATCAGTTGTTATTTTGAATTTTTTGAAGCATTGTATATCTTATTTAAAGCCAAGTATGAAATAAAGAAAACATGCAAAATTAAACCGATAATTATTTCACCACTTACTTCCTATATACTAATTATTTCTGTGACACAATCGCGTCACAAGATATATATACCCACCCCCTCCACATCCATGATATTTTAATCATTATGAGCCACTTATTTTTAATCTTTTTCAAAAGGAAAAGATTGAAAATGTGCACACTGCATAATGTGTGTGTGTATATATATATTTATCACTTTGATCAAGTACATCTTGAGATCAGGACCTGGTTTCACCCGCGAAGGGGCCCAAGCCCCCTAGGTCCAATTTTTTTTTTTTTTTAGTTATTATATATTTGATTTTTGTAGTTGGTCCCCCTTTCGAAACTTTAGACCCTCCTTCTTCTCAATAAGTTTAGCTAGCCTCATCCAAATAGCAATTATAACCCAAAAACTTAACAAAAATAATAAAAACATTCACAATGGTGATTATTTTTTAGCAAAAATAAAGTTTGCCACCAAAGAATCAAAAAATCTGTGTTATTAGAAAAGATAAAGTTATAATTTTTGCAACTACAGTAAATTGGTATAAATATTAGGTTTTTTTTTTTTTTTTTTTTTTTTTTTTTTTTTTTATATTTTTTATAGAATTTCAACCTATGGCATCCGCTTCTAATGAGAGCTCTTTATCATCAAATCAAAAGAACAATCAGTTTTTGATGTAGGCGGAGATTAAACCCCAGATTTCTTATACAATCGTCAGAGACTTTACCAGTTAAGCTAATTGTAGCAAATTGTTAAAAATAAAATACAATATTTTATTAAGATTATATCTCTTCCTTCAATTAAAGAACTCAAATTCTCTCTATTCCTTTACTATTTTAATGAATTGTTTATATTATTTTAAATGAAATGATAAAAAAATAGAATATTTGATATTGGATATATTGTAAAGTGATGTGGAAAAGTAGATAAAATACTTTTTTGAGGTAGTAAAAGCTAAAAATTTTAGCACCACCACTGTGAATGCTCTAATTTCAACAAAAAAAAAAAAAAAATCATATCCAACTTAGTATTAAAAAAAAAACTTTATTTTGTCTTTGTTGGCAAATGATTACATCTTAATGTATTTAGAAATAACGATTTTGAGTATTTATAATTTTTTAATACTACAAGGATATCCATTTGGAAATTTTTTTTTTTTTAAATTCTGGCCCCCGCTAGCTTAAAATGATAGGTCCATCCTTGGTATCATCTCCAATTTTTTTTATTTGGAGAATCTTCCTTACCATCTCATTGGGGCCAAAATGGGCATTTGTCCCTTCTGCCAAAAATGCCCTTGTTCTGAAACTATTTAGAGATATAACCATATTTTAAACTCGATTTTCTAAAAATCGAGTTTTAATGAAAAACTTGATTTTTAGAAAATCGAGTTATAGGCAAAAAACTTGCAAAAACTTACATGGAACTCGAGTTCCATGTAAGTTTTTGCAAGTAACTTAATTTTCGTTATCGAGTTTTTCATTGAAACTCGATTTTTTAAAAATCGAGTTTTAAAATAGGAGCATATCCATATATAATTTTAGAACATGGCCATTTTGCTGGAACTTTTGAGTGAAAATGGTACTTTGCCATTTTAGCCCACCTCATTGTTATACTTTTTTGTTACCGAACTCCCAACTACAGTTTAACTATTTTTTATCGGACAGTTTTCCTTATCATGCATCCCATTAGGCAAGAAATATTTTTTGAAGAGAAAAAGCTTCATTCCCGTGAGCTTGACTTGTGTTGAATGGCTCAAATAAACATCGAAATGACACTTCGTATCTATATATAAAACCTTAATGACGAAAAATCTTATTTAAAAAGCAGAAGGTTTTAAACATGAAATATCATCACGTAGAAGAAAAACCATATTTAGTAAATAGAAATGTTTTAACATGAGATGTCATAATGTAGTACTTATTCATCATATACTGGCAGAAGATGAGATAGGCAAAATGGTTGAATCTTGTTGCTAAAGCCAAAGATACCTGGCTCCTAGAGCCGCTTTTCATGGTGAACATAAACACTCTAGAGCGTGTTGCACTGCTTTCCTTGTTTTATCATAAAACCGTCTTTCCAACCAACGCAGTAAACAGAGAAACACACGAACCAACACGAACATGAAAGCAACATAAGTGAACCATCTAAGTGGAACCGGAAAAACTATAGACGCTAACAACGTTGTTAGGTTCAAAGATTTTAGGAACCAATATATTAGAACTTCAATTTGTATTGTGTTGACAAACCATAATCAAAACATAGAGTCTAGGTTTAAGCTTGCTCAAAGTGTGTTTACTTGTAAAATTAGAATCAAGTGATTGCAGAAATTATTGGACTTAATTTGTAAGGCTCGATCAATCAAAAATTAGACTCGATCGATTGAATCACATGTAGATTATTTTTTTGTAATTCAGCCTAAGCCCATTTGACGTTTAGGGTTTTGTGTTTTACTCCTAGTATAAAAGGAAAAACCCTAACTACGTTTTAGATGTCTTTTGATGGTTGTGTGTTGAATTTTTTGTGAGATCTAAATGTGTTTACCTTCACACACACTTAGGGTTATCAAGATCAAGATTCATGTAAAGAGCTTGATGATTTTTTAGTTGCTGCTTAAAGAACTTAAAGAAGATCTGAAACTTTTGAATGGAGTCTCAAAGTCAAAAGTAGGAGAACTTGTGGTTGCAGTGGATCAAAAAAAGTAGTCCGTAGACTCGAAGCTATCATGTGGTCGTGGTAGTAAGTTTTCTACTCGAGGTAGCAATAAGATGTTAGTGGTCTAAGTCTTATTGTATAAATTTCAATTCTTTCATAGTAAATATGTTTTTACCTTGATGATAGCTAGGTTAAATCTTCCCCAGGTTTTTTACCGGTTAGGTTTTCCTGAGTTATCATATCGTTGTGTTCTTTATATTTCTGCATTATTTACATGATATGATTTTATTGTATTAACCTAGAACTGAATAATTTATTTAAGTAATCACTTGGCTAAATATCTTGATTAAACAACTTGTGTTAATGGGTCTAAAAACGTACAAGTGGTATCAGAGCAGGTTAGCTCTTGTGTTTTTAGATCTTTTGATCTAAGAGTTGATCCTTGACCCCTGTTGTCATGGAAGACGGTTACTTTCTTGTGATCTCATTTCACTTTGATGGGAACAACTATGCCTACTAGAAAATAAGGATGAAAGCATTCTTGAAATCTATTGATGAAAGAGTTTGGAATTCCATTAAATACGGATGGGAGAAACTGACTACTCCTGTAAGCGAGTGGTCACCTTCTCAAAAAGAGGAAGCCGTTTTAAATAGCAAAGCCATGAATGCTATTTTTAATACTGTTTCTATGGAGGAATTCAAGAGAATCTCAAATGTTGAGATTGCTCATATTACATAGAATATTCTCCAAATTATGCATAAAGGCACAAAGGCAGTTAAGATTAATAAATTGAAACAATTAACTACTAGATTTGAAAGCATTAGAATGTCTAATGATGAGTGTTTTGATGAATTCTATGCTAAACTTAATGATATTGTTAACTCTGCTTATAATTTGGGTGACTAAGGTTGTTAGAAAGATACTTAGATCCTTGACTGAGGACTTTAGACCCAAAGAGACTGTCACTACTGAAAGCAAGGATGTGGACTCCATTTCTATTGATGAGTTTGTAGAATCTCTCCAGTCCTATGAGTTAGACCTACCCAAAACAAAGAAATTCAAATCAATAACTTTTAGGTCAGTTGATGATGTTGATGGTAATGGATTTGATGATGAACTCTCTTCTATAGAGATTGTTTATCTTGTCAAGAACTTTAGAAACATTCTTATAAATGACAACAAAATGGAAAGAGGTAAAAACAATGCTGAACCTAAAAATTTTAAGAGGAATGAACCACTTAAGGTTAATAATTCTGAGAAATCAAAAGAGAAAGTTGGTCAAACCTCTAGTAACTCTCTAGGTTAACATTGTTTCAGTTGTCAAGGGTACGATTATGTGAAATCAAAATGTCTTATATTCTTGAGATCAAAGGGTAAGTTATGGTTGTAACCCTTAGTGAAGATGAAGTTTCTGATCATAAATTTGGTAGTGATGAGGATGGAAACTTTATTGCTTTCACAGCTACTGTTGTAGTTGATGAAATTGTTATGGTTGAAGAGAACCCTTCTGATGGGGAACTCTTTGAATGTGTTGATTTGCAAGAAGTATTTAATAAGCTATGCAAGGTTGCTGCAAAGGATGCAATAAGTGTTGACTTAGGTTTAAAGAAGATTGCCTCCCTTGAACTTGATAAGAAAAACTTGTTGCTGAAATTCTTGATGCTAATGAATTAACCAATAAGGTAAAGACTGAAAACATTAAGAACTTGGAACTAGAATTATCTGTTACTAGAGAACAAACAAATAGGTCTTCTAGTTCTAAACTTGATCACATGTTGAGTATGCAGAAGTCTCCCTTAGACAAAACTAGTCTAGGTTTTGTAGATAGCATCTCTGTGTCTGATACTCATTCCACAAACTTTGTTTCTT
The DNA here is from genome assembly GCA_011696235.1 of Quercus mongolica. Lineage (NCBI taxonomy): Eukaryota > Viridiplantae > Streptophyta > Magnoliopsida > Fagales > Fagaceae > Quercus > Quercus mongolica. Next base: position 5,714,907 of record CM022243.1, on the reverse strand, counting down.
CTTCTGAGCCCCCTGAGAGTGAAATTGTCAAACCAATAGAAGTTACACCACCTCCTAGAAAGATTAAGATTGTTCTTAAAGAGTCTAAGCCTAAGATTCCTAACCTTCCTAAGGATAAGTTGCATGATAGACTTTTGTGGTTTTGTCATTTTTGTGGAAAGATTGAGCATATTCGCCCAAACCATTTCAAGTTGCAAGCTGTAAAGTGAGTAAATAAGCCAAAAGTACCTGTGTCTCAAGTACAAGATCCTATGGTACATATTGGTGAATTGGTAAAGGCATTAAGCCTTTATACCAATCCTAGAGTTGCACATCATTCTCATATGAATAATAACTCCAATGCCAGAGTTGCATCTAAAAAGTTTTGGATGCAAAGGCTCAATCTAATTGAGTCTTTTTGACATGGTCCTAGTGTTTCATCTCAATACTCTTTGTGACCATTTTTCTTTTGCTGTTTTGTTTTCTTTCGTGCTTTTAGGATTTGCATTGCATAACATTCATGCATTTCATGATAGGTTGTTTTTGCTATTCCTTTTAAAATAAATAAAAAATAAAAAAGAGAAAGGAAAAATATGTTTTGTATTATATATCTTAGATTTGTAATCAATGTTGGTTATATTATCTTTACATAATATGCCTTGTGTACCTTGTTTAGCTTGGATGAGTTTATTTTTACTGCACTTTGCTAGTTTTAGCTATGTAGTGCATGTTGTGTAAGAGTTGTTTATAGTTTTTAATTACATGATCTTGATTTTGAAGTCAAATGATTTTGATTGTTAGGACTAGAACCTAATCAGAAATGCATCAATAATTATCTCACCACTGTTTACTAGCCAATCATGAACACCTTAGTGCATATCATAAGATTTTATGCTGGAAAAAGTGTAGCACATGCACAAAAAGAATATAAGGTGTAGTCTCGAATTAATACTAAAATTGGTGTATACATTATTGGGCTATAATAAAAATGACACAATGAAATAAAATTGGCGTGTACATATTCTAGCTAAACTAATAATTCACAATGAAATAAAATTGTGAGGCAACATAAAAAATTATATGATTGTAAGCTTGTTTTCTAAGAGATGTGAGAGTTATATGATGTAACTCTTTAGGTGAGAGTTATATGATGTAACTCTTTAGGTGATAGTCTCTTTCAAACTTATGTGATGAATCATATAGAAATTGTGATTGATTACTATCTTCATATCACCTCATATGTATCTCATGCTATTACCAATTGCATCTACTATACAAGTTATTCTTTGCTAAACTTAGTACATGATATTGTGTGCGAATTTGTTTTGGCCATCTAAGATTATATGTTCCTTGATTTTGATGCGAAACATGTTTAATGTTTGAGTTTTGGGGACAAAATGGTTGAAAATATTGTTTTTGGAAGATCTGGGTTGAATTCAAGTGTTTTTGAAAAACTTTTAAGGACATACTCATGCATTTCATTCATGAAATATTGTGTTTTGAGTGGTTTTTGCATAAACTTGCTATGTTTTTCAAAAATCTCATTTTTCTGGATTTTTCTTTCAATTGAAGCTATTGCTAGACCAATCATTATTACAATAAAAAATTTGGTTTGAATTTGCTTGGCTCGATCAGTGCTCGATTGATGCTTAATCAATCGAATCTATTTTTCGACCAATCGAAATTCAAACAGTGAGTTTTTTAAAAAGAGTTTTCTCATGTGTTCTTCATTATTTTCAAAACTTTTCAAACACTCTTCTCACTACTTTTCTTCGACCAATCCAATCTAAGCCTTTTTTGTCATTTTCTTCCACAAATCTCTCAAGGGTTTTTGTCCTCAAGTACTAGTAAGTCTCTTTTACCCTTTCTTTTTCAATTAAATCACATGATTCATGTATTTTTGTTGAAAATTTCGAACCAAGCATTTTAAGGATTTTTGTTTTTTTCATTTGTTTTTAATCATTTTTAATCAATGGATTTTTGTTCTTAGATGATATAAACATGATCCTTATGCATTAATTTGATCAATTTTGTGATTTGAGGAAAATTGAAATTCCTAGGGCTTGGAACTTTGTGAAATTGGGGATTTTGTTCAATTTGGCAAAAATTGATGAAATTGACTTGTGTTATTGTTACATTTAATCATTATATGATGTTTCCTAACTAGTATGATGATTAATTGATCAATTTGGTTTAATTTTTGAAATTGGGTTTTCCAAAATTTGGGGTTTTTGGACTAAAACTCTATGTTCAAGTCAATTGATGGTTTATGAAGTAAAATTGAACAAATTTCAATGCATTAGAGCATGCATCATATGTGCATTCATCACATGCATCATATAGATTGTTAATTATTGAGATTTTTGTGTTCTAACCCTCTCTAATGCAGTCTGCACTTGGTATTTTCTTTGTTTTTTTTTTCCTTTCCTTTCCAACCCTTAACATCATGGTTAGGAAGACTAGAGCCAAGAAAACCATCACTCCCTCTATCCCTGAGTTCCAGAGTGATAGGTTTAGAACCAAGAAAAACCAAGAAATCTATGAGAAGCTGAATATCTTTAGGTCAATTTGAGCTAAGCGTAAGGTCATTTTTGATGAGCTTAATCTGGAGATACGTAAGAATTTTGAGCGTAAGGGCTGGTTACCACTTTTAGAGGTTGAGCATCGTCCTCCAACTACTTTGATTAGAGAGTTCTACTCGAACCTCTCTATCCACTCTGATGATTCCAACATTCAGTTTGTGAAAAATTGGATAAGGGGTGAAGAGTACGTCATTACTCCTATTGTAGTGGCCTCTGCTCTTGGTGTACCTTTGGTACGATAGCCCGTGTATCCTTACACTAAAACCCCTCCCCTTGATGACATCATGTCTTTCATCATCGGTACTTCCATTAGTTGATGTACCGATCCTTGTGTCACTTCCTATGAGCTTATTGAGCACAATTATCAGTTTTTCCGGATTTCTTGTCACTCCATTTGGCCTATCTCTCATTTACATACTATTCCCATTGAAATATGTGCATTTTTGTACATTCTTGTCACCGATGCTCCTATGAGTTTTCCTACTCTTTTTATAGATCACTTGTTGAGGTTCATAGGAATAGTGCAAAATCTCATGGTCTTTTCTTTTCGGTTTTTATACATAGGATTTTGTTGGATTTAGGTTTAGAATATTTTCCTGCATCCGAGCCTGTATATATCATAGCTCCTATAGGTGCCACCTTTCTTAGGCAAAGAGCAACTCAGTTTAAAGTTAGCTTTAAACGCCCTAGAGTCAAGTCTTCTACAGGTGATACATCTAGACCTCCTACTTCTAGTGATCCTACTGCTGAGGAGTATGTAGACCCTACTGCTATTGTGGATCCTCCACCTTCTTCATCAAGCGACTTGTTCTTGCGGAGCATGTTGGATATAGTTATGACTGTTCAGGCGGCGCATAGACAGATTTTGTTGGATGTGCTCACTGAGCTTCAAGCTTTGCGAGTAGATTTGGCGGGTGCTAGAGACTTTACTCCACCGGCTCCACCTTTTGATGATGATTCTTGATTGCCCTTTGGCAATTCGCCACAACAAGGGGGAGTACATATATATTTATATATGGAGATGATAGGGGGAGTTTTGCAATTTATAGATTGTATCTAGGAGCTTTTTGATGTGCTTGATTTTGGCTTATGATGTATTTCCTTTTTATGAGTTGTATATGTTAGGGGGAGACATTATGCTTTGTGTTTAGTTGTTTTATTGTTTCTTGTTTTACATATGGTACATTTGATTATTGATTTACATTTATGAGGTTATTCATGATATATGTTTTTTATTTTATGTGTTGTGAAATCAAGAAGTTTAATTTGTTTTACTTGTATTTTCAACACATGCGTTTATGTGTTTGTTGAGTGTTTCAGGAATTTACAAGTTAATTCGGTTGTAACTATTGTCTACTTTAGCAACTGATAGATAATAGTTATATATATATATATATATATATATATAGAGAGAGAGAGAGAGAGAGAGAGAGAGAGAGAGAGAGAGAGATTTCTCACGTAAGATAATTGTGATAAAAATTGTGATTTTTTTTTTCGGGTGGTATTACTTAGTCAAGGTGAGGCAAGACAAAATGTGCACTCACCTGCTTCTTTTTGTAATGCAAATTTTGGATTATTGAAAGGGTCGAAGGTTTACTTTTAGGTTACTTCTGATCTACACGTAGTTGAGTTATGAATCATATTGTATTGAATGCTATAGGTCCACTATGTACCCCTAAGCTACAACTTTGCTTTTCTACAACTTCTTAAAAAAAAAAAAAAATTCTCTTACTCTTTTTTTTTTTAATGTATATTAATATATAGGCATATATATATATATATATATATATATATATGAAAGTTCAAAAACGTGTATAAACACCCTTGAACGTTTAGACCCCCAAATACAAAATAACCAATTCAAGCTTTATGACAAACAACTAGTGTGCGGAAAATGAACAAAAGCTATAAACAGAATTGGAAATCAATCTAAGCCAATTATAAATCACATCCACAGCAGAAAATAAAAGGCAAAGATAAAGGGAAGAGAGATGCAAACACAAGGACAACACACGATGTGTTATCGAAGAGGAAACCGAAGCCCTCGGCGTAAAACCTCTCCGCCGCCCTCCAAGCGGTCAATAATCCACTAGAAAATGTAGTTGGGATACATGAACAGCAATAGACCCTCCAAGCCTAATCTACCCGATGTACCTAAGCCCTCCAAGCTTCTTGCTCCAACGAGGTTGCGCCGAACCTTTTTCTTTTCTAGCTTACCGGATTCCGCTACTAGACTGTAGCATCCGCCATCCTTGGCATCTTCCAATGCTTCCCAAAACTCCAAAAACACTCAACACTCTAAATTGGTGTGGGTAGTGTTTGGATAGAAATCTCCTCTCAATAGGTATGACAATGAGAGAGGGAATGAGAAGAGACTACAAAGGTTTCTCTCTAAGAATGAGTAGCTCTCTCTAATTGGGTGGGTGTTTTGAAGAAACCTCTCTTAGGGTTTTTCTTTCTGAATAGCCACACATATCTTGTGGGAATGAGGGGTATTTATACTGGTGTGAGAATGGAATACGAAGACTCAGTTTTTCCAAAAACAGGGCTGGCTGGCAACTTGACCTCGCGACTTGACTGAGTCGCGAGTTCAAGTCGCGAGCTAACTTAATGGCCAGTCTGGATTTTTGTCGTGTAGTGCTCCAGGTGGCGTGACTGTTCAGCTCCCCTGCATGCTCTGCACGTGAGCAACTTTTGGCGGCTTGCAAGCCGCGAGCCACCCGCGAGTCCTAGCCGCGAGTCTCTGCTTCACTGCACTGTCTTGAGCATTTCTTCACACTCTCTCACACACTACCCTTACATGATTCCCACCTAAATACAAGGTTTCTAAGTGCTATTTTACAAGCAAATTTGTCATGGAATAAAGCCAACACATGGTTGATTAAATTCAACCTTACAATATATATTATACAAGATAGAATTTTTACTCTATTCTAATTTAAGTGTATATGTGTGTAAACCTCCCTCCTAGAGACTTAAACCCCGGTCCTTGCCTCCCACATCTCACAAGCACTTATACTTATAGAGTGACCCACGCACTAAGGGTGTGCGGTGGTATATAGGAAAATACTAACAAAGCCATGCTTTTAAATATTGTATTAATGTAGGTCTCATTTGATACCATATCTCAATTTGGTTTATATCTTTTTAATTGTGTTAATTTGATCCTTAACATTTTCAGTATTATGTCAATTTGATCTCATAAAAATTTTCTAAAACTATTTTCTAAATCAAAGCCCTTAGACCATGTTTGGTAATTGTTTTAATTTTCTATTTTTGTTTTCTTGTTTTTAAGGGAAAAAGAATTTTTTTTTTCTATTTTCAAAACAAAAAACACATTTGGTTAGTTAAAAGGAAAAACACATTTTCCCCCCAAAAAAAAAAAAAAAAATTCAGGAAATTTGTTTGGTAATTGTTTTTGAAAAAGTTGAAATTTGTTTTGTTTGGTTAATTTTTTTAAAAAAAACAAATTATATTTATTCTAATTCAAAAGCACATTTGCTTCAAAGTATTTAAAATCCTTACACCTAAAGGAATTATAAAATCAAATGTTTTGTATATAACATTTAAGCTAGAAACTTTAATCATATAAGTAAGACTGAAACTATAACACTTTAATCAAGTGTTATAAAAGGTAATCAATAACTAAAGTTTATAATGTGGCATCAATGCCAGGGAATCAATTTCATCCAAAATAAATAAATAATAACACAACATCAATGATGCCTATTATTTGCCAACATCAATCCTGCGATCTAATCCCTATAAGTTAAGTCAACAGTGTGTGATGGCTCACCCAAATTATTCATACCTTCACCTTCAACAATAAGGCTATCAATATTGAACTAAGTAAACAAGCGACCATTTCTTGTTGCCATTTGAATGAAGTTATGAATTGTGCAATAAGCTCTCATCACATTCCCCTATCAACATGGTTTATAACGAGGTATCATTTTTAAAATTGGAATCATGCCTTTAAAACGCCAAAAAATCTTTCAATTACATTACAAAGAGAGGAATGTCTATAATTGAAAAGCTCTTTAGCACCTTCAGGACAATCTCCACCTCGAAAATCTCGTAGATGGTATCTCTCAGTATGGTATGGAAGTAGAAACCCCAAGGTGTATGGATAACTAGAATCCACTAAATAATAGCCATCTGACAAAAAATTAATAATAAGATAGAGAGAAGTATGACATGGTGAATGGATTAAACTTAAAAATTGTAAATACGTAAGTGAGGCAACAATATATCTTACCAGATGAAGGCCATGGGAAATTATTTTCTGGCCTTTAAGTTGCATTTAAAAATACTCATGAGTCATTGGTTGTACCCTCCCAACCCGTGTAAACAAACGTAAACTTCATATCAAAATCACATGCACACATTATATTATGGGCGATTGTGGCCTTTCTATGAGTGTAGAAAATTCAGTGTAGTAAACGCATCTTATTAAGCTTCCCTTTGAATTGAGTCATTGTAAAACTCTATTTATCTAATTCATTCAATATAGTTGACATTTTCTTCCAAGTATCGGAACTGAATTCCCCATCTGCCATATTTCCCTTATTGATCTCTTTCAACATTATGTCAATAAATAGTTTCTTAAGTTGTGGTGTCCAAAGGTTATCGTCATCAATTGAACCGTTTCCTTTCATCTATTATAATACAATGAAATATGAAAACAACTAAGGAACAACCTTTATGAACACAACCATCAAATACAACAAAGGAATAGCTTCCCATGGATAACATTGACAAAGCATTGGCAGACAGAAACGATGATCAAATAAACCAACCACGGTGTAAGACATAACAATTTTGGAATCTAAAGTATTAGAGTAAAAAAACACGATGGACATCTTTTTTTTTTTTTTTTTTTTTTTTTTTGGAGGATAAACAGCAAAGATGGATAAACTTGAAAATTGTTTTTGAAAATATAAAGCTGAGGGAAAAAACAGTTACCAAACAAAGCCTTAGAGTTTCCGTTAACTTTTTCCAAAAAAAAATCTTGAAAATTAAATAATAATTTGGTGTTACAAGGAAAATAATAAAACCAATTAATATATATATATATATATATATATATATATATATATATATAAAGGTGGGCTCCTCACTCCAAAAATTTCCTTCAAAATTACACATCAATAAAAATTCAGCACAATTCAAATTCTTAAGGAAAGTGCTATGACTATGTTTAAGTATCTTGATGATTACATCTAAAAAAAAAAAATCATTGATGATTAATTTTTCTTAACAACTAAATGTTTTAACTTTTATAAATCAGTCTTCACATGATAAATTTCCAACATTAATCACATGATTTCACAATTCTCTCTCTATCAAAATAAAATATGGAAATTAAATTTTAAATTTTGTCACCGTACATTGCCAAAGAAACTCTACAAACTCCTCACACATCTTTATATTGAGTGTGAATTTTGTAAATTTAGGTATTAGATTGCATGTTCTTATTATATCCTTCATACTTGAAAAATTTTAAGAATATCAAAAATTAATTGCTATGTCATCAAACAAATGTCAAAATTTCAAGTTTTTGTTATTTAAAATTGTACATAAAAAATAAGTTTATTGATTGAATAGTAAATAACATCTGATTTGAATGAAATTTGATGTGCATATTAAGAACATAAGAAACATGAAATTTAACAGTTATATTTCCGAAATTCACACTTAAAAAGAGATATATGAGAAGTTTGAAGAGTTTCTCACCAAAATAGTTTGGAGAAAAACTTTGTCCGTATATTGCTTTGCTTAAAAATGATTTTTGAAAAAAATAAAATAAAAAATTCATTTTTGTAAAAAGTTAATATGTTTTAGGCTAAATTATATATATATATATATATATTGCTAATATTTTAGGCTAAATTTTAAATAGTACACTCTAACTAAAATTTAATTGCATCCTCTAATTTTTCTTCTATTCAATTTAATTATATAAATAGTTTATTTTATTTTACTCAACTCAAACATTTTATTAGTCTCTGTCAAAATTATGTTGTTAGTTACTAAGTAATTCTTAAAACGAGGTAATTTTTATTTTTATTTTTTTATTTTTTGTAAATAAAAGAATTATGAAAAATCATAATTTTTTTTATTAAAAAAAATTTAATTAATTTTAATTTCAAATATTTGAAGAACAAAAATTCAAACAACCTTTCCTTGAAATTCATCCCAGATCCAAGCCCTGGATTCTTAACAAAAAGAAAGAGAGAGATGGGAGTGGACTATGTGTTCGCTGGCTTATGCCAAGCCAACTTGTAGACTTCTTATGCTGAGTCCAGTGTGGGGGGTGGTTCAAGTCTGATTCTCCATCGTGTTGTCAAAGAAGCTTTGGCTAAGACATTGGTGGCTTGGTTACAAAGCAGATCAATCTAGGCTGGGTCCCTTTCTCCAATCCCAGCTTGTTAAGGATCTGAGCTGTAAGAGTTCCAGTTTGGGGTCTTAATACGACTGGGTTTGCTTTCCTCCTTGAATTTTCTCATTCTCTTGCTACCCTTTACTCAATTTCAGCACTTTTTTCTTTGCAAATTGTGGTCATTTTCTATTTTGTAAATTGTTTGATGCTTTGCATACCTCTGAGTTTTGGCTCTGGGGAAAACCCTTAGATACTCTCGAGTATAGTGAAATGACTCTTCATCTTCTCAAATTCATGGCAAATCCCATCATAAAATGAAAAAGCATCATTCATCATATTTCGAGAGTACTTAAGAATTACTATAACCTTGGAAGGCTTTAAGATCTCTACTTGGTATGGTTCTTCCAATATCTTTCTCGATTCAAGGATCTATGTAGCCGCACTACTGTAGTTTTCTAAGTTTTTGGTTTTCCTTGCAACTCTTGCCTTCCAGAATATAATCGAACTAAACCGATCAACCTCTGCCATCTTCTTTCAAATCTCTGCCGTTTATGTACAAATATCTGCCCAACTTTGTGGAGATCTAGACATCTTAAATGAAGATCTGTTGGAATGTGGATCGCTGCAGCCTCTCTCAATTTTGACCAATGGAAATTAGACTCGATCGATCTTATCCGTTGATGCTCTCTAGTTGATAGCAGATCCTTCATGTTGCTACCTAACAAAATCGATTAAGATTCGGGTTGTGCCCAAACCGGACATCCCTAATCATGTATTTGAATTCAAACAGATTTTTTTTTTTTTTTGGAGAAGGGAATTTAAATAGAATTGAAAAGAGATATTTTTATTTTTGAGGAGAAATTGAATAGAGTTATTAAATAAGTGGGAGAAACCCCTATTTAAAAATTATTACAATAAAAAGATATATAGCTAAAAAATTTTAAATTGGAAAATGACTTTCTAGAAAAAAAAATTTTAAGTTCAGTGTGAATGCGCTCTTAGGGAATCAAATTCTAAATGACTTGGTAATCTCAATTATTGGATTACAAAATAACCTTTTTTCTAGGAAATAAATTACGTAAAATCTAATTAATTAATATCTTTTAAAATAAAATATGAAATACAATTGACTTCTAAAATTGAATAAAACTTTATTAAAATCAAATATTTCTTCACGCTTTCCACATTCCAAGTTGAAGTTTAGAGCCTTTAGACAATCTTTTTGGTAATAATAGAAGGAACTTTTCTTTTTCTTTTTTGTTTTGTTTTTGCTTTTGGTTTTTTTCTTTTTTTTATAAAGAAAAGAATTTTTTTTTTTTTTTAATATTGCTTGGACATGTAAATTATAATATAAGGTAAATCTCTTCCTTAATTTTGCATACTATATGTTTGGTTCACTCTAGGAGAAGGAGAATGTTAGACTTCTGTCAATTGCAATATTTGCAAATTATTCGTCGGGAGAATTTAACTCCTTGTCTCTAATTTATTTCGACAAATATTTAGGCTTAGTAAAGAATGGGTTTGCCTTATGCGCACTTGCTTCCAAAAAAAAAAAAAAAAATAAAAAACTTGTCTAGAATTCATAATAAAAATAAAATAAAATAAGAAATAAATTTAACTGGACTAGTGGTCTTCAATCTAAACGTTATCCACATTATCTATTCAAAAATATATATATCAACACAACAACTATTTTATGAGATCAATGATAGACAAAATGAATTTATTAAAAATTAGAACTATGGTTTGAGAAGTAATCCAATTAATGAGTCATTTGGTGGCAGAAATGATACGACTTATAGAGACTCAGTGTATGAATAAGTAGGTCTATGTACAAGAGGTACATTAAGAGTATCAGATACTACTTTCTTCGTTATCTGAAACTCTTCACCTCTAATCCAAGTTGTAACGTCCCAGTCACACAAAAAAAAAAAAAAAAAAAGAAGAAGAAGAAGAAGAAGTATAAAGTCAGATTTTTATGGGTCTCACGTGCTCCCACCTATCCCACTCTTCCCCACCACTCATTTTCACTCTATCTATTTATCGCTTTGACTAGCCAAAGCTCCTCACATTTCTTTCTTTCTTTTTCTTCTTTTTCATTTTCTGTCTAACACTCCTCTCCATTGCCTCACTCTCCCACTGGAACCTCCATACCACATTTTCACCATCATTTTTCTAGCAAGATCATCGGAAAATCCTTAGGAATCTTTAAGCATCTTCATCCCTTTATTTGAGGTAAGAGTTTCTAATCTTTTTGGTAGGTTTTACACTTTTGCTTGAGGTTATTTTTATCTAAGCTTTAATAATAATACCCATGTAATTTATGAGCACTGGTAGTGATATTTTTGTGTTTATATGTATGAGTTTTGTATTGGTGGAATTATTTAATGAGTGGGTTTATGGTTTTTACCAATGGTGGTGATCTAAGTGGTGAAGATTTTGGGGTTTTGGCTTTTTATTGTGAAATAAATGGTGAATATAATTTTATTGATTATTTGGAACTAGTCAAAGATTTAAATTGTTTGTTTTGGAGGATATTATGATTTTGGTACCATGGGTCTCTTGTTGATGTGGTGTAAATGTTGTGGGAAGTGCTTATAAAATGTTAAGGTTTTGATGTTAGAGATAATACCTTGAATGATTCATGAGTATAATGGGAGTCTATGCCTTGTAAATTAATTGGTAGAGAAACTTTGGAAGTGGAAAATATTATTTGAGACCAAATACTAGGCTTGCCTAATTAATTGATTATTTGGCAATTCCTAAATTGTGGCTAGATGCAATTTCAAGCTCTATGCTTATTGTGATAGGTTTACTTGATATTGTTTAAGTTCTAGCTAATCTCCTTGGAGCTTGGAGAATTAAGATTTTGCAGTTGCGAGATAAGTAGCTTTTTAATAGGATTTTTGGAAAATAATCATGTTTTATAAATGTTGTTTTTGGGTCAAACACATTTTGGAAATTTATATGTGGATATATGCTTTCTTAAAAGTATTGTGTTGTGACCCTATTATATATTATTATATATGAAAAATACATCATATTTGGTATTGCAATTGGGGAAATGCATGAATTGTTGATATGGAAAAATGAGCATCTTTTATTTAATCTTTGATAAGAAAATCATTGATTTTATGGTATATTGAAAAATTTAAAGATGCTTATCTTGTTTTGTTATATGAGAAATTGATAGAAAATATTTTGACAAGAATAAAGTTGAAAACCTTGTAAACTTTGTGGAAGTTAAATTATTTAAGGTTTTTCTAAAACTACTTGAATATGAACTATGTGTTTCAAAGTAATATAACTTGTGAGCTTATGTGGTTTTTAACACCATGCCATGTGTGATTTCCCGGTGATCACTCGATTTGGTCTCCGTAGTCTTTGTGATAATGGAATCAAATCCAGGTCAATGCCCTTTCACTTTGGATGACGCGTTCTTTCCTACTGCCCATTGGGAGAAGAGGTTACTTGATTGTGTGTAGGTAACGGCTACTGTACATAGGGCCAAGAGACCACATACAAGAGAGACCCTATTTGATGCGCTCTTTCTGCTGTCCATGAGGGGAGAAAAAAACCTTGAGGGTATGGGTGAGACTATTGTCCATGGGGCCAAGAGCTTGTATACCAGAGAGGACAATATCATGCCAGTTGTGAATGGGTGGATCCCCTGACCGATTTATGTAGTAGTGTGGTATATTTGTGATAATTTACCTTACGTTGGATATGATGGCTTTGTGTTTCATTACTTAATCATTCTTGTCATATTATTATTATTGAAGATGAAACTTGCATTTCCCCCATCCCCATTAATTATGCTACCTAGGCCCTGTCTCATTCCATTATTTTATAAACTTTTCAGAGTAGACAACAATCTTTTAAGACAACTTTTTGGTGGCTAATAGTAGTTAGACTAACTACTGATGAAGGGCTGAACTTTTATAATGGAGATATTAAATGAAGTACATCTTAAAATAGGCTTGACTCTTTCTTTTGTATATTATAGTGGTTGTGACTTTATTCTCACTAATGGGACAAGTTGGTAATATGTAATTATTTATCTAGACCTCTATTCTTTTGTGGCCAATAGTCCTTGTAATTATTGCTTAAAGCTTTGACTTACTTTGACAGTATATATAATGGGATTATTATAATAATTCTTGATGTTGGTACTTGATATGATTTTTGTGGATTGGATTGTCAAAAAGGAAAAAATCAACAGGTACTTTGAGATGTCTTTCTCATGCTTTGGACCTTTTGGAGTTTGAGGGTGTGACACAAGTAGTCAAGTAATGACCACCTGAATCATCAGAATCAATAGAGAGATTCAAGTAGAATTCTCTAATCAAAGCGGCAAAAGGGGGATGGGAAACATCACACAGTGACAACCAATTCCTAGACTCTAGACTCCTATAAATAGAAGGATCTAATTCATCTAGGACAATTTGTTTTTCTCCCCAAATAAACCTATATTGGGTTAAGCTTTCAAAAATTTCCTCATTTCTGACTAAGGGAAACCTAACCCTATCAAACTGAATAGGAGCAAAGGAGGATGCTGAGGTTTTCTTGGCTTTGGTTTTAAACTTTCTACTTACCTTAGGACTCATATCTAAGAACTAAAGAAGGAGGAAAAACCAAAACAAAACAAAAACCAAGGGCAAACTGCATCAGATGGAGTTAAGGCACAATATAGAGAGAATTTTCAAATTCTATATGATGCATAATGTATAGACATAAATGATGCATGCTATAATGCACAAAATAGTTCAATTATATCACAATTTTGAAAATTGACCAAGAAAATCATTATTTAAGCAAAATCCCCAATTTTGAAACCTTAATTTTCAAAAATCCATATATTGAGCAATTGAACATCACAACAGGTATAAAACATGTAATAATCACTCAAATAACAATATCACAAGTCAATTTCAATCAATTTTACCCAATTGAACAAAACCCCAAATTTCTCAAGAACTTAGAAGCCCTAATTTCGAAATTTTGCACAAATCATGAAAATTTTGAAATTAAAGTGGAGGAAACATGTTTATATGATGCATGAACAAAAACCCATCCAAAAAATAAGATCAAAACACTCCAAATCACCAAAAACCCCAAAATTCCTTTGGAGGTTGATTCCCTCGAAGAATCAATGGAGGCCTAGTTCCCTCGAAGAACTACTAGATTTAGTGTAATAGATCATTAAGGTCATTTGATTCCTATCACCTTGACATGTGACTCCACCATTTCAACATTAAGTGTTACTGTCTTGAGCTTCTGCCGCTTCCTTCATTATGCACAGTTCTATCGTTTTCTTTAGGGTTTGTTGTTGAAATTTTGTATGTACTGTTTCATCCAACAATTCTGAGTCAATGATATTCTGGCTTTGTTGTTGGAAAATTCCTAGTTGTCTTCTCATTTCCACAATGTCGGACTCTTTATATCGGATGGATAAATCAGATTTGCAGGCGGATCCGACTGTAAGGGATCCTTGACAAAGTTAGTAGGGAAAAAAAAAGTGATTATGGTAACTTCAATCACAGCACATAGTTACTTGATTTGGATTTCATAACTCATAAAGCCAGTCAAAACCAAAATATTCAATTAAATTGATATTCCTTGAAAAGAAAAAGGACTGTAGTGAACATAGATTTCAATATAATGCTTTCTTTTTTTTCCCCTTTTTGCAAGGGGAGAGGATTGCAAGATGAACTTGTATCATATGCCCCCTAAAAAGGTCATCAGCTACAAAAACATGAGGATTTCCCAAACTATTAGCTACACCAAAAAAAAAATCCTTTATACATATATATATATGAACTACACCAAAAATCTTTTCTACTTGTTACTAACAAATAACAAGTAGAATATCCATCACATCAAAAATAGCCTCACCTAATAGGGGACGCAAAACATATAAAAACAATGGCTTTTTTTATAATTATATTTTTTTTTTTAAGATAGGAAAGTTTTTTTTTTTTTTTTTTTTTTTTAATAATACTAACTTTGTTTGAAGAATCAAAGCACTAACCAAACAAAGGAGCAAATTTAAATAAATAAATGCAATACCTTGAGAGATATTTGGTTAAAATCGGGTATTGAGTTGTTGCTGAATTCCATTGATAAAATGTCTGGAAGAGGAGAAATCCAAAGCAAGCTATCTAGAAGTTCACCGATATCATCTCTTAATAAGGATAGATATTGATAGCTTTAAATGCTTGACATTATATAATGGTGACGGTAGGGTTTCTCTCAATTCTTTTGGGATAATCACATTCTTCATCAAGAAATTAAAGAAATAAACATATTAGAGTTTGATATATAAAAATAACAAAAACTAGAAAGAAAAAGGAATGGGAGATATCAATAAGCAAATAATTAAAATAAATAAATAAATCTATAAATACTCAATTATCAATTCCAATAATGTTGAATTACTCAGCTTTGAGAGTAACTCAATCTTGTCAACACCTGAAGGAGCAAAAAAAAAACCATCTCTCTTAGAAAATCATAGATAGCATGAGAAAAAGCTAAAGCATTTGAGGAAATTGATTTTATATAACCACCCTTATATGAGAATCTATATAATTTAGGAGCATCAATCTTGATTTCAACCGGACTTTCGCAATGCCATAGTTCCAATATTTTGAGAGGCTGGCTTGAAATCTCTATTCTTTCTCAATCATAGCAGCCTCATAGTATTAAGTGCTCAAGGAGTGGAAGTCCAGAAAGACGTTCATATAGCCATTTCTCGGTTATTTCTGATAATCGAATACGTAACTCTTTCAAATTTTTATAAGGAAGCAGGTTGAGCTCAGATTGTAGAATCTGGTCTACTGATGCATGATAAAGGCTTGAGTTGGAATAATCCAACTCAAGTTTCCTAACTGTTGAATTCCAATGTACCTTAATTGCCAAGAGGTTAGGAATATTGGACAATTAATTTTATACATTCAAACCCAGAACATCGATCAAATTTCATGTATTCTGATGACGACGAAAATTATCACCAATAGGTCACACCGCACTTTCGACTCAAAGCGAACCTGCACAACAGAAGCAATCGAAAGAAAAACCTTTAGAGAGCACCGGTGTGATGCCGGCCAAACAGTCTCCGACGGTCAAGTTAGAATTCTTCTTACCACTCTAGAGCGTTAGAGAGGGTCCATCAAAACGTACCTCCATTTGCGAGGGTGTTAGGTCTTTTTATAGTGGTAGGGAGTTGACTTTTCCTTCTTGGTCTCCAAATCTTTTCCATGTGGGACTCTACTTCGAATTCTTCTGAGCGTGGTGAGCAAGGATTTCCATTTTCGGATCTTAGGGCTTTTCTAGGCGATAGAGATTTCGGATCATGGGCCCTTACTGTGTCTGTCAGCGATGAGCCTTCAAAGCGCATGGGATAATCTTTACACAGGCCCAACAGTTCCGATCCGTCAGGCCCATTAAGGTAGGCCCGTCAGGTATGCCCGTCAGGTAGGCCCGTCAGGCCCATTAAGGTAGGCCCGTCAGGTATGCCCGTCAGGTAGGCCCGTCAGGTAGGCCCGTCAGGCCCGTTAAGGTAGGCCCGTCAGGCCCGTTAAGGTAGGCCCGTCAGGATCTATATCTTATCATCTTCAGTTGCCCCCTTCACCCCAATGGTCCGTCAGCTTTTAGGATAAAGGATCGATGGGGTGACGATCCAAACGTGAGGGTATGACGGGTATTTTTTATGATGGAAGGAGGCCCATGAGACAAAAGGAAGGTTTTAAGTTTATAGTCACAACGGGTTGACGGATTTATGCAAGATAGGATGACGGTGCAAATGAGGAGTCCGTCGGTCACACCAACTATAGACAGGCTGTACGAAGGTCATTAATGATGATGACACGTGTCATAAATTGATTGGATCTTGTCTCGGATCGAAGCGACGCTTCGACTTCCGTGCATCTCTCTTATAAATAAGGGAGTGATTCCTCTCATTTCTTCAGTTTCAGCAGAAATCAACCTGTCAGAGCGTACCCGTCACTCTTGTCAGAGCGCACCCGTCATAATCTGCTGATCCGTTCAATTACCTTAATCGTCAGCGCTGTCCTTCATCACTTCGTTGGCAAAATTGGTAAGTGCTCTTCTTAAAGCTAATACTTGTTTTAATTTTCCTTACAATCCACACCCGTTATAGACACATAGACCGTCAGAGTCTTAGGCTCTTGTCGTTTCATGTAGGAAATGTCTAGTGCGTCGAGTAATCAGTCGGTTGTTCGTGACGGGTTGGATTACGAGGAAGTATATCCGTCCGGTCATCGAGAACAAGGTAGTCCAGATGATAGGAGTTCGTCCACCTCCTCCTCGTCCTCAACATATGAGGATCTGGAGGTGGTTGATCCAGACGAGGGACCTGGTGACGGTGAGGATCAGATTGTCAGATCCGTCATTGGTGCTGATGGGCTCAGGGAGTTCGTCATGCTACCGGAGTGGACGGTGAATTACTTCACGTCTGTTATCAAAGAAAAGCATTTTAAGACATTTAGGGATAATTATCAAATTCCAGAAAATGTTACGATCCGTCTACCCTACAAATCGGAGAAGTGTTACTATGACGGGGTAGAGGGAGTCGGGGTATATGAGCAAATGTTGAAGGCCGGACTCAGATTCCCATTGAGTTCGCTTCACCGTTTGCTCCTCCGTCAACTGGGGTTATCCGTGAACCAGATTTCCCCTAATGCTTGGAGGGTTTTTATAGCGATGGAGGTCTTGTACGGTGCTATGTCCGACGGAGAAAAAAGGCTGACGGTTAGGGAGTTCTTTCACTGCTACCGTCCGGACGAAATTGACAAATCTAGGGGAATATATAGCTTCGTCCCCAGGAGTCCGTTGCTGAAAGTCATCTATGACACGCCGGACTCAAATAGGGATTGGAAGAGTCGGTTCTTCTTCCTAGAAGGCGACGGTTGGATGGGTCGTCCGGGGGAAACGGATTTCATGCCCGTCGACACTACTTGGGGCATATTGGACCCGTCTAGTATGGACTATCCTTCAAACTTTAACATTACTAAGTTTTTTGAATATAATCTAACCGTCCTCTATCTTCTTTTGTAGTTAGACGACGCCCCCAAATTGACCTTAAGGAGTTTGCTTTCCTTGAGAAAATTTTCTTAAAGACCAAGCCGGAGGAAAGGACTTGGGCGAAGTTGGTAACACTAAATACCATTCACTAGTATTGCGACGGACCGGAACCTACAGCGGCAGCCGTCAAGTACGAAACACAGATAAGGAGGCGTAAGTTCGTCACCCTTTACTTGAAAAAATTATGTATCTTATTTTGCTAATTAACTCCCCGTCCATGTTTCAGAGATGGACGACGCTAAGAGGAGAGCCATGATCCGGGCAAAGGCCGCAAAGAAGATTGGTGACGACGCTCCCCCTGCGACGGGCCCAAGCAATCCGTCTGCGAAGCGGAAAACTCAGCCCAAAGCGGATCGTCAGGCCAAGAAGGCCAAAGTGTCTTTAGATCCCGTCGTGGGACTTATGGCGGAGCCTCCGAAGACGGTCACTCCAATCAAGCACGGGGTTGGCAAGGGCCTGATGAAGGGCCCGTCGAAGGATGAAGAGAAGCCGCCCGTCCTTCTTCGAGAGGATTCTAAGCATGCCTTAGAACAGATTTCCTCCATCATTTCGGCGGAGGATTATGAAGATTTAGGCAATCACTCGACGGAGGCCATGGGTGAGACGGGCCTATTTGCAATTACACAGGTAAGATAGTCCGTCTACTATTCAAATACAAATTAAATCCTCTGCCGAATGTTCGTTTTATAACTACGTTGTTATTTTTTAGGCAATGGTCATGATGAAGGGGCTGATGGGACGGTGCCTCAGCCATGAGACGGCTTTGGATCGCGTACGGGCCAAAGCGGAGCAGACGGAGGAAGAACTTCTCCAGTTGCGAAACTGGAAACCCAAGATAGAGAAGAAGCTTGAGCTTTCGGAGAAGGCAAGGAAGAGCCTTGAATAGGTGACGGAGGAGGCAAAGAAGGCTCTAGAGAGCAAGGACAAGGAGATAGTAGAGCTAAAAAATAAAGTCCGTCAGGCTAAGGACGTTGCGGTTTGTGAATACCGTGACTCCGACGCCCTAATTACTGAGCTGGGCGATTCTTTCCATCAGGGCTTCATGGATGCCCTCCGTCAGGTCAAGCAAGCTTATCCAGACTTGGACACTTCGAAGTTCAAAGTTGAGGACCTAGTTCAATCATCCGTCGTGCCTGCTGCCTCAGAGGATACAGACGACCTCTTTGCTGAAGACGATGCCCTAGGTGACGGAGAGTCGGCACCAGCAAAAGTTGATCAAGCTAAGCCTGATACGGAAGTGGTTCCTCAGTCCGTCGACAATGCGGATAAAGCTCAGTAGATGGATTTTCCTTCTTTTTTTTTTTTTATGTACTTTTTGGAACAATTCTCATCCGTTGTTGATGATATGTAAACATTGCCTTTTAATGGCCTATTTTTGTTAAATGCATCCGTGCACTTCATTTTATATGTTTAATGTTTGAATTTTTTAATTTTGCTTTTGAATTCTGTCATTGCTTGACCTATTTATATCCGTCCATGTGTAGGTATATTTTTGATCCTAAGAATTTATTCTTTGGAAACCTGTGGAATGTTCCGTCCATTTTGGTCTGGGCTCGTCACCTTTATAGAATGTTCCGTCTACCTTGTGGATATTATTTAATTGTGTAAAATGGTCCGTCCGTCTTGTTTACTTTATTTTATTTCCGTCCACGTTGTGGATGATCCGTCCATCTTGTGGACATTAAGTGGTCATCTTTCTGGGATGATCCGTCCACCTTGTGGATTTCATTTTGTATCCGTCCATCTTGTGGGCTTCAAGTGATCATCCCTATAGAATGATCTGTCCATCTTGTGGACTTCATTTTGTATCCGTCCATCTTGTGGACTTCATTTTAGCCATCCTTGTAGGATGATTCGTCCATCTTGTGGACTTCATTTTGTGTCCGTCCATCTTGTGGACTTCATCTTGTAACCGTCCATCTTGTGGACTTCATCTTGTATCCGTCCATCTTGTGGACTTCATTTTGTATCCGTCCATCTTGTGGATTTCATGTGATCATCCCTATAGAATGATTCGTCCATCTTGTGGACTTCATTTTGTATCCGTCCATCTTGTGGACTTCATTTTAGCCATCCTTGTAGGATGATCCGTCCATCTTGTGGACTTCATGTGATCATCCCTATAGAATGATCCGTCCATCTTGTGGACTTCATTTTGTATCCGTCCATCTTGTGGACTTCATTTTAGCCATCCTTGTAGGATGATCCGTCCATCTTGTGGACTTCATTTTGTATCCGTCCATCTTGTGGAATTCATGTGATCATCCCTATAGAGTGATCCGTCCATCTAGTGGACTTAAAATGATCGTCCTTGTAGGATGATCCGTCCATCTTGTGGACTTTACTTAGTTTCCGTTAACTTTGTGGACAATTGTAATGACATCCAAGTAGAAGATCAAAGTTGTATCTGATTATAGAAATGTGTAAAGGAAAAGTGCCTGCCCCCTTGGGCTTAAAAAAGGCACGACAAGATTATAGCAAAAGAAAAACAGTTAAAAGAGAAACTTATAAAAAGCTTAAACAAAAAGAAAATTGGTTGCCGTTCGCCGTGTTACTATTACTGGTAGTATTTTCTCAAATGCTTGGCATTCCATGGATGCGGTAGCTTCTCTCCATCTGTTGTCTCCAGGTGGTATGTTCCTCTCCTTTTCCATGACGTAACTCTATAAGGTCCTTCCCAGTTGGGGCCGAGTTTTCCCTGTGTAGGGTCTCTAGTTGCACCCATGACCCTCCTGAGTACGAGGTCTCCTACTTGGAAGTTTCTGTGTCGGACCCGGGAGTTGTAATGTCTAGCCATGCGATCCTGGTATCTAGCGATCCTTTGCTCCGCCGCCGATCTAACCTCATCTATCAGGTCCAGCTGTAGCCTCATAGATTCGTCATTCCTGCTCTCGTCATGGTTGTGAACCCTGTAACTTGTGTGCCCAACTTCTGCTGGGATGACGGCCTCGCTCCCGTATGTCAGTCGGAATGGCGTCTCTCCTGTTGGAGTCCTCGCCGTTGTCCTGTATGCCCACAGTATGCTCGGCAATTCTTCGGGCCATATGCTCTTTGTCCCCTCGAGCTGAGTCTTGATAATCTTTAACAGGGATCGGTTCGTGACTTCAACCTGGCCATTAGCCTGAGGATGGGCGGGTGATGAGTAGTGGTTTTTTATTCCTAGCTGTGTGCAGAAATCCCGGAAGTGGCCGTTGTCGAACTGCCTCCCGTTATCGGAGACAAGAACTCTAGGAATACCAAACCTGCATATGATGCACCGCCAGACAAAACTTCTAATGTTCTTTTCTGTAATGGTGGCCAAGGCTTCCGCTTCTACCCATTTTATGAAGTAGTCAATACCCACTACCAAGAACTTTAGCTGCCTTATCGCCATTGGGAAAGGTCCCATGATATCTAGTCCCTACTGAGCGAACGGCCATGGAGCCGTTATAGGGGTTAGCTCCTCAGCTGGCTGTCCGATAAAATTGCTGAACCTCTGGCATTTGTCGCAACTTTTAACGTAAGACTCGGCATCCTTCTGTATGGTTGGCCAATAATACCCAGCTCGTACCAGTTTGTGCACCAACGACCGGGATCCAGAATGGTTCCCGCATATCCCTTCGTGTACTTCCCTCATTACGTAGTCTGCCTCTTCAGCCCCGAGGCATCTTAGATAAGGACGGGAGAAACCTCTCTTGTAAAGAATGTCTTTTATTAAGACGAACCTAGCCGCTTGGACTTTTAGCTTTCTTGCTGCCTCCTTCTCTTCTGGCAGTAACCCGTCCTTTAAGTATGAAGTTATCTGTGTAGTCCAGTTCCTTTCGGAGCGTATCTCCTGCATGTTGTCGGGGTCTATTAGTGGAAAAAGTTGAACAAAAGAAAGTACATTACCCGGTGTCATCATATGTTCTGCTGAAGCGGCTTTGGCTAGCCGATCGGCGAGCTCATTTTCTCCCCTGGGGATTTGGACGACCATTGCTTTTAGTCCGTCGACTCTCGCCCTTACTTGATCAAGATATCTCCTCAACCTTTCCCCCTTGCATTCATAATCTCCATTTACTTGATTGGTCACGACTTGAGAGTCGTAGTAAACGACCACACTTTCAGCTCCGGCGGCTTTGGTTAGGTCGAGTCCTGCCGCCACTGCTTCGTATTCTGCTTCATTGTTGGTAATGGGGAAGTCGAGACGGACCATACATTCAATCTTATCTCCTTCAGGTGACAGCAACACTATGCCGGCCCCTCCGACTCGCCGATTGGATGATCCGTCGGTATATATGCTCCATTGGGGGGATTCTTCTGCCCCCTTGTCCTCGTCACGCGTAAACTCCGCTATGAAGTCGGCTACAGCTTGTCCTTTAATGGCCACACGTGGACGGTACTTGATATCAAACTCACTCAATTCTATTGCCCACAGCGTCAGTCGTCCTGCGGCTTCAGGGTTACTCAGTGCCCTTCGCAAGGGCTTGTCGGTCATTACGTTCACGGTATGGGCTTGAAAGTAGGGCTTGAGCTTGCGAGCCGCCGTGACCAATGCAAAAGCGAGTTTCTCCATAGGCTGGTATCTTTCTTCGGCACCGCGGAGCGCCCGGCTGGCGTAGTATACAGGCTTCTGTGCATTATCCTCTTCTCTAATTAAGGCCGCGCTGACTGCAATAGAGGAGACAGCCAAGTAGAGGAAAAGTTCTTCACCAGGTTGCGAGGGACTCAATAGGGGTGGTGACGATAGGTATGCTTTTAATTCCTCGAATGCTCGCTAACACTCGTCCGTCCACTCGAACGACTTCTTTAACGTGCGAAAGAAGGGCAAACACTTGTCCGTGGCTCTCGACACGAATCTATTTAATGCCGCTATCTTGCCGTTAAGGCTTTGTATCTCCTTCACATTTCGCGAGGGGGCCATCTCTACTATGGCTCGGATTTTGTCCGGGTTAGCCTCAATCCCCCTCTGGGATACCATGAATCCTAGGAATTTTCCTGCCGTTACGCCGAATGCGCACTTTCCCGGATTGAGCTTCATGTTGTAGGATCGAAGCGTACCGAATGTTTCCTTAAGATCTTCCAGGTGGTCTTCCTCCTTCCGGCTCTTCACCAGCATGTCATTGACATAGACTTGGACATTCCTCCCGATTTGCTGTGCGAACATCTTGTTCATTAGCCTTTGGTATGTTGCCCCCGCATTCTTCAGGCCGAATGGCATTACTTTGTAACAGAATAGTCCTTGACTGGTTACGAACGAGGTCTTCTCCTGATCGGCCTCGTGCATGCGGATCTGGTTATAACCCGAGAAAGCGTCCATGAAGCTTAGTAATTGGTGTTGAGCCGTCGAGTCTACTAGGACGTCGACCCTTGGAAGGGGATAGCTATCTTTGGGGCACGCTTTGTGTAAGATCGGTGAAATCCACGCACATTCGCCACTTGCCGCTTGCTTTCTTCACCGTTACCACATTCGCCAGCCAATCGGGATAGTAGACTTCCCTGATGAAGCTTGCCTCTTGGAGTTTGCGGACCTCTTCCGCTATTGCTTGGTCTCGTTCCGGTGCGAACACTCTCTTCTTTTGTCGGACGGGTGGAAATGAGGGCAATACATTCAATTTATGTACCATGACCGAGGGATCGATTCCCGGCATATCATCATGGCTCCAGGCGAACACATCCTTATTGCTCCTCAAGAAAGCTACGAGCTCTTGACGGATAGCGGGTTTGGCAAGCGTTCCGATCTTGGTTGTTCTGTTCGGATTGGAACTGTCAAGAGTTATCTCCTCTAGCTTCTCTGTGGGCTCTGCCATTTTTCGGTGCTCTTCTATGTTCAAGGCCTGGATTTGGTCTTGCATCTCCATCATAGCTACGTAGCATTCTCGTGCGGCAACTTGACTTCCGCGTAGCTCTCCTACCCCATACTCCGTTGGGAACTTGATCATTAGGTGGTAAGTTGACGTTACCGCCTTCCACGAGTTGAGCGTAGGTCGTCCAAGAATAGCATTGTAGGCGGACGAGCAATCGACCACCAAGAATGTCACGTCCCTGGTGATTTGTTGGGGGTAATCTCCTACTGTCACCGGTAACGTGACCGCGCCCAAAGGGAATACCCTACTCCCTCCGAAACCAACGAGCGGGGCATTTGTCGGTATTAGTTGCTCCCTGTCAATCCTCATTTGCTGGAACGCCGGATAGTACAAGATATCGGCCGAGCTGCCGTTGTCGACCAACACTCGGTGCATGTTGTAGTCTCCTGCCCGCATGCTGACGACGAGGGCATCGTCGTGTGGATGGTGTAGGCGCCGTGCATCCTCTTCCGAGAACCCAACTATGGGGCTTTCTCTTCTTGCTATCTTTGGCACTGTGCCCGCCAACTGGACATTCTGTACCATCCGAAGGTATGTTTTGCGAGCCTTTTTTGACGATCCGGCCGCAGCGGTTCCTCCAATTATCATCCTTATGTCCCCTAATGGGGGTCTTGGTCGCTCGTTCTCTCGGCGGGGGTGTTGTTCTTGCGGGGGTTGATCCGTTCTCCCCTTGCTAACGAACTTCTGCAGCTTCCCTTGTCGGATAAGGGCTTCGATTTGCTACTTCAAGTTGTAGCAATCGGCCGTGTCGTGGCCATGGTCACGGTGGAAGCGGCAATATTTGTCTCTGGACCTTTTGTTGGGATCACTCTTCAGCTTTCCTGGGAACGTCAGGGACCCTTCGTCCTTAATCTGCATTAGGACTTGATCTATCGGAGCGGTTAACGGGGTGAAACTTGTGAACCTTCCGCCCGTGGGTTTTGGACGTCTGTCCTCCCTTCGGTCTCCCATCCTTCCTTTCTTCCGCCCCTGGTCCTGTCGGGGATCCTCTTGTCTGTCTCTTTTCTTGGGTCTATCTTCTCAGGCTAATAGCGCGTCTTCAGCGTTCATATATTTGGTAGCCCTGTAAAGCACCTCCGACATGGTCTTTGGGTCGTTTTTGTATAGGAAGAACAAAAACTTACCCCCCTTCAGCCCATTCGTGAACGCTGCTACCAGTATCTTGTCGTCGGCTTCGTCGATCGAGAGCGCTTCTTTATTGAAGCGTGATATGTAGGCCCGTAACGTCTCCTCCTCTCGCTGCTTGATATTCATTAAACAAGCCGTGGATTTCTTATACCGATGTCCACCGATGAAGTGCGTAGTAAATTGAGCGCTTAGCTCCTTGAAGGTGCTGATGGAGTTTGGTGCTAGCCGGCTAAAACAAATCCTTGCTGCGCCCTTTAGGGTTGTAGGAAATGCCCTGCACATGATCGCGTCTGCCACTCCCTGAAGGTGCATCAGGGTCTTGAAGGTCTCTAGGTGATCTAGAGGGTCCTTGATTCCGTCATAACTATCCATACTTGGCATGCGGAACTTACTCGGCAGGGGGAAGGAATTGACGGTTGTCGTAAATGGCGAGTCCGTCCGGTTGACAAGGTCGTCAAGATCACTAGACACTCGCCCCTTGAGAGCGTTCATCAGTACTTCCATCTGTTCCTTCATCGCCTGCATCTCCGCGATGAGGGGTTGTGGAGCCGTATCCGTCACTGAAGGGATGCTAGTGTCCCGTCGCACTGGTCTGCTCGGGGCGTTACTCTCCTGTGGTCCGTCATGATTTCTCCTTTCAGCGCTGGTCCCTTCTTGATCCGCCCCTTGGTTATTGACCGCCGCACTCTTTTGGTTCAGCTGCTCTTCTAGGTCGTGGTTTTGTTTGGTGAGGCGCTCCACGGCTGTGGCGAGCGTCCTGACCTGTCTCTCAAGGGCAGTCGTAAGGGCTTCTTCTTCTTGAACGTCGTTAGTGGTTGTCATTGAGCGAGTGAGTACCATGTAACTCTTTTGTCTAGGAAGCGATAATGTGCTACGTTTCCCACAGACGGCGCCAACTGATGACGACGAAAATTATCACCAATAGGTCACACCGCACTCTCGACTCAAAGCGAACCTGCACAACAGAAGCAATCGAAAGAAAAACCTTTAGAGAGCACTGGTGTGATGCCGGCCAAACACTCTCCGACGATCAAGTTAGAATTCTTCTCACCACTCTAGAGCGTTAGAGAGGGTCCATCAAAACGTACCTCCATTTGCGAGGGTGTTAGGTCTTTTTATAGTGGTAGGGAGTTGACTTTTCCTTCTTGGTCTCCAAATCTTTTCCATGTGGGACTCTACTTCGAATTCTTCTGAGCGTGGTGAGCAAGGATTTCCATTTTCGGATCTTAGGGCTTTTCTAGGCGATAGAGATTTCAGATCATGGGCCCTTACTGTGTCTATCAGCGATGGGCCTTCAAAGCACATGGGATAATCTTTACACAGGCCCAACAGTTCCGATCCGTCAGGCCCATTAAGGTAGGCTCGTTAGGTATGCCCGTCAGGTAGGCCCGTTAGGCCCATTAAGGTAGGCCCGTCAGGTATGCCCGTCAGGTAGGCCCGTCAGGCCCGTTAAGGTAGGCCCGTCAGGATCTATATCTTATCATCTTCATATTCTATGATAGGACACCCAGCAAGTAAATTTTGAATGATTTGATCATCTGCATGAACACACAATAAAGAGAGTTTTTTCAAAGATGGTAAGTTTATAGCACCACAAGTTGACTCCAACCTACAGCCAGGCAATGTCAACACAGTTACTGATTTTGCAACCAAAACACTGAGGCAAACGATAACACATCTGACCAAACCATCCAAAGTTGAGATCTAGCTCTTCGACATCACTCTCGAGCACAAAGCTAATCCAGCGGTTAACACGAGACATCTGTTTCCGTCTAGTGTTCAACAATTTGTTCACAAGTGTAAAGTTGTTTATACGTACTCTCTGCCTTCGGTGACTTTGTAAAGTATTGTCCACAAAATTGCATAAGTGACACTTTCTCTTGCTTTCTGAGCAACCCCAGTTTGATTCAAATTAGTTTTGATCAAATATCAGAATTGGGAATGTATTCCATACGTGTTTCCAACTCTAGGACAATAGGGTTAGATAAATTGAACAACTTGTTTGGTGGGGAGGAATGTGAGGATGTGTTGAAGAACAACTCCTGGCAATGCAGATATACGATCGTCACACCATCATTAACTTCTACTTCTTTCTCCATAACCTTCCTTTAAAACTGTTTGTCAGATTCACGAGGACAATATTTAAGGTTTCTTTTTTAAAACCAAAAACTAATCTCACGAATGATCTCTATTTCTAAGCAAATTCAGAAAATTTTGGTAGTCTTACAATCTTACTAATCATTTAAATTTATTTATTATGTGAAAATGAAAGTTTTAAACTGACCACAACTCAACAAAACTAAATATTGACTACTTTTCATAAATATAAAGAGTTTTAAACCAACTATTACTCAACAACATCAAAGACTTTCTAATACTTTATTATTAGTAGTCCCACAATTTTACACATTAATTTTTATTAATCTATTTATTATGTCAAAATGAGAGTTCTAAACCAACTACAACTGAAAAGTTTGAATCAAACAAACCTAGTCTATACTCTATTAGTGCCTCTATAATGGAAAGGATTAAAAAGGTCCAAATCCTTATCTCTATTCTTGTAGACACAAATTTTTTTCAATTGCAGAAAATCAAACAATTGAAAAGAAATGTGGTTTGCAAATATAAATTTGTATTGATGAATAATGAGTACAATCTCTATTTCAATTCTTTTACAAAAGAATACCCTCTGATTCTATCTTCTTCGAACTTGACTTGAACAAGAGATCTTCTTGACTTTGGTTGGAAGATGGATTGAACGGTCTTCACAAGAAATCTCTAGCTTTGAGCTTATTAGAGATTTATTGTTCTTCAAGTCTTCGAATGTGAAGGCTTTTAGGTTGAAGTTCTTCGGGGTTTTAGAGGCTTGATCCCTTAAGCTTCAAAGATTCGGGTTTGTTGAGGTTTATGAAGGCTTTTTAACTTAATTCCAATAGAACTTCAAAGAACTCGAACAAGAGATCTTCTTGACTTTGGTTGGAAGATGGATTAAATGGTCTTCACAACAAATCTCTAGTTTTGAGCTTATTAGAGATTTATTGTTCTTCAAGCCCTTTGAATATTCTATTCTTCAAGTTCTTCAAAGATTCTTGAAACAGAATTTTTCCAGAGCTTGGGCCTCTGGAAAACTTGGTGTCGAAAATGAGAGGGGATGTCCTCTATTTATAGTAATTTTAAAGGATAAGATCCACTTCGAATTGATATACTGGAAAGTATGTAGTAAACTTTTGATTGGTCCAAATTCTTCTTAGAGATAATTATCTCTATTTATTTATTTTGACAAATATCATATTTTGATAAAGATAATAATCAATAAAGATAAATAATTATTTCTATTTAATTTATTTTAATAAACATAATTATCTACCCATTTTGAATAGAAAATTTATCTTTATTTTATTTATTTATTTATTTATTTTAATAAAGATAATTACCCATAAATTTTGAATATGAAATTTATTTTTATCTTGTGGGCCAAATGACACATGGCAAATTTTGATATGCCAATGTGATGCCATTTTGGATGACACACGTCATTATCTAATTTAATGACATTAATTTCGAATTTGCCACTAAACTTTGATGTGGCATTTTGTAATCGGCTTGACAAATTTTTGCCTACTACAATTATAATTATCAAATTATTAAAAAAGTTATTATTAATATCTGTTGCGTAAATTTAAATTTTACATTATGGTACTAATTTCTGTCACTTTCCTTTTAACTGAAAATAAATGAAATTAAATGTTGTTACCTTACATTACAACTCCCAAGAAATGAATCATTGTTTCAAAAAAAAAAGAAAAAGAAAAAGGAAAAAGAAATGAATCATTAATAAGTACATGAAGAAAAAGGTATGTTATAACCCTTTTCAACATTTAATGATTTTGATTCTCAAGAAAAAACATTTACTGATTTTCCACCTGTACACATGTTTGTTTGCTTCAATTTAAAATATAAGTTTTCTTTTACCATTAATTTAAATTTTTTTTTCAAATTTTTTTTAAATATTTTTTAAAGTCACGATTATATTTTTAAAGAATTTAAAATAAACTAATTCAAACCAATTTTATTACGAAATAATATTATTTTGTCCAAAGTTTTATAATTTAATTGGAATACCTTGATAGTCTTTCTTACCAAAGTATGTAAGCTTCAAATATCTCAATTTTTTATAACTATCAAATTAACAGAGGGAGAAAAAAAAAGTGATATATTGTTTCTATCTTTAACTCTTCTTATCAGTTTCCCAAAAAAAAAAAAAAAAAAACTCTTCTCATCCAACTTTGTCGTGAGATTAAATTTATGGTATCTATTTAATGAAGATTTTTTTAAAATTTTTAAAAAATATCTAAATTACTTTTATTTTTTTTAGAAGTATTACGTTCATGACATTTTCTCAACAAGTTTAAAGTAATAAGTTGTTACTAAATCTAATTAGAACCTATATCTAAAATTGCTTTTTCCGTGGTAGGTTATTATCCATAGTAAGAAGCTACCACTTATAATAATTTATTATGAAAGTATTGTGAAATTGTATTCGTATAATATTTGTGTATTTTATTAACTAAAATCAATAGATTTCTTCTAAGTTTAATCAGGATTTGATTGCAAGTTAAGAAGTAAAAGCCAATTTTCCCATCCAGATTTGACTTTTGGGTTCTCCAAACGTAGAATCTTAATTTAACCGGATCGTTTCAATGTCACGTTTACCTTGCTTTGTTATATTTTAATCGTATTCCATACATCTCATTTACTCCACCAATTGTGATGGCGTGCAACCGAGGAGTGTCAAGAGCAATGGACCTTCATCTGGTCTCTCTCAAGATTAATTGATGTATGGCATAGGATGCAGTTGGTGGTAGGTAAAGAAGGTTTGGTAGACCATGTTTGGACGATTAAGACTAGTGATGATAAATAAGGTGGTATTGGAGGAGTAATGTTAAGAACACCCAAAATAAAATAAAATAAAAAATAACAAAGTTTCTCACATCAATTAAATTAACAAACTTTTCTTAGTTCTCACTTAAGAGAAAATTAGTATCAAAATTTAATAAGTGTGAGACATATCAATAAAAAATAACTAACTCATTAACAAATGAAAGATGTGTTTGTGAATAGTTATTTTTGTACACATGTCTCTCGTTTATTGGATTTTGATACAAATAATATGGTATCATTTGATATAAAATACTTTTTCCTTATCTAGACCCAATTGACATCATACATATATATATATATATATATATATATATATTTATATTTTATACTTACTACTAATAATATACCACATTAGTAATTGTCAAATTTTTTGTGTCCTTAGACTTTCTCCTTTAAGAGAGGGTAATAACTAGGTTTTTGTTTTTGGGAAGGGGGGAGGGTGGGGTGGGTGTGAATATGTGATGTGGTCGAGAATCACATTTAAGCAATTAGCAATTGTGCTTTGTTGATACTTGCAAGAGAGTAATGACTAGTACTATTAAAAAAGAACACATTTAAGCAATTAGGTAAGTGTGGATTGGTTGAAACTTGCAAGTCATTTTTCATATTTGTGTGAGGAAAAATTTAATGAAAAAAGACAGAGACCATAGTTTCGTATTGACATTTGAAGACGGATGACTAGGCCTCCCACATGATACACACCCTTCAATAATTGTTCTACTACTTTCTATCCTTTCTTTCTTTTCTCGTTTTTTTAATAAATATAAATAGGATTTGAACCGAAGTTAATTATTCAACTAGAAAAATCTAAACAAAGTTGAGTTAATTAGAACTCATCCTACTAATTTTCTCGTGAAAAATTTCAAGCTATATGGAGAAATTTACTCAAGTTTTAACTGATGCTAATATCATGCAAAAATAGAAAAAAAAGGTGACTGTTCACTTTAGTAAGGAGACGGTTTCTAAAACATGCCCAAAAATAATAATAATCAACAAGAGGACTCTCTCAAGAAGGTAAGCGTAGTGTTTGAGTAGAAACTAATTTGAAGGTACCTCACTTAAAAGAACCTTTTGAGAGATGCCTCACTTAAAAGAACTTTATGAGAAATGCACAACTTAACAATAAATATTAAAAATAAAAAATAAAAAAAATGTCTATTGAGGGTACCAAGATATCATCGTCCAAATATGTATTTTTTTTTTTGAGCAAATATCGTTGTCCAAATTAATGGACGATGAAGGCACAGAGTTAATGTCCTTACCAGCCACCCATTGTGATAGTCATTAATTCCAATAGTAAATGCAAACAAACGTCACAATGATTGTATCATCAACGAGGTCTCCAACGGATATCAAAGGAGACTAGTATGATACCCACCACTCACTTCCATAGTAGGTATGCAATTCTTTTTTATTATTAAAAGCTCGGATTTGTGTAAAAACACATAATCATTAATGCCAATAGTAAATGTAAACAAACGTCACAATGATTACATCATCAACAAGGTCTCCGATGGTCATCAAAGGAGACTAGTATGAAACCCACCACTCACCTCCATAGTAGGTATGCAATTCTTTTTTACTATTGAAAGCTTGGATTTGTGCAAAAACACAAGAGTTTGTTTAGACCTCAAAAAAAATTATAGTTAAATTGCTTTTACTCTAATTTAAACAAAATGCGAAACAAGAGGAAATGTGCACAATGAACCGATAACACTACCCTAAGTCATATTCATCCATCATCAACAATAAAATGAAAGCTTAAAGAGTAGGGAAGAGAGATGCAAAAACAAGATAACACCAAGACATATTATTGAAGAGGAAACTGAAGTACTTGACGAAAAACCTCTCAGTGACCCTCCAAGTCGAAATCAATCCACTAGAGAGTAAAGTTGGAGTACACAAATAACAAAAGACCCTCCAAGCCGAGTTTACCCCATGTACTTAAGCCCTCTAAGTTCCTGCTATCAACAGACTTCTCGAAGTCTTGTCTTCTCTAATGTTTCAGATCTCGCAATTTAGCCCGATTGCATCTGCCACTAAATGGCTCCTTCCAGTACTTTCCAATAGCACCAAAATCTCACTTAATACTTAGAAAGGGTGTGGTAAGTTTTTGGGCTAACAACCTCTTAAGGATCTAGAGATGAAGAGATAGGAGTTGAGAAAAACCACAAGGAAATGTGTAGATAATTGCAGGTATAACAATCTCTAACTCTCAAGTATATTTGCTAGGGTTTTCTCTCTGAAAAGTACTACCTACAATTCGTTGGTAACGAGGGTATTTATAGAGTGGGTAAATAATTTGGTAAAACAATTTCACTTTTTGTCAAACAAAATGTTTCACGGGATGGCTCTTCTCGCGAAACACTTGCGAACTTGACAGTCTAACATGACTCTTTAGCTTCTAGTCATATGCTTTACATGTGGTCCTTTTGCGGGTTGCTTCTCACGACCTACTCGGAAGCTAGTCACGAACTGCATTGATTCATCTTTTGAAGCTTGATTCTTCACTGATCTCTCACTCATCCCTTACAAATAAACCCACATACATACAGGGAAAATGATTGAAGAAATTACAATCAAATTTGGCACGTAATTAAAGTCAATACAAGTTAGTTGGAAATCACAACTTTACAACTATGTTCATATACACCTGTGACATGGTTTTTCTCCTCTCTAAGTGACTGACTTTGCAATTGGAAGCCCTTTGGCTGGCACTGCCCCAATGTCCTAATCCTTTTCTCCTTTTTTCTTCCTTTGTAGGTCAGCTCACAAGTCGTTGGCGGTCCACCAACTTGGACGAGGGATCAACTGAGATTTCTAGTTTCATCACCAACTGTTCCAAAATGACTAAATTTGAGACTTAAGCCTAAGTTGTCTTCACTACAATTGATTCAAAGTAAACTAAATTGGTTCAAAGTAAATTATTCCTAAACGAGTTAGGTTGAAATGACTTGATTAGAAATAAACCTAGGTGAACTAAATTGGAGTGAAGTGCATCTTCTCAAAGTCAACTAGATTAAAGTAAATCAGCTCGAAGTAAATCATGATCACAGTAAGCACAGCAAATTAAAGTCTAAGTCCTTATTCTAACTCCAAATTGATTCAAAGTAAGCAAAAATCCTGACCAAACACAAAGAAACACTTAATAATGCTTCAAACTTAACCAATACTTGATCAAATAAGATTGTAACTACAATGGAAGTGACTCACAATCTTTTGCAAATTTCTAAGAACTACCAAGTATCCTAAGAAAATGAGTACAAATTATCTCAGAATTGTTGTTTGGTATTATTCTCATTTGTTTGTGGCATTTTTTTTTTTTTTTTTTTCCCTTGTAGAGTGAGTCTGCATTTATACTTGCGGCTTCAACGATTATGCCTAATTCCTCTTTCCACATGTTGATTCCTGGTTGATTTCCACTACCATATGTCCCATGCCTATGGGGCTTGGTAATCTCTTGTAACTGCCTAGAGGTAATTGTCCCCATATGGCTTGTGATTATTCGATAAATTTCTTAATTTCTGAATGTTTTTGTAACCACTTGAGATAACCACCTAGAACTCCGTGGCACTAACTTTGTCTTTAAAATACAATAATTTATTAAATAATGCACTTAAATACTTTACTGAAAACCTCAAGTTTTTATTGGGTATGAGAAAATAACCTTAACCTGATGACCCAATCAAATCCAAGTTGATCGCCATTCATGGCAATTGGCAAACCATATGGTCAAGCTGTCGTTTTTTTATCCATCGATGACGAGTTTTGTTCTTCAACACTTGATATGATTAGGTCAAGTATGAATTGAGTACAAACCCAACTCGATCCGACTTGTGGACAATCCTAGTTTATAACTTGTATAAATAATCGTTTTGTAATATATATTCTGCCATTTGAATATGCTCTTAGTAATCTTAGATGTTGGAGCATCTAATATAGTTGATACATTCTTTGTCTAGATATTATTTATGAACGCATAAGAACAAAATCTTTTACACATTTACATATAATATATGGCCAACGAAGAAAAACAGCTTAGTTGTTAATGATGATAACAAAATTGATTGGAAGGATCTAGAGTTATAAGTAATTACATAGATATATAGTAGGATTTGATATATATATATATATATATATATATATATATTCCCAAGAATCTTAATTAATTCTTAATCAAACAAAACACAGAAATAATTATATTCTTAGACATCTAGATTCTCAGGAATTTGGATACTGAGCAGGTATGTAGATTATCCAAACCAAACACTACCTGAAAAAGTCCAATCTTTAAAACACACGAGAGTTTTCAGTGAAATATTAATATACGATGATTAATATTAACTAAAAATTCTCTAAATTTATGCACATTTTACCATTTTTAATGATATAAAAAATTATCCAAAACAGGAAATATGTAAAAGATAGGAATATGAACCATCCTTCTAAAAACTAGGACACTACTAATGCAAACAATGCATTTAAATACAACTCAAATACCAATAAAAAAATGAAAACCCACTTCCCATAAACTTATGGCCGAAATAACAATACTCTTCCCTATATAATAAAAAGAAAGAAGAATTAAAAAAAAAACCGTCCTCTTAAAAACTAGGACAGCACTAACTACTAAGGTTAACAAAATAATCCAAATACAACTCAATACTAACAATATATACCAAGAAAAAAAAAATACTTCTCTCTCTCTATATATATAGAGTTGGGTTTAAGTTAAACCTGGTGTAATTCTAAGTAATGTTACACTATTTAATAACTTGTTATTGAATTAATATTTTGAAAATCCAATTGTTGAATTATATGTTCTATATATTCTTAATATGAATGCCAATTTTCATATCAATCCGTTATTATTTACCATTTAATCCATATACTCATCTTTTATGTATTGTTTTAAACTATAAAAATTTGAATTTTAACAATTGATTGATGACATGACTATTAATTTTTGATTACCTTGAAATTTTGCAAGCATAAAGAATATACGAAGATAATGTAATCTAATGGTGGATTTGTCAATATTCGCAACTAATTAAAAAATATTAAGTGGTGTAATATTGTTTAGAGTTACACCAGATATAACTTGAACCCAACCCATATATATATACTCCTAAAGTTTGAGAGTATTTGGATTTTATACCCTGAAAATTCAATTTTGAATTTTATACCCTAACATTTTAGAATTTGAATTTACCCCTAAAGTTTGGAGGTGTTTGGATTTTACATTTTAAAATTCTGAAATTTCAAGGTGTAAAATTCAAACACCCCTAAACTTAAAGGAGTGAAATCCAAATATCTCAAAAAAATTTTGGAGGTAAAATCCAAATTATAAAACGTCAAGATGTAAAATCCAAACAACCCCTAACTTCAGGAAATAAAATCCAAATTTTGAAATTTCAGGGTATAAAATCCAAACATCCTCAAACTTTAGGGGTGTAATTTGTAATTTATTTTTGATACTGGACTTTTGTCAGCAAACTTTTAAAATATTTTTCTCAATTTAAAAACAAAAATGGTGGGTCCTACACATAAATTCTAGTTTAGCAAACTGATTTAAACAAACCCGATTAGGAAAAAAGGTTTGTTCTCAAAGTTTTACTGTGCAAAACTATTTGTAGAAAACAACCTCCAGCTGTTTTTTTTATCTCGCCTTTTGTTTTGAGTGTTATAAATAATCATATATAAGTTTCGAAACATTATCCAATTTTATTCACACATCTATCTCTTCTTTCTTTGACTCTCTTTCTGGCCCAACAATCACGGTTTCTATTTTGCGTTGATTGATGGTCAATGGTAACTTTCTGGGTTGACATTGTTATGGGTTGCGATGGATTGTTGCTTTGCTGGTAGTGGGTGTTCTTTGTCAGTTGCAGTGGATTGTTATGGGCTGTGGACTCGTGGTGGATGTTATTGGGTTTCAGAGGATTGTTGCTTGGGTAAGAGTGGGCTTTTTTTATGGGTCAATATTGGATTTTTGTGGGTCATAGTGGATGTTTTTGAGTCTTGGGTTTTGGTTACCATTGATGTGGGCATGGGTTGGAGACTTGGAGATTGTTGGGTTTGCTTTCTTGCTAGTTTTGATGGACAATATAAATTGCATATTTCTTTATAACCTTACTAAACAAATCAAATTTCATTCAAAACAAATGTTATTTATTATTTGATACATAAACTTATTTTTTATGTATAATTTTAAACTAAAAAAATTTGAAATTTAAATATTTGATTAATAACATAACATAACTAATGATTTTTTATCTTTTAGAAATTTTTGGAGCATAAAAGATTTAAGAAAAAAATATAATCTAATGGTCGATTTGTCAAAATTTACATTAAAAAAAAAAAAAGTAATGAGTGAGTCTATTTATAAGTTCAATCGATCTGGTGGCTTTGGGTTATGGCTAGTCCATATATGATTCTTTCGTCTTCTCCTGCGCATGTTTCTGACCTAATATCTGTTCCAATACATTTTATCCCATTAATCTCCACACTTAAAAATAATAAAAGAGTTCCCTCATTTTCAATGTGGGGTGACACATTTTACTAAGGGTATGTTTGGTACACTGAATGTAGATTATATTAAGAATAGTGATCTTTATTACTGGGAATAAAAGACATTGTAATGGAGTAACTATTATAATCCATAAGTTTGCTTGTTACATATAGAAAGCTTGTAAAAGATGATGTATAAGGAAACTTTAGGTTATGTTTGGTAACAATTTTTGTTTTCTATTTTCAAAGACTTGTTTTTGAGAATATAAAAAAAAAAAAAAAAAAACAATTTTCTTGTATTTTTGAAATCAAAAACATGTTTGGTTAGTTACAATTTAAAAAAAAAAAGAAAAGTTTTTTGAAGAAAAAATAGAAAATAATAAAAAAATGTTGTTATTAGGATTTGAAATTTAATACTAACTTATTAAATGAGATAGACTCATTAAATTAAATGCAAATTTTCATTAACTTTTGAAAATTAGAAACTGAAAACAGCCTTTTGCATGTTTTCAGTTTTCTTCACAAATTGAGTTTTGAGAACAGTTTTTGTTTTCTGTCCATTTTGAGTTGCCACATAAGTTTTTTAGTTTCAAAAATAGAAAATTGTTTTTGAAAATAAAAAACAAGAAAAAAAATAGTTACCAAACATACCCTTATATTTTGGAAATATATTAATTTTAAAAGCTATTATATACACTACGGAATAACTATTATATTCATTTTAAAGAAGAACAACTATTCTTCAATTTAAAGAATAGTTTTTTTTTTTTTTTATATTAAAATTTAAAGAATAGTTATTCCAATGTAATAATTAATTTATGTAATAAAGATGTAACCAGATGACCCAATTTCTATTATACATGAATAACTATTTCTTTACAAGAGCTATTACAGCATATCAAACTTACCATAACTCTTTATCTTCCATATTAACTCTCTCATCTTTACATTTAAGTTGCCAATTTTATTTATTTTAATTATGAGCCCGAATTTGGTAAGGATGGGGTGTAAAACCCATATTTTACATCTTTCTTTAAGAGATTACCATATCAGCTTTTTATTTAAAATTCAATACATTTTACCATACTTAATAACATCTCAATAAACTTCTAATTGGGTTGGATTTTTTGATGGGCGTTAGAATTGATTGGATGCGGTTGTGTCTAATCTTTAGTATGTGATATAATGATGTGAAATGTTGGAATTAGATGGTATAAAACTTAAGATTTACACCACATCCTTATAAAATTTAATTAATTTAATTATTTAATATTAAAATAGTACAACAGGATCCAAGATTTGATCATATCAGAATTACCTTAGCAATAGAAATTTTAAAGTAATGTGTTGCCCCACTATCTGCTAAGAAAGGGAGATTTACAAGATGAGGAAATATTATTGATAGGAGCACTTACGTTGGATGCTCTGGTAAATTAGGAACATACTTTGTTTTGACAGAGCTGGAGTAGACACAAAAGGACTAGTGAAATATATTAACAAGAGGTATTGTAGTTTTGTGGAAGGTTTAAAGTTGACACCGATGGTTGGGTAATACTAAGGGTACGTTTGATATACTAGATGATAATTACATTAGCAATAGGAATATGTTTTGTCGGTAATAGAAAATGTTTTTTATTCATATGTTCAGTTATAAAATTCAAACAACTCCACTTTAACTCTACTCTATTATTTTATGAGATGTGAATTTTGATAAATCTACCATTAAATTATATTTTTCTTTTTATATCTTCTACGCTTGAAAATTTATAGAAGATCAAATATCAATAACTATATCATCTATAAAATATTTAATATTCAAGTTTTTGTAGTATAAAATTATACATAAAAAATAATTTTATGGATTAAATAGTAAATAACATTTGATTGACACAATTTTTTTTTACACTTTAAGAACATAAAGAGTATGCAGTCTAATGGTAAAATTTTCAAATTATGTAATTATGTCAAGTTTTTTAGTGGGATTTATAACCATTAGCTACAACCAAGGTTATAGCCAGCCAAACTTTGTCCCTTCTCCAAGCAATTTTTTTTTTTTTTAATTTTTAATTTTTTTAATTTTTTTTTTTAGTATTATTTCTTATAAACATTTATCACATTGAACAGAAGCTGTGGATTTCCTTCATAGTAATTTCTTCGTTCTACATTAGGAAGGCTCGAGGAAAACAAAATGTCTTTATATTTATTTGACTAGTTCTAAAACCTGATACACATGTATAAAAATAATACGAAAAGGGTAAAATCAAAGAGAAAGAAATTGATTATGGTAAAACAATTGTTAAAGAAAACGATTACATACAGTTTGAAATGACTGTTTCTGTCTTTCACTTGATTTTTCTAAATATATGCTTACACAAGGGACTT
Organism: Quercus mongolica; assembly: GCA_011696235.1. Lineage (NCBI taxonomy): Eukaryota > Viridiplantae > Streptophyta > Magnoliopsida > Fagales > Fagaceae > Quercus > Quercus mongolica. Next base: position 5,676,076 of record CM022243.1, on the reverse strand, counting down.
GGATTCAACAAAGCAAGAGTGCAATAGGCGTTGGAATTTATTATTATTCGGAAGGTTTAGCTGAAAGTTTTGGGTGCATACTGCATAGACTTCATTGATGAATTGGCAAGAACCAAGCTTTGGATTTTGGTTCCAGCGGAAAACCCAAATATGATAGCATGGGCTGGGCCCATTCTGTGAATCTGTAAGGACTATAGTGGAACACTGATTATTAAATGGGACAGGACTCTTAAACTTGGGCTTAAACCAAAAAATAAATAGTTGAATAACATGAAAAATAAGGAAACCTTCCTCCCGCCTCCCCACTAGTGATGATCGAGGTTGGATCAAAGGTGTCTCGATCGAACTCCGTCTTGTTTCTCCTTTTGGGTGGGAAAAACCTGAGTGGAGTGGGAGAGGGGCGAGTTAGAGGTATTATTATTATTTATTTCTAATGAGATGGTTTCAATAATAATGAGATAGAACAAAAGAAAAAGGTGAAGAACAATTGTAAAGTGCTAAAAAAGATACCTTGTTAGGCATGACAAAATGATCCCCACCCTATGAGTTAGTTGGGTTGGTTATAGAGTATCATGGGATGGGTTGAGTATTAGATTTCTCAACTCAAGGAGGTCGGGTTTGGTCTATAAATATACAGAATCCAACCTAACTCAACCTATTTACACCCTAAGTAATGTTATATAAAAGCTATTTTAAAATTAAAGAAAATTACAATTTACAATTTTGTTGTTTGACCCTATCATGATTAATCATAAATGTGTGTGTGTGTGTGTGTACATTGATAATTTGATAGTTGGGGATAGGGCTGTCCACGGTTCGGGTCGGATTGGGTTTAGGTTCAAGCCACATCTGACTCAAACTGATCGGGTGTAGCCATCATCAACCCGCCGTCGACCAGGAGGAGAATCGAATTAGGTCAGTCGGAGCTTCAACAGATGTCGAGCATATCGGTCGGGGTTGCGGATCTGGAAAACAACAATAATCCCACGAGAAAAGATGAAAAATGGCCAAAATCTAGTGAGAAAAAAATTGCAAAACAGCCTAAATCCAACGAGATCTCGCTAGATCTAGCGAGATCTCGGCCATTTTCGGCAAGATCTCAGCTAGATCTAGCGAAATCCCGTTGGATCTAGCTAGATCTTCCCCAAAAAATCCCAATTTCGCCAAAAAACACAACTGGCTTGGTCGGTTCGGGTTTCTCGGATTTGAGAGGAGGAGATTCGATACCCGACCCGCCAACTACCGGAGCAATCGATTTGGTCGGCGGCGGGTCGGGTTCAGTCGGCGGTGGCAGGTGGGTCGAGTCAGATGGGTCCTTGGACAGCCCTAGTTGGGGAAGAGTGAATTTGAACCGTGGACATCTTTGTTAGAAATACCAGGAGATGTTAATTGAATTACAAGACTCTTGACACTATAGAGGTCATAAACCATATCAAAGTTTTGTAAATCATATAATGTGTAATAAAGTTGTGTTTCAGAATCCATGTTTGTTCCAAGTGAATACCCTATGTACTTGTCATAGAATTGATTTTAATAATAGTTTTAATAAATTTTTTATTAACAATGGTAAAAATTAAATGAGTTGTATAGAATGTTATTGAACTGGGAACCATGTTTTATGTTTATCACATTATCTTAATTTAAAAAAAAATTATCTCAATTACAAAAAGAAATTAATATAATAATTTTTTTTTTCTATTTTATTCTTAATGATCAAAATAGAATTTCTCAACGTTCTCGTTCGATATTATAACTATAGTTTTCACTTATTATATATATATATATATATATATGAGAAGGAAAAGAAAGGAATTAGATTCTCAACAAAAATTGGAGGACAATTGAAAAAACAAATGAAGCATGGAAATAGAGTACTCTGTACTGACTTAATGCTCAAGCGAAGAAGAAGATGAGCTGCATCGCAATGTTAAAAAATTTAAGGAAAGCAACGGTGCAAGAAGCTTCTTGCAGCCTAGGAGTCTTGTCAGCTACAAGGATTGCCTCATGGGAGACATCCCTAGATGGAACTTTTGAGAAAGCATTCAAGTTTGACAGAGCATGGGAGGAAGAATATGTGTCTGATGCTGATCTGGAGCCTTTGATAGAAGGTATGGCTAAGGTAAGACTCTCCTAGGAAACTAAGTCTCGCATCAGAGCACCATGGTCCAAGGCTTTGATAGTGAAAGTGTATGGTAGGTCAGTTGGTTTTCACTATCTCATTTTCAAAATCAATGCTTTATGGAAATCGTTGGAGAAGATGGATTGTGTAAACTTAGGTAGAGGTTTTTTCTTGAGCAGATTTAGTAGTTCTGATGATTATGACAAAGTGCTCCGTGGGGGACCATGGTTCATTGAGGGGCATTTTCTTGCAATCAAACCATGGGAGCCATATTTTAAAGCTTTTGAGGCCAAACTAACTTCAGTTACGGTATGGGTGAGGCTTCCTGAATTGCCAATTGAATTTTTTGATACATCCGTGCTTAAGGAGATTGGGAGTGTCATTGGGCCGGTACTTAGGATAGATTCTTACATAGCTTCTGAAACTAGAGGTGGTTATGTGAGGCTGTTTGTTCAGATAGACTTGGAGAAGCCACTCATAAATTCAATCCGGGTGGGGAGATTGGTGCAAAGAGTTTTGTACGAAGACATTTCCTCCTTATGCTTTTGCTATGGAAGAATTAGGCATAAACAGGAAAATTGTAGCTATTATGTGAAGCAGCTTGTTAAGGAGGGCGATGGACAAGTTACTCCAAAAGCTAACGAAACTAGGGAGGGGAGGCTCAATCCGATCCCAAGTATGGGCCTTGGATGGTAGTTACGAGGAGAAAGAGTGCCAATAGAATTGGTAGAACTAGTGGGCCAACTAAAACCAACCAAGCAGCTCAGACAAAAATGAAGGGCAGTTCGAACATTCCCAGACACATGCCTTGGAGACAGTAGGTGAAAATCTTGATAAGTCAAATCGCAGTGATTTAGCTGATTCAAGAACTGAAATCACATGTGTTGTAGCAGCCCAAAACCCGCAACAAATCCTCGAGATGGAGAACAAATGCGTGATGGAGGAATGCAAAGATATTTCAAATAAGGATAGTCAGCTCGTGGCCATGGTTTTAAAAACCGATTAGGTGAAAGAAACGGAAAATGGACTGATTATCGGTTTTCTGGTCGGACCGAGGTCCGACTGGTGGTCAAACTAGTAACATAATAAATAATTTAAAAATAATGAAAATTAAAAAAATATATATATTAAGTTTTTTAACTAAGAATATTCAAGTTAAACATATATATAAAATTTAAAAAATAATGTGAGTTTAGTTTTTGTGTATTAAATCTAGGAAATAAAAATAACAAAATCCACAGCCTATATATAAAATTTTATAACAATGAAGAATCAAATTAGCAATGTATAATGTATATTTATTATTATTATAATATATTTAATACTTATATATATATATATATATATATATACACATACTAAGTACTGACATGACATGACATGACTTTTTTTTTTTTTTTAACCTTTCCCTTACCTTTATTGAGTTGTCCTGTAAAATTGCTCCTTGAATATACACACACATACATACTAAGTACTGACATGACATGACCCTCTTCTTTTTAACCTTTCCCTTACCTTTATTGAGTTGTCCTGTCAAATTGCTCCTTGAATATACACACACATACATACTAAGTACTGACATGACATGACCCTCTTCTTTTTAACCTTTCCCTTACCTGAGTTGTCTTGTAAAGTTGCTCCTTTCAAGGACTTGTAACGTGGCTCTAGGAGTTGTGAGTCAAATAAGATACAAAAAAAAACAAAAACAATAAAAATGATTCTCCTACCCCTTCTTTTCATTAATATTTCACCCACCCATTCTTTCAAACTTCCATTTATCCTTTCAAACTTAGTCCTATCCGAAAGTTAAAGCCATTTTTCTCTTTTGTTTTAACTTTGAAGTCTCTTGCATTACAGTCTCACACTCTCACTCTCTCGGTCTCAAGGTATTTTTGTTGCAAAATAAAAAATTTCAGAAAGTTGATGCTGCCAAGGTAATTCATATTTACCAAAAAAAAAAAAAAAAATAAGAATCACATTTTAATCTTTAGTTCTTTACCTCTCTCTTTTCATTGAGTTTTTCTTCCTTCCCACAGTTTTGGATCATCATTCTTATGGGTTTTAGGCTGGATTTGAAGGGAAAAAAAATGTGCACTTTTAGTTTTCAACACAACCGGTCAATAACCGGTTCAACCATACCAGTTCTCGGTTTTAAGGTTGAACTGGCTGGTTCTCAATTTTTTTTGGTTTTTTAGTGTTTTTCGGTTTTTAATCATAACTAGACCGGATTAGTGGCCGGTTCCAGGTTGAACTGATTGGACCGGTCGGTCCGATCAGGTTTTTAAAACCATGCTCGTGGCAGCATTTTGAGGGAAAAGGTCAGGCTTTACTAAAAATAAATCTAAGGGTAACAAAGGCTTGGGTATTAAGGGTACAAAAAATTTGAATTGCTCAAAAAGCGATTTATGTCTTACCTTCAATTCTGGGGACAAAGAGTCAGTTTGAAAATGGAGGGACTTTTGGTTGGGGTGACCTCAATGCCAAGAACGGGATGGGCCATATGGTTCAGGAACAGAGCGATTGTGATTCCAAACGAGATAATAGCCCAGATAAGGGCGACGCCGACAAAAACTCTGGGTTGGTTCGAAGAAGAGCTGGGGTATGCTTGGAAACATTTATTTCCCATCACTCGAGCGAGCATCAAATCGGGGAAGCTTCCTTAAGATCACAATGCGTGGAATCTTACGCCCAACCCATGGTGGAAATTCTACATAGATGTACCGGAGATATTGTTGGAAGCAGTGGAGGAACTGAGCAAGCAAAGGTGGTTATTAGTCGTGCCACATTGGGACTAATCCAGGTGGGTCATACAAGAGAGGAAGCTAGTGGATTTTAGGGGGATGGCCACAGCTCACTTAGGAAACCACCCAACCTTGAAGCTGATTCAACTCATGGCTCCGGTGCAAAGGTGCAATGTACTCCTGAACTGCAGAGAGAAGATTTCGGGTATTCTAAAACACATGATAATTTGGAAGCCAGAATGGGGGGTGTCCAAGGACCTATTGAGAAGGATGGGATGGAGTATGGTAGACACAGCTTCGATGAATGCTAACCCATCGAAGATAGAGGTACCTCTAGGTCAGTTTTTCAATATGAATATTCTACTCTGGAATTGTAGAGGAGCATTGAATGCTGATTTCAATGCTCAAAATTGATTTTTTTTTTTTTTATCAAAATAGAATTTCTCAACCTTCTCGTTTGATATTATAAGTATAGTTTTGACTTATTATATATATATATATATATATATATATATATATATATATTTATTTATATATATTTGAGAAGGAAAAGAAAGGGATGCAACATAAGGACTTCCGAAGAGGTCACTTATTATATTAAAGATTAGAATTTTAATTCTATAAAACTTATGTAATTCATCTGGGTAATTCTATAAAGACTCAAGATTAGAATAACATTAGTAATAAGTAACAATAGAAGATAGCTTGTCATTATACGATTAAATTTAGAAAAATTCCTATTTACACTAGTAACAAAGCATTAGACAAACCTATAACTTCTGGTAGAGTAATATGGATTAGCAAATATAATATCTACTAAATTTTTGCCTCCAAGGTGAACTTCCTGCCTATGAAGCCCACGGAGGATTGCATCAAGCAATTTTGAACAAAATTCTGGAAACAAGCTATTCATATCTTTGTCGACATCTGAGTGCACTGCAACCTGCAATACAAATAGAAAAGTTAGTTTATGTACATTGCAATTGCAACAAAATAGAAAAGTCAGTTTTGTTGCAATTGCAACTACAACAAAATTATGATATGAATGTATTTCTTTTATGGTATTGCAATACCAAAAAAGAAATACATTCATATCATACTCTATTTTTGCCACGGAAATGCTCGTGCAGATTCCTCAAATACTCTGGAAGACTATTAACATTGTTATGATATTTGTTCCTGTTATGATCATATACTTCACGTAGAGGACCAGAAATGGGAATGCGAGCACACCGGTCATGTAGTCCATACGTTGAACTATGTAGATAGGTATTACAATAGAAAAAATTTCGACCTCTTGCTTTTAGATCAATGACAGCATTTAGAAATCTCTTGCGGTCATCGAAATCGTAAAATATTGGATGCATAAGTTTTATATTTGAATAATCTAAAACTGCATGCTGAGTGAAAATGGTAGAAAAGAACAGCTTGAAGCTGTCTGACATGAAACCGATATAACTACCCTTGTTCCCAATATGTTTTTTGAAATAGGTCTTCACCTGCTTAGCCACCATGTACCTTATGTTGGATATATTTAAACAAATTACTTTTGTGATTAAGAAAATAGTAACAACATACATATCTAATTATAAGCAATAATACAAAGAAAAGATGTGATAGGCAAAAACAATAGATAGATATTGTATATATAAGAAGAAATCTGCAAAGAACTAGTTTCCCCCACAAGTTCTATAGTAATCAAAGAACTTAATAACAATATAAAATATAATATAACCATGGCCAAAGCCAAAAACTCATTTGTTCCCTCATCAAAAAAGAACTCATCTGTTCCTCATAATGAACATGTAATAACAATTATAATATACAATAATCAAAAGAAAAATTGCTTGTATATCTATAACAACTAGAACAAATAAATAGTTTTTAAAGTTTCTGATGGTTACTAACCAAGGAAATCTCTGCACCAAAGTAGATTATCGTTGCAAGCACCAGCGATTAATTTAAATGATTTAAAACACTTAGCAAAAACTTTTTCAATCATCACAAAAATAAAAAATGAAAACAACAAAATCAGCTTTAATATTGTTAGATATATTTCAAAAATTTAAGCAAATAGTAACAACATACTTATCTAATTAAAAGCAATAACACATCGTCTAGTTTGCTTGGTGTGCGTGAGTATATCAACAGCTCCACGACTCTAACTACCGCTAGCAATTTTGGAGTTGGTGTGTTGCTGTATGTTTGTCTGTTATAAGAAAAAAAAAACTTGTGTGACGGCTTTGTCCAACATCACTTAGTTTGCTTGGTGTGCGTGAGTATATCAACAGCTCTGCGACTCTAACTGCCGCTAGTAGTTTTGGAGTTAGTGTGTTTTAGTATGTTTATGTGTTCAAAAAAAAAAAAAAAAAACCTTGTGTGTGGGCTTTATCCCACATCACCTAGTTTTTTTGGTGTAAATGAGTATATCAATAGCTCCACGACTCTAACTACCGCTAGCAGTTTTGGAGTTGGCGTGTTGTTGTATGTTTGTGTGTTATAAAAAAAAACCCATATGTGAGCTTTGTCTCACACCGCATAGTTTGCTTGGTGTGCATGAGTATATCAACAACTCCGTGACTCTAACTACTGCTAGCAGTTTTGGAGTTGGCATGTTGTTGTATGTTTGTGTGTTATAAAAAAAACCTGTGTGTGGGCTTTGTCCAACATCGTCTAGTTTGCTGGGTTTGCATGAGTATATCAATAGCTTTGTGACTCTAACTGCCACTAGCAGTTTTGGAGTTGGTATGTTGTTGTATGTTCGTGTGGAATAAAAAAAACTCATGAAATGATACCTCATATGTAACAAATCTGTCTTCTTGCCATGAAGAAATTCACGGCGAGTCACGTTCTCAACAGGATCGAATGGATGCCTCACCCTAAGATTGAGGAAAAAGCGCAACTTCCTAAGGAGGTGGCCGGAGAATTTCCTTTTCTTGTGATATGCTATCACCAGCTCAGCAATGGTTTTGAATAAAATTCTGCCATGTTTGCCAAACCCAAGTAGCTTCGGTGGTTGGGATTTTGAGAACTTCCATAGCTTCATATTCATATTTACAACTTCTTTAAGAAATTCTTTAAATGTCCAAAAGAAAAAAGGAAAAAAAAAATCTTTTTTTTTTTTTTTTTTTTTTTGTTGTTGTTGTTGTTGCTGGAGATTGGAGACAACAATTTCTTGTTACTGAAGCATTTAAGCAAATAGAGTTAAAGACATGTAATAAGATGTTATACTTCAATAAATTGAATCGAAGATATGTAATGAGGTGTACAGTATAACAACAAGTATGTAATGTAATGAGGTGTCCATTTGCAAATATATGAAACTAACCCAACCCATACAGCTCCGCAACTCTAACCGCCGCTAGCAGTTTTGGAGTTGGTGTGTTGTTGTATGTTTGTGTGTTATTAAAAAAAAAAGAAAGAAGAAGCAATAACACAAAAAAATGTGAAAGGAAAATAGATACTGTATATATAAAAAGAAATCTACAAAATAATTAAAAACTTACGGAATGATACCTCATATGTAACAGATCTGTCTTCTTGCCACGAAGAAATTCACGGCGAGTCACGTTCTCAATAGGATCGAACGGATGCTTCACCCTAAGATTGGGGAAAAAGCGCAACGTCCTGAGGAGGTGGCCGGAAAATTTACGTTTCTTGTGGTATGCTATCACCAGTTTAGCAATGGTTTTGAATAAAGTTCTGTCATGTTTGCCAAACCCAAGCAGCTTCAGTGGTTGGGATTTTGAGAACTTCCATTGCTTCATATTCAAATTTACAACTTCCTTCAAAAATTCTTTAAATGTCCGAAAGAAAAAAGGAGAAAAAAAAAGCATTTTTTGTTGTTGTTGTTGCAGGAGAGTGGAGACAGCAATTTGTTGTTACTGAAGCATTTAAGCAAATAGAGTTAAAGATATGTAATAAGGCGTTATACTCCAATAAATTGAATTGAAGATATGTAATGAGGTGTATAGTATAACAGCAAGTATGTAACGAGGTGTACAGTATAACAACAAATATGTAATGAGATGGCCATTTACAAATATATGAAACTTACCCAACCCATACAGCTTCGCGACTCTAACTGCAGCTAGCAGTTTTGGAGTTGGCATGTTGTTGTATGCTTGTGTGTTATAAAAAAAAAATAAATAAATAAAATAACACAAAAAAGATGTGATAGGCAAATAGATACTGTATATATATAAAAAGAAATCTGCAAAATAATTAAAAAGTCATGGAATGATGCCTCATATGTAACAGATCTGTCTTCTTGCCACGAAGAAATTCATGGTGAGTCACGTTCTCAACAGGATCGAACGGATGCTTCACCCCGAGATCGGGGAAAAAGCACAACTTCCAAAGGAGGTGGCCGGAGAATTTCCTTTTCTTGTGATACGCTATCACCAGCTCAACAATGGTTTTGACTAAAGTTCTGTCATGTTTGCCAAACCCAAGTAGCTTCGGTGGCTGGGATTTTATGAACTTCCATAGCTTCATATTCATATTTATAACTTCTTTAAGAAATTCTTTAAATGTCAGAAAGAAAAAAGAATAATTTTTTTTTTTTTTGGTTGCTAGAGAGTGGAGACAGCAATTTGTTGTTACTGAAGCATTTAAGCAAATAGAGTTAAAGATATTTAATAAAGTGTTATACTTTAGTAAATAGAATTGAAGATATCTAATGAGGCATACAGTATAGCAAAAGGTATGTAATGAGGTGTACAGTATAACAACAAATATGTAATGAGGTGTCCATTTGCAAATAAATGAAACTTACCCAACCCATACAACTTCGCGACTCTTACTACCGCTAGCAATTTTGGAGTTGGCATTTTGTTGTATGTTTGTGTCTTATAAAAAAAAACCCGTGTGTGGGCTTTGTCCCACATTGCCTAGTTTGCTTGGTGTGCGTGCGTATATCAACGGCTCTGCGACTCTAACTGCCGCTAGCAGTTTTGGAGTTGGCGTGTTGTTGTATGTTTGTGTGTTCTAAAAAAAACCCTATGTCTGGACTTTGTCCAACATCGCCTAGTTTGCTGGGTTTGCATGAGTATATCAACAACTCTGCGACTCTAATTGCCACTAGCAATTTTGGAGTTGGTGCGTTGTTGTATATTTGTGTGTTATAAAAAAAAAAACCGTGTGTGGGCTTTGTCCCACATCACCTGGTTTGCTTGGTGTGCGTAAGTATATCAACAGCTCCGCGACTCTAACTGCTGCTAGCAGTTTTGGAGTTGGCGTGTTGTTGTATGTTTGTGTGTTATCAAAAAAAAAAAAAAAAAAACCTGTGTGTGGGCTTCGTCCCACATCACCTAGTTTGCTTGGTTTGCGTGAGTATGTCAACAGCTTCACGACTCTAACTGCCAGTAGCAATTTTGGAGTTGGTGTGTTGTTGTATGTTTGTGTGTTATAAAAAAAAAATCAATAACACAAAAAAGATGTGATAGGCAAATAGATACAATATATATAAAAAGAAATCTGCAAATTAATTAAAAACTCACGAAATAATACCTCATATGTAACAGATCTGTCTTCTTGCCATGAAGAAATTCACGGCGAGCCACATTCTCAACAGGATCGAACAGATGCATTACCCTGAGATCGAGGAAAAAGCGCAACTTCCTGAGGAGGTGGCCGGAGAATTTCCTTTTCTTATGGTAAGCTATCACCAGCTGAGCAATGGTTTTGAATAAAATTCTACCATGTTTGCCAAAACCAAGTAGCTTCGATGGCTGAGATTTTGAGAACTTCCATAGCTTCATATTAATATTTACAACTTCTTTTAGAAATTCTGAAAATGTCCTAAAGAAAAAAGGAGAAAAAAATCTTTTTTTTTTTTTTTTTTTTTTTGTTGTTGCTGGAGATTGGAGACAGCAATTTGATTTTATTGAAGCATTTAAGCAAATAGAGTTAAAGACATGTAATAAGATGTTATACTTCAGTAAATTGAATCGAAGATATGTAATGAGGTGTAAAGTATAACAATAAGTATGTAATGTAATGAGGTGTCCATTTGCAAATATATAAAACTTACCCAATCCATACAGCTTCGCGACTCTAATTGCCGCTAGCAGTTTTGGAGTTGGCGTGTTGTTGTATGTTTGTATGTTACAAAAAAGGAAGAAGCAATAACACAAAAAAATGTGATTGGCAAATAGATACTGTATATATAAAAAGAAATCTGCAAAATAGTTAAAAACTCACAGAATGATACCTCATATGTAACAGATCTGTGTTATTGCCACGAAGAAATTCACGGCGAGTCACGTTCTCAATAGGATCGAATGGATGCTTCACCCTGAGATCGGGGAAAAAGCGCAACGTCCTGAGGAAGTGGTTGGAAAATTTTCGTTTCTCGTGGTACGCTATCACCAGCTTAGCAATGGTTTTGAATAAAGTTCTGCCATGTTTGACAAACCCAAGCTGCTTCGGTGGCTGAGATTTTAAGAACTTCCATAGCTTCATACTCAAAGTTACAACTTTAAGAAATTCTTTAAATGTCAGAAAGAAAAAGGAGAAAAAAATCTTTTTTGTTGTTGTTGTTGTTGTTGTTGCTAGAGAGTGGAGACAACAATTTGTTGTTACTGAAGCATTTCAGCAAATGGAGTTAAAGATATGTAATAAGGTGTTATACTTCAGTAAATAAAATTGAAGATATGTAATGAGGTATACAGTACAACAACAAGTATGTAATGAGGTGTACAGTATAACAACAAATATGTAATGAGGTTTCCATTTGCAAATATATGAAACTTACCCAACCTATACAGCTTCACGACTCTAACTGCCCCTAGCAATTTTAGAGTTGGCGTTGTTGTATGTTTGTGTGTTATCAAAAAAAAAAAAAAAAAAAGCAATAACACAAAAAAGATGTGATAGGCAAATAGATACTGTAAATATAAAAAGGAATCTGAAAAATAATTAAAAACTCACGGAATGATACCTCATTTGTAACAGATCTGTCTTCTTGCCACGAAGAAATTCACGGCGAGTCACGTTCTCAACAGGATCGAACAGATGCTTCACCCTGAGATCGGGCAAAAAGTGTAACTTCCAGAGGAGGTGGACGAAGAATTTCCTTTTCTTGTGGTACGCTATCACCAGCTTAACAATGATTTTGAATAAAGTTCTGCCATGTTTACCAAACCCAAGCAGCTTCAGTGGCTAGGATTTTGAGAACTTCCATAGCTTCATATTCATATTTACAACTTCTTTAAGAAATTCTTTAAATGTCAGAAAGAAAAAAGGAGAAAAAAATCTTTTGTTGTTGTTGTTGGAGAGTGGAGACAACAATTTGTTGTTATTGAACCATTTTAGCAAATAGAGTTAAAGATATGTAATAAGGTGTTATACTTCAGTAAATAGAATTGAAGATATGTAATGAGGTGTACAGTATAGCAACAAGTATGTAATGAGGTGTCCATTTGCAAATATATGAAACTTACCCAACCTATACAGCTTCGCGACTCTAACTGCCGCTAGCAATTTTGGAGTTGGCGTGTTGTTGTATGTTTGTTTGTTATCAAAAAAAGAAAAAAGAAAAAAAAAAGAAAAACAATAACATGAAAAAGATGTGATAGGCAAATAGATACTGTATATAAAAAAAGGAATCTGAAAAATAATTAAACACTCACGGAATGATACCTCATTTGTAACAGATTTGTCTTCTTGCCACGAAGAAATTCACGGCGAGTCACGTTCTCAACAGGATCGAACTTCACCGTGAGATCGGGGAAAAAGTAACTTCCTGAGGAGGTGGTCGGAGCATTACCTTTTCTTGTGGTACGCTATCTGCAGCTTGACGTTGGTTTTGAATAAAGTTCTGCCATGTTTGCCAAACCCAAGCAACTTCGGTGGCTAGGATTTTCAGAACTTCCATAGCTTCATATTCATATTTACAACTTCTTTCATAAATTCTTTAAATGTACAAAAGAAAAAAAGAGGAAATTTTTTTTTGGTTGCTGGAGAATGGGATAGGCAAATAGATATTGTATATGTAAATAGAAAACTGCAAAATAATTAAAAAGTCACAGAATGATACCTTATATGTAACAGACCTGTCTTCTTGCCACGAAGAAATTCACAGCAAGTCATGTTCTCAACAGGATCGAACAGATGCTTCACCCCGGGATCAGGGAAAAAGAGCAACTTCCTGAGGAGGTGGTCAGAGAATTTCCTTTTCTAGTGGTACGCTATCACCAGCTCAGCAATGGTTTTGAATAACGTTCTGCCATGTTTTCCAAACCCAAGCAGTTTCGGTGGCTAGGATTTTAAGAACTTCCGTAGCTTCGTATTCATATTTAGAACTTCTTTCAGAAATTCTTTAAATGTCAGAAAGAAAAAAGGAGAGAAAAATCTTTTTTTTTTTTAGGTTTCTGGAGAATGGAGATAGCAATTTGTTGTTATTAAAGCATTTATGAAAATAGAGTTAAAGATATGTAATAAGTGTTATACTTCAGTAAATAGAATTAAAGATATGTAATGAGGTGTACATTATAATAGCAAGTATGTAATGAGGTGTACAGTATAATAGCAAATATGTAATGAGGTGTCCATTTGCTAATATATGAAACTTACCCAACCCATACAGCTCCGCGACTCTAACTGCCTCTAGCAGTTTTGGAGTTGGCGTGTTGTTGTATGTTTGTGTGTTATAAAAAAAAAAAAAAAAGAAGCAATAACACAAAAAAGATGTGATAGGCAAATAGATACTATACATATAAAAAGAAATTTGCAAAATAACTAAAAACCTATGGAATGATACGTCATATGTAACAGATCTATCTTCTTGCCACGAAAAAACTCATGGCGAGTCATGTTCTCAATAGGATCGAACGGATGCTTCAGCTTAAGATCGGTGAAAAAGCGCAACTTCTTGAGGAGGTGGCCAGAGAATTTCCTTTTCTTGTGGTATGCTATCACCAGCTCAGCAATGATTTTTAATAAAGTTCTGCCAGGTTTGCCAAACCCAAGTAGCTTCGATGGCTGGGATTTTGAGAACTTCCATTGCTTCATATTCATATTTACAACTTCTTTCTAAAATTATTTAAATGTCAGAAAGAAAAAAGGAGAAAAAATCTTATTTTTTGTTGGTGGAGAGTGGAGACAGCAATTTGTTGTTACTGAAGTATTTAAGCAAAAATTGTGTTAAAGATATGTAATAAGGTGTTATACTTCAGAAAATAGAATTGACGATATGTAATGAGGTGTACAGTATAACAGCAAGTATGTAATGAGGTGTACAGTATAACAACAAATATGTAATGAGGTGTCCATTTGCAAATATATGAAACTTATCCAACCCATATTGCTCCGCGACTCTAACGGCCACTAGCGGTTTTGGTGTTGGCGTGTTGTATGTTTGTGTGTTATCAAGAAAAAAAAAAAGCAATAACACAAAAAAGATGTGATAGGCAAATAGATACTGTATATACAAAAAGAAATCAGCAAAATAATTAAAAACTCAATGAATGATACCTCATATGTAATAGATCTGTGTTCTTGCCACAAAGAAATTCACGGCGAGTCACGTTCTCAACCGAATCGAACAGATGCTTCACCCTGAGATCGGGGAAAAAGCGCAACTTCCTAAGGAGGTGGCAGAAGAATTTCCTTTTTTTGTGGTACGCTATCACCAGTTCAACAATGGTTTTGAATAAAGTTCTACCATGTTTGTCAAACCCAAGCAGCTTCGGTGGCTAGGATTTTGAGAACTTCCATAGCTTTATATTCATAGTTACAACTTCTTTTAGAAATTCTTTAACTGTACAATAGAAAAAAAGAGGAATTTTTTTTCTTTTTTGGTTGTTGGAGAGTGGAGACAACAATTTGTTATTACTGAAGCATTTAAGCAAATATAGTTTGTTTTGGTAAACAAATAGAGTTAAAGATATGTAATAAGGTGTTATACTTCAATAAATAGAATTGTAGATATGTAATGAGGTGTACAATATAGCAACAAGTATGTAATGAGGTGTACAGTATAACAAGAAGTATGTAATGAGGTGTCCATTTGCAAATATATGAAACTTACCCAACCCATACAGCTCCACGACTCTAACTGCCGCTAGCAGTTTTGGAGTTGGCGTGTTGTAGTGTGTTTGTGTGTTCTCAAAAAAAAAAAGAAAAAAAAAAGCAATAACACAAAAAAGATATGATAGGCAAATAGATACTGTATATATAAAAAGGAATTTGCAAAATAATTAAAAACTCACGGAATGATACTTCATATATAATAGATCTATCTTCTTGCCATGAAGAAATTCATGGCAAGTCATATTCTCAACAGAATCGAACGGATGCTTCACCCTGAGATCGGGGAAAAAGTGCAACTTCTTTAGGTTGTGGTCAAAGAATTTCCTTTTCTTGTGGTATACTATCACCAGCTCAACAATGGTTTTGAATAAAGTTCTGACATGTTTGTCAAACCCATGCAGCTTCGGTGGCTAGCATTTTGAGAACTTCCATAGCTTCATATTCATATTTACAACTTTTTTCAGAAGTACTTTAAATGTACGAAAGAAAAAAAGAGGAATTTTTTTTTTTTGGTTGCTAGAGAGTGGAGACAGCAATTTGTTGTTACTAAAGCATTTAAGCAAATAGAGTTACAGATATGTAATAAGGTGTTATACTTCAGTAGATAGAATTGAAGATATATAATGAGGTGTATATTATAACAACAAGTATGTAATGAGGTGTACAGTATAATAGCAAATATGTAATGAGGTGTCCATTTGCTAATATATGAAACTTACCCAACTCATACAGCTCTGCGACTCTAACTGTCTCTAGCCATTTTGGAGTTGGCATGTTGTTGTATGTTTGTGTGTTATTAAAAAAAAGAAAAAAGCAATAACACAAAAAAGATGTGATAGGCAAATAGATACTGTATATATAAAAAGAAATCTGCAAAATAATTAAAAACTCATGGAAGGATACCTCATATGTTACAGATCTATCTTCTTGCCACGAAGAAATATGTGGCGAGTCATGTTCTCAACTGGATCGAATGGATGCTTCACCCTAAGATCGGGGAAAAAGTGCAACTTCTTGAGGAGGTGGCCGGAGAATTTCCTTTTCTTGTGGTACGCTATCACTAGCTCAGCAATGGTTTTGAATAAAGTTCTGCCATGTTTGCAAAACCCAATTAGCTTTGGTGGCTGGGATTTTGAGAACTTCCATAGCTTCATATTCATGTTTACAACTTCTTTTAGAAGTTCTTTAAATGTCCGAAAGAAAAAAAGAGAAAAAAATCTTTTTGTTTTGTTTTTTGTTTTGTTGCTGGAGAGTTGAGACAGCAATTTGTTGTTACTGAAGCTTTTAAGCAAATAGAGTTAAAGATATGTAATAAGGTGTTATACTTTAGTAAATAGAATTGAAGGTATGTAATGAGGTGTACAGTATAACAGTAAGTATGTAATGTGGTGTATAGTATAACAACAAATATGTAATGAGGTGTCCATTTTCTAATATATGAAACTTACCCAACCCATACTGCTCCGCAACTCTAATTGCTGCTAGCAGTTTTGGAGTTGATGTGTTTTTGTATGTTTGTGTGTTATAAAAAAAAAATAAAGGAAAAGCAATAACACAAAAAAGATGTGATAGACAAATAGATACTGTATATATAAAAAGAAATCTACAAAATAATTAAAAACTCACGGAATGATACCTCATTTGTAACCAATCTATGTTCTTGCCACGAAGAGATTCCCAGCGTAATAGGATTGAACAGATGCTTCACCTTGAGATCGGAAAAAAAGTGCAACTTCCCGAGGAGGTGGTTGGAGAATTTCCTCTTCTTGTGGTACGCTATCACCAGCTCAACAATGGTTTTGAATAATGTTTTGCCTTGTTTGCCAAACCCAAGCAGCTTTGGTGGCTAGGATTTTGAGAACTTCCATAGCTTCTTATTCTTATTACAACTTCTTTAAGAAATTCTTTAAATGTCTAAAAGAGAAAAAGAGATTTTTTTTTGTTTTTTTTTTGTTGCTGGAGAGTGGAGACAGCAATTTGTTGTTACTGAAGCATTTGAGCAAATAGGGTTAAAGATATGTAATAAGGTGTTATACTTCGGTAAATAGAATTGAAAATATGTAATGAGTTGTACAATATAACAACAAGTATGTAATGAGGTGTACAGTATAACTGTTAGTATGTAATGAGGTGTCCATTTGCTAATATAAGAAACTTACCCAATCCATATGCTCTATCTTACACATCAGAGGCAAGGAATGGTAACAATGGGGCTTTTTCGAAAATTATGGAATTTCAGCATTAGTTTATGGATAAATTGGTACCAATGGAAAGATATTGACATTGGTAAAAGTCAGACCTTGCCGACGGTGACTGCGCTGAAGCTGATGGACCTGAACCTGACCTCCCAGACCTTGACTGCCTTGGCTCGGACCGCCTTGGCCTTGACCTCCCTGACTTGTACCGCCCTGGCCCTGACCTCCCTGACCCTGACCTCTTTGACCCTGATCGCCCTGACCCCGGCCCACCAGACCTTGACCACCCTGACCCCGACCCACCAGACCCTGACCCGTCAGACATCGACCTCCTTGGCCCCGACCGCCTTGAAATAGACCGCCCTGACCCTGACCACCTTGACGCTTCCTCTTTACCATAATGAGGAATGCTTGTTTAGTAGAGAGAAAGAGGTAAGTGATGATAACACAAGCTTTTCCAATGATGGAAAACGAGAGAGGGTGTTGAGAGATTAAAATAAAATGAGGTTGAATTGGAGCATTAAAAAGAAATTGCACTAGTGTTTGGTAATCTAAAAAGAAATTGCACCGAAATAGTAAGTTTGGTTGCCCCGACTTAGTCATTTGCTTTATACATGGAAAGTATAAAAGATATTTGGGTTTGAAATGTGGAGATTTAGTTAGTTTTAAATTGAAAAATGAAATAAGAGGAAAATCTATAATAGGAATTTTTTAAAACATTTATAATCAGAAATAAAAAATTTCAAAAGATGATTTTTTGTTTTTTTTTTTTTTTTTTGTTTGATGATACTATATATTAGGGAATATAATATCAAACTCACCATAAGTGTCAAAAATCAAGAGAGGATTTAAAAAAAAAAAAAAAAAAATTTAGGATCAAGCGAGTCGAGTCAAATTCGATTCCAACCCAAAACTCAAAACAATCCAAAGAGCAAGACCTGAACCCCGACCCACCCAAAGCTATTTGGTTTGGGTCGGAAGGGTTGGTCTAGCCGGATGGGTGTATGCTCAACCCCTCTAGACATAGAGTGGATAAGACCTTGAATCCAAATACATTACCTTAAAAAAAGCATATTAATATTAAATAGGTGAAAATCACATTTTCGTCCCTACATTTAAACTCAATTCCCACTTTGGTCCTTATCTTTTATTTTCACCACTTTTACTCCCTATCCTGAAAAATGCGTCTCGTTTTTGTCCTTGCCATTATATCAGAGACGGAAAATGCACACGTGGCAAACGAAGTGCATTGTTGGCACACTAAAAGCTAACATGGCCATTAAAATAATAATAATAAAATGTTATTTGACATTAAAAAATGCCACATTAGCGTCTAAATTTTTTTAAAAAAAACTAATTTATCAATTTTAACTAAGTAAAAAAAAAACTAAAAACATAATTTAAAATTAAAAACCACATGAATTAAGATTTAAGTGTATCTAGAACAAGAACAATCAAAAATATTAACCCAGATGTTTCTCAACAGAAAAGAAAAGAAAAGAAAAGAAAAAAAACCAAACCAAATTTAAATACAAGAACAACATTTTCCTTTTCAGTCTTTCATCCTCTCATTTTTATTAAAACCCACACAATCCCATCCTTTCTGTCTCTCTTTTCCTCTCTCCCTTGTCCTCTCAAATCCACACCCTAGGCAAACATGAGAAAGAAGAAAGCAGCGAATCTGAGGTTGATTCCATTTTGGCTGGTCTGAGGTTGATTTTGTTTGGATTTGATAGCTTTAAATTTGAGGTTACAAGTGGTTTGGTTTTGGCTCTAAGGTTTGGATTTGAGGTTTCTATTTGGTTTCTCTAAAAATAAGAAAATTTGGGTTTTGAGTTTTGTGTTTGGGGGCCGAAAATATGGGTTTGGATTTAGTATTTGGGGGCCAGAAATATGGGTTTGATTTTTATGTTTGATGCTTTGGTGGTATGGGGGTTTGAAATATGGTTTTGAGTTTTGTGTTTCGACCAATCTGGGTTTGAATTCAAATTTTTCAGGTTTTAAATTTTATGTTCATCTTCTCTAAATCCATGACTGAAGACCCATGGCTGAAATCGCATGGTTGAAGATCCATGGCCGAAACCCACCTTGACCGAGATCCGATCTTCTCTCTCTCTAAACCCAGATGGTCCCCGTGGTTTGATCTGACTAGCTCATGATTGTGTTTTGGTGTATTTTATTGATGAGGATTGGCTTTGAGTTTTGGTATTTTTGGTATTTTGTTTTTGATCTGACTGTGTTTTGGGTTTTGTTTGTTTTATTATTATTATTTTTTTTTTTGTTTATGTGTTTTGGGTTTTGTTAGTTGATTGTGTTAGGGTATCTAAGTTTGATCATGGTTTTGTATATGTTTTTGCTTGTTTGTATGCTAAGAAAATGCAAGAAAAGAGAAGAAAATCTTGAATTTCTTATTTTCTGGGCATCCATGTTCTTGGGGGAAGAACATGGAGAACAATTATTATTTAGATAATTAAATGATAACTAAAATTTTATTTTATTTTAAATTAAAATAAAATATTTTAAATATTTTTTTAATTCTGCCGTTTGCCATGTGCGTATTTTCCATCTCTGATGTAGCGGCAGGGACAAAAACGAGACGCGTTTTTCAGGATAGGGAGTAAAGGCGGTGAAAATAAAAGATAGAGACCAAAGTGGGAATCGCATGAAAATGTGGTTTTCGCCTATATATATTCCCAAGAATCTTAATTAATTCTTAATCGAACAAAACACAAGAATAATTATATTCTTAAACATCTAGATTTCTAGGAATTTGGATACTGGACAAGTATGTAGATTATCCAAACCAAACACTACCTGAAAAAATCCAATTTTTAAAACGCACAAGAGTTTTCAGTGAAATATTAATATATGATAATAATTATTAACTGAAAATTCTCTAAATTTATACTCATTTTACAATTTTAATGATATAAAAAATTATCCAAAACAAGAAACATGTAAAAGATAGGAATATGAACCATACTTCAAAAAACAAGGACACTACTAACGCAAACAATGCATTTAAATACAACTCAAATACCAATAATAAAAATGTAAACCCACTTCCCATAAACTTATGGCCAAGATAACAATACTACTCTTATAGCTTGTTTGGATAGAGAGGGAGTAGAGGGGAGTAGAGTAGAGAAAAGGAGAGTAAGTTAAATTACCTTTTTTGGATTTTTTTTAAGGGAGGAGGGGGAGAGATTTGGAGGGATTCTAATTATTTCTAACCCTTCATTTTTAATTCCCCCAAATTGGAGAGATTTGGAGGGAGAGTAGAGTATGAAAATACTTGACCAAATGAATTACCAAATTCACCATTACAATATTAACAAAATTACAAATTATGAAAAGGCTTATTATTCCCCTCTCCCTTACTTAATTTAAAAAAAAATTCAAACAAGATGGAAGATAACCATTCCTCTCTACTCTCTTCTGCTTTCCTCTCTCTCTAAACTTCCAAACATAGCATTACTCTTTCCTATATAATAAAAAGAAAGAAGAATAAAAAAACCGTACTCTTAAAAACTAGGACAACACTAACTACTAATGTTAACAATATAATCCAAATACAACTCAATACTAACTACTATCTAAGTGCCTTTACCTCTAACCCATAATATTTGTAAGAAAGTATTTTTGTGGCTTATTGGACTTATATCCTGAAATTTCAAATTTGAATTTTACTCCCTGAAGTTTGGAGTGATTGAATTTTACACTCTAACATTTCAAAATTTGAATTTTACTTCCTAAAGTTTGGAGGTGTTTGGATTTTACACTTTAAAATTCTAAAATTTAGGAGTGTAAAATCCAAAGATCCCCAAACTTTAGATAGTGAAATCCAAACACCACTAAAAAATTTTGGAGGTAAAATCCAAATCATGAAATTTCGCGGTATAAAATCCAAACACTCCCAAACTTCAGGAAATAAAATCTAAATTCTGAAATTTCAGGGTGTAAGATCCAAACACTCCCTAACTTTAGGAGTGTAATTTGCAATTTATTTTTCATATGAGACTTTTGTCAGCCAACTTTTAAAATATTTTTCTCAATTTAAAAATGAAAATGGTGGATCCTACACATAAATTCTTGTTTAGCAAACTGATTTAAACAAACCCAATTTAGAAAAAAGTTTGTTCTCAAAGTTTTACTGTGCAAAACTATTTGTAGAAACAACCTACAGGTGTTTTTTTTGCTCTCGCCTTTTGTTTTGAGTGGTATTTTTTATTATAAATAATCATATGTAAGTTTCGAAACATTATCCAATTTTATTCACATATTATCTCTTCTTTCTTTGACTCTCTTTCTGGCTCAACAATCACGGTTTCTATTTTGGGTTGATTGATGATCAATGGTGACTTTCTTGGTTGACATTGTTAAGGGTTGCGATGGATTGTTGCTTTGGCGGTAGTGGGTTTTCTTTGTCAGTTGCTGTGGATTGTTATGGGCTGTGGACTCGTGGTGGATGTTGTTGAGTTGCGGAGGATTGTTGCTTGGCTAAGAGTGGGCTTTCTTTATGGGTCAATGGTGGATTTTTGTGGGTCATAGTGGATGATGTTGAGTCTTGGGTCTTGGTTGCCGTTGTTGTGGGCATGGGTTGGAGACTTGGAGGTTGTTGGGTTTGCTTTTGTGCTAGTTTTGATGCTTTAATGGAAAATTTAACAGTCAGATTTTATTTATTTATTTATTTTTATATTCTGAATATTCAAATCAAATTTCATTTAAATCAAATGTTATTTATCATTTAATATATAAATTTATTTTTTTATGTATAATTTAAAATTATAAAAACTTGAAATTTAAATATTTGATTGATGACATAATTAATGAACTTTGATTTTCTAGAAAATTTTGAAGCAGGAAGGATTTAAGAAGAAAACATAATCCAATTTTAGATTTGTCAAAATTTACATTTCTTAAAAAAAGTATTGGGTGAGTCTACTTATAAGTTTAATCGTTCTGGTGGCCTTGGGTTATGGCTAGTCCATATTTGATTCCTTTGTCTTCTCTTGCACATGTATCTGACCCAATATTTGCTTCAACACATATTATCTCATTAATCTCCACACTTAAAAATAATAAGAGTTACCTCATTTTCAATGTGGAATTATACATTTTACCATCAATTTATCTTCTATATTAACTCCCTCATTTTTATATTATGTTGCCAATTTTATTAATTTTTATTATGAGTTTGAATTTGGTAAGAATGAGGTGTAAAATTCATGTTTTACAACATCACATAAGAGATTACCACAAGAATTTAATTTCTTTAATTATTTAATATTAAAATGCTATAACAGGATCCAAGATTTGATCATATCAGAATTACCTTGGCAATAGAACTTTTAAAGTAATGTGTTGTCCCAATCTCTGCTAAAAAAGGGAGATTTACATGATGAGAAAATATTATTGATAGGAGCACTTACGTTGGATGCTCTATGGTAAATTAGGAACAGACTTTGTTTTGACAGAGCTGGAGTGGACACACAAGGACTAGTGAATTATATTAACAAAAGGTATTGTAGTTTTGTGGAAGGTTTAAAGTTGACACTGATGGTTGGGTAATACTATGGCCTATGGGTACATTTGGTATTCTAGATGATAATTACATTAGCAATAGGAATACGTTTTGTCGGTAATTAATAGAAGGTGTATTTTATTCAGATGTTCGGTTATAAAATTCAAACAACTCCGTTTTATCATTGGCTACAACTCTACTCTATTATTTTATTAGATGTGAATTTTGACAATTTACTATTAAATTATATTTTTTTCTTATATTTTCTATGTTTGAAATTTATAGAAAATCAAACATCAATAACTATATCATCTATAAAATATTTAATATTCAAGTTTTTGTAATATAAAATTATACATAAAAAATAATTTTATGGATTAAATAGTAAATAACATCTGATTGACACTATTTTTTTTATACGCTTTAAGAACATAAAGAGTATGCAGTCTAATGGTTAGATTTTTAAATTATGTAATTATGTTAAGTTTTTTAGTTGGACTTATAACCATTTGCTACAACCAAGGTTATAGCTAGCCAAACTTTGTCCCTTCTCCAAGCAATTTTTTTTTTTTTTCCCTTCAATTTTAGTATTATTTCTCATAAACATTTATCACATTGAACAGAAGCTATGGATTTCCTTCATAGTAATTTCTTCGTTCTACATTAGGAAGCACGAGGAAAACAAAATGTCTTTATATTTATTTGACTAGTTCCAAAACCTGATACACATGTATAAAAATAATACGAAAAGGGTAAAATCAAAGAGAAGAAATTGATTATGGTAAAACAATTGTTAAAGAAAACGATTACATACAGTTTGAAATGACTGTTTCTGTCTTTCACTTGATTTTTCTAAATATTGAAGCCTCAGATGCTTACACAAGGGACTTGGATTCAACAAAGCAAAAGTGCAATAGGCGTTGGAATTTATTATTATTCAGAAGGTTTAGCTGAAAGTTTTGGGTGCATACTGCATAGACTTCATGGATAAATTGGCAAGAACCAAGCTTTGGATTTTGGATCCAGCGGAAAACCCAAATATGATAGGATGGTCTGTGAATCTGTAAGGACTATAGCGGAACACTGATTATTAAATGGGACAGGACTTTCAAACTTGGGCTTAAACCAAAAAATAAATAGTTGAATCACGTGAAAGGGACAAAATTTAGGTACACTACCTTAGATGCAATTTCTTAGATTCATATCTTAATATTCTGACATGTGCATACTTAACTAAAAAATAAAGTTTCATCCTGGCCATGAAAAAAAATTCACATGGCAGAATTTTAAGAGGAGAATCTAATGAACAATACCTAATACTGTATCTAAGTTTTGCTCACATGAAAAATAAGGAAACCTCCCTCCGGCCTCCCCTCTAGTGATGATTGAGGTTGGATCAAAGGTGTCTCGATCGAACTCGGTCTTGTTTCTCCTTTTGGGTGGGAAAAACTTGAGGGGAGTGAGAAAGGGGCGGGTTGGATGTATTATTATTTTTATTTATTTCTAATGAGATGGTTTCAATAATAATGAGATAGAATGAAAGAAAAATGTGAAGAACAATCATAAAGTGCTAAAAAAGATACCTTGTTAGGCATGACAAAATGATCCCCACCCTATGAGTCAGTTGGGTTGGTTATAGAGTATCATGGGTTGGGTTGAGTATGAGATTTCTCAAACCAAGGAGGCCGGGTTTGGTTTATAAATATACAGAATCCAACTTAACTCAACCTAGTTACACCCTAAGTAATGTTATATAAAAGCTTTTTTAAAATTAGAGAAAATTACAATTTACTATTTTGTTGTTTGATCCTATCATGATTTATCATAAATGTGTGTATATGTGTGTGTGTACATTGATAATTTGATAGTTGGGGAAGAGTGAATTTGAACCGTGGACATCTTTGTTAGAAATATCAGGAGATGTTAATTGAATTACAAGACTCTTGACACTATAGAGGTCATAAACCATATCAAAGTTTTGTAAATCATATAATGTGTAATAAAGTTGTGTTTTAGAAGCCGTGTTTGTTCCAAGTGAATACCCTATGTACCTGTCATAGAATTGATTTTAATAATAGTTTTAATAATTTTTTTTATTAACAATGGTAAAATTTAAATGAGTTGTATAGAATGTTATTGAACTGGGAACCATGTTTTATGTATATCACATTATCTTAATTTAAAAAAAAAAATTATCTCAATTACAAAAAGAAATTAATATAATAATTTTATTTTCTATTTTATTCTTAATGATCAAAATAGAATTTCTCAACGTTCTCGTTTGATATTATAAGTATAGTTTTCACTTTTATATATATATATTTGAGAAGGAAAAGAAAGGGATGCAACATGAGGACTTCCGAGAAGGTCACTAATTATATTGAAGATTAGAATGTTAATTCTATAAAGACTTATGTGATTCATTTGTCAATGATGGATTCTTCTGCAATATTCATTTTATATTAATCATTGTTTTCTTATTATTTAGCTTGTCACCACATCTAATTGCCATACGTTTTGCTTTTAATAATAGTTTTATTATTAACTTTTTATTAGCTACTTTTTAATACACGACTTTTCTTCAATCCAGGTAACATTTAGTTATTATTTCTCAATAAAATTATATATATATATTTATATATATATATGTATGTATGTATATGTATAGAAGGAAAAGAAAAGGATGCAACACGAGGACTACCTAGGAGGTCGCTTATTATATTAAAGATTAGAATTTTAATTCTATAAAAACTTATGTAATTCATCTAGGTAATTCTATAAAGACTTAAGATTAGAATTTTTAATACACGACTTTTCTTCAATCTAGGTAACATTTACTTATTATTTCTCAATAAAATTATATATTTTATAAATGAATGACTAAAACCATGCATTGCAGATCTTTCTTTCAAAGCTTACTCTAAAAAATTATAAAGTTATGTTCAACTAATACAATATATCACATTTATTATGGAAACATTTCTTTGTTTGAATAGGACCGAATTTAAATTGATTCGGGCATTTCAACGCAACGCACACCAAAATTAAGCTGTTCAAACTTTAAACAACATTACAGGTATAGATCTATAAATAAATCGGAAAACTCAAAACCGTAGTAAAAGATTTTTGCTTGATTGTTCCATGGTCAGAGTTCTGAATTCATGACTTTTTTAGGGATTGAATAGAACGAGCAAAACGCAAAGACTTCTCAGGGCATTAATGGCACCGTAATTAATGGGTACAGTGTGGCAGTGGCATGAACTTCGTCAATGTACATATCTATTCAAATTCCAGAGTGACATGGGATGAATATGTAAATAAAAATCTAGAACTTGGTACCGTTATATAAGCAATAGTTTTTTGTGTTTAAATGTTACAATTTGTATTTCTACAACACTTTTTAATCCACACATATTTTCACAATACTTAAGTAACGTTATTAAAAATCTCTTATCAAACGGATCCACACTTTCCAAAACTCTATTTTTTTCACCAATCATATATATATAATATTAAAAAATACACAGAATTTTAATTTATGGTATCTACTCATGATGATAAAAAAGTATAGGACATCAATTGGTGCTTATTATTAGCAAGATTTAATTCGAATCTCTTAATCATTCATTTTGTGAAAGTTTAATTTTTATAGGAATTTGAAAAAATTGTCAAAATAATTAATCACTTTTTCATTTTTATATAAAAAGTTTTATAAAATGGTTTACTAATGTATACTTAAGGGCACACGTTAATAAAATCCTTTGATATATTATCAATGAAGCATAAAATAGAACATATTTTTATGTGGATGGGAGGTGTATGTAACTGGGTACAGTTAATTTATCTTTCATTCTTGGTTTCTCAAAAAAAAAAAAAAATCTTTGATTTTTGGTGGGTCAAAATCGGAATAAAGGAAAAGAATCGAAGACCAATCAAGTTTGAGATGGGGACTTGAAGTCAGAATAGAGAATACTGGTTCAAAGTTCTGAACCCATTCCTTTCATGAATCTCAAGCATAAATAATTTCAATGGTGGCCAATTACATCATGTGCTTGTCTTGTGCCTATGAATTTCGATACCAAAAGTCTTTGTCTGCTTTGATGCATCATTGAGAGAGACAGAACAGCATGATCCAGACAAATTAGGGGTGTGCTAGCTAGCTCTACCTATTATGCATAGAACTGACTCCGTTTTTGTTTAAGCCACCATATCACCTAATTGTGAAAGAAAAAAAAAAATCAAAAGTCGAATTTGATGTTTTGAAAAGTCATTGAATAATTTAAAACTTGGGGTCCTCGATCTGGACTTTCCATTCTAAAGGTATCTTTCTTTCTCTTTTCCCCCCATGAATGATCAGGAAGGTACCTAGTGTGGAAGCCATCACTCCGGCATGTACACTTGCCCTAGACCAATATTAGACTTGCTCCAATTATATTATTTGATAATTTTTCACGTGCTATTTATATTTTTGTTCATGAACAAGATGATTTTTTTTCTCTAAACTAATTTGAAGAAATCTCTTTGAACCTTCTACACTATAATTATAAGACTTTCAACATTTGTAGGTCAAAAGAACTTAAAACTTTTTTTTTTCTTGCGTTCGACGTAACAGTGTAACACAGCATTTTGCTTTCTTTCACTCTTTGATCTCTTTGATCATTTTCATAACGTTGGCAAAGTTTTAGATATACCTTTTTAATTATTTGGAGGTGATTAGTTTTAGTTCTTGCCAAATCTGATTGTCTCTATATTAGCGTCCGTAAAAATTATACTCCATTTTATAACAGTAGTTTTTGAAATTGTATGATACTGATATGCCACTTTATAAAAGCAGTTTTATAGGCTGCCCGATCGTGGTTTTTTTTTTTTTTTTTTAGGCCCAACAGGTTACAAATATATAAAAGCAAAAGTCAAATTCTCGATCAACATAACACACACCAAAGGAAGATAATATGTGTACCATTTTATGTTACTTTAAAAAAAAAGTGTGCCATTCTAAGAGGTTTATCTAATTATAAAGAGAATGAGTTTGATACCACAAACAATATTTTACATTAAATAATTGTAATATGTATTAATTGGTTGTCTTGTGGTGAACCACATTAGGTACATAGACATGCTTGTTCATTAAAATAATGCTATAAAATAGCACTTACGATACTTTTCTGATAAGGAGATAATAAAAAAAGACAAAAAGAAAATTCCAACGTCATGGTGTGCTGCCCTGACATAATCATATAGTTAGGTGAGATATCAAGTCATATTTATGTTGAATCCATGTATAAAATGGACCATCACCAAAGATTTAATAAATAAGAGGTTATGTTCAGCAAAAATAAAAAAATAAAAAAAAGAGGTTATGAAGAAAATTATTTAGTCATAGACTTTATGACTTATAAGGGATTGAAGGTATTATTGTAGAGAGTGGCAGTTGGTTGAAATGCAAATGTGGTTTGGTATAGAATGGGCAACAGTTTAAGTCCATTTGTTTATGAGATGCATAGTGATCGACTAATCGTATTGGATTGGTTTGGTACAAACTACAAAGTAGGAAATTTTTTTGTTAAGTTTCTAGATGGTACAACTATTGGTGGACCCTGAAGTGGATTTTTTTTTAATATTTTAATTATGAATATTTTCTGACCAGTTTGTCTTATTTTACTATGATTATTGATGTCTTATGGTAGTTGTGAAATTTGATTATTGATGTCTTATGGTAGTTGTGAAATTTGATAGTGTTTGTTAACGGAGTTGGTTTAGTTGATAAGATTTGAACATTTCGTTTAATAAAGCTTAAATTTGAATCTTGCTATTAACAATTTTCTTTGGTGGGCGATTTATAAATCTAATTTAAATTTTTTCTAAAACCTGCGGTTTGTCCTAACCCTAGTATAAGGTAGCCTCCACTTACCTAAACTTTTCATTTAGAAAAAAAAAAGCAAAAAGAAAAAGAAAAGGAAATTCCATAGTGTTTGGAACGGAAAAAGTTTATCCAAGTGTGCTGCACTCAGCAAGAGTACTTTAGACTTTAGCGAACATCATGCAGAAAGTGGGATGTGGTGTTCAAAGTGGGAAAGTTCTCCTGTTCGTTGGATTAAATTTAACGTGGATGCTACACGGGACAAAGAAAAAAGAGCATTAACATCCTTTTGTACCAAAAAAGAAGAAGAAGAAGCTATTTTAGTACATTAAAAAAATCTATTTTTACTATTTTACCGTACTATTTAACAATATACTTTATATCATATTTTCTATATATGTTGGTATAAAATGTATTAAAATAATCTAAAATAAAGGAATAAAATGAAGTATTGATGATTGTTTTCATGACAAATTTTTTACAAGCTTGATCTAGTCAAGCTCGACTTTCTTATAATTTCAATTCATGTATTTTAATATATTTGAAATAAAGAAAATTTGAAAGAGTCTGATTTGGAGAGTATGAATTGACCTTTTTATGGACCTTTTGCATAAACCCGAGCTATGCATGCTACTGAGTGGGTTAAAGATACTTGCAACACTTAAAACTAATGTAAATGGTTAGGTACCCAAAATTTTCACCCAAATAAAGACTTGTAGTTCCTGCCGTATGTGACTGAAGTTTCACATACTCCATTTTTAGGCCCCTGAAATTAAGCTGACTCCTTGGCCAACTTTTGATGTGTTCAGCCACAAAGCAGCTTTCTTGGGAGCAAAATCAGCTAGGAGTGTGCACCCAATGGCATTTGGTCAAGCATTTCCTTAGTTATGATTAAAAAAACAGTCCATGCCTTTACCTAAATAAAGGCAATATGAAACTTTTCACTTGTTTGACAACATAGAGCCAATAACTTCACTCCTTATACTGAGACTAGTTCCTAAGGAATATCAAACACAACCAATTAATGTTTTACCCTAAAAGCTAAAATTTCAGTAGAAAAGCTCATACAGCCATGAAAGAGCAACACGATTCTGAGGCCTAAAGGTAAAAATAGTGGTACTCATGGGTCTTCTCTCTCTCTCTCTCTCTCTCTATCTCTCCACTTTTCTCAAATTCCTCTTCCTGCTATATGTGCAAAACAATTCTAGATTTAATGAATTATGTATATTTTCCATCTCTTTGTTATTTTGCCTTTTGATTTCTTTCTTGTGATATACCACTAAAATCTATTCATTGAATATTGGAAATTTGAGCTTGAATCTCTCCATTTAATCACACTTTAAAGAACCCAAGGGGAGTTTTGAACTTTTTTTAGTTTTTTCGGCCCTTGTTGCAAAAAGTAAGAGAAGAAATAAATAAATAAAATAAATAAATAAAAATAAGAAAAAGAAGAAATGAATAAAAAAAAAAAATCACTAAAAAAAAATTGATAAACAGCACAATGGTGGTGAATATTGTTAATACCTAGGGTTAAGACTACGGGTCTGTTTAGATACTGCTTATTTTGCTGAAATTGAAAACTTATTGTTGAAAGTACTATAGATAAATGTAAAAATTAATTGAAATAGTACAATGGGGTCATGAATAATACCAAAAAGTATAGTGGGGCCCATGAATAGTAGCAAAAATAAGCTTTGTGGGGCCCGAAATTTGAGGTCCCAGCCCACTTTGTATTCAGAGCCCAAAGCCCAGGCCGAGGAGCCCTACTGTCGAGGACGTATGATGAAAGCCCCTCAAAAGCCCCTCAAAAGCCCAAGAATGTGGCCGAGGACGATCTCGCGCTCAACACCTCACAAAACGCCTGAAGAAAAGGACAAACTCAGTACAAGAGCAGTACAAGGGAGAAAGCTGCCAACACCGTAATGTGGAGCCCTACGTCTGACAAGCCCATACTCCAGACCATGCTATTTAATTTTTCCCAACCACCCCCAATCACTCTGACGTATGGATTGATAGGACGAGTCAATACCCTAAAAAGGCAAAACTGACATGTAGACAAAAAAAGAAGAAGTAAACACTGGTATAAAAAGGGGGAGAGAGCCAGGGGAGAAGGGAGAGGAAAAAAGGTCCCACAAAAAGAAGAGTGGGAAGAATGTGATGCTCCTTGGACTAAGTCCGAAGACTCAAACCCTCCGAGCTACACCGATGTGAAGCCTAGCTATTCTGGCCAAACTTACCTTCGTATGAGCTTCCATGGAAATCACGACTAAACCGCCGTCCAACGACCAAAGTCCAGCCTTTCTAGCCCACTCTCTATGAATTATATTGTTCGGGCCTTTTACACACGAGTCCAATGTCATTCTTGGGTCGCTGAATAATTGTGTCCCTACAAGCTTAATAGTGAAATAATTTATAATTTTCATTACTTCCCAAATGCACACTATGCATATAGGAATGCGCAATTGATATGGTGATTGGCTAGGGGTTCAAGCCAGCCATTTGGGGTGATGCGAAGGTAGTCATCGATGTGAATCCGCTTAGCTCGGATTTGCTACAATTGGTGGTTGATATTATTATAAACTTAAAGCATTCTACCCATCATAGAAAGAAAGTTGCCCATTTTTTTTTAGCTAAATGTGTATTTAACTATAAATTTTCTATTGTAGTTAGGCTCAAATCCTCTCAAAGAGGGTTGTTGATGCCTTGGTCTATCATGGACCGATTGGGTGAGTAATTTATCTTTGTTTGGCTGGGAAGATATTGTCTTTATCCAAAAAGAAAAAAAAAAAGGGCACTAGGATTGAAACTAACTTTTAGTAGAATATATTTTAAGATATCATTTATAAAGATAATATTATATGCACATATACGTATACACATGCATAGAACATATTTTCCTAAGATATCGTGGGTTACTGTAGTTTTGTAATATCAGTGTTGCCATGATTTTAGGATTACTATACTAAATATGATGTATTTCTATATAAATACTTTAAAAAATATACTTGTTTAGTTCTTTTTGTTGTGGACATAGGCCAATACAAACCACGTTATTTTGTTATTTATAATTTAACGTGGTATCAAAGCCATGGTTTTTGGCTTGTTTGACTATGTTATTTAAACAATAGTTTTCATTGTTTAAATAATACAACTCGTATTTTTACAATACTTTTTTACTCACACATATTTCCATAATATTTAAACAACACTATTAGAACAACATTACCAAACGAGTTATTTGTATTTTTTTTCCTCTCCTCCACCATCTTTTTTGACGTTCCTTCTAATTAGAATTGCCTCCCTCCAATGAAGTTCATGCAGTTGTCCAAGCATTGTTCTCTTCGATCTTCGCATTTGAGCATCTTTTCAATTTCTGAATACGTCACTCAAAAGATTTAAAGTCGATCTACAAAACGCTGCAAAAAATTAGTCGAATTAGAGGATGTCACACGCACCCTCACGTAATATGTGTCGCCCAAAGTTTCTGTATGTCATATCAATGTGTCTGAAGTGTTGCTAGAAGAAGCTTCTATATGCGTCAATCATGCCTAGAAGCTTCTATATGCGTCAATCATGCCTAATGCTATCATATGCCAATGTCTTCTAGTAACCTATTTGCCTCTCTTGTCGTCGCTACTGGTGTCGCCATTCTCTGACCACCGTTTGCTACCCATATCAATACTATCGCTGACTTCTGCCTCGCGTATCCTTGAGCCAATCATTCATCAACTAATGTTCCTTAGGCCACCAATGCAGTCATCCTCTTACCATAATAGCCATTCTTTGGCCATTGATGCAATTGTTCTCCTGTCCTAGTAGCTCCCTTTGAACCTTCATCCATTAAGCCAACGGTTGTTTTTCACTACCAGAACCAGAATTTTCAAATGTTTCAATCCATGTCATGATCAATCCATTCTACGTTCGATTTGATCATTCCTGCTCATGGCTTTCTTCCTGAGTTTATATTACAAATTCAAGGCGTTTTAAGCTTATACTTTGACTTTGAGGGGGGTATGTTAGAATATATTAGGATATGAGCAAAGATATGTAGACTATAATTTTGTAGAAAACCATTGGTTACTTTGGTTTAATTTGTAATACCACGGGCTATATAGCTATCATACTAAGACTAATATGTTCTTTTATATATCCTACAAGGATAGTGGCAAAACGGGCGGACCGGATCGGGTTCGTGTTGAGTCAATAAGGTTTGGGTTGAAAATGGGTTTGGTTAATCTGTTTGCGGGTCGGGTTGGGTCATCGTGTTGGGTCGAGCCAACCAGTATTTTTCACATGATTTAAATAAAAAACATGCATTTGCCACTTGGTAAGTTATGTAGCAAATTACTTAGTGTGAAATACATTACTTTGAATTCACTACCTATATCAAGAAAGAGTTTAGCTTAACAAGTCATAAAATTATACAAATCTTAACATTGCTAACCAAAATAAATTGCACAAATACAAATAAGTTTAATCCACCATTTGAAAATCTAATTAAAATAAACACTCAAATTTCATTTCTACACAATATCAACATCCCAAAGTATAAAAGAAAATTACAAATGCCCTATTGCATAGCTAATGTGATTAAGACTAAAAATATATATAAGATATTTACAATCTTGAAAACTAATTTCAGAATCTAATATCTTAAAAATAATCTAATAGTTGTATTTAATTTTAAATACACCCTAGTTGACACTCTATTTCAATTTGAGAATATACATCGAAGTTTAATTATTTACTTATTTATACATAATATTTTTATGAATATATCATTGTTGAGCAATACACTCCCAATAAATCAACTTTTATTTTGAAAAGCCATTTATTTTGGCTATGATCTGTTAAAAAATAGGCCCACAAACATCCATAATTTATGCTAATTTCATTAATATACTTCGGCTTCACTATTTTTATATTTATGAATAATTCTTATTGATGTTTATAATTTCAAATATATGTTTTTAACTCTACTGCAAGAAAAAGTTATCTTGGAATGTACTCTGTCATTTGATATCTAAAAATATTTTCTTATTGGGTTATTTAAGCAATAAGAAAGCCTTAATTGTTTATCTTTCAATTCATTTGCATGCAACTAAATAAAGGTCTCAATTGTTTTCTTAAGGCCATTGTATTTGAATGATGTTATATGTTACACCACCCAATAACTTGTTATTGAATTTATATTTTGAAATTCAACCGTTGAATCACATGTTTTATATGCTCTTAACATGCATGTCAATTTTCATGTCGTTATATATA
Organism: Quercus mongolica; assembly: GCA_011696235.1. NCBI lineage: Eukaryota > Viridiplantae > Streptophyta > Magnoliopsida > Fagales > Fagaceae > Quercus > Quercus mongolica. The sequence continues at coordinate 5,642,334 of CM022243.1, read as the reverse complement.
TATATATATATATATATATATATAGAGGCACACACACACACTAAATAAAGGTCTCAATTGTTTTCTTAAGGCCATTGTATTTGAATGATGTTATATATTAGACTATCCAATAACTTGTTATTGAATTTATATTTTGAAAATTTAACCATTGAATCATATATTTTATATGCTTTTAACACGCATGCCAGTTGGATTTAATTTATCATTTGATCCATATATATATATATATATATATATATATATAAATTGAGTTTGAATTATGCATTGTAAAGCTTACAAAAAAATAAAGTAAATCAACCATGTCTTAATTTAACTTAATTTTTTCTTAAAAAAAGTTTTTTAAAAAAGGGTCAAGTTACAAGTTAGCTGGGTTGGGTCAGTTGGTTAGGTACAGGTCAACTTGTTTTTTATTCGGGTCAAAAAATAAGATTCGGATCAAATATTTTCCTTTGGATTTGGGTCAAGTTGGTGAATCCTAGCTCATTTTGCCATGTCCACTTACGTGCACAGTTTCATTGTAACATACAAAAATATTTTAGAATCATAAAAATTTAGGATTTTATATATGGATAAAGTTTAGTTACAAAATTAGTTATAGTTTTATGTTACAAATTTACTTAATATCTTTTTATTAGGGGGTGAATTTTGAAAAATCCACCATTTGATTACATCTTCTTCTTATATCCTCCATGCTTGCAAAATTTCAAGAAAATTAAAGATCAATAGTTATGTTATCAATAAATTTTTTAAACTTCAAGTTTTTGTAATTTAAAATTATACATAAAATATAATCTTATAGATCATTTAGTAAATAATATCCGATTGACACAAAATTTAACATGTGTATTAAGAGCGTAAAGAACAAGTAATTCAATGGTTAGATTTTCAAAATATGTTGTAATATTTATTTTATTGAGTGAGTTTGTAGTTTTAAGTTACAACTAATTTTATAGTTAAATTTTGTCCTTTATTTATTTATTTTATTTTTGGGTGTGGACATAGGACCATGAAATCAAATTATATTAAAACTATTGCTCTTGTTTTTCTCTTTTACATTATTTGACTTTCTTCATCCTATTTATTAAACATTAAAACATACACATGTATACCTTTTGATAAAAGAAACAATGCTATAAATAATATAAAAGCAAGTCGTTACCTGTCATAGAAGCTAGCTATGCAATTTTCCTGAGGTCAAATTGAGCTTTGAAATTGCAGTGGCGGTTCCGCGATTTCGTTTTGGATCAAGAAATTGTCAACTTACTACTCCACGCAATGTGTCTCTAAGTTGTGAGTCTTGTGACTAATTAATAATTTGGTCATAAAAAATTTACCAATTTTAAATGTCATGGCTTCAGTTTCGTGGTCGTAGCAGTCCACGGTTTCAGATGGATCAAGAAATTGTCAACTTATAAACCATGTGAAATCGCAGCACTTCTAAGTTGTGACCAATTTGGTCGCAAAGAAAAAAAAAAAAAAAAAAAATCAAAAGCAATTTAAAAATTTTCATGTCTTCAATTTCATAGTCGCTTAACTATGCCGTGGTAAAAGGGCAGGGCCATCTCTTCTGGACCAAACAATGCAAAGGGCCATCTCTTCTGGACCAAACAATGCAAAGCTTTAAGTTGTTAAGACTATATATTATAGGGAAGTTACTTTCATACACGTGGGAGTCTTGTGTTACTTACCGAATAAACAAAGTATGAATGAGGCAAGGTAAAACTAGTTGTTGGGTATTACTAAATTTAAAAATTGACCAATAAAAAGAGGAAAATACTCAATTAAATAAAATAAAAATGAATAAAAGCATTGAATCAACAAATCCAGACTCTGTACCAAGAACCATAGAACTTTTTTTTTTTTGAGAGTAAGGACCATAGAACTTTGAATCAACAAAATGGTCACGAAATGCCTGTCTTAGTTATGGTAAAAGGATTTTGATTTCAAGATAAGACGTGTACTCTTCAATTTTCAAACTCTGTGTTCTCAATAAAGTTGGTTCCAATTTCCAACTATGACTGAATGCTTCATTAATTTCCTCTAAGCTTCCTATTGTATTCTTGGATGTTTCCTTTTGCCTTTTGAGTTTTTTAAAAATTAAGGGTAAAGCCACTCTGGCATGAAAACGAGAAATCCATGCATGGTTTGATTTTGATTTTATTTTTAATACGAACTTCCATCTCATTCCCTATTTATACACTGAATAATGTATTCTGTACAATCGTCTATATGCATGTATTTTTATGTGTTTATATACGAAGCACATGCAAAGTATTCTTATAGAGCAAATACTATGACTTTATCAACTGTATGAAATGCTTGGTCAAACTCCAAAAGCTGCATGGGACATTCACTCGCTAGTACCTAAATGATTTCCTTTTGTATTGACTTACATATATACACATTTTATTTATATGAAAATATATACATATTCTAAGTTAGTAAACACTTGCTTGTTCTATATTTATTTCACTTTTGTGTCTTACCTATCTCCTTTGCATCGAATGATCCTATTTTGTTCCCCCCCCCCCCCCCCCAAAAAAAAAAAAAAACCCTACACTTTCTAAAATAAATAAATAATAGGTTTGACTAGAATTAATAAATGATGTTTAATATGTGAGCATTTTTTTGGAGAAAATATATGTGAACATTTTAACTTTTAAATGAGATAGAATTATTTTAAAAAAAGGAAAAGGAAAGATAGAGTAAAGATGTAATTTATTCAAATCTTATTATGTTTATTAAAGAAGTGTTGTGTGAGCAGGGGCAGAATTTTTTTGTTTGGGAGAGCCAAGTTGTAGCACTAATATATTTATCAAGACAACTCCCACACACGTTTTATTTGATAAGTTATATATATACACAAAAAAAGAGCTTGGTATTTTTAATCAAAATTATGTTTGATGGCGATCTTTTATGAAATAAAATTCATTTTTACAATTTTCATAGTGAAATTCTTAAAAAGTTTCATTTTCGAAACAAATTATCAGATTTTATACTAAAGAAAGTAAATTTTTTTTTTCAATTGAATTAATGAAATTTTCAAATACATGAATGATCCAACACTTGGAGAAATAAGTTAGGCTTCAAATATATTAGAAACTATCTTGCTTTAACCCATTATGTGGTGACTAAAGAGACATTTCATGTATAATTTTAGTGACAATATTTTTTAATGATTCAATGACTTGTTAATCACCACATATTGGGTTGAAAAAGATATATTCAAACACATTTGATGTCAAACTTTATCAAATATTTGACAGATATAAGAGTACATTTTACAAGAAAAAATAGAATTACGAAAAATAAAACTATGTCTCTATAACTATTAGACCAATTATATTTTTTAAGAGCATCATTAGGCTAATTCAAATACTTGGGAGAGCTAACTTTTATTTTTGTAGACTAAGTTTTGAAAACTTTAAAATAATTATATATATTTTAAAAAAATTTCAAAATTTTGGGTTGGATGGGGGAGGGGGGAGGAGGGAAGATATGAATCGAATAAAGTATCAACTACATTTCATACCATCTTCCAAAAAAACAATTATTGTTGATAAGAAAACATAGATTTAATCTCTTAACCATTATTTCAAGAGCTAATTTAAAAAGAAGAAGACATGAAACACCGATTTGGTGCGCCAAAAGTTCATGTGTGTTATATGTCAGACTGAACGAGTGAACACATTGATTGCGTGGTCCTATTCTATGGATTACACTGTAAGTACTTTTGCATCAAATCCTTACGTTCTGACCCAATGAAAAGTCCACGGATCGATCTACCTAGAAATTGCTTACCTATTTTCCTTCTGTACCCAACAAGATCATTTATTAACGCAAACTATTCATCAAAGAAAGTTTGTTAAAAGTACATAAACCCGTTTTGTATCACGTTATTTTATGGGAGGCTCTAAGTCTAACCCCGTTTGCCCTCCAAGCTTCTAATTTGGTGCACCTGCTAAAATTTTGTATTATAGCAAGCACGTCATATATATTTGCGCATATGGCTATATGGTCTCCCAATAAGGTGTAAAGAAAAACGACATAGGTAGAGCAAAGCTATCATAGACATGATGAGACGAGTTTGAATATATAGTTTAATAGTGTGAAAGAACTTAATTACCAGTCTCGATGCGGTGTTGTTGGTATTACTTCGGTTGTCGTTTTTCTTTTTCTTTTTTGTTATTATTACTTTCTAAGCAATAAATATGAAAAGCAAATCCATCAGTCAACTGTTGTACAAATTAATATGCACATAACAAGCTAGAATATGAAAAAAAGGGTTTTAGTTACTTTTCCTCATTAAGTCTTCATTCATTTTTTTAATGAATAAGATTTCTATCATTAAATAAGGAATGTGAATGTGATCTTTACTGTTAGCATAAAATATAAATGCATTAATATACAATAAAGGATAACTATCTATAGCACGAGAAATTATAAGGTCCTTATGGTGGACAAGTAATGTGGTCTACCATTCCATTAAAACACTTCTACTTGTTTAAAATTGTGGAGTTTTAAATAAAAACTAAATATTGACTCAACAATTTTAAATAGGTGAAAGTTTTTTACTGGAATAGTGGACAAATGACATGGTCCACCATGAGAACTGTACCCACGTTATATTTAGCTTCAAATTCTTTCATATTTATTATAAAAAAAGAATTTGAGAGATGGTCTAGCAATGAGTATTAATCTAAATTTATTAGCGGTAGAAATTGAGATTGATGCTACGTACTTTTTGATTGGGTTGCTGGTTCTCATTGTAGTAATTTACAGCATACAACTTTTGTTATGAATTGCGGAAAATTAATGTACAAATGCTATGGCTAGAAAATGATCAGATCTAAGCCAGGATCAAAGGCGACTCCACGTTGAAGCCAAGGTGGTCACATGACCACTTGATCTGGACAAAAAATCATTATTATATATAAATTTTAAAAATTTATGACTTTTTTACCTTTAAAAGAAATTTATGACCACCCTAAATTTTTTTAGGTTCAACATAATTAACCTTTGGACAAAGTCTAGTAAGAAACTTATTGGTTTGTAGATTAAAACTACAATTTCACTTAATATTTTTTTATTGGATGTGAATTTTGACAAAACCACCATTGAATTACATTTTCTTCTTATATCCTTCATGCTTACAAAATTTTAATAAGATTAAAGATTAAAAATTATATTATCAATCAAATATTTAAATTTTGAGTTTTTATAATCTAAAATTATACATAAAAATTAAGTTTATAGATTGAATAATAAATAACATCTGATTGGAATAAAATTTGACAGGGATTTTAAAAAATAAGGAACATGCATTTCAATAGTTAGATTTTAAAAATATATGATCATTTTAACTTGTTTAGTGAGAGTTGTAGCCTTAGAATACAATTAAATTTGCGGTCAAACGTTGCCCTTAAACTTTGGTCTTCTTAATAATATATTAGGCCCTTACAAATAAAAAGGAAAAGTCCAAGAAATTTTTTTATTGAACTAAAATATTGAAAGATATATAGTTTGCAGCATTGATAATGATACTATCATGCAACAATTTTAAAATAATATTATAGAAGAAAATTGTAGAACTTTATATATTTGCGTGTGTTTTTCTTGTAAAAATATGAAGTTCCCTGGAAAAAATTCCTGAAGGTCATTGACTAGGGTCTTGATATTTTTCATAGTTTCCTTGCCGATTTTTTGCTTCATTGCGAGGGGTGTTGTCCTCCTAACTATGTTTTATCTGCTTGGTCTTTAAAGACATGTATTTACCAAGAAAAGAAGAAAAAGAAGTTACTGAGAAATTCCACCATATAATTACCATGTACCACCTAAGGAAAAACCAGGGAATGGACGAAATTTCCCTTTCGTCGCTAATCAATTACAGCTTTAGACCAATATTATTATTTTTGGTTCGGTAATAGTCACATTTGGCCCTTCACCAACCGCCCTTTTTCATAACACGTGCTCTCAGCGTGGCCACTTATGCAAAATCCCTATAAATATCAAGCAAAACCTTCACATGATTCCATACTATCATAAACCAAACACATTTCTAGTTTCAACCCTATAGCTCTCAGCTCTCATCACATCAAAAATGGCTCCTGTTTCCTCAAAAATTGGCATAATAGGAGCTGGTGTTAGTGGCTTAGCAGCCGCTAAACAACTAGCCCACCACAACCCTTTAGTCTTTGAAGCCTCTGACTCTATTGGTGGGGTCTGGAGGCATTGTTCTTACAGTTCCACAAAGCTTCAGTCCCTTCGTTGTGATTATGAGTTTTCTGATTTCCCTTGGTCTGATAGGGATAGCACAAGTTTTCCATCTTATACTGAGATATTGGAATACTTAACATCTTATGCTAACCACTTTGATGTCCTCAAGTTTGTGAGGTTCAACTCAAAAGTGGTGGAGATTAGGTTTGTTGGTGATAGGGAAGCCACTGATCTCACTGGGAAACCTGGTGACTATCCTACTATATTGCCTGGACACCCTGTTTGGGAGGTTGCTGTGCAAACCAACCATTCAGATACCATTGAGGTCTTTATCCTTTTTTTTTTTTTTTTTTTTTTTTTTTTTTTTTTTTTTCTTTAACTAATAAAAAAAATTGGCTACGAGGGTTTTACTAGCTAGGGTTCCAAAGAAAAAAGAACACGATTTTCTTATTTCTTTCTTTGTGTATTTCTTTTCATTTACTCCGTATTTTCCTATCTATTTAGAACCTACCTACTCCGGAATTTCCTAATTTCTAATCTCTCTCTCTCTCTCTTTTTTTTTTTTTTTTTTTTAAAAAAAAAAAAATCCTGGCTGGCCTCCAAGAAAAAATTTGACACCTTGTAGTTTGGCCTATGTCAACCTTCAAAGTCTTATATATTTTGCGACAAGCGGGATATATAATTTGTTGACAATGAGTAAAAATCTTTTGTTTCAATATGAGCGTTCAACTTTATGTTTTAGCAATCTTTGCTTGTCAAAAATCTTTTTTTTTTTTTGAGTAATGAAAGTTTAAAATGAAACGAAATAAATCAAACACACATGGGTAGACTATAAATATATAATTTTTGTGTGATCCTTTGTGGTCCACCGATTGTATAGTTGACAATACGAGGAATCGCATAATGAAACTTCTTTGTATATTACCTAGAAATTAAGGTCAAACGTCTATGTATATACGATCGTTAGTATTATCTTTACATCTACCTAGTATTTTGGTGACTACTGACTAGATTATATTATTATTATTATTATTATTATTATTATTATTATTATTATATTGACTTGTGTTAATTTATTCGATTCATTTCAGTGGTATGCTTTCGAGTTTATTGTGGTTTGCATTGGAAAATATGGAGATGTACCTAAAATCCCAGAATTTCCACGAAACAAGGGCCCTGAAATATTTCAGGGCAAGGTCTTGCATACCATTGATTACTGCAAACTTCAAAAGGAAGAGACTTCACAACTACTTAAGGGGAAGAAGGTTGCAGTCATTGGTTTCAAGAAATCAGCTATTGATTTAGCACTCGAGTGCGCAGAGGAGAACCAAGGTATGAAGATCTCTCTCTCTCTCTCTATATATATATATGTAAAATAAGGTTTTATACATTTTCTGGGAGGGAATTTGGACTCTAAATATTTTAGGTACCGAAGTTTCTTTATTATTATTCTTCCTTTTTATTGTATGTTAATTAATATTTCATTCATTTATTTCCCTCACAAAATAATATTGTTGGATCCTTATCGTAAAGAAAGAAACAAGTTCATTGATGTGTAGTCATCATGCTCCAATTCAGATGTCATCACCTTGTTAAGTGACCTATCAAATTTTTTTATTCTTTTTATTAGCTTAATTTTTTTTTAATAGGTAGTATAGTTTATTTTTAACAAGCAAATCAATGGGATCGTTGATGGGTTATACAGCTAATAGTGGCTAGTAATTTATGATTTTAAAACTCTATTAGTCTTTGAATCAAAATTCTCACATTTTCCGCAAGTGTGGAAGATAAAGTGAAGAGTTGAATTATTAGGGATCCATACTGCAGGAGTTGTGAATTTTTTACAGACACAAGTGTACGTGGAAGATTAAGTCAAAAGTGGAGTCAATTTTTAATAAAGTAATAAGTAATATTCTATGTAAGCCTAGTTTCATTTAGAAACTTATAATTGAGATTTGAATACGCTGAATTGCACAAAAAATATATTTTTTTGCGTCAATTCAAAGCCCAGAAGAGGTTTTATAAGATTAAAAGGTCCATTCAACACTTACTGATGTATCATTTGTATATTATATCTTTTTTATATAAAGATTAAATTCTATAAGGATGTAGTGTAAAATTTAAGTTTCACACCTCAAATCTTAAATTATCACATTATCATATTATATATTAAAAAATAGACACAATCACATTTAATAAATTCTAATATTCATTTGAAAATACAACTTAACTGTGAGTTTATTGAGAGATATATATATATATATATATATATATATATAAATAAATAAAAGATTGAATAAAAATGCTTCTAAGTGCATCAAGTTTGTCGTTTTCCCTTTGTTTCCGTAACTTGTAATTACCCATTTTGGATGAAGTTGATTGTTTAGGGACTTTTGCTCGCCAATTGCCTTTTGTTTCAGCAAACTTTTTTCTCTTTAATTGAAACATAGAATCAATTTGGTTCTTTTCTCCCAAAAAAAAAAAAAAAAAATCAATTTGGTCCAAAAGACAATAGTGAATGTAGTGCAATTTAATTAGTTCTTATTTTTCACGTTATGTAGTTGGAATTAATTTGCATGGTTTGGATTTCACACAATCAAGACGTATTTGACTTGTTGACTTTACACTTTTTTACTTTTTAGACGATTCCAAAACACATGAATCAGAATTCCGCACATCTTCTGTACATTATGAGGAAAAGACCCACTGAAGCAACGGGTGTCATTATAATATGTCTGCTCCGTATTGGGCCAATCTTGGAAAATTCTTGACACCGATATGTTTCCCTTTAATTGATGTCAACAATTTTTCCATGGAAAATTTTGAGATGCAATAAATGTGCAAGAAAATAACTTTTGTTCCTGTTTTACTTTCAAAATTAAAAAGTACGAAGAAAATTACTTTTTTTTATTTTTATTTTTAATAATTCAAATGTTGGGTGGAGGATTTGAACTTCTTGACTTCTTCCACCTCATTTTGTTTTCATAAAGGTTTAGGGACACATATATTATGTCCCAATTTGATATGACCAACTACGTGTAAAAATTGAACCGGTTACTGAACCGTTTTTGCACTCGGTTCTTTGTTTTTGACCAGTTTTAGGCAATTTTACTAGACCGAATTGGTACTTGATTCCTAGTTGAATTGGTTTGACTAGCTGGTCCAGTTCGGTTTTTAAACGATGACTACGAGTAATGGATGAAAAGTTATGGATCCATGTAAAAATTATTTCCTACTGCTCACAGCCACTTTAACAAATTGTGACAAATGTTGTGTAAAAAAAAAATGTAAAATCAGAATGCCATATGTCATTCCTTTGTATTTGCTAAAAAGCAGTGATATTAAGAGTATTATAAATTTATTATATGAGAAATGCTAACGAGTGCCCTTAGGACACTGGTTAAGAATCTAGTTAAAGAAAGTTTTGACATCACTTTTATAGGAAATGAAAAAAGCTGTTAAAATATTAATTATTATTATTATTTTTTTTTCCCATAAAGACTTTCTTTAACTGAATTCTTAACCAGTATCCTTAGGGCATTCGTTAGCATGACCCTTATTGTATAAGTGATAAAAACTGTAAAACTTAATGGTAACTTTAGCATTTTTCTATTAAAATGATGGAAACCTCTCTACAAATTCCGAGAAAAGCTAAACCTTTGTCAATTCCCCTCTGCAATTCATATATTCTTTTTTAATTTCAAGGAAATTTGGATAGTATCTTAGTGGATTGGCTATTTAGATTGCATTATGAGATGATCAATATTTTGATGTTTTACAGGACCAGAAGGACAACCTTGCACCATGGTGGTAAGGACTTTGCACTGGACAGTTCCCCATTACTGGATTTGGGGTTTGCCATTTTACATGTTTTACTCAACAAGATCCTCTCAGTTCCTCCATGAAAAGCCCAACCAAAGCTTTCTCAGAACTCTTCTTTGCCTTCTTTTATCTCCAATGGTAATTGATCAAATTAATTTTTACTGTATGCACTTAAAAATTAACTTTTAGTCTGGTAGATGAGTAGAGTGCCAATGTTAATAAGTTGTTTTATATAATGATCTGACAGAGGCGAGGAGCTTCAAAATTTATCGAGTCCTATTTGCTGTGGAAACTTCCTCTGCAGAAGTATGGATTAAAACCAGACCACCCTTTTGAAGAAGACTATGCATCTTGTCAGATGGCTATCATGCCAGAGAATTTCTTCTCCGAGGTTGATAAGGGAAAGATTCTCTTTAAAAGAGCATCAAATTGGTGGTTCTCAAAGGAAGGAATTGAATTTGATGATGACACCAAACTGGAGGCTGATGTTGTTGTTCTTGCAACTGGTTACGATGGGAAGAAAAAGCTCAAAGCTATCTTACCAGAGCCTTTCCGTACTTTGTTAGAATATCCTTCTGGTATCATGCCCTTGTATAGGTAATTAACAATTCTACTCTTAAAATTGTAATCATTGCTTCTAAACTGTAACATGGTCAAAATGTACTTCAATCCCCTCTTCCAAACCCCACAAAAGTAAAAGTTTTATGCACTAGATACGATCTTTTAATAATGATGCAATTATCTTCTTTTTCTTTTTTTAATTGCAGGGGCACAATCCATCCACTAGTTCCGAACATGGCATTTGTAGGTTACCTTGAGAGTGTTACAAACCTTCATACATCGGAGCTGCGTTCCATATGGCTAGCTCGCCTCGTAGATGAGAAATTCAAGCTCCCTAGTGTTGAGAAGATGATTGAACAGACAACCAAAGAAATGGCAGTCTCCAAGAAGACAACCAGGTTCTACAGGAGGCACTGCATTTCTACCTTCAGCATTAACCACAGTGATGAAATATGTGAAGAGATGGGATGGAATTCTTGGAGGAAGAAGAATTGGATTTCAGAAGCATTTAGCCCCTATGGTAGTCAAGACTATATATGAGAGGAATAAAGGAAGCGGCGATAATATAGCAAATTATTGTCCTTCATTACTTGCTAAGAGGTTTCTCCTTTCTAGTGTAGAATAATCTATAGTTTATAACCATAAAAGGGGAGACTAAGTAAACATAATATATATGTATTATAAAAAAAAAAAAAAAATTGTAGCATGTAAAGGAGGTTTCTATGTTTGAATAAACAATATTTCTTCGATCTACCAAAAATAAAAAATATTTCTACTTACATTGTTCAGAAAATTGGAGTATAAGAGCAATACTAAACAAGGACCACTTAAAGGACCTTCCAAAAGCATTTAATATCTCAATAGGGGGTACACCTCTTGGCACCAAGAATCAATGAGGTCATGTTGCCATGTGTCGTTTGACTTGCATTTTATTTATTTTGTTGCTTGAATACAAGAAATTTTTATCCATGTGTGGTTTGACTTGAATACCACCCTATGGGGCATAGCAAATATGTTTGTCCCTATGTCAAATTGAGGGGCTGACACACCAAATAACCCCCACAAAGCTTGCACGGTTGGCTACATTATTAATTGAACCCAGAATTGCCCCATGCAAATGCAAAAACAACTGAAACCTCACTAGTAAATAAACTTCATACTTGATTTTTTTTTCATTCCTCGAAAAGGTCAAAATAATTTGATGTTTTTCTAGAGCAGAGATGATGATCATCACCTCCTCTACAGGTGGAATGAAGGGTCCAAATTACCTGGCTAATATCTAAAAGTAATAACAAATTAAGCACTTTGTCTAACTCCAATAGACGGTGGAGGTACAAAAATAGAAGAATAGAAGAAGTTAGAAGAGGCTCAAACTCAAAGGCTTTGAAGTAGCTTTAAAGTCTCATTAATTTGTCTTATGGGTTGGAACTGATTGTTGTAGATTTGTTGAACCACCCCATTCTTCTCAAGAACATAAATCTGTCTTCCAGGCAGCATTCCCCAATCTTTCCTCACCCTATTCCTCTTGTCACTTAGCAGCACTTGGAACTTATGAACTTGGCTTGGATAACACTTGTTGGACTACGAGCAAATGCCACTTTATCTCAAAACCAATTGAAGATGAGAGAGACACTCAAATTTTTAATAGCATTTGACACGCATCACGCGAGCCTATTTTTAGAATAGTTGTAGTGAGCCAAATTATGATCGTCTAACATCCTTTATAAGGAGAATTATGGTTGGAATCCCCCTCTCCCACTTATTAGAACAATTGAATTATAAAATAAAATTTTTAAAAAATCACAAAAACTCATGGGTAATTATAATAGGTAGGACGATCAGGTATCTTTTCAAAAAGATTAGCCTTGAAATTGCAAAAGCTTAATTAGGCAATTTTATAAGTATCTATGATCTAAAAGATTACATCCATTAAAAAAAATGAACTAGCTTCTACATGATTAATAACCAAATTACATTTTGAAAAAAAGAATTGATAATTTATACAATATCGCAACATAACTAGAGGTAGTTAGTGTCCATTCCGTCTATTGCTAGCTCATCCATTACATGCCTAATAAGTAAGAGGACCTTGCATAAAGCATACAAATAATTCGGGGGCAAGACAATTAAAATCAAATACAGAGCTACCATGTCACAAAATAAAAGAGTTATAATTAATTGGAGTTACATGGGAAATGTACAACTACATTTAAGGAGCCTATACTTGGAGCTGTCCAAAACATGGTAGTAAATTGTGCTGAACACGACATTAAACATGTTTCAAAGAAGTTGTAACACAATATTCTTCGCATGTACCAGAAACTTAAAAAAAAATCAATACGAAAATATTCCTCTAGTGTTAAATATAAAGCTATCCTATATTGCAAAGTTTCTGTACTACCTTGTGACTTGTGAGATGATGGATCATTACTGCCAATCCCAACAACCTGAGCTCCTGCTTTCTCAAATTTCTCTTGGAATCCCTGAAAGCACAAACCTGTCAGAGTATGAATATATAATAGTTATCTTATCTGTTAATGCCTGAAATTGCATAACCTAAAGGCTCTCTTTAATTGGGTGATGACTATGTCTATGTGAATCTATTCGGCTATTCCCATAAAACTTTGATCATTGCGTGTAGTACTAATAACTCTAGCTAGCAAGAAATGTAAAGCTTGATGACGGGGTTTTTTTGTTGAGAGTAAAGCTTGATGATTTTGTTTGGGCTTGAAAAATGGGGTTATTGAGTATGGCCAAGTGTGTGTGTATGGCCAAATTCAGAACGTTGACAAGATCGTTTATTCTTTTAAGTTATATGATGAATTGATGATCAAATTTTATATAAAGTTTTTCCAACTTTTGAAGTTTCAAAATATGGAATCCATCTGAACTATCGTAGGGAAGTCATGACTGATTTGAATGCCTACTGTAAGTTTGGTGCTCCCAAGTTGCTTTTATCAATTTACAATAACTTTGAGAAACCTGTTGGCCAATCTGTGATTCATACTTTGTGCACATTCCTTGGCCAAACTGTTCCAAGGTTGGTTTCAAGGTAAAAATTAAAAATTGAAGAGCCAAATTGAGCAACTAGTCTTGGCATTGGAGAGTTTGATATCAGCTTATGATTTTTTTTTTTTCCTTAAAATTCCTTGCCAAATATCATCCATTTCTTTCATTTATAACACTAAAGATGATACCTTCTTCCATTGAATTTGCTAGGGTTTAGACCCCAATTATCACCAAAATAACCAAATTTTAACTAATTAATTAATTAATTATGATATTGATTAAAATGATTAAAACATCAAACAAGCAAAGATCACATAAATATCAAGAATAGTAACCTACGAAAACTTATGAAATTGTGGTTTCATAGTAAAAAAAACCTAGGTAGGATTTAACCTAAACAATGCTCAAAGCAACATTTCACGAATAGAATTGAAGTTAATTTGTACAATAGACTAAACTCTAAATCTACTGCTACCTTATATAATATTCACTAGTCGTGATCACATGCAGCACCAAATCCACATACTCTTCTATTGTGAAACTATTGCACACAAACTCTAATGTTTATGACTTTGAGATCTCCATATGACTCATCTTGTATATGAGAAATTCAAGCTCCCAAGTGTTGAGAAGATGATTGAACAGACAACCAAAGAAATGGAAGTCACCAAGAGGACAACTAGGTTCTACAAGAGGCACTGCATTTCTACCTTCAGCATTAACCATTGTGATGAAATATGTGAAGAGATAGAATGGAATTCTTGGAGGAAGAAGAATTGGATTTCAGAAGCATTTAGCCCCTATGGTAATCAAGACTATAGGGTAAACTACATTTTTAGTCCCTATCTTATACACCATATTTCAATTTGATCCATAACCTTTTAATTGTGTCAATTTGGTCCTTAACCTTTTAGTATCGGGTCAATTTAGTCTCTATTATTATCTTTTAAATGAAAATTGATGACATGGAAAATGACCAAAATAAAAAATTAGCTTCCGTTGATGTGAGAATAAACTAAAATTTTATTTTGACCATTTTCCATATCATCAATTTTCATTCAAGATATAACAGTAAAAACAAAATTAACACGAGATTGAAAAGTTAGGGACCAAATTGACATAATTGAAAAGTTAGAGACCAAATTGAAATATGGTGTAAAGGATAGAGACCAAATATGTAGTTTATCCAAGACTATATATGAGAAGTCTCTGATGATTGTATAAAAGATCTGGAGTTCAATTCCCGTCTACACCAAAAACTGATTGGTGTCTTGGTCTGATGATAAAGAGCAATTATCAGGAGCGGACGTCATAGGTTGAAACTCTCTCTCTCAAAAAAAAAAAAAAATATATATATATATATATATATATATTTATATGAGAAGAATAATTGAAGCCGCGACAATTAAGCACATTATTGTCCTTCATTACTTCCTGAGAGGTTTCTTCTTTCTAGAGTAGTGTAATCTATATTTTATGACCCAAAAAAAAAAAAAAAAAAAAAAACCAGAAAGAAACTAATTAAACTCCAAAAGCTGCATGGGACATTCACTCGCTAGTACCTAAATAATTTCCTTTTGTATTGACTTACATATATACACATTTTATTTATATGAAAATATATACATATTCTAAGTTTTTTTTTTTTTTTTTTTTTTTTTTTTTTTGAGGGGGATACATATTCTAAGTTAGTCAACACTTTCTTGTTCTATATTTATTTTCAATTTTGTGTCTTACCTATCTCTTTTGCATCGAATGATCCTATTTTGTCCTCCCCCCCCCCCCCAACAAAAAAAAACCCTACACTTTTTAAAATAAATAAATAATAGGTTTGACTAGAATTAATAAATGATGTTTAATATGTGAGCATTTTTTTTTTTTGGAGAAAAAATATGTGAACATTTTAACTTTTTAATGAGATAGAATTATTTTAAAAAAGAAAAAGAAAGATAGAGTAAAGATATAATTTATTCAAATCTTATTATGTTTATTAAAGAGTGTTGTGGAAGCAGGGGTAGAGCCAAAAATTTTTGTTTGGGGGAGCCAAGTTGCAGCACTAATATATTTATCAAGACAACCCCCCACACATTTTATTTGATAAGTTAAATATATACACAAAAAAAGAGTTTGGTATTTTTAATCAAAATTATGTTTGATGATGATTTTTTATAAAATAAAATTCATTTTTACCATTTTCATAGTAAAATTCTTAAAAAGTTTCATTTTCGATACAAATTATCAAATTTTATACTAAAGTAAGATTTTTTTTTTTTTTTTTAAATTGAACTAATGAAATTTTCAAAAACATGAATGATCCAACACTTGGAGGAACAAAGTTAGGTTTCAAATATATTTGAAGTTATCTTGATTTAACCCATTATGTGGCAACTAAAGAGACATTTCATGTGTAAATTTAGTGACAAGATTTTTTTAATGAGTCAATGACTTGTTAATCACCACATAATGGGTTGAAAAAGATAAATTCAAACATATTTGATGTCAAACTTTATCAAATATTTGACAGATATAAGAGTACATTTTACAATAAAGAATAGAATTGAAAAAAATAAAGCTATGTCTCTATAACTATTAGACCTTTTTTTTTTAAGAGCATCATTGGACTAATTCAAATACTTGGGAGGACTAACTCTTATTTTTGTAGATTATATTTTGAAAACATTAAAATAATTATATATATTTAAACAATCTTTCAAAATTTTGGGAGGACCATGGCCCCCACCCTTCAACATAGCTCCGCCCCTATTGGGGGGGGGGGGGAGGAGTGAAGATATGAATTGAATAAAGTATCAACTACTTTCATACCATCTTCCAAAAAAAAAAAAAAATTATTGTTGATAAGAAAATATAGATTTAGTCTCTTAACCATTATTTCAAGAGCTAATTAAAAAAGAAGAAGACATGAAATATTGAATGTTGTTCTAAAAATGTTATTTGTGTTTTTTAAAAATATGTGTATGTGATAAAATATATAAAAATACATGTAATTTTATTTAAATACTAAAAATCGTTATTATGGTTACACTACCCTGCAGTCCCTAATTTGGTGTGTCAAAAGTTCATGTGTGTTAAGATGATGCTTAGATCGCCGATAGAAATGTTCGTCCTTAAGGGAGTCATCCTCAGCTAATCCTGATCCTACAACAAGTTAAGCTATGAAAAGAAAGAAAGTGGTCACCGGTGTGGCGCTTGCCACAAGGTGTCCGATGTCAAAGTTAGAATGCCTAGAATAACAGAATATCTGATGTAGAATGTTTTGAGTGCGTGTGTACCTTTTCTTTTGGACCTTATGGGTTGGTATTTATATAAGTGTTTTCCTCTTCCCTCTAGCCATTGGGGCTGCCTTAATGGTGATTTTATTCTCAAATCAGTAACGTCTTCATAGAATATTGACGGTGGGTTATTTCCCCAACGATATAGAAATTCATCATTGTTTTGTTACGCTTCATTAATGATTGAGGACGGACGAGTCTGTTCTAGCCTGATGACAATTACTAGTTGGATGGTTTCCAGGATTGTCCTCATCATTGCTTCATCTTGTAGACGAAGGTATAATCGGGATCGTCATGTTAGATGTCAGACTGAACGAGTGAACACATTGATTGCGTGGTCCTATTCTATGGATTACACTGTATGTACTTCTGCATCAAATCCTTACGTTCTGACCCAGTGAAAAGTCCACGGATCGATCTACCTAGAAATTGCTTACCTATTTTCCTTCTGTACCCAACAAGATCATTTATTAACGCAAACTATTCATCAAAGAAAGTTTGTTAAAAGTACATAAACCCGTTTTGTATCACGTTATTTTATGGGAGGCTCTAAGTCTAACCCCGTTTGTCCTCCAAGCTTTTAATTTGGTGCACCTGCTAAAATTTTGTATTATATAGCACGTCATATTTTCGCATATGGCTATATGGTCTCCCAATATGGTGTAAAGAAAAACGACATAGGTAGAGCAAAGCTATCATAGACATGATGAGACGAGTCTGAATATATAGTTTAATAGTGTGAAAGAACTTACGAGTCTCGATGTTGTTGTTGGTATTACTTCGGTTGTCGTTGTTCTTGTTCTTTTGTTATTATTACTTTCTAAGCAATAAATATGAAAGGCAAATCCATCAGTCAACTGTTGTACAAATTAATATGCACATAACTAGCTAGAATATGAAAAAAAGGGTTTTAGCTACTTTTCCTCATTAAGTCTTCAGTCAATTTTTTTAATGAATAAAGATTTCTATCATTGAATAAGGAATGTGAATGTGATCTTTACTGTTACCATAAAATATAAATGCATTAATATATAATAAAGGATTACTGTCTATAGCACACGTTATGTATAACTTAAAATTCTTTCATATTTATTAGAAAAAAAAAATTTGAGAGATGGTCTAGCAATGAGTATTAATCTAAATTTATTAGCGGCAGAAATTGAGATTGATGCTACACACTTTTTGATTGGGTTGCTGGCTCTCATTTTAGTAATTTACAGCATACAACTTTTGTTATGAATTGCGGAAATCTCCTCAGCCAAATACCACACGTAATGCTTAAGCACTGCTTCCTCGAGGAAAATTAATGTACAAATGCAATGGCTAGAAAATGATCAGATCTAAGCCAGGATCAAAGGCGACTCCACGTTGAAGCTAAGGTGGTCACATGACCACTTGATTTGGACAAAAAATAATTATTATATATAAATTTTAAAAATTTATGACTTTTTTACCTTTAAAAGAAATTTATGATCACCCTAAATTTCTTTAGGTTCAACATAATTAAACTTTGGACAAAGTCTAGCAACAAACTTATTGGTTGTAGACGAAGACTATAATTTCACTTAATATTTTTTTATTGGATGTGAATTTTGACAAATCTATCATTGAATTACATGTCCTACTTATATCCTTTATGCTTACAAAATTTCAATAAAATTAAAGAATAAAAATTATATTATGAATCAAATATTTAAATTTTGAGTTTTTATAGTTTAAAATTATATATAAAAAATAGGTTTATAGATCGTATAATAAATAACATCCGATTGGAATAAAATTTGACATGTGTTTTAAAAACATAAAAAACATATAATTTAACGGTTAGATTTTAAAAATATATAGTCATTTTAATTTGTTTAGTGAAAGTTGTAGTCTTAAAATACAATTAAATTTGCAGTCAATCGTTGTCCTTAAACTTTGGTATCCTTAATAATATATTAGGCCCTTACAAATAAAAAGGAAAAGTCCAAGAAAATTTTTATTGAACTAAAATTTTGAAAGACATGTAGCTTACAGAATTGATAATGATACTATTATACAACGATTTTAAAATAAGATCATAGAAGGAAATTATAAGACTTTATATATTTGCATGTGTTTTTCTTGTTAAAATATGAAGTTTCCTAGAAAAAAATTCCTGAAGGCCATTGACTAGGATCTTGTTATTTTTCATAGTCTCCTTGCCCATTTTTTGCTTCATTGCGAGAGGTGATGTCCTCCTAACTATATTTTTATCTGCTTAGTCTTTAAAGACATGTATTTACCAAGAAAAAGAAGTTACTGAGAAATTCCACCATATAATTACCATGTACCACCTAAGGAAACCAGGGAATGGACGAAATTTCCCTTTCCTCACTAATCAATTTCAGCTTTAGACCAATATTATTATTCTTATTATTATTTTTGGTTCGGTAATAGTCACATTTGGCCCTTCACCAACCTCCCTTTTTCGTAACACGTGCTCTCAGCGTGGCCACTAATGCAAAATCGCTATAAATACCAAGCAAAGCCTTCCCATTATTCCATACTATCATAAACCAAACACATTTCAAGTTTCAACCCTATAACTCTCAGCTCTCATCACATCAAAAATGGCTCCTGTTTCCTCAAAAATTGGCATAATAGGAGCTGGTGTTAGTGGCTTAGCAGCCGCTAAACAACTAGCCCACCACAACCCTTTAGTCTTTGAAGCCTCTGACTCTATTGGTGGGGTCTGGAGGCATTGTTCTTACAGTTCCACAAAGCTTCAGTCCCTTCGTTGTGATTATGAGTTTTCTGATTTCCCTTGGCCTGATAGGGATAGCACAAGTTTTCCATCTTATACTGAGATATTGGAATACTTAACATCTTATGCTAACCACTTTGATGTCCTCAAGTTTGTGAGGTTCAACTCAAAAGTGGTGGAGATTAGGTTTTTTGGTGATAGGGAAGCCACTGATCTCACTGGGAAACCTGGGGACTATCCTACTATATTGCCTGGACACCCTGTTTGGGAGGTTGCTGTGCAAAGCAACCATTCAAATACCATTGAGGTCGTTACCCTTTTTTTTTTTTTTTTCTTTAACTAATAAAAAATATATGGCTACGAGGGTTTTACTAGCTAGGGTTCCAAAGGAGAAAGAACATGATTTTCTTATTTCTTTCTTTGTGTATTTCCTTTCATTTACTCCGTATTTTCCTATCTATTTAGAACCTACATACTCCCTTCTTTCCTAGTTTCTAATCTCTCTTTTTTTTTTTCTTTATATATATATATATATATATATATATATATAAATCCTAGCTGGCCTCCAAGAAAAAATTTGACACCTGTAGTTTGGCCTATGTCAACCTTCAAAGTCTTATATATTTTGTGGCAAGCGGGATATATAATTTGTTGATAATGAGTAAAAATCATTTGTTTCAATATGAGCGTTTAACTTTATGCTTTAGCAATTTTTGTTTGTCAAAAATCTCTTTTGTTTCAATATGAGCGTTCAACTTTATGCTTTAGCAATCTTTGCTTGTCAAAAATCTTTTTTTTTTTTTTTTTTTTTGAGTAATCAAAGTTTAAAATGAACCAAAATAAATCAAACACACATGGGTAGGCTATAAATATATAATTTTTGTGTGATCCTTTGGTCCACCGATTGTATAGTTGGCAATACGAGGAATCTTATAATGAAACTTCCTATAAGTATATTACCTAGAAATTAAGGTCAAACGTCTATGTATATACGATCGTTAGTATTATCTTTACATCTACCTAGTATTTTGGTGACTAGATTATTATTATTGACTTGTGTAAATTTATTCGATTCATTTCAGTGGTATGCCTTCGAGTTTCTTGTGGTTTGCATTGGAAAATATGGAGATGTACCTAAAATCCCAGAATTTCCACGAAACAAAGGCCCTGAAATATTTCAGGGTCAGGTCTTGCATACCATTGATTACTGCAAACTTCAAAAGGAAGAGACTTCACAACTACTTAAGGGGAAGAAGGTTGCAGTCATTGGTTTCAAGAAATCAGCTATTGATTTAGCACTCGAGTGCGCAGAGGAGAACCAAGGTATAAAGATCTCTCTCTCTCTCTCTCTCTCTCTCTCTCTCTCTCTCTCTCTCTCTATATATATATATATATATATAAAGGTTTTATACATCTTATAATAGGGAATTCATTCATTTATTTCGCTCACAAAATATTGTTGGATCCCTATCCTAAAGAAAGAAACAAGTTCAGTGATGTGTAGTCATCATGCTCCAATTCAATTGTCATCACCTTGTTAAGTGACCTATCAAAATTTTTTTTCTTATTATTAGCTTAATTTGTTTTTTTTTTTTTTAATTATTTTTTATAGGTAGTATAGTTTATTTCTAACAAGCACAATCAATGGGATGGTTGATGGGTTATACAGCTAATAGCGGCTAGTAATTTATGATTTTCAAACTGTTAGTCTTTGTATCAAAATTCTCACATTTTCCACAAGTGTGGAAGATAAAGTGAAGAGTTGAATTATTAGGAATCCATACTGCAGGAGTTGTGAATTTTTTACAGACAAAGTGTACGTAGAAGATGAAGTCAAAAGTGGAGTCAATTTTTAATGAAGTAATAAGTAATATCCTATAAGGACGTAGTGTAAAATCTAAGTCTTACACCTCCAATTCTAAATTATCACATCATCACATTACATATTAGAGAATAGACATAACCATACTCAATAAATTTTAATACTTATTTGAAAATACAACTTAATTATGAGTTTATTGAGATATTATTATGTGCAATAAGATGTATTGAGTTTTAAGTAAAAAATTGATGTGATAATCTCTTATTGGATAATGTAAAATATAAATTTTATAATTCATCATTACAAATTAGACTCATATATATATATATATATATATATATATAAATAAAAGATTGAATAAATATGCTCCTAAGTGCATCAAGTTGTCGTTTTCCCTTTGTTTCCGTAACTTGCAATTACCCATTTTGGATAAAGTTGATTGTTTAGGGACTTCTGCTCGCCAATTACCTCTTGTTTCAGTAGACTTTTTGCTCTTTAATTGAAACATAGAATCAATTTGGTCCAAAAGACAATAGTGAATGTAGTGCAATTTAATTATTTCTTATTTTTCACGTTATGTTGTTGGAATTTGCATGGTTTGGGTTTCACACAATCAAGACGCATTTGACTTGTTGACTTTACACGTTTGTACTTTTTAGACGATTCCAAAACACATGCATTAGAATTCCGCACATCTTCTGTACATTATGAGGAAAAGAAAAGACTAAGTTTCAACTTTCAACAGCGCCCACTGAAGCAACGGGTGTCATTGTATGATTATGATATGTCTGCTCCGTATTGGGCCAGTCTTGGAAAATTCTTGACACCGATATGTTTCCCTTTAATTGATGTCAACAATTTTTCAATGGAAATTTTGAGATGCATTAAATGTGCAAGAAAATAACTTTTGTTCCTGTTTTACTTTCAAAATTAAAAAGTACGAAGAAAATTTCTTTTTCTTTTTCTTTTTTTAAATAATTCAAATGTTAGGGTGGAGGATTTGAACTTCTTGACTTTTTCCACCTCATTTTGTTTTTAGAAAGGTTTAGGACAACTATTATGTCACAATTTTGATATGACCAACTACGAGTATGGTTTTAAAAATTGAACCGTTCAATGAATCGTTTTTGCACCTAATATTTGGTTTGTGACCAGTTTTGGATAGTTTTACTGGATCGAATTGGTACCCAATTCCTAGTTGAATTGGCTCTACCAACTGGTTTGGTTCGGTTTTTAAACTATGACTATGAGTAAGGGATAAAAAGTTATGGATCCATGTAAAAATTATTGTCTACTACTCACAATCACTTTAACAAATTGTGACAAATGTTGTGTAAAAAAAAAAAAATTGTAAAATTGAAATGCCATATGTCATTCCTTTGTATTTGCTAAAAAATAGTGATATTAAGAGAATTATAAATTTATTATATAAGTGTTAAAAACTGTAAAGCTTGATAGTAATTTTAGTATTTTCCCATTAAAATGATGGAAAACTCTCTACAAATTCCGAGAAAAGCTAAACCTTTGTCAATCCCTTTAGGAGAACAATTCATATATTCTTTTTTTATTTCAAGGAAATTTGGATAATTTCTTAGTGGATTGGCTATTTAGATTGCATTATGAGATCATCAATATTTTGATGTTTTGCAGGACCAGAAGGACAACCTTGCACCATGGTGGTAAGGACTTTGCACTGGACAGTTCCCCATTACTGGATTTGGGGTTTGCCATTTTACATGTTTTACTCAACAAGATCCTCTCAGTTCCTCCATGAAAAGCCTAACCAAAGCTTTCTCAGAACTCTTCTTTGCCTTCTTTTATCTCCAATGGTAATTGATCAATATTAATTTTTACTGTATGCACTTAAAAATTAACTTTTAGTCTGGTTGATGAGTAGAGTGCCAATGTTAATAAGTTGTTTTATATAATGATCTATGACAGAAGCGAGGAGCTTCAAAATTTATCGAGTCCTATTTGCTGTGGAAACTTCCTCTGCAGAAGTATGGATTAAAACCAGACCACCCTTTTGAAGAAGACTATGCATCTTGTCAGATGGCTATCATGCCAGAGAATTTCTTCTCCGAGGCTGATAAGGGAAAGATTCTCTTTAAAAGAGCATCAAATTGGTGGTTCTCAAAGGAAGGAATTGAATTTGATGATGACACCAAACTGGAGGCTGATGTTGTTGTTCTTGCAACTGGTTACGATGGGAAGAAAAAGCTCAAAGCTATCTTACCAGAGCCTTTCCGTACTTTGTTAGAATATCCTTCTGGTATCATGCCCTTGTATAGGTAATTAACAATTCTACTCCTAAAATTGTAATCATTGCTTCTAAACTGTAACATTGTCAAAATATACTTCAATATGCTCTTCCAAACCCCGCAAATGTAAAAGTTTTATGCACTAGATATGACCTTTTAATAATGATGCAATTATCTTCTTTTTAATTGCAGGGGCACAATCCATCCATTAGTTCCGAACATGGCATTTGTGGGTTACCTTGAGAGTGTTACAAACCTTCATACGTCGGAGCTGCGTTCCATATGGCTAGCTCGTCTGGTAGATGAGAAATTCAAGCTCCCTAGTGTTGAGAAGATGATTGAACAGACAACAAAAGAAATGGCAGTCTCCAAGAAGACAACCAGGTTCTACAAGAGGCACTGCATTTCTACCTTCAGCATTAACCACAGTGATGAAATATATGAAGAGATGGGATGGAATTCTTGGAGGAAGAAGAATTGGATTTCAGAAGCATTTAGCCCCTATGGTAGTCAAGACTATATATGAGAGGAATAAAGGAAGCGGCGATAATATAGCAAATTACTGTCCTTCATTACTTGCTAAGAGGTTTCTCCTTTCTAGTGTAGAATAATCTATAGTTTATAACCATAAAAGGGGAAACTAATTAAACATAATATATATGTATTATCAAAAAAAAAAAAAAAATTGTAGCATGTAAAGGAGGTTTCTATGTTTGAATAAACAATATTTCTTTGATCTACCCAAAAAAAAAAAAATAAACAAAAAATTTCTACTTACATTGTTCAAAAAATTGGAGAGGTAAAACCAGAGTATAAGAGCAATACTGAACAAGGACCACTTAAAGGACCTTCCAAAAGCATTTAATATCTCTATAGGGGGTACACCTCTTGGCACCAATAATCAATCAGGTCATGTTGTCATGTGTGGTTTGACTTGCATTTTATTTATTTTGTTGCGTGATAGTGAAAATTTTTATTTATGTGTGGTTTGACTTGTTGGAGCATGAGCAATGCCGCTTTATCTCAAAATCAATTGGTAATCAGAAAGATACTCAAAAAAATTTTATAACATTTGACATCGAATCATGCGAGCTTCTTTTAGAGTAGTTATAATAAGCCAATTATGATCTTCCCAACATCCTTTATAAGGAGAATCATGGTTAGAATCCCCCTCTCCCACTTATTAGAACTATTGAATTGTAAAATAAATTTTTTTAAAAATCATAAAAACTTATGGGTAATTATTATAGGTAGGAGGATCAGGTATCTTTTCAAAAAGATTAGTCTTGAAATTGCAAAAGCTTAGGGTCTATTTGGATTGAGTTTATTTTTGTTGAAACTGAAAACTGAAACTGAAAACACTGTAGCAAAATAATTTTTAAAAATGTGAATAGTGTCGTGGGACCCATTTTTAATGAAAAAGTTGTTGAAAAGTGATATTTGTGGGTCCCGTGAATAGTGCATGGGACCCACTGATGTGATAAAGGGACGAAAAAGTAAGAAAAGTGCTGCTACTGTTCATGAACAGTAGCCACTGTCCCCTATTGCAGCTGACAAAAAAAAGAAGAAAGAAAATGCAACTCACAAAACACAACGCACGTTTCAGTGCTATCCAAACACATACTTAATTAGGCAATTTTATAAGTATCTATGATCTAAAAGATTACATCCATTAAAAAAATGAACTAGCTTCTACAAGATTAATAACGAAATTACATTTTGAAAAAAGAATTGATAATTTATACAATATCGCAACATAACTAGAGGTAGTTAGTGTCCATTCCGCCTATTGCTAGCTTATCCATTACATGCCTAATAAGTTAGAGGACGTTGCATAAAGCATACAAATAATTCGGGGGCAAGACGACTAAAACCAAATACAAAGCTACCATGTCACAACAGAAAAGAGTTATAATTAATTGGAGTTACTTGGGAAATGTACAACTAGATTAAAGGAGCCTATACTTGGAGCTGTCCAAAACATGTTTTTAAGTTGTAACACAATATTCTTCGCATGTACCCCCAAAAAAAAAAAAAAAAAATCCTCTAGTGTTAAATATAAAGCTATCCTATATTGCAAAGTTTCTGTACTACCTTGTGACTTGTGAGATGATGGATCATTACGCCCAATCCCAACAACCTGAGCTGCTTTCTAAAATTTCTCTTGGAATCCCTGAAAGCACAAGCCTGTCAGAGTATGAATAATAGTTCTTTGTTTGTGCCTGCATAACCTAAAGGCTTTCTTTGATTGTGTGACGACAATGTCTATGTGAATCTATCCGGCTATTCCCGTAAAACTATGATCATTGCGTGTAGTATTAAAAAACCTGTCAAAACAGTTAATTACTTTTTCATGATTTACTAATGTATGCCTTAAGGGCATATGTTAGTAAATCCCTAACACTAATAAGAAATGTAAAGCTTGATGACAGGGTTTTCTTTTGAGAGTAAAGCTTGATGATTCTGTTTGGGCTTGAAAAGTGGGGTTATTGAGTATGGCCAAATGTGTGTGGATGGATCTCTTGGCTTTGACATTAACTCATAGTAAGTTCCAATTCAGAACATTGACAAAATCGTTTATTCTTTTAAGTTATATGATGATCAAATTTTATATAAAAGTTTGTCCAACTTTTGAAGTTTCAAAATATGAAAATGGATGGCAATTTATGCCCGACCCGTGGATACCCAGCCCGGCCCGACCCTGTAAAGAATAGGGCCGAGTTTGGGTTAAAAAAAAAACCCGAAGTAGGTCCAAGTTTTGGTAAAAATTTGTCCTGAACCCGGACCCGACCCAACCTGTTTAAACTTAAAGTAAAATTACTAAAATACCTATATATATATATATATATATATATATATATGTCACTTATATCAAACCCTAACCCTACTTTCATTTCTTTGATGTCTCTCTTATTAGGACTGAGCACTTGACCCGAGCCACCCGAAAACCGACCCAACCCGAACCGATAGGTTTTGGGCGAGTCTGAGAATATTCGGGTCAGGTTTCAGGTCTTATTTTCGGGTTATTGTCGAGTTCGAGTCGATATTGGGTCGGTTTCAGGTCATATAAATACCCAAAGTCTGAACCCGATTTCTGTGTTTTTGAAAAAAAAACCCTACGTTGGTCTCTCTTCAGTCTCCGCCTCCCTCAGCTCTCTCTTTATTCCTCAAAGGCTTAAACCTCATCCTTACAAGCCAGTTTCAAGCTATTTGCTCCATTTGTCTCTGTGTAAGTCATAGAATAAATAGCTAAACCTATTTCTTGTTATCTCTGTTTCTTGTTAATATAGTTGGGTTTTTAATACTTTCGGATTTTGGGGTTTTTTTCTATGTGAATATCCTGTTTGGGTTTGATTTTCTTGCATTTGTTGATATGAGTTTGGCTTGAATTGTTTTTTTTTTAGGACCCATTTCGATTTTTTTTTTTTTTTTTTTTTTTTTTTTTTTTTTTCAGGTTTTTAACTAAAGAGCTCTTCTGCCTTTCTCTGGGTTTCACTATTTTGCTTTATATATAAAAAAAATACGAAGTCCCTCTGATTTTGTTTTGTTTTATTTTGTTATTCTATGTCTGACCAAACAGTGGTTAAATGGAGCAACCAGTTTTGGACGACATCATCAATCGGCTTCTAGAAGTCCGAGGTCGACCAGGCAAGCAGGTCCAACTCTCCGAGTCTGAGATCCAACAACACTGTGGCACTTCTAGAGAGATTTTCTTGCAACAGCCTAACCTATTGGACCTTCAAGCGCCTATCAAGATTTGTTTTCCAATACCCACTTTTTGTTTTTAGGTTTTATTTTCAAAATTTGGCTTTTTTTGATTTTTAGTTTGGGAAATTTGATGTGGGTTTGTTTTGATTGATTCGTTTCTGGGATATTTGTGTGGAAATTTCTAACAAACCCAGTTGTGTTTGTGTTTTTGTTTTTAATTTTTGGTTTAGTCTCTGTCTTAGGTGTGTTTCATTTGATTCTGTGTGTCTATTGTTGGAACCCATGAAGAATTTTGGTTGTCGAAGTTTAAAGCCCACTTGGGGTTTCATTTGATTCTGTGTTTAGTGATAACTACTGTGATTGGATTGAGGTATTGGATCTTATTTTGTTGGGTATTGGATCTTATAAATAGTGAAAACAAGGCTGACTAGTTCTTTCTTTGGTGGGAGTGATATTGCTGGTTTTGTTGAAAGTTGCATATGAGAGAATACTGGGAACTATTGAGGATTTGACTTAACACTATTATTTCTTGCCTAGCATACAACCATGAAGAAAAACTCATCAATGAACATGATGGGTGTGTTTTCACTTGCTCCTTTGATGGTTCAGTGAAGATATTGTTGATTTTGTGTTTTTATTGTGTATATTCATTTAATAGTCATAAATGTGGCTTGCTAAGGAGATTTTAGCTTTTATTTTCTACTGTTAATAGCAGATTCAAATAGTTAAATAGTATGATTTTTTTTATAAATGATTTGATATTGGATTTTTTATTTTTAATGAGAGATTATTATTGCAAAAAAGAATATAGTAACATTTAGTATAAAGGTTCATGGAAAACAAGTAGCAGAGGAAAAAAAAAAAAAAAAAGAACCCAACCCGAGACTCGGAAAACCGGCTTATGAAAAAAAAAAAAAAAAGACTTGAGACCTGACCCGAGACCCGAAAAACCAACCCGATTTCAGACCCGATTTTTCGGGTCGAGTCGGGTTTTAGGCAGTCAAACCAGATTCCTATTGGGTCGAGTTTCGGGTCACAAGAAACCTGACCCGACCCGACCCAATATCAGTCCTGTCTCTTATAGCTCAAGCCGCCTCTCAGTGCTGTCTCTTATAGCTCAAGCCGCCTCTCAGTGCTCTCACCTCAACTCTTAGTCTCATTTTTTCTCAAGCCACCCCACACGGTCTCACCCAGTCACCTTCACCCTCACTCTCATTCACTCACTGACCCGCCCTCACCTTCACTCTCATCACGTGGTGGTTACTATTTTGCCAAGGAGAAGCACGGAGGTTAGATTAAAGAGAGATATGCGAGGTTTAGGTTGTCACAGGTAGAGAAGCCCTTTGGTGATGATCGAAGGAGCTCTTGGTCATGTTGAGGTCAGGCTTGAGCTTCGGCCTAGATGTCGGATTGATGGCTGAAACCACAACTGATCATTGAAGATCTTGGTGGTCTGAGATAGAGAGAGGCCGAGTAGGAGTCCAAGATCGGAGATAGAGACTTGGTGGACCGAGTTCTCCAATATTATTTTTGGGTTCATTTTTTTTTTTTTTGGATTCATGTCCTCTCTCAAATCTGTGAGTTTGTGTTTGTGATCCTGTGAATTTGTGTTTGAAAGAGAAACTCTTTTTTTTTTTAAAGATTGTATGGCCATGGATTAAGGCCTTTAGAAAAGGCACTGATGTGGCTAACAGAGCCCGCGGGTTTGGATGTTAAAAAAAACCTATTTATGCGAGTTCGAGTTTCATGGTGGGGCTCGCGGGTCGGGTTCGGGCATAAAGAAACCCGACCTGAACTTAACCCGTTGCCATTCCTATATGAAATCCATCTGAACTATCGTAGCTTCGGAGTGTCAGGTGGCTTGAAAGCTTTTATATAAAGCTTGTGCATGTGGTTTCATGATGCAGTGAGAGATTTAGAGAGACTGAAAAGTAAAACACAGTTTTGAAGCTGACTGAAAGAAAAAGATTAGTGTTTTGTGCGGCACTGAGGGAAAAAATAAAAGGTGATTTTTTTTTTGCTCGAGACAGACAAGGAAAATAAATTGGGGGTTTTCTCTGGAACGATTATTTGGATGCTACAATCACAAAGAGTTGAAGTATTCATAGTGGAAGATCTTACTACCGGATTTTGTGGTGAGGTTGTATTTGTTCCTAAAGATATTCTTGTATTTTACCAATTTACTGTGAACTCAGGTTTTGGGTATAACTTGAGTGTTATAATCTCTATTTTATTATAGTGGATTGATTAGATTTGCCTTGTGGTTTTTTCCTCTACACTGGAGAGTTTTTCATGTAATTTCTTGGTATTCTTGTTAGTTGATTTTTTTTATCGCTTTCGTAGATATCTATTTTCTTAATTTATTGCTTAGGTTATATTTAATTTAATTACGGGATTTATCCCAACAGAAAGAAGCCTCAGCCCAACTCTTTGGCTATGAACCCTACCTTTCCTATTTTCGACCCTTTATTTCTCTTGGTAGAGGTTTTTTTTTTTTTTTTTTTTGATGAGTCTCTTGGTAGAGGTTTCACATTGGCTTTACTCACATACGAATACGATAGCCTAGCCAAAGTTGGTCTTGTTCGTTACACCACGAATTACAACCCAGGTCTGGCAACTGGGTCCGGATGCGTAGTCCTCGTTGTCAAGCCTTCCTACCTTATACCCTTTTGGTCAAACCACGTATTAATGTAGCATGGAAAGTTATACCGTTGGTTTTTTTTTTTTTTTTGCAAGGAAATTTTAGGTGCTAATAATTTTATTATAAAAATCTTATAAGGTGGTGTGTCAATGAATATTATTGATGTCACATTAACAATGAAGGACAAACTAATGACGTGTGCATGAACGACCTTGGCCATGCTCTTCTTCTCGGCATTAGTGAGGATTTTCCCAGCGAGATTGCAAGTATAAGCCTCATATCCAAGAGCAGCAATTCATCAGTATTAACATAATAATCTCAGAATAAGAGACATATAAAAAGGGATTAGGATTTTGGAAGTTATGTTTAGTTAAATTTTGAATTTGAGGATAAGAATCATACCAAAAGTGATTAGGATTGTGGAAGTTATGTTTAATTTAAAATTTGAAATTAAATTTCTATACTGATGGGGAGTGGTTTTCTTTTTCTAATTGTAGGTGAGAGTGATTTGTTTTGGTTAGAATCATTGAAGACATGGATTAATGGTAGGGGTGGGGATACTAATATAATCCGGGATGAAGGCAGTTTGGTTGGAGCTAGTAGCAAGAAGATAATGGCACCCCTTGGTGCCATTGAGGCTGAAGAAAGGCCTTCGGGATTGGATTACAGCTTGCTAAAGATTTGCTTATCCAGGATTTTGTCCTTGAAGGTGATTCGTTGATATTGGCAAATGCTATGAAGGAATTATCGCCCCCTCCATCTGCTATTGCTGCTCTGGTGTATAGCTCATTGGCTGCTTCACATGAGTTTTGTCATGTGTAAATATCTCATGTTTGTAGGCAAGACTGTAGTTCTGCTCATTTACTAGCAAAACATGCCCTTGTCATTGCTGATTTCTCTGTTGAGGTTGAAGAGAATCTTTGTTTTATTGAACAAGCTCTTTTCTATGATGTATTAGTTGTTTTCCATTGTTAATAAAGTTTATGCAGTCTTCCTATCAAAAAAAAAAAAAAAAAAACTTATGACATGTCATAAACGACCTCGGCCATGCTCTTCTTTTTGGCTTAGTGGTGTCTTGGATCAAACATGAAGGAATGATGAGGCCAAATTGACTTGAGCAACTATTTTGGAAAAAGATTCAAAGAATCACCAAATTAGTTCTCGAAGTTGTATTCCTTGAGAATCACTCTCCAGTTGAGGTTTTATTTTCTTTCAAAATTATGCACTACATGCCCTATATAAAGATCACTGTACATTGATCTAAGGTATGCACAAAACCCCTAATCGACGTTGTATGAAAATGAAACCTAAATCCTACCTTTTCCAACTTAAGAGTCCCCGCCAAATCAACCTACATAGCCATTAGCGGTTAGCCCCCTTGGTCTTCAAATGGTTCTGCCCCTAATTTCACGTGATGCAAAATCAAACAAACATGCTGGAATTTTATGAGATGATGCAAGAACAAAGTTATTTCATATGTTTTTATTTCAAGATTTAGATTAAATAAGATTATATTCTCATTCTAGAATATAAGCATTTGGATTCACAAATCTTCAAAAACTAAACTATTCAATTCTTTATCTAATGGAGCAGAAGAAACCATAACAACATGAACATTGAAATTCATTGTGATCTAATCTAACATTCAAATACCACCACGATTTAATGCATTCTATGATGTTTTGATATGATAAATGAATACACGCTTATCAAAAATGATAAATGAATACATTAAAGTGTATGGTGAGAAGATTCGGTTACATGTGAATGTAATTTATGTGCCCGATTATTTGTTTATTGCTTGGAGGAAACCAAGGATTCCTGGTTTAATAAATGAATTGCTTTTAAGGGAGTTCAGACATCAAAAGTAAAACATCACTCAATGATAATATTTTTCAACATGCTTTATTATTTAAGATCAAGTCATATATATATATATATATATATATATATAGATGGCTTTACAAGAGTAACTTTTAAATTAAAAATAAATATAACAAAAAATATGTTAGGTAAACACATATGAGTAAAGTCTCATATGAAATAATAATAACAAGAGTAATGATTAAAATAATTTCGTTGGGCCCAAACTCATAGACTTAAGAGTTTTGGGTTAAGTGGTGTTTCTATATGTTATATTAATTACTCAATTGAAAACTCCCCAAGACATTATCTCCCCAACTAGTGGTATCAAAGCTTAGGTAGTGTGTGGCGAAGGTGGTGGCAAAATGTTTAAGGGCCCTTTCATAGCGGAGATAAAGTAAGCCAAAAAGGCCCACACAAACGATCATAGAAAAAACCCAATAATGTATATGTTATATTAATTACTCAATTGAAAACTCCCCAAGACATTATCTCCCCAACTAGTGGTATCAAAGCTTAGGTAGTGTGTGGCGAAGGTGGTGGCAAAATGTTTAAGGGCCCTTTCATAGTGGAGATAAAGTAAGCCAAAAAGGCCCACACAAACGATCATAGAAAAAACCCAATAATGTAATAGCGCCAATAGTGTTATATCAAGGTAAGACGCGAAGTTCCCATTGATAGGAAAGTGTGGACTAGTTCCCATGGATGAGTGTGTGGGGTTAACACGTGGTTCCCATAGAAGCGCACACTAGGTCCATGGATGATGTGCCCATAAGGCAAGGGAGAGCTAGTAGGACTTAGTTGTGAAGGAAAAAGCCTTTAAAGCAAGGAGATAGCTAGTAAGATTTGGTCAAAGCCCATGCATAAAGAGTTAGAGAGTTCCAAGTGAGGAGAAGATTATTGGGTATACACGTTTGAATGAAATCCCACATAAAATAATAACAATAAGAGTGAGTGGTTTTTTTTTTTTTTTTTTTTTTTTTTTGAGAAATAATTATAATATGCTGCTAACCCTGTAACTCGAGCCCTTTCCCCCCTAGACCCCCAAGCACTTTGTGCATGGGAGGTGCCAATTCAGATACAAGGCCTTTGGCAAGAGTGAGTGGTTAATATAACATAATTGGGCCCAAACTCATAGGTTTTAAGCCTTTTGGATTACGTGGTGTCCCTATATGTTATATTAACTATTCAATTTTGGTTAAGTGGTGTCTCTATATGTTATATTAAATATTCAATTGGAAACTTCCCAAGGTATTATCTACCTAAAATATATATAATCTTGAAATGATAAAATTAATTTAAATAGAGGCACATAACAATACCTCTTCCTTAATTTTACCCTTGTCCTCAAGGGTAGCCTTTCAAAGGAAATTCTTCCTTATCTTGATTTTGGGTGTTTGTGTTTATTGAACAACTTGAATATTGACTAGTTTGGCCTTTGAGATATCCTGATTCATTTAGATTGTACAAATCTTCAACTTGATCACAATCTTGACCGTACACAAGTTGATTAAGACCCATTTGGCAATTAAGACATGTCAATTCATTTTGATTGTGCAAATCTTCAACTCAATCACAATTTACGTTACCAATAAGTTGATTAAGGTGAGTGTTCAATGTAGAGAACATCTCTCGTATCTTCTAAAGCATGCACTATTGCCAAAATTTAATAACACCAAGCTTAGGGGCTGTTTTGATTTGTTATTTTCCATCACCCATCATTCTGTTTTCATCACCCATAACTCAAAATTGGTGGGTCCTAAGGTAGAAGGGTTTGTTTGGATTTGTTTTCAGTTTTTATTTCCATCACTCAATTCTCTGATTTTTGAGTGATGAGTTGTAGAAACTGAAAACACATTTTGGGTGTTTTCAAGTTATGGAAATTGAGTTTCCATGGCATTTTGGTAAATAAACAAACATGACTGGTACACACTGCCAAAGGAAAGTCACACCGGGCACACCTTTTTCTTCTTCTTTCTTTTTCTTTCTTTCTTTCTTCTTCAGAGACTCACTCCAATGGCCATTTTTTTCTTCTTCTTCTTCATTCTTTTTCTTTCTTTTCTTCTTCATAGAAATACATGAGTAACTTTATCAATAAAAAAGAAACACATGGTTACCGATTTCTCAAACCTAGAAAATCAAACCCATAAACACATGAGTTAGATCATACACACTAACACACAAACATAAACCCACAAACCCACAAACATGTTCATCCACACAGCCACAAAAATTCCATTGCCACCAATCATTCCAATCCAACGGCCACAAAAATTCTATAACAATTCGAAGATCTACCACATTGGATCAAAACAAAAACTCAAAACTTATTTACTTCACTTCAACTCACTTTCACACTAAATTAAGTCAACAAACAGTGAAGCTTAAAAGCAAAACCAAAATCTAAGTACAGATACAAAACAATAGTGTAGAAGTGAGGAAAAGGAGAAATGGGTTTCACCATGGGTCTGAACTTGCTGCTCCTCCTGGCCATGGTGGCTACAAACATCTTATCTCTGACTCCATAGCCAAGTCCCTCATCCTCCATGGTTGCCACCCTTTCCCTCGCCGCTACTGCTTCTCCAAAACCCTACCAAAACCCACTTCCTCTCTTCCCCATAACCCTTTCCCCATAACCAGCTTCAACTGCCTCATTCGCTCAAACCAAAACTTGGGTTAGACCCATCTCGTGAAATCGACAGATTCACCTCTTACACCAACGAGCTTGACCTCTTGATCCTATAGTCGCTTTAGAGAAAGACGAAGAAAAAAAAAAAAGAGAGAGGCAGAGAAAGATGTAAGAGTCAGGGGAAAAAGAAAAAAAAGGAGAGAGAAAAGTCTTCTTTGGGTCAATGTATGGGTCCTAGTTTTTTAGCCTTTTTGGTTGAAAACATAACTGAGTTTTGGGTGCCAAACAGATTGAGTGAGATATTTGGTCATTATTGGGTGATAAAAAATGAGTTATAGAGTAATGAGTGATGGGTGATGAAAACTGAGTGATAAGTAATGAGTGACCATTTTTTTTCACCTAAACAACCCCTTAGCTTCTAGCCACTCAAAGCGTGAATTATCTATAACGTGGCTCTAATATGCCTAGCTATGATGACAATTGCTATGTGACTAATTCTCTATTGGTTACTTTGAGGGAACCAAGACCTCCTAGGTTGATAAATGAACTACTTCAAGGGAGTCCAAACCGCTAAAGTCAAACTTCACTCAATAATAATATTTTTCATAGATTAAAAGATGCATGATCGTCAATTTTTTTATATTCTTTTGCCATTATAGACACCCATTTTGTATCTGATATGATTTAAGCCCTCATTACCCAATAATAACATTCAAGGGACTTATACATTGTCCATCTCTATTGGAACAACCATAAAGTACTAATTGAATTATAAGACTTTTGACATCTTGGAGTTTGATGTAGTAATTTAGTACCAAGAGTTTATATGATAGACTTTTTTTAAGGAAAATTTTAAAAGGGGTTATCAAATTTATTATAAAAACCTTACAAAGTGACATGACAAATAATGTCATTGGTGTCTCATAAACAATGATGTACAAACTAATGACATTGCATGAACTAGCTCAACCATGCTTTTCTTCTCAACCTCAATCTGGGGTGTCCAAGACCAAACATGAAGTTTCGATAAGGCTGAGCTGACTTCTCAATTGACTTGAGCAACTATTTCGGGAAAGAATCCCAAGAATCACGAGACTAGCTCTCAAAAGTTTTATTTGGGTTAAATTGACAGAATTTTATTGAAATGAAAAATATAAGTCTTTGACTTCCCCCCATTTTTTTTTTTTTTAATTTTGTATATATAAGTATTATATTTTAGCAATTTAGTTCAATAAAATTACATTTGGCCACCCTTAATAATATCATTGATCCTTATAAAGTCCATAAAAAAAAATCATAGATCTAAAATTTAAAACAAAATTAACAAGTCCAACAAAATTAACAAAAATTACCAATAGTAAAGTTTTAAAAAATTAAATCTAATCAACCAATTTTATCAAAAACAAACAACTCAGCTATTTAAAAAAAAAATTAACAAAGTAATTTTGCTTTTATCTAGCAACAGATGCACGCATAAAAAATAAATAAATAAATAAAACATGCATGTTTGAGTTCCCTTTTTGTAAGTAATTGTATTTTAACATATAAATAAGAATTTTGTGTCTTTATCTTTATTGACGGTTTTTTAATACTAATTAAATTGATGCTTGTTTTTATAATGATTTTTTTTCTTTATTTATACTTCTGTCCTCTTAACTTTAAGTCTTGACTCCGTTCCTCTATATATACAATATTGACAAGAAATACAAGAAAAAGGAGGCCAACCTCCATTTGAATAATATAAAGAAACAGTGCTACGGCAATGAATGTCAAGTGTCAACCCAAATGTAAGTCAATGATAACGACCACAATTAACAACGTTATTAAGAATTCTCAAAAAAAAAAAAATAAATAAATAACTACAACAACAACAACAACAACAACAACGTTATTAAGAAACATAATTACTATCATTTAGCTCTAGCCTCATGGTTTCACCCGAATGACAGTAATGGACATAAGCAAAAATATAAAAATTAACAAATCTTTTTCTAACGAAAAAAAAAAAAAAAAAAATCATAACTATTCTAAATTTCTTACCACAAACCCAATTTTGCTACCTGAGTAGGACCAAAATGGCCAAATACCACTATTTGTCAAAAAATTTAGCAATCGACCACTGTTTGCGAAATAATTAACAATGTATCACTTTTTTAAAACTTGAGTTTACTTTGAAACTTGAGTTTTAGCAACTTGAGTTCCATAAAAAAGCCACCGTGGCACCTACTGAAGTGGATATTTTTATTAAAAAAAGTCACGTGGAACTCAAGTATTGTAAAATTGAGTTGCTTGTGAACAAAACTCGAGCTCTGTAAGCTCGAGTTATTTAAAAATTTAAGCATGGAAATGTAAATTTTTATTCATAATCGAGTTTGCAAAGCTCGAGTACTATGTATAACATGATCTCTCAATAGTAATCTCATACCTTTTGTAAGTCTTATAAGGTGCAATTATAAACAACAATTAACCCAGAGGGTTGGTCGAGTTGGTTAAGCACTCAATCTTATAGTGTTTGTACCGGGTTCAACTGGGTGTGCTCCCTAATTCGAGTCTAGCTACCTGCATTTTGAAAAAATTCATTGGGCCAGCGATTTACCCCACTATAGGTCTACCTATCGCAAACAGTAATTAATCTCTGGTTGAAAACTTTGAGGATATACTATACAAAAGGAAAAAATAAATAATAAAATAAACAACAATTGGTGAGGTTGGTGAATACTTTCCGTATGAGAATGAATTTGTTCTAACAACTTTCTATCCTCTCAAATTGGTTGATTGAAGCATCAAATACAAATTTCGAGATGGCAGATTGACGCATCAAATATAAATTTCACTATAGCTATAGGTCATTAATAAATGGTTTAAGATGTTGAAAAATTCTGGTGCCACATCCAAAACCACAACTTTGCCCACAACTTGCCCATGTGGCGAGTTGTGGTTGGTGGAGAGGTGATGTTGGGTCCATGTGGAGACACCCCTCCACCAACCACAACTCGCCAATGTGGCGAGTTGTGGAAAAAGTTGTAGTTTTGGGTGTGACACTAGAATTATTCTTAAGATGCTTTTGAAGCTTCTTACATTGGCAAGTTGTGGATAAAGTTGTGGTTTTAAGTGTGGCACCAGAATTACTCTTAAGATGCTTTTGAAGCTTCTTGAGGATGCCTCTTATCTTGGGATGGGACTTCAAATGTGTAGAGATTCAATTGAAACATATCTTCAAGCAAATGTATTGTGTATAACATGCGTGAAATTTTACTTTTATAATTTGTTTACAAGAAACTTGAGTTTATAAAACTTGAATTCTATGTAACTTTTTTTAAATAAAAAAATCCACTTCAACGAATGCCACAGTGGCTATTTTTATGAAACTCGAGTTATGTCATTTTGACATACCAAAAACCTACTTTATCATTTTAGCACATCATTTTACAACATACCATTTATCAGATATTCTATACTTCAATTCTATACATTAAAATAATATTTACTACACATTAAAATAATATATTAATTACTCCCTATTATCCTCATCCTCATTGTCAACAACAACAACAACAATGGCACGACCACCATTGCCGCAATAACACCGACAGCCACCACCGGCACAAACCCGCATCCACCAACGCCACCTCAAAAAAAAATAAAAAAATAAAAAATAAATAAAAACACACACACACACACACAACTAGAGAGATCGACACAAACCCATATCCACCAAACTAAACAAACCAACCACCGACACAAACCCACATCCACCAACCCACATCCACATCCACCACCGACACAAACCCGAGATCGGCATGGTGAGATCGGCGTGGCGAGATTGGCGATGGCAAGATCGGCATGGCGAGATTGGCAATGGCAATATCGGCGTGGCGAGATCAGCAATTGCGAGATCGGCGTGGTGAGAGGGCGATGAGAATGCCAAACAGAGACGTAGAATGATGGCGTACCGTTGATTGGTGAGGCCGCCATACCGCTGAATGATGGCATACGTAGAACGATGAGACGGCTTGATCGGTGATCGGCGACTTGATCGGTGAGGCTGCCGTACCGTTGATTTGAGGGTGAGGGAGGGTGATCTGAAGAAGAAAGAGAGAGAGAACATGGGTTGGAGAGAGAGAAAACGTTGAATTAAATATTAAGAGGAAAGAGAAAAGGTTGAATAAAAAATTATTATTCTGAAATGGCATTTCTGTCCGTACCGTCTCATATTTGAAACGGTACTGTAGCATGTTCTAAAATTATAGAACATTTAGAACACCCCATGAAGTTTGAACAGTAGTGTTTGGTGTGCCAAATGCCAAATATTTGGCATTTGGCACACCTGATGAGAATACTCTACCATTTGGTTTCAAAGTGCCAAATTTGCCATTGTTCACGAACCTAAAGTTTTTTTTTTTTTTTTTTTTTTGGTCAACACGGACCTAAAGTTTTTAGATTGATACTTCTTCAATTTTTTTTTTTTTTTTTTTTTTTGCGCCTTGGCTGGAGTCACTGAACAATGTTCATAAATGATGTTGACAAGCTACCCATCATAAGTTCAAAAGTTTTACCCTTTTAGACAAAAAAAATAAAATAAAAGAGAGGAGGAAACCTTACATATACATAGTTATGCTAGTACCATATAAAGTGGCATAATTTGTGCCATAACTCGTTCATATGGCGAGTTGTAAGCGATAAAGAGGTGTTTATCACCCGTTTACCACTCACAACTCACCACGTAAGTGAGTTGTGGCACAAACTGTGCAACTTTACGTAGCAACAACATAACTCTATATATAGATCCAAATTTTCAAAATCCAATCATGCATTCACACTCCATCCCACCCAAACCTAATAATTAAAATCGCAATTTAGTAATTTCCTCCCAACTTTAAGACCATAGTCACAAGTTTCTAGTTCCCTACCAAATGCACAATTACAAAACCCCTATTAAACCAACACAACAAAGTATCACTCTACACAACACTCAGCTCTTGAAACTTGAAAGTTGAAACCACTCAAAAACTCGAAGTGTGTGCCTGTCTCAGTCTCACAAATCACAATGGCTCGCCACCCATTCTGTCTTCTAAAAACACTAACACTAGCATTCCAACTCATTGTTTTCTTCTCCTAGCTCGCATCTGCACGAACACCCACCAATGCTGCACCCCAACCCCAAGATCTGGTCCGTTCATCTTGTGAACACGCTAGCTACCCCAACATCTGTATCCGCACACTCTCCTCCTACACTGGACCAGCCAAGACTCCCAAAGACTTAGCCCAAGCTGCGGTGAAAGTGAGCCTGTCACGAGCCAAGCGAGTCTCCAACTACTTGGCCCAAGTGAGTGAAGCCAATGACTTGAAAATCAGCAAGAGACAGAGAGGTGCGCTGAGTGACTGTGTGGAGCAGATATCAGAGTCGGTGGAGGAGCTGAGGCAGACGCTGAGCGAGCTGAAGCACCTGCGTGTTGAAACTTTCAGGTGGCAGATGAGTAATGCTGAGACTTGGGCGAGTGCGGCTTTGACGTATGAGGACACGTGTCTTGATGGGTTTCAAGGGTTTGATGGGAAGAAGCTCAAGTCTGATGTGAAGAGGAAGATTAGGAATGTGGGTAAGGTTACTAGTAACGCTCTCTACATGATCAATCGCCTTGATGAGAGTCGTGGTAAAGCCTAGCCTAGATTATTGAGAGTAAATTTTTTTTTTTTTTAATTTATCTTGGTGAAAATGATGATGATGGACGGTCCTGATCACTCTGTGTAACTGTGTAGTGTGTATCATATGATATATTTATATATTATGCAACTTTTGAATATCAATATCTTTATATTAATTATAAATATAAATATATATGTATCAGGCTTTGTTCTCCTAAGGTTAAAGCTGTATGTATGTATATATATTACTATGATTTTACTACTTCTCAATTGCAATGCTATAGTATTTCACAATTTTTCTTCCACAATATGAGAGATTAATTACCTTTGTTTTACTAAACAGAAGAGCTTAAAAAGCAGTGAAATAAAATATGTGTATAATTTAGAAAATAAATTATGGGTTTACCTAAAAGTGATATACAACCATTCATATGTTAACTACGTATAAAATGTGGCAAAATTGTAGCAAAAAAGTTTGTTACCGTAGAACAACTCACTACCTCAACGAAATGTCCAAAAAGTCGAATGATAGGTGGTGTAAATTGTAATGCAAATTGTTGTTGCCCTTTTTTAACTTCTTTAATGGGTAAGTTAATATAGGCCAATGGTCGGTCCATGACAACCTGTGCTTCAGTTTGGTTGTTATCGAGCATCTCCAAGAGAGTCACCGGATTGTTTAGCTGAAATTTTCACACTGTGAGGGTCTTTGTTTTTCAACACCTTAAAAACGTGTCATGAGTTGGACATTTAGAGAGTGTTTAGTTTGATGAGTTTTGAGTTATGCAACTCTGTTCTAATAAAACTCAAAAATTTTGG
The DNA here is from genome assembly GCA_011696235.1 of Quercus mongolica. NCBI lineage: Eukaryota > Viridiplantae > Streptophyta > Magnoliopsida > Fagales > Fagaceae > Quercus > Quercus mongolica. The sequence goes on along the minus strand of CM022243.1, from coordinate 5,601,325 downwards.
ACCCTACTTAAAAATTGGTCTGGACTTTTGTCAAGAGGTAAAGGAAAATCGGACTTGGCACTCTCATAGAATGGGCCTTGAGGCCCTATACCAGTCTGAACACAAACGCTAAAGCCCAAAAAAAAAAAAAAGCAAAGAAATTGAGCAATGAGCATGTAAGATATTAGATATATAATAATAATGACCACCACCCAAACAAGGCATGGGATTGGGAACCATATGTTGTTGATGGGAAGTCCTTTCATTTTCATCCTTTTGAGTGCATAGGATATGTCATATGACTCTTACTACTAGAAGATTCCCAATATCACTAGAATCCCCGGTCCGACTTGATGCCTAAACCTCAATGGCACCTTCATGATTTTCCTGAGCATATGTAATATTCGACAATCCCCACATTTCAAAAACCTGGAAAATTTGATTATTTTGGTCACAAGCCCTTGGGTTTTCTGTCAATAGAGTGTGAATTAGATTATCGGGCATTTCATATGCTTATTCACTCAAAGAATAGTTAAATTATTGTCTAGCTTAAATAAAAAAGAGAACCTGTTGTATTTTAAACAACACTTTGCACAGTCTCTTTTATTAAGGATGAGCTCCCACGCCTTCACCCCGGCCCACCCAAATCAATTTTTTATTATAAAGATATTTTTAAATGAAATAAAGAAAGGATGGAGACTATAGGGCATTTGATAACGTTGTTCTAATAATGTTATTTATATTTTTTAAAAATACGTATAAGTGAAAAAATGTTTGAAAATACATATAATATTGTTTAAAAACTGAAAACGGTTGTTTAAAATGCATATAATAGTGTTTCAAAAAGTGACGACATAAAATAGAAAAAATGGTTTTTGTTTAAATAAGCAAAAATCTAAAGACAATGAAATCATTGTTGAAAGGGACCATAGCAAAAATCTAAAGGTCTGTTTCCGTAACTCAATTCTCAATTTCCATAACTCATAACTCAAAAATGGTTGGACCCATAGCTCAATATCCGTTTGGCGTACGATAACTCTGTTTTCATAATTCTGTTTCCATCACTCAATTCTCTAATTTTTGAGTTATGAGTTATGGAAACTGAAAACACATTTTAGCTGTTTTCAGTTTCCATAACTCATAATTCAATGGTATTTTTGTAATTAAACATACATGAGACCCACTAGTCATAACTCAGCTGCACCTTTTGACCACCTTTTGACTTTTTTTTTTCCTGTCTTCTCCTGATTCGGTCTTTAGTGTTCTTCCTTTTTTTTCTTTTCTTTTTTCCTTCTTTTTTCTTCTTTCACTGGGTTCGGTCTTCAGTTCTTTCTTTCTTTTTTCCTTCTTCTTTCATTGGTTCGGTCTTCAGTTTTGGGTTTCTTCTTCTTCTTTTTTTTTTTCTTTTTTTTTTTTTTTCACTAGGTTCGGTCTTCAGTTTTGGGGGTTTTTTTTTTTTTTTTTTTCACTGGGTTCAATGAGTTTGGGTACTTAAAAAATAAAATAAAATAAAAAAAGCTGCACTGAGTGACAGGTATGGGGCCCACAAATAGTGTAAAAAATATTGAGTGATGAGTAATGAATGATGGTACCAAACGGGTAGGGTATTTTAAGTGATGAGTGATGAGTGACGAAAATTGAGTGATGAAAAAAAATGATCCAAACAGCTTCCAAGGACCTCTCAAACTTGTCAAATTGCATTTGACCAGGATGCTTCCATTTTTACTCTCTCTTAATTGTCCAGAAGCAGTAGTTTTAAGGGGAATAATGCCCATTGTTTTTTGCATCTTTCATTTGAAACTTTAATGGATTCAAGATTATAAATACTTGTTTGTAAGTAAAATCTCTCTCTCTCTCTCGTATTTTCTTTTGAAAAAAAAAATGCATAGAATATATAGTACTTGCTATATCCACTAACATGCTGTATGCTATATAATGTGGATGAATGGTGCTCTAATTTTTCCTCTGAGGGTTCTTGATGGTGGTAGAGGGGGCTTCTTTTGTGTAGATTTCAATCTTTAGTTTTTTGGTTTTTTTCAGTTCAAGCAATTCGGACAGAAAATTTTAGCTTCCCAAGCCCATGACATATGCTTCTCTTTGACTGTAAATTTTTTTTTTTTTTTTTTTTTTTCTAATGGTGTCAAAATGTGGGGGCAAAAAATTTAAAAAGGCATTGTGTTGTTGTTTCACATTTAATGCTACTCTTACTGATTTTAAGATTTCTTTGGTAGCTGAGAAAATTCAAGAAAATTAAAGAAGTGAAAATTTTCAGCATCAGATGAACGTAAGAGAAATTCAGGAAATATAGGTTATTTTGAATTCCATTGGCCACCTCAAGATGAAATCTTAGGAAAACTAAAGATGAATTAGGAGTTCTTGACAAATTAGAAGAAAGTATTAACATGCTCAATCCACTGCTTTAGCTTAACGTTCATGTTGTTGTTAACTTATTTTCATAGATTCAATTAATGTGTGTGTATATAAAATATGTACTGTCTGAAATAATGTGTGCTTATAAAGGCTTGTAATTAACCTAAGACTTGCCAACTTTTAAAGCCAGTTTGAACTTTGAAGCATGGTTACTAGTTTTTCACTACCATCAATTTTCCTTCCCCCACCCCCTTGTTTCTTAGTTCAGTCTTCTTCATTTTTTCCTCACTAACCCTAGAAGTCACTTTTATTTATGAACTATAAAATGAATTTATTACTTGTGAGTGGCTCCATGAATTAAAGGGCAACTCTTGAATATCTTGACAATTGTTTACAACTACAAGAAGATGAAAGAAATGAGTGCAGCAGAAAGGAAATTGGAATTCAAATATTGGAAAAACTGTCTGCTATGTGTCCAAGTGATGTTGGAGCTACAGTGAACCATGATCCTGAAATAGGTTATTTACCGATGGTATGGGTGCTTTAGCTCAAGATTCATGTTCTTGATAAATTTGAGTTTGATGAGCCAGAATACAACCTGCTTGTTTAGCGGACTATGCTTTATTTAGCATAGTTGAATTCCTACCAAATTTGAGACTCGAAATTGATTTTGGGATGAGGTTAAAGCAAAGTTATCAGGAATGCACTATGCTGGGCATTTGACCCGCTGAATGGCTGAAGTATGAACTGACTAGTTTTTTAGTTTGATATTTTTATATAGCCAGATATAGAGTAAAACCAGCTATTCAACTATATAAATCGGTTGTTGAATTGGATTGAATTGACCACTTCAAAAATTATAACTTGGCTGGGAAGAGAATAAAGCATATTGAGCAAAGGTATCCTCTTTCTGTATGCTCTACTTGAAGTGGGCAAATTGCATGCAGCAATTATCATGGTGATTTGAACTTGGAACCTCTAGTTTAAATGAGAAAAGGCTGTATCTCTTAGTCATAAGAGCCACTTTAGTAAGATATGTTATCTTTTAATACTTTTTAATTTTAACCTATATTAATAATTATGGTTTATGTATAGTAATAGATATTTGTTATATTAAGAAAGTCAGTGGCTCAATTGGTGATGCAACTGTTAAACTGGTTCTACAGAAAACTGACCATTGCTCAAGTTGATGTTCAGTACAGTTATGATAAGTATGGGTTATGGTGATCCAGGCACTATTTTATCTGTATTGAAATGAATTGATCTTGTTAGAAATACTGGAAGCTTGTATTGTATTTCATAATAAGAGAATATACATCAGAGCCTTATATAGGAGGCGTAAGTGTGCGGTACAAGTAAAGTGTTGTACAAGTAAGGTAATTGGGCCTAAAGCCCATAATATAATATAATATACATTAACAGCCCCCCTCAAACTCAAGGTGGATGTGAGACCAACTTGAGGTTGTCAACTAAATCACGAGTGCGTCTCTTAGGAAGAGACTTGGTGAAGATATCTGCAAGTTGATCTTTGGAGGAGACGGAGAAGAGCTTAAGAGCACCATGGACAAGATGATAACGGATAAAATGACAATCAATCTCGATGTGTTTAGTCCGTTCATGAAAGACATCATTGTGAGCAATATGAATGGCACTCTGGTTGTCACAATAAAGGGGAGTAGCAGAGGAGGTGGACACACCCAAATCCTTAAGAAGCCATCGTAGCCAAAGGAGCTTAGATGTGGTATCAGCAAGGGCACGATATTCTGCTTCAGTACTAGAGCGGGCCACAAAAGTTTGTTTCTTACTTCGCCAAGAAATCAAAGAAGAACCAAGGAGAAAGCAATAACCTGTAGTGGACCTGCGATCAGTGGGATCCCCTGCCCAATCAGCATCAGAAAATGCACGAAGTATAAGAGGAGACTGAGCTGAGTAGAAAAGGCCATGGAAGAGAGTGCCCTTCAGATATCGAAGAATGCGCAGAACAGCAGCATAGTGAGTAGATCGTGGAGCAGACAGATACTGGCTCACCTGATGAACAGCATAGGAGATGTCTGGACGAGTAACTGTGAGATAAACTAGGCTGCCAACCAATCGTCTGTAAAGAGAAGGATTAGACAATGGTTTCCCCCCTGAGGGTGTCAAATGCGCATTAAGTTCAACCGGAGTGTCAACAGTCTTGCTGTCAGTGAGTCCAGCTCGAGATAAAAGGTCAGAAGCATATTTGGCTTGAGTAATATAAAGACCATCTGTGGAATGAGTAATTTCAAGACCCAAGAAATAACTGAGATGTCCAAGATCTTTCATCTCAAATTGCTGACTGAGAAAATCCTTGAGTTCTTGAATGCCACTGAGGTCATCACCAGTTATGATCATATCATCCACATATAGAAGAAGCAAAATGGTGCCTTTATCAGTACGACGAAGAAATAAGGCAGAATCATACGGACTGGCAGTGTAACCCAAGCGAAAGATAGTGGAGCAGAACTTGGCAAACCAAGCTCGTGGAGCTTGTTTAAGACCATAAAGTGCACGTCGAAGATGACAAACCTTGTTTGAGTCAACAGAGAGACTAGGAGGAGGTTGCATATAGACTGCTTCACTCAAATCCCCATTAAGGAAAGCATTTTTAACATCCATCTGAAAAAGATCCCATTTACTAGCAGCAGCAACAGTTAAGAGGGCACGAACAGATGAGATACGAGCAACTGGAGCAAAAGTCTCTTCATAATCAATCCCATACTCCTGTGTAAAACCTTTTGCAACAAGACGAGCCTTGTAGCGCTCAATGGACCCATCAGAGCGAGTCTTGATCTTATAGATCCACTTACAACCAACCACAGACTGTCCAGGAGGGAGAGTGACCAGATCCCAGGTATGGTTTTTGGTTAATGCATCAAGTTCCTCTTTCATTGCAATCTGCCATAAAGGGTCAGTGGAGGCCTCACGATAGGTTTGAGGCTCGTGAAATCATAGCTCAGGCTGTTCGTATGGCTGGTATATAATATAATATACATTAACAGATCTCAACTGTTTATTTAATTGTACATCTGTTGCAGGATATTTGTCCAAACAATAGACTTCAGTTTCAGAAGTATTTTGGCATAGGGTTGCACATATTTGTGCTTTCAAATTTTTTTGCGTTAGTTTGACACTCACTCTCTCTCTCTCTCTCTCTCTTTCATGCAAATCAGAATGGTTTTAGAGAATATGACCACTAGCATGTTAAAAACTCTTGGAATGAGTCTGAGGTAATGCATTTTATTTAGGCCATTAACATACTAGCAGTCTTTTTCAGATTTTAGATGTTGTAGAAGTTCATTCATAGAAACTTGATTGCGAAAGTTCAACTTTATATTCTTGTTACCCAACCACACAAAATAATAGGAATTCCTATTCTATATAATAACTCATGCTTTGATTTAATTTTTCCCCCTTTACCGGGGAATCAATCAATCCATATATGTGAGCTTATTAGAAAATTGGGACATGCTCTTCCAAAGGTTTATGCATAATGTTGTGGTGACCTAACTTCTTTCGTTGTTAAATCATTGAAAGTAGTGTTTTTACACATTTCATGATTGTGAATGGTGTTCCTTGTGCTTACAAAAGTGTCAGACATAAAGATTGTAGTTGAATCATTAAATAGCAACTGGCTTACTTTTTGCTATTATTTATTGTGTGACACACTCATGTAAAAAGGTTAGAGTTTGTTTAATTTTTGTTTTTCCTTGCGTGAATCTGAATATGTGCATTCTTACAAAGATGATATTGCTTACACTAGCATTAGTCCTGAAAGGTTCTTATTTCTGATTTTGGGATATGCTCTACTTAATGATAAAATGTCATTTAGTAAATAAAACAGAGTACCTGAATAGCATACAAAGGCATTTATGCTTGCATGCATGTATTGTGTCTACGTAACTTTCACTCGACTCATTTGGATATGTATTTGCTTCCATCTCTTGCATTTTCAGGGCATCCTTGCTTGTCAAATTCTCATATGACTCGTCCATCAAGCATATTCAACTAAAATTGTTTCATAAGATAAAATTGTGGAATATTCACTGAAAATTAATGCTGGTTAGTCACAAATCTTCTGATAATCTTATAAATGCAACAGACATTTGTATTAGTTTTTCTATATTTGCCCGAAAAGTGGCTTTGATCATGGTCAATGGTGACAATTTATTATCTCAGCGTCGTTTCCCTTCACGTCACCAAATTTCACACAATTTTGTAGCTGTCACCAATGATTTCTACTAGTGCGTTTCTATTTCTTAAATTTCATGTGCGCTAACTTCTGGCAGTTTTTCTGCTCTAAGAAAGTCTCTGTTGGCTGTTCTACATCACCTCTCTTCTGCTCGACAAAATCAAAATGCCCAAACTTAGCCAATGAGAGAGCAATAAGGAGAGGAGGCAGACAAATTTAAATAGAGTGTTGAATAAGTTTATTCACAAAACCCAAATTTAGCCAACACTTATTTACAGTGCGTGGTTGATTATAGGTCAGCCCCTTGATTTGTCTACAATTTGGTTCAGTTAGGTCATGCAGTGGCTGATTATTACTCATACGAGTGGCTGATTTCATGTTGGGTTCAGTTTTATTTTTTAGTTGAGAGTATTACAGGCTTTTTACAATAGAATATTCTATGAATCAAAAGATTATGTTAATTTTAACGGAGAAGTAACAGATTTGGGGTATTTCTTATTTCCCAAACATAGATAGGAAATTGGTTGGTTTCTTTTCTTCCTCAGATTTGGAATAAGAAGCAGATTGAAGGGATGAAGAAGAGAGAAATGGTGGGAGAGAAGAAGCAGTCTGACATTATCAGATAGGAAATTTGTGTAATTTTTGCTTTTCCTTACATGAATCTGAAATCTATGGCTTAGTCCTAAAAGGTTCCTATTCTGATTTTGGGATATGCTCTGTTCAATGATAAAATGGCCATTGGTAAATAGAACAGAGAACCTGAATAGATACAAAGGCATCTTATGCTTGCATGCCTGTGTTGTTTCTATGTAACTTTCACTGGGCTCTTTTGGATATGTATTTGCTTCCATCTCCATAATTTTCAGGCTTCCATGCTTGTCAAATTCTCTAGTGACTCATCCATCAAGCATAGTCAACTAAATTTGTTTCATATGATACAATTGTGGAATATTCACTAAAATTTTATGCTGGTTATTCTCATTGCTTCTGATAATATTATAAATGCAACAAACATTTGCATAAGATTTCTATACTTGATGCATTATATGTCTTTACTTCTGTAAGGACTTTTTAATTAATCATTCTAATTTGTTTTATGATAATTTGTGCCTACTATCTGTGACTGATGTTTGCTTAGAGATGGACAAGAATGTCAACCTTGAATACTGTGGGTTCAAATAAATTTAGTGGTGACAGATCAATCCAAGAATATGCCAAGCACATAAGGAACAGTGTTAAAATTGGAATGAGATGAAGCAGAGGATCTCAACAATGGAGTTTGGATAGAGAAAAGTGATGGATTTTTGCATTAGCTTCTGACTATCACAGCAGTCTTCTCTTATATACAAGCAGCAGGACTATAGCAGAAAAACTAAAAGATTACCTAACTAATTAAAACTGTACAACCTATCGTTTACTATACTGTAGTTAAAACTAAACCACCCGTCATTTACTATATCTGCAACATTGCTGGAACTTAAACCAATTAAGGTTTTGCACTTGCACTTGTATCTTGATACCTAGAAGCTGTCAAATTGTGGTAGAGATGGTCTTACCACAATGGTGAAGACTGGCCTTTCATTCTCTTTTGGTTCTTTAGTATTTTCATAATGTGAAGAAATAATTCTGGGAGTAACAGTTCAAAGAAACATATTATGCAGTAAATAATACCAAGTATTTGCTTTTACTTTTGTGCATAGATGTGGTTTTTGTTTGCATTGCAAATTTTCCATGGATCATCAATCATCATGATTGGCATTTTTCCAAGCATGTTGGGATAATGTAAAAGAAGACGTTATGGGAGTGCTTCATTATTTCTGTAGTCATGGTACTTTTCAAAGGAGCTTTAATGCAACCTTTTTATCTCTTATTCCTAAATGTGCTGGGGCTTCTAATGTTATTTTCTCCAACTCCAGTTTTAGTTACCATGTTCAACTAGTTAGCAAAGCTGGACTCAAAGCTCCTCACATCATCAAGCCCTTGAATTACTCCTAACACTGATAGTAGTGTACTAGCCAATCCTGGTAAGGCGGGGGAGGTGGGGGCATCCTTCAAAATTGGCATGGTCAATGGATTGTGGACTTGATTTGGCATAGAATTTAGGATATAATCCCATTATTTTAGAAGTAAACTCAACGCTAATAATTAATTGTCTAACAATTTGTGGCACTTGGCCTCGAATATTATCTGTGTTGATTTGTGATTGCAGGAATATTATGGAGCAAGACTAGACCATCCTTCATACTTGTGTAAAGGGGACAAGAGCAACCGAGCCACTTGGAAGAATATGACCAATGCCTATCTTTTGTATATCAGTGTTATGCATGGGACCTAAGGCAAATGAGGACTTGCAGAGACTGTCCCATGAAACGATGCCTTTTGTTTTTCTACACCCTATATAAATAAATAAACTCCCCTTTTCTACCAAAAACATAAAAACTACTTTCTTTTCTTATTACATTATATGCAATATGTCCCCCACTTCTCAGTGCTTGACCCCATCAAGATTAAGGTAGCAGAAATGTGCTCCTATCCTAAATTCCCATGAAGATAATCAATTCAAATTTTCAACTTTACACCAACGTTCCTAAACTCCAATTACTTCAGTATTTTGTCAGAAAAATTTACTAAATAGTATAATTTTAGAGAGAAAAAAAATTCTAAATAACACGTGACTAAACCTATTTAGTTATGTAGCACTTTTTAGAACTCGAGTTTCAAGCAAAACTCAAGTTCCAATGTTTGATGGAACTCGAGTTTGACAAACTTGAGTTCTAAAAAAAATTATACATAACTAAATAAGTTTGACCCGATGCTTTTTTTTGAATATTTCCTAAAATTATGTTATTTGGCAAAAAAATGCCTTATTTTGTTTGTTGGAGGACCTAAATCCGCCCCGATGACCCAAACCCTAGAAGTAGATTCGAGGAGTCCCATTACTTCTTCAGTATTTTGTCTATGGTGGGGGAGGGGGACCTAGATCTGCCCCAAGGACCCAAACCCGAGAAGTAGATCCAAGGAATGGACTTGGCCAAGAGTCCAACAAGAGATAAGGACCTTTGATAGGAAAAGGACACTTGGGATTAGAGGGTATATTAATAAAGCGTCATATTAACGGGTGCCCTTGGAGCAATTGTTAATAAACTATTTTAAGAAAATTTTGACTTGACATTACTTTTATAAGAAATATAAAAAGTCATCCAAAAAATTAATTACCTTTTTCTTTTCCCATAAAAAAATTATAAAAATATATTCTAAACCAAATTAAAATAGTACAAATTGCTGACTAATTGTTCAACTAAATTACTCACAAACCAAATAATCCAACAAGTCATTGATTTGAATATATATGAAATCCAAGAAGCATGATAACGGTTTTTTTTTTTTCATTTTTTTTTTTTTTTTTAGAAACAGAAGCGTGATAACGTAACAGCTCCAAAATCAAAATAGAAATTTATAAAACTTACCGTTAGGGAGATTGAAAGAAGGGGACCAAGTGAGATTGAGAGTTTGTAGTTGAAAGTTAAAGAAAACTACAAAATTTCAAAAACCTATTAAGCAAATCCCTCAAAATAACCCAATCAAACCCTAGCTTTTCTAATACCCAAAATCGAAACCCTAAACCAAATATCAAAATAAAATTTAAAAAAAAACTTACTGTTAGGGAGATTAAGAGAAAGGATTGAGTGAGATTGAGACATGAGAGAGTGTCTTAAGAAGGTTTCACTGAGATTTTGAGAGTGAGGAGAGCAAGTGAGAATGAGAGAGAGAGAGACCTAAAACCTAAATCGTACCAATAAAAAATTAGGTCAACCAGTGACACACAATTCAACCTGAAACCGATAATAACCTGAATATGTGACTCGATAGCTAACCCAAATAGTCTCGAACCTGTTCAAAACATGTTGGGTTAGGCAAGTCCTTGCTCACCCCTAATTAAAAGTAGGGGTATGCATGAGTCGAGTTGGGCAGGTGGATATTTTTAACCAACCTGCCAATGGCAAGTTGGAAAAATTCCAATCAACCACCAACCCACAAATCTATGAATCTAGTGGGTCAATTAAAAATATTAATGGTTTCAACACAATGGGTTGGGCTAGTTGAAAAATTCAATAAACTAATTGAAATTTTTTCAATTATATTGGACAATATTTTGCTCCATCAAATAATAAAAGGAAAGAAAAATCGCAATTTTTATTAAAAATAATAACTGAAAAGAAAAACATTTTAGAATCTGAAATTAGACTTGCACATAAAGTAAGAATAATAATAAAATCTTATAGCTAGAGTTTATTAAGGAAGAAAAATATGAAAATGAAAAAATAAAAAGAAAGATCAAGAGAAGTGAGAAATAAAGTAGGTGCATATGTAAAGGAGAGTTTTGCAATATGACAAAGTATATATATATATATATATATATAGAGGCGGGCGGGTCAGGTTGTGCGAAGGTTAGAAATATCTTAACCCCACCTGCTAAATTATCTATTTAACACACCAACCTGATCCGCCTTAATTGATGAACCCACATAGATTCGGTCGGAATGGTGCGAGACAGTGTTTTTTTTGCACAACCCTAATTAAAAGTATAAGTTAGTTCACTAAAAGAAGTTGATGTTCATTCTGTCTATATACACCCCCCCCCCCCTAAAACCTAAACCAAAAATATTGTCCTCAATGTAAAAAAATGAAACTCTCCAATATATGGCTTGAATGAAAAGAGAGCAAAATATTAAAATGCAACATGAGAATCAAGTAAGGTAAGGAGAAGGAAGAGATGTATCTTAATCAAGCTAATTAATGTTATAAATTTTAATTTTTGTCAAATATTAACTAAAACAAAAGAAAATAAAACTAAGCAAAAAAATAAATACAAAGTCTAATCTAGAAGTAGAAAATAAACAAGAGGAAATCCAACAAACATAACTGGGATCAATCCTGATAAATAGGATTATCCAAGATGACTTCTTCAACTTCTAGAGGCTTAAGTTTTAAAAATGGTTTCAAACATTGGCCATTGACTTTAAACACATCACCGTTTTTGGGATTCTTAATTTCAATAGCACCATAGGGATAAATAGTGCGAACTATGAATGGACTAGTCCATCGAGATCATAACTTACCTAGGAAGAGATGCAAACAAGAATAATAAAGAAGAACTTTTTGACTAGGTTTAATGATTTTCTCAAGACGTTTTTATCATGAACCCTTTTCATTTGATCCTTATAAGATTTGGCACAATAGTATGCATCATTGTGAATTTCCTCCAACTCATTAAGTTGGAGTTTCCTTTCTACACCTACTTTGTCAAGATCAAAATTTAACCGCTTAATAGCCCAATAAGCTCTATGCTCTAACTCAATAGGGAGATGACAAGCCTTACCATACACAATTCGATAGGGAGACATTCCAATAGGAGTCTTAAATGTTGTGTGGTATGCCCATGATGCATCATTGAGACTTAAAGACCAATCTTTTCAAGTAGGATTCACCATTTTCTTCAATATTCTCTTGATTTCCCTATTAAATATCTTTACTTAACCACTTGTTTGTGGGTGATAAGGTGTTGCAACCTTATGAAAGATGCCATATCTCTTCATTAGTTGTTCAAAAACTCCATTACAAAAGTGCTTTCCTCCATCACTAATAATGGCACATGGTGTACCAAACTGTGCAAACACAGTCTCTCCCAAAAACTTGACCACAACCTTGTGATCATTAGTTCTACATGCAATGGCCTCAACCTACTTAGAAACATAATCAATAGGAGCAAGGATGTATTAGAGATTGATGGTCCATAGAAATTGGTGTACATTCTGTCAAAATGTTGTTAAATCTAGTCTCCATAGGTATATTGCAAGGAATTGAGTTTCATTTATTATTCAAGTATTAAAGAAAATACTAGAAAGGTTGTAGACTGAACTCTTGCACTGCACTATTAGGAATGGCAACGGGTCGGGTTTAGGGCAAGTTTTTTAATGCCCGGACCCGACCTGCAGGCCCTCCCCCATTACTCAGATCCAACTTGTTTAATAAACAGTTTGCTTTAGCCCCAAACCTACTTCTTCGGGTCTCTGTGGGCCCCGTCCAACCACTTCTGGGCCTAATTCGTGGCCCAATCTGACCCAATCTTTATAAAAAATAAAAAAAAAACAAACAAAAACACAAACACAAACAGCAACACAAATCAATCAACATTGTGTTATCAGTCTTGCTAAAATGAGATTCTTAGACAAAAAATAAATAATAAATAAACACAAAAAAAAATAGAACAAAACTCCATTTGTGGACCGATTTTTACATTAACACAAACATCAACTCCAATTCACATTCTTTGAAGTTATCTCAAGCGCTATAGTCAACTAAACCAACACAAAATATACACATGCATTACATTCTATACATATTGAATCCTCAAATAAATACCCAAAAACAAAAACTACTAAGAGAGGAAATGAACCCAAAAAAAAAAAAAAATGAAGAACTCAGACCACTAAAGCTCCATCGGCAGTGCTTTCAGCCATCAATCCCACCCCTAGACTTCGCCTGTTCTCAACACGACCAAGAGCTCCTTCGATCATCACATCTCCCTCTGATCTAACAATCCCGTGCTCTGTTCTAACAACACGGCCACATCTCTCTTCGATCTAATAATCCCATGCTCCGATCTAACAATCCTGTGCTCTTCCATGATAAATAACAACCAACACGAGATCCGTGCTCCTCCATGAGGATGAGGGTGGATCGGTGAGTGAATGAGAGTGAAAGTGAGGATAACTAAGTGAGATCATGAGGGGTGGATGAGATGAGATGAGATGAGATGAGATGAGAGTGAGAGTGAGAGTCAATGAGGGTGAGGTGAGAGAGAAATGAGCTTTAGGATTAGGGTTGTGATATATATATATATATATATATATATATAGAGGTAGGTATGTTTTTTTGTAATTTTACATATAGGCTAACCGGGTTGGGTTGTTATTGCCATCCCTATGCACTATTGCCTCATGTGTAAAGTCTAGGTGGGATAAGTAGGTAGGGATTATTTGTTTTAATGAAATGCATGAAAAATGTGTGACTAATGAACCATGACCACAGTGTTCATTAATCATTTGTGTAAGGTTGAGTTTATTCAACCATCTAATTGGCTTTATTCCGTGCCAAATTTGCTTGTAATTCAGCATTTAGTAACCCTGTATTTAGGTGGGATTGTTGTAAGGGTAGTGAGTGAGATAGAGTGAAGATTGCTCAAGAGTGTGCAAGAAAACAGAGTGTCGCGGCTGGACTCGCGGCTTCAACCCGCCAGAATCTGCACACGTGCCAAGCATGCTGGAAGATGAACAGTCATGCTAGCTGGAGCACTACAGGACAAAACAGGACAACTGGCCATACGGTTATCTCGCGACTGGAACTCGCGACTTAGTCAAGCCGCGAGGTCAAGCCGCGAGCCACCCCTGTTTTGGAAAAACCTGACGTTTCACATTCCTCTTCACTCCAGTATAAATACCCTTTTAACCCACGATTGAAAGAGAGCTTCCAGAGAGAATTTTGAGAGAGAAACCCTAAAGAAAAACCAGATTGTTTCACCCACAATCTCTACCTTAGAGTCTCATCAAATTCCCTCACTCTCTTCCTCTCCATTGTCAAATCCTTGAGAGGCCTTATACCAAACCTGGTTCTCACCATTATCATCTCTGTGAGTCAGTCGTTTGGAGTTCTGGGAAGCAGTTAGGAAGGAGCCAATCTTCATTGGTTGATGCTACGGTGTAGTAGCGGAATCCGGGAAGCTAGGAAAGAAAAAGGTTCGGCGCAACCTCGTTGGAGCAAGAAGCTTGGAGGGCTTAGGTGCATTGGGTAGATTAGGCTTGGAGGGTCTATTGCTGTCCTTGTATCCCAACTGTATTTTCTAGTGGATTGATTACCGCTTGGAGGGCGGCGGAGAGGTTTTTCGCCGAGGTCTTCGGTTTCCTCTTCGATAACACATCTGGTGTTATCTCTGTGTTTGCATCTTCCTTTCTCTCTATCTCTGCCTTTACATTATCTGCTGTGGTTTATTTTGTTATGGCTTAGATAGTTGTTTAACCAATTCCAGATTATAGCATATGTTAAGTTTCCGCACACTAGTTGTTTGACATATTGCTTGTGTTGGTTAAATTGGTTTTTGGGGGTCTAAACGTTCAAAAGTGTTTTTGTACACGTTTTTGAACTTTCAATTGGTATCAGAGCGGGTACACTTGTTGTGGTTTAAATACCTAAGTGTGATCCTTGACCCCTTGTGTTTATTTGCCATGGATTGTGCTTTGTATGACTCTTTGCATGATTTGGTTGGTAATGAATGTAACATGCCACGTGTTTGTGAAATTGCCTCTATGAGTGTTAATCCTCATAAGTGTGATGACATGTTATTTGAATCTATGGGTGTTGTTGACAAACTCTTAAAGAAAAAGTGCTAAGAAGTTTCAAAAGAATTTGAGCAAGTTATTTTGTGAAAATGATGATTTGATTGCTAAGCTCAATGAATCCAACAAATTGGTTGTGAAATATAAAAAACTTGCTGAAGATTCTCTTGAAAAGCTAAAAGAGTTTGAATGTTTGAATATGGACTTGGATGCTAAACTTGTTTTGTCTAACAAACTTGTTGATGAGTTAAAATGTGAAAATGAGTCTCTTAAGATGCATGCCAAGTGTTTGATTGCTGAACCCATTGATAAAATGGATGATAATATGTGTTGCAATCATGTTGTGGTACCCGATCTTGTGCCTAATGTGTATTCTACCTCTAAGGACAAATCGGTGTACGTTCCTCCACATAAAAGAAATCAAAATGTGGAGAGAAAGGCTGTTAAGTCAAAGCCTCTGTTTAGGTCTCAACCTAAGGCTTTGGATGGATCTAAGTTTGTTCCAACTTGCCACCATTGTGGTGTGATTGGTCATATAAGACCTCAATGTCATAAGTTGAAGAGGGAACAAAACCATATTGCTAGATCCCTTCCCAAAAGGCCTAGTGGACCTAAACACATTGTGTGTCACCATTGTGGTGCCTTTGGTCATCTAAGACCTCAATGCTCTAAGTTTCATGCTTTTAAAAGAATCAAAAGAAAAGAAAAACTTGAGCTTCTTGGAAGTTGTGCTAAAAAGGATAAACCGGATTTGAGTGATAATAGCATGTTGTTAAAGAAAGTGTTTAATGCTCTTAACTCCTTGTCTATGTGCATCTCCGGTTCTCATTCTTCCAACCCTCGTCTCACTTCTCATGAGACACTCATTCCAAACAATTTTTCTGTTTGGATGAGGAAGGGTTCCTATGGTTGAGCTTTTGCTCCTTTGGTCCTTGATCTAATTCTTTCGATCTTTGTAGGACCCTTCATGCATTAGATGCTTCATTGTCATGCATTTGTGCATCATGCATATCTTTATATGCATTGTTTTGTTTTTGTTTTGATCTTACTTTTATGTCTTTGGTTTGTGTGTGTAAAAATCCAAAACCACATAAAAAGTAGAAAATCAAAAAGTTTGATCGACGTTGTTGAGTTTTGTCTCAAAACTTGTTTTGCCTTGTACCTTTGTGCTAATGGCTTTGTGCATTTTCGAACATTGCTTGTTTCTTTGCACTCATATCACTGTGGGAGAAATCTTGAAATCTATGTGATTGTTGTAAATAGATCTTCAAACTTGTCATGAATGATTAGTGAATGGTTATGTTGATCTTGAAACTTGCATAGACTTGTGTCTATATATCTTCCCACTCTTTATTTTTGTTTTTGCTAAGAAGAGCTCACCAAATGTAAATCTTCAAATGAAAAGAGATATTGAGCTGCAAAAGCCTGTCGCACATTCTAGTATTCGACTAGGAAAAAGGGTAAGCGACCTTATATTAAAGAGAATGTTTATTCAAAAAGCCAAAGGCTTGTTCATTAAAGTGAAATATCAACTATCACTCTCACAATGAGAGGTGATTGTCTCAAGAGATCAAAATGATCAAATGTTATGGAGTCAAATGTAAAGCTCCAAAATATGTTATCAAGTTTTGTGGGAGGTCATATATACATATTTCTATAATTGAGATGAATCACTTGATCTAGTGCTAATTGTGTATGCCTTGGTTGAATTGATCATTGAAGCTTCACATTAGACTAAGGACTATCTCATTGTTGATATCCACACACAACACACAAGTTTATGTTCAATAAATGCCATATTCATTTGTGTGATTGTACTTGATGAAATGTGTTTTCACATGCTCAATCTTTGTTAATTCAAGCGCAAAAAGATTTTTGAGTGTTTTAGGTGTTTTTTGAAAGTTTTTTGTTAAAAAAAAAAAAAAAAAAAAAAAAAAAAAAAAAAAAAAAATCTCTGAAATTTTTCAAGAATCCCAGTTTTGCCCTGTTTTGGCGACTCAGTCGCGGGTAAGTCAAGTCGCGAGACTCAGTCGCATCTTCGCGGGTCATTTTTGGCAACTTGTTCGCGAGTGGAAGGTCCAGTCGTGAGGGTTACTCAGAGATTTTGGCGGCTCATCTCGCGACTCTCTCGCGGGTAGACCCTCCAGTCGCGAAAAACACTTAGAAAATTTTTCAAAATTTTGTCTTTGAGTGTTTTGGCGGTTTGCCCTGGCGACTTAACTCAGTCGCGAGAATCGCGTGTTTTGCATATTGAGGGTTATTTTCAAAGTTGTTTTCCAAAATTTTTTCTTTTTTCCCTCCTGCATCATTCTCTTTGTTCTTACCTTCATCTCTTACCCTCGTTTCTCCTTGACCCTTTGTCTATTCCTGACAAAAAGGGGGAGAGTATACTCTAAAGAGTATGTCGGAGTGTTTTGTCATTTCTATATGACTCTTGTGCACATCCTTAGGAGGAGAAATTCTATTTCTCATGCACATTTGTAGGGGGAGAGATATTCCATAGGGGAGATGCATATACCAAGGGGGAGAAGACATTGTGTTAACTAGAAAACCTTGTTCTGTTTGTTTTCTTGTTGGCTTTATGGTGCTTTGGTGTTCTCATTGCATCATGTTTGTGCTTTGGACAAGCATATATCCCTATGTTATTATGCTTCATTGAATGCATGTTCAGATGATCATTTGCTACTTGTTATACTTGTCATTTATTACTTGCTTTACCTTGAGGGTCTAATGTGTTTTGTGCAAGTGTTTCAGGGTACAAGTATATATATGTTCCAAGTGCATCACAGCTTCTCATCACTTTGAAGGGGAGAAATTTTAAACACTTTTAGTTTATATTGTTTAAGTTTTTATTCAATATAATGTGTTTGTACCCATATGCTTTTGTAAGCTTTTAGGGTTAATGTTTTTAAGCATATTTGTAGGCCTTGTGGTATGTACCATGCTTAAGTGCAGCCTTTATGCTTGTTGAAATCAGTACTTTGTTCCAAATGTCCTGCATTGTGGTTTATTGTACTGTCACTCTTGTGCCCTTGTAGGATTGTTCCTAGATGCATATGCCTTGTGTGCTATGTATTGGTTGAGTGTTGAGCATACAAGTGACTTGCCTTGTGCTTGTTAACTTGTATGTCCTTGTGTTCATTCCAAGTGTGAATGAACACTGTGATCACTACCTTGAGGTGGTCACTTGGTTGATCAAGCCATGGTTTGTGTATTAACTCCATCTTTGCTTGATCACATTCAGCCTGTTTCATATGCATTCATAATTTTCTGCCTACAATAATCATAGTGTATTGTTGTGTTTCAGGAGTATATTGTTCATATGATTCAAGTGCTTCACAGCTTCTAGAGTTAGGTGTGAGTGAGTTTTGTTCAACTGTTCCCAACTCACAGTTTAAGTCTAGAGTCTGTTTTAGGGTTTTGTCACGGAATAGCCAAAGGGGGAGATTGTAAGGTTGAGTTTATTCAATCATCTAATTGGCTTTATTCCGTGCCAAATTTGCTTGTAATTCAGCATTTAGTAACCCTGTATTTAGGTGGGATTGTTGTAAGGGTAGTGAGTGAGATAGAGTGAAGATTGCTCAAGAGTGTGCAAGAAAACAGAGTGTCGCGGCTGGGACTCGCGGCTGGACTCGCGGCTTCAACCCGCCAGAATCTGCACACGTGCCAAGCATGCTGGAAGATGAACAGTCATGCTAGCTGGAGCACTACAGGACAAAACAGGACAACTGGCCATACGGTTATCTCGCGACTGGAACTCGCGACTTAGTCAAGCCGCGAGGTCAAGCCGCGAGCCACCCCTGTTTTGGAAAAACCTGACGTTTCACATTCCTCTTCACTCCAGTATAAATACCCTTTTAACCCACGATTGAAAGAGAGCTTCCAGAGAGAATTTTGAGAGAGAAACCCTAAAGAAAAACCAGATTGTTTCACCCACAATCTCTACCTTAGAGTCTCATCAAATTCCCTCACTCTCTTCCTCTCCATTGTCAAATCCTTGAGAGGCCTTATACCAAACCTGGTTCTCACCATTATCATCTCTGTGAGTCAGTCGTTTGGAGTTCTGGGAAGCAGTTAGGAAGGAGCCAATCTTCATTGGTTGATGCTACGGTGTAGTAGCGGAATCCGGGAAGCTAGGAAAGAAAAAGTTCGGCGCAACCTCGTTGGAGCAAGAAGCTTGGAGGGCTTAGGTGCATTGGGTAGATTAGGCTTGGAGGGTCTATTGCTGTCCTTGTATCCCAACTGTATTTTCTAGTGGTTTGATTACCGCTTGGAGGGCGGCGGAGAGGTTTTTCGCCGAGGTCTTCGGTTTCCTCTTCGATAACACATCTGGTGTTATCTCTGTGTTTGCATCTTCCTTTCTCTCTATCTCTGCCTTTACATTATCTGCTGTGGTTTATTTTGTTATGGCTTAGATAGTTGTTTAACCAATTCCAGATTATAGCATATGTTAAGTTTCCGCACACTAGTTGTTTGACATATTGCTTGTGTTGGTTAAATTGGTTTTTGGGGGTCTAAACGTTCAAAAGTGTTTTTGTACACGTTTTTGAACTTTCAATTGGTATCAGAGCGGGTACACTTGTTGTGGTTTAAATACCTAAGTGTGATCCTTGACCCCTTGTGTTTATTTGCCATGGATTGTGCTTTGTATGACTCTTTGCATGATTTGGTTGGTAATGAATGTAACATGCCACGTGTTTGTGAAATTGCCTCTATGAGTGTTAATCCTCATAAGTGTGATGACATGTTATTTGAATCTATGGGTGTTGTTGACAAACTCTTAAAGAAAAAGTGCTAAGAAGTTTCAAAAGAATTTGAGCAAGTTATTTTGTGAAAATGATGATTTGATTGCTAAGCTCAATGAATCCAACAAATTGGTTGTGAAATATAAAAAACTTGCTGAAGATTCTCTTGAAAAGCTAAAAGAGTTTGAATGTTTGAATATGGACTTGGATGCTAAACTTGTTTTGTCTAACAAACTTGTTGATGAGTTAAAATGTGAAAATGAGTCTCTTAAGATGCATGCCAAGTGTTTGATTGCTGAACCCATTGATAAAATGGATGATAATATGTGTTGCAATCATGTTGTGGTACCCGATCTTGTGCCTAATGTGTATTCTACCTCTAAGGACAAATCGGTGTACGTTCCTCCACATAAAAGAAATCAAAATGTGGAGAGAAAGGCTGTTAAGTCAAAGCCTCTGTTTAGGTCTCAACCTAAGGCTTTGGATGGATCTAAGTTTGTTCCAACTTGCCACCATTGTGGTGTGATTGGTCATATAAGACCTCAATGTCATAAGTTGAAGAGGGAACAAAACCATATTGCTAGATCCCTTCCCAAAAGGCCTAGTGGACCTAAACACATTGTGTGTCACCATTGTGGTGCCTTTGGTCATCTAAGACCTCAATGCTCTAAGTTTCATGCTTTTAAAAGAATCAAAAGAAAAGAAAAACTTGAGCTTCTTGGAAGTTGTGCTAAAAAGGATAAACCGGATTTGAGTGATAATAGCATGTTGTTAAAGAAAGTGTTTAATGCTCTTAACTCCTTGTCTATGTGCATCTCCGGTTCTCATTCTTCCAACCCTCGTCTCACTTCTCATGAGACACTCATTCCAAACAATTTTTCTGTTTGGATGAGGAAGGGTTCCTATGGTTGAGCTTTTGCTCCTTTGGTCCTTGATCTAATTCTTTCGATCTTTGTAGGACCCTTCATGCATTAGATGCTTCATTGTCATGCATTTGTGCATCATGCATATCTTTATATGCATTGTTTTGTTTTTGTTTTGATCTTACTTTTATGTCTTTGGTTTGTGTGTGTAAAAATCCAAAACCACATAAAAAGTAGAAAATCAAAAAGTTTGATCGACGTTGTTGAGTTTTGTCTCAAAACTTGTTTTGCCTTGTACCTTTGTGCTAATGGCTTTGTGCATTTTCGAACATTGCTTGTTTCTTTGCACTCATATCACTGTGGGAGAAATCTTGAAATCTATGTGATTGTTGTAAATAGATCTTCAAACTTGTCATGAATGATTAGTGAATGGTTATGTTGATCTTGAAACTTGCATAGACTTGTGTCTATATATCTTCCCACTCTTTATTTTTGTTTTTGCTAAGAAGAGCTCACCAAATGTAAATCTTCAAATGAAAAGAGATATTGAGCTGCAAAAGCCTGTCGCACATTCTAGTATTCGACTAGGAAAAAGGGTAAGCGACCTTATATTAAAGAGAATGTTTATTCAAAAAGCCAAAGGCTTGTTCATTAAAGTGAAATATCAACTATCACTCTCACAATGAGAGGTGATTGTCTCAAGAGATCAAAATGATCAAATGTTATGGAGTCAAATGTAAAGCTCCAAAATATGTTATCAAGTTTTGTGGGAGGTCATATATACATATTTCTATAATTGAGATGAATCACTTGATCTAGTGCTAATTGTGTATGCCTTGGTTGAATTGATCATTGAAGCTTCACATTAGACTAAGGACTATCTCATTGTTGATATCCACACACAACACACAAGTTTATGTTCAATAAATGCCATATTCATTTGTGTGATTGTACTTGATGAAATGTGTTTTCACATGCTCAATCTTTGTTAATTCAAGCGCAAAAAGATTTTTGAGTGTTTTAGGTGTTTTTTGAAAGTTTTTTGTTAAAAAAAAAAAAAAAAAAAAAAAAAAAAAAAAAAAAAAAAATCTCTGAAATTTTTCAAGAATCCCAGTTTTGCCCTGTTTTGGCGACTCAGTCGCGGGTAAGTCAAGTCGCGAGACTCAGTCGCATCTTCGCGGGTCATTTTTGGCAACTTGTTCGCGAGTGGAAGGTCCAGTCGTGAGGGTTACTCAGAGATTTTGGCGGCTCATCTCGCGACTCTCTCGCGGGTAGACCCTCCAGTCGCGAAAAACACTTAGAAAATTTTTCAAAATTTTGTCTTTGAGTGTTTTGGCGGTTTGCCCTGGCGACTTAACTCAGTCGCGAGAATCGCGTGTTTTGCATATTGAGGGTTATTTTCAAAGTTGTTTTCCAAAATTTTTTCTTTTTTCCCTCCTGCATCATTCTCTTTGTTCTTACCTTCATCTCTTACCCTCGTTTCTCCTTGACCCTTTGTCTATTCCTGACAAAAAGGGGGAGAGTATACTCTAAAGAGTATGTCGGAGTGTTTTGTCATTTCTATATGACTCTTGTGCACATCCTTAGGAGGAGAAATTCTATTTCTCATGCACATTTGTAGGGGGAGAGATATTCCATAGGGGAGATGCATATACCAAGGGGGAGAAGACATTGTGTTAACTAGAAAACCTTGTTCTGTTTGTTTTCTTGTTGGCTTTATGGTGCTTTGGTGTTCTCATTGCATCATGTTTGTGCTTTGGACAAGCATATATCCCTATGTTATTATGCTTCATTGAATGCATGTTCAGATGATCATTTGCTACTTGTTATACTTGTCATTTATTACTTGCTTTACCTTGAGGGTCTAATGTGTTTTGTGCAAGTGTTTCAGGGTACAAGTATATATATGTTCCAAGTGCATCACAGCTTCTCATCACTTTGAAGGGGAGAAATTTTAAACACTTTTAGTTTATATTGTTTAAGTTTTTATTCAATATAATGTGTTTGTACCCATATGCTTTTGTAAGCTTTTAGGGTTAATGTTTTTAAGCATATTTGTAGGCCTTGTGGTATGTACCATGCTTAAGTGCAGCCTTTATGCTTGTTGAAATCAGTACTTTGTTCCAAATGTCCTGCATTGTGGTTTATTGTACTGTCACTCTTGTGCCCTTGTAGGATTGTTCCTAGATGCATATGCCTTGTGTGCTATGTATTGGTTGAGTGTTGAGCATACAAGTGACTTGCCTTGTGCTTGTTAACTTGTATGTCCTTGTGTTCATTCCAAGTGTGAATGAACACTGTGATCACTACCTTGAGGTGGTCACTTGGTTGATCAAGCCATGGTTTGTGTATTAACTCCATCTTTGCTTGATCACATTCAGCCTGTTTCATATGCATTCATAATTTTCTGCCTACAATAATCATAGTGTATTGTTGTGTTTCAGGAGTATATTGTTCATATGATTCAAGTGCTTCACAGCTTCTAGAGTTAGGTGTGAGTGAGTTTTGTTCAACTGTTCCCAACTCACAGTTTAAGTCTAGAGTCTGTTTTAGGGTTTTGTCACGGAATAGCCAAAGGGGGAGATTGTAAGGTTGAGTTTATTCAATCATCTAATTGGCTTTATTCCGTGCCAAATTTGCTTGTAATTCAGCATTTAGTAACCCTGTATTTAGGTGGGATTGTTGTAAGGGTAGTGAGTGAGATAGAGTGAAGATTGCTCAAGAGTGTGCAAGAAAACAGAGTGTCGCGGCTGGGACTCGCGGCTGGACTCGCGGCTTCAACCCGCCAGAATCTGCACACGTGCCAAGCATGCTGGAAGATGAACAGTCATGCTAGCTGGAGCACTACAGGACAAAACAGGACAACTGGCCATACGGTTATCTCGCGACTGGAACTCGCGACTTAGTCAAGCCGCGAGGTCAAGCCGCGAGCCACCCCTGTTTTGGAAAAACCTGACGTTTCACATTCCTCTTCACTCCAGTATAAATACCCTTTTAACCCACGATTGAAAGAGAGCTTCCAGAGAGAATTTTGAGAGAGAAACCCTAAAGAAAAACCAGATTGTTTCACCCACAATCTCTACCTTAGAGTCTCATCAAATTCCCTCACTCTCTTCCTCTCCATTGTCAAATCCTTGAGAGGCCTTATACCAAACCTGGTTCTCACCATTATCATCTCTGTGAGTCAGTCGTTTGGAGTTCTGGGAAGCAGTTAGGAAGGAGCCAATCTTCATTGGTTGATGCTACGGTGTAGTAGCGGAATCCGGGAAGCTAGGAAAGAAAAAGTTCGGCGCAACCTCGTTGGAGCAAGAAGCTTGGAGGGCTTAGGTGCATTGGGTAGATTAGGCTTGGAGGGTCTATTGCTGTCCTTGTATCCCAACTGTATTTTCTAGTGGTTTGATTACCGCTTGGAGGGCGGCGGAGAGGTTTTTCGCCGAGGTCTTCGGTTTCCTCTTCGATAACACATCTAGTGTTATCTCTGTGTTTGCATCTTCCTTTCTCTCTATCTCTGCCTTTACATTATCTGCTGTGGTTTATTTTGTTATGACTTAGATAGTTGTTTAACCAATTCCAGATTATAGCATATGTTAAGTTTCCGCACACTAGTTGTTTGACATATTGCTTGTGTTGGTTAAATTGGTTTTTGGGGGTCTAAACGTTCAAAAGTGTTTTTGTACACGTTTTTGAACTTTCAATTTGGTTGTCTGGAAAAAAGAAAAAAAAGCAGAAGAAGAGAATTCTATACGCATTGGAAAGCAACCAATGAATCTACGGGTATGTGAAAAGGGCTACCTACCATGTGAGAAAAGAAAAGAAGTTCACAAAAAAAATATAAAATAAAATGTATTGTGAAAAGAAAATAAATATAAAAATCAGCATATCCGCAGTTGTGCTTTAATGTCATATTGTCTTATGTATACTCTTGAAAGATAGTGTGAAAGCCATCATGTAAATAAAGTAAGCAAGCTGGAACATCACAAATAAAGCCAAAAAGGTATTGAGGTGAATATCCAAACAGCTACGAACCCAGACTGGTGGTAAGGTTTTGACTTAGTAACAGTTAGTCATGTATTTCTGAGGGAAGTCTAGTTTCATACTTGCTTTGAAGACTAAGACTGAATTCATGAAGGCTATTCTCACTTGCACTCATATATTTCTTATTGTTGTAGTCTTTCTAATAGGTGGAATAATGCATAGAACTTGAAACTTATTTTGCTTGCGGATGACCAGAATTGAAAACTTTTGATTGAATGAGAAGGTTGGATGTTATTTTGATACTGAGTTTGATTGACTATGATTTTGCTTAAACAAATAAGGAACTCATTGGGGAAAAAAAAAAAAGAGGTTTTAGTTTTGTTTCGTTTTGTTGAGTTTGATTGACTACGATTTTGCATGGTTTTTAGACCCGGACCGTTCAAAGAAGCAGAGAAGGAATAGGTTTAAAGTTTTTAAGGTTGGACCGAGGTTCAATCGAGATCAAACAATGATGACGTCAAAATTAATTTAACTTTAGTTAAAATACAAATAAATATATTAAATGTATAAAAATATGGAAATTTACCTGTTAGGTTCTAAAGACTTAGGTATTTATGTATTTAGAACTCTAATGTGTATTGTTGGCAAACCATGATCAAAACAATGTGTTTAGAAGTGTTTTAGTCTTGCTCAAAATTGTATATTTTATGTAAAGTTGGAATCGAGCTAATGCAGAAAGTATTGTACATTTCAGCCTGGCTCGATCAATCGAAGCTCATGCAGAATGTTTTTTTTCTGCAAATTTCCAACTCAGTCCTAGTTGTTTAAAACGTTTTAGGGTTTTCTAATTTGTCCTAAGTATAAAAGGCAAACCCTAGTCATGTTTTAGTGTTGCTCATATTGCGATTTGTGTAAATCTCTTGTGAGATCAAGAGGAGCTTTCCTTTACACAAACTTAGGGATTTCAAGGAGAAGATTTATCTACACCTTGATGATCAACTCGGTTGCTGCCATTGAAGTTTAAAGAAAACACAAGCGGGTGTGCTTGTATCTGGTGGTGAATCCAAGAAAGAAGGAGTCCGTGGATTCAGAGCTTGCACGTGGTCGTGTCAGTAAGTTCTACTGGTTGGTAGCAATAAGAAGTCGAGCGTGGGGGCTTGTAAGTCTTATTGTATGAACTTCGATTCTTTCAAGATAGTGGATTCAAGATTACCTTAAGGATAGCTAAGTCAAATCCTCCCCAGATTTTTACCGGTTTAGTTTCCTGGGTGATCATATCTTGTATTATTTATCTTTCCGCTGCTTTGCATGATATGATCTTTGTGATTGTGATAACCTAGATTTATTAAATTGGACTAAGTAACAACTTGGCTAATTACCTAGGTTAAATCAATTGTGTTTTAAGGGGTCTAAAAACTATCATTACCCTAAAAATAATATAAAGCAATTAAAACAACTTTCAAATAAATTTTCGTTATTTTTATAAAGTGAATAGAAAGTAATAAATATAAACAAGCTTTAAAAAATTGTGTTTATTAATCCTTCAAATAAAAAACATTTTAATTTAAAATAAAATCATTTTTAACATAAATTTACAAATTTTATATTCATATTTAGTGATGTAAAAGCATAATTCTTGAACAAAAATAAATTTAGAAAATACTATTAAGTAAATAGTGATAAAATAAAATGCAAAGCTATTAATCTTGTACAATTAAAATAAATAAAATACAACTTTCCGATATGACGCAAGGAAGCCAACTAGTTCAGTGGTTAGTGTGTTGGATAGAGATATTAAATGGGTGCGGTCAATGGTTCTATACCTGATGCATGCATTCTCTCCTCTTCTCCCTCTTCATGCTTTCAATCTGTCAAAGTCTCTCTGAATCTGATTCAAGTTAGCCTAATCTAAGTGAAACTCCCTCCTGGAGACTTGAACTTCAGCCCTTACCTCTCACACTCCACAAGCACTTATACTTGTGGAGTGACCACCGCACCAAGGGTGCGTGGTGGTGGGATTAGGATTTTATACTTAATGGAAATCGGATTTAATCAGGTTTTTTTTTTTTAACCTAAATTTATTTTTCTATTTAAAAAAAAATTGAATTCCAATTGACATTATATATATATATATATATATATATATATTATCTTTAAATGATATACCTACGAAGAAAACCAATTCAATCAGTGTGCTAATTGCTTTGTGGGGTTGGGATTTTATACTTAATGGAAATCTGACGTTGACCCAGACCGGACCGGATCGAACCGAACATTGACCCGGTCTATGAGCTAGGTCACTGGTTCAACTAGTGAGTCATTGGTTGAATCGTAGGGTCAAATAAAAAAATTAAAAATATATAAAATTTAGTTTGAAAAATCATAACTTGAATATGTAAATTAAAATAAAATAAAAAGGCATATGCCTAAATTAAACTGGTCATTATAATTCAAAATCAATATTTCATAAGCAATAGAACAGAATTTATATTTGTTAGTAAATTTAAGGTCAGCTAAAACCTAAAACAACAAACAAATTTAAAGCAACAAAATAGTCAAAACTCAAAGAAGAAACAATGTCACGCACTCACATTGTACACGACCAAAAAAAAATAAATAAACCAAAGATGCTTAAACTAAAAAGCAATCAAGAAATAAAGTATAAAAAAATAAAATAAAATAACCCTAAACAAAAGAAGATAGTTGGTGGCATAGAGTTATATGGTCATACTTACATGCTAATTATAGGACCAATAAATCTATTCAAACTTCAAAGCATAAAAAAATCTATGCACAGTAGCAGCCCGTAGTAATAGGTTTTAAGAATTGTGAAAATTGAAAAGTGATGGTACACATACAAACTACAATGTAAAAAGTGTGAATCCGTAGGGCAGGGCGCAAGAAACAATACTTTTTTTGGATTTTTTAGGTTTTCTCTTGTTTAAATTACCACATTATCACACATTTAAATAATAAAAAAGTTAATAAAATGGATCAATTAATGTAATGTTACACAATTCACAAACCCGGCCGGGTTAATAAAATCCAACCGGTCACACCAGTTGCTTAAAACCCATCAGGTCGCACTAATTTTCCGATCCAATTAATCACTCTGCCCTATCTATGTGTCAAGTCACCGTCCGCCCGACTAAGCTGGACTGAACCAGGTTTAATAACATTGCCTAAATGTATTTTTCTATTTTTTTAATTGAATTCTAATTAACACTTTATATATATATATATATATATATATATATAAATTATTATCTTTAAATGATATACTTACAAAGAAAAGTATTTCTTTTATAAATTGATGTTGTATAAGGTTTTAGTTTCCTCTTTTAATTGGTTTTTTAATATTCAAGTTTGTATATTAATGCGGTAAAGTAGAGTGAGAAAGCAGGGCCACGATAGCGGTTGAATCATTCACGAGACATGGACAACTATGTGGACTAATGGGCTATCTCAGTCTAGAAGATGATAGCAAAAATTTGTATTTGTTTATAAACTCTCTCGAGCCATAGAAACGTTGGAACATTTTTTTTTTATTCATTTCTATTTTATATTTACCAATTTTTGTTTATATTTAATATTAATATGCTTTTTTTAAGGTAATGTATTTGGATTCAAGGTCTTGTGCACTCTATGTCTAGAGGGGGTGAGCATACACCCATCCAGCCCGACCAACCCTCCTGACCCAAACCAAATAGCTTTGGGTGGGTCGGGGTTCAAGTCTTGCTCTCTGGATTGTTTTGAGTTTTGGGTTGGAATCGAGTTTGACACGACCCACCTGATCTGAAATTTTTTTTTTTTTTTTTTTTTTAAATCCTCTCTTGATTTTTGACACTTTTGGTGAGTTTGATATTATATTCCCTAATATATAGTATCATAAAAAATAAAATAAAAAAATCATCTTTTGAAAATTTTTATTTCTGATTATAAATGTTTTAAAAAATTCCTATTATAGATTTCCCTCTTATTTCATTTTCAATCTAAAACTGATTAAATCTCCACATTTTAAACCCAAATATCTTATACTCCATGTATAATGCAAACTGACTAAGTTGGCGCAACCAAACTGACTAAGTCG
The DNA here is from genome assembly GCA_011696235.1 of Quercus mongolica. Lineage (NCBI taxonomy): Eukaryota > Viridiplantae > Streptophyta > Magnoliopsida > Fagales > Fagaceae > Quercus > Quercus mongolica. The sequence goes on along the minus strand of CM022243.1, from coordinate 5,572,700 downwards.
GCGCAATTTCTTTTTAGATTACTAAACACTGGTGCGGTTTCTTTTTAGTGCTCCATTTTAACCTTATTTTGTTTTAATCTCTCAACACCCTCTCTCGTTTTCCATCACAGGAAAAGATTGTGTTATCATCATTTACCTCTTTCTCTCTACTAAACAAGCATTCCTCATTATCAGGGCGGTCGACTTTAGAGTGGCCAGGGTCAAGGTGGTCCGAGTCAGGGAGGTCAGGGTCTGACGGGTCAGGGTCAGGTGGGCCAAGGTCAAGGTCGTCGGGGTCAGGGCGGTTAGGTTCAGGTCCGTCAGCTTCAACGCCGTTCTCGTCAGCAAGGTCCGACTTTTACCAACATCAATCTCTTTCCATTGTTACCAATTTATCCGCAAACTGATGCTGAGATTCCAAAATTTACGAAGAAGCCCCATCGTTACCGTTCCTTGCCTCCGATGTGCAAGATAGAGCGTATGGGTGGGTAAGTTTCATATATTAGCAAATGGACACCTCATTACATTTCTTTAGTTCTATTTATTAAAGTATAATACCTTATTACATATCTTTAACTCTATTTGCTTAAATGCTTTAGTAACAACAAATTGATGTCTCCACTCTCCAGCAACCAAAAAACAAAAAAGATTTTTTTTTCTCTTTTTTTCTTTTAGACATTTAAAGAATTTCTGAAAAAAAGTTCTAAATATGAATATGGAGCTATGGAAGTTCTCAAAATCCCAGCCACCGAAGCTACTTAGGTTTGGCAAACATGGCAGAACTTCATTCAAAACCATTGCTGAGCTGGTGATAGCGTACCACAAGAAAATGAAATTCACCTTAGGGTGAAGTATCCATTCGATCCTATTGAGAATGTGACTCGTCGTGAATTTCTTCATGGCAAGAAGACAGATCTGTTACATATGAGGTATCATTCCGTGAGTTTTTAATTATGTTGCAGATTTCTTTTTATATATTCAGTATCTATTTGCCTATCACATCTTTTCTGTGTTATTGCTTAGAATTAGATATGTATGTTGTTACTATTTGCTTAAATTATTGAAATGTATCTAACAATCTTAAAGCAAATTTTGCTGTTTTCATTTTTTATTTTTGTGATGATTGAAAAAGTTTTTGCTAAGTGTTATAAATCATTTAAATTAATCGCTGGTGCTTCCAACGATAATCTACTTTGGTACAAAGATTTCCTTGGTTAGTAACCATCAAAAACTTTTAAAACTATTTGTTTGTTCTGGTTGTTATAGATATACAAGCAATTTGTCTTTTGATTACTGTATAATATAATTGTTATTACATGTTCATTATGAGGAACAAATGGGTTTTTTTTTTTTTTTTTTTGGAATAGGGGAAGGGGAAACCTAGACTCAATTCTTAGCAGAATGGAATAAGGACTTAAACTCACACACCAACTCCAAAACTGCATGCGGCAGTTGGAGTTGCCTTATAACTCGCCCCGTGGCTCCAACTGCCGCATGCAATTTTGGAGTTGGTGTGTGAGTTTAAGTCCTTATTCCATTCTGCTAAGCATTGAGTCTAGGTTTCCCCTTCCCCTATTCCAAATAAAAAAAAATAAAAAATAAAATAAATAAAAAATCAGTTCAAAGTCGATTGTAGTCCCACATCACCTAGGTCTGTGTTAGGAGAGGGACTTATAACTCGCTCCCCGACTCCAACTGTCGCATGCAGTTTTGGAGTTGGCGTGTGAGTTTAAGTCCTTATTCCATTCTGCTAAGCATTGAGTCTAGGATTCCCCTTCCCCTATTCCAAATCAAAAAGAAAAAGAAAAAAAAAAAAAAAAAGAATCGGTTCAAAGTCGAGTCTAGTCCCACATTGCTTAGGTCTGTGTTAGGAGAGGGACTTATAACTCGCTCCGCGGTGATTTCTTTTTTGATGAAGGAACAAATGAGTTTTTGGCTTTGACCATGGTTATATTATATCTTATATTGTATTTAAGTTCTTTGATTACTATAGAACTTGTGGGGGAAACTAGTTCTTTGCAGGTTTCTTCTTATATATACAACATCTATTTATTGTTTTTGCCTATCACATCTTTTTTGTATTATTGCTTATAATTAGGTATGTATGTTGTTACTATTTTCTTAATCATAAAAGTAATTTGTTTAAATATATCCAACATAAGGTACATGGTGGCTAAGCTGGTGAAGACATATTTCAAAAAACAAATTGGGAACAAGGGTATTATGTTGGTTTCATGTCAAATAACTTCAAGCTATTCTTTTCTGCCATTTTCACTCAGCATGCAGCTTTAGATCATTCAAATATGCAACTTATGCATCCAATATTTTACGGTTCTGACGACTGCAAGAGATTTCTAAATGCTGTCATTGATCTAAAGGCAAGAGGTCGAAATTTTTTCTATTGTAATACCTATCTACATTGTTCAACGTGTGGACTACATGACTGGTGTGCTCACATTCCCATTTCTGGTCCTCTACATGAAGTATATGATCATGACAGGAACAAATATCAAAACAATGTTAACAGTCTTCCAGAGTATTTAAGGAATCTGCATGAGCATTTCCTTGGCAAAAGTAGAGTATGATATGAATGTATTTCTTTTTCGGTATTGTTTTATTTTGTTGCAATTGCAATGTACATAAACTGACTTTTATATTTGTATTGCAAGTTGTAGTGCACTCAGATGTTGACAAAGATATGAATAGCTTGTTTCCAGAATTTTGTTCAAAATTGCTTGATGCAATCCTCTGTGGGCTTCATAGGTAGGAAGTTCACCTTGGAGGCAAAAATTTAGTAGATATTCTATTTGCTAATCCATATGACTCTACCAGAAGTTATAGGTTTGTCTAATGCTTTGTTACTAGTGTATAATGACAAGCTATCTTCTATTATTACATAATACTAATGTTATCCATTAAAAACCATTTAATTTGTTGATAATCTACATATAAAGAATCAAGAATATATATACATTGATATAGGAGTAAGCATTGGTTGTTGTTCTTGTCTTAGCTAGTATTATATTAGATTAGCAGTAACATCGGTTTCTGTTCTTGCCTCAAAACTGACTAAATCTCCACATTTCAGACCCAAATATCTTTTATACTTTATATGTATAAAGCAAACTGACTAAGTCGGTGCAGTTTCTTTTTAGATTACCAAACACTGACGTAGAAAATATGGTATAATTCTTCCTCATCATCATTATATCAAAAATCAAAATAACCTATAAACCCTTAGGACAATACATAGCATAACTGTAGGTTTAATATTATGGGTTGAAGTAATACATAAATTACAATTATATACTATCAAATGTCAACCAAACAAAAATGTTTATTCAAAGAGGCCTAGTAGTGTAGTACTATATTATAGTATAGGTCTTCATCATCATCATTATATCAAAAATTAAAATGACCTATAAATACTTGGAATAATACAAAGCATAATTCGTAGGTTTAATATTATGCGTTAAAGTAATACATAAATTACAATTATATACTATCCAATGTCAACAAAACAAAAAGGTTTATACAAAGAGGCTTAGTAGTATAGTATAGTATGGTATAGTTCTTCATTATCATCATTTTATTAAAAATCAAAATGACATATAAACACTTGGGACAATACAAAGCATAACCCGTTTAATTCAGTAGATTTAATATTATGTGTTGAAGTAATATATAAATTACAATGTGTTGAGGTCTGAAAAAGAAAGGGCCATAATAAAATAAGCCCAACACAGAAGAACAAGTCAAGCCCAAAACAAAAAATTCAGGCTAAGCCCAAAGCAATAGATACGGATGACTCATGGGGGAATAAAAGGAAGGCCCAGAGGATCCTGGAGCCCAGAAAAGAAAGAAGTGTCCAAAAAAGAAACCACGGCAGAGTGTAAAGAAGCAAGGATCCTCAATAAGCACAGATCCCTTCAAGCACAAATAAAAAGGAAGATTGGGACAAATCGATAGAAAGAAGACAGAAGAAGAAAAAAAAAACAAGAAATAAAAGACGCGAACGACCTCTCAATGGCACAGACAGAAAATGACCTCGGGGAACCAGGACAAGGAAGAAGAATGGTAACAAATGACTTTCAAAAATGGCAGAACAGGATTCCGCCCAAAAAGGAAAGAAAGGGAAAAGAGGAAGACGCCAGAAATGGGGATGCCGAGAAGGGCATACCTCAGCACGTCCCAAAGAGGATGGCCAACCAAAAGCTTTCGAAGAAATCAGAACCAAAGGGAAGGAAAGAATGAGAGAAAACGGAAAAAGGGACTTACCGAGGCGATAGAGACAGAGCATGCTCTGTTTGCAAAAGAACAAAACAGGGGAACCAACGGTTCCCCGGGACGCCCAGAAAACTCCACTATAAAAGGAGGGGATGGGTTGTGAAGAAGGCGGCGAGAAAAAAGGAGTGGAAAAGAAAGAAGAAATTCTCCAGAAAAAGCATCATCAGAAAAGAAATCAAGAGTGAAGGGAAAATATTAGGGAAAGAAGCAAATACTGCTTCCCGATATCCTGTAAAGGCCACTATTGCACATACTCGGATTCAACGAGAATCAAACTTTGCAAGTTTTGAAGGCTGGAATAGCCATTCAAGACTGCAATTTTTGAGCTTGATTGGACCTTGTATCACGTCCTAGTGAGCTTTTTCTGTAATCAAACAGATAATTTATTAATGAAATATTGTTTCAGAGTTCCCAGGATCCCCACAGCACCCCTTTTTTATCGTCTTGCTAATCCTGTCTTTCTTTCCTTTTGAACTTACGTTGTTAATTTTTTGGCACTCCTCAATATCCTTGTTTGTCATTTTTCTGTATATTGTCAGAAGCATTCTTTGCATTTACTTGATTCTTAAACAGCCAGTTAGCTGCGGTGAATCAAGGCCCGATCCACCAAATCCTTCCTTTTCATTCAGGCCCGGGATCCTTGGGGCTGAGTATCCTGAAAAAGGCACTCTCACATTTTGGCGACTCCGCTGGGGACTGGGCAAAGAAGAAGGAAGAAACAATCCATTCACAGAGAATGCCTCCAAGACAAAGAAACAGCAAAGGAACTAATGTGCCACCTATGGCCTCTGAGCCTGTAGGAGAAAACGAGGAAGTCTCCAGGCAAGGAGGTGGGATACCCTTGGTGGAACCGGAGGTTGTGTCGGAACAAAGACACGCAAGACAGGAACCAGACCTAATAGCCAGGATGACAACAATGTTAAAGGATCTGGAGCAAGAAGTTCGTCTTCTCAAAGAAGGCAGGACACAGGAAATCAGAGACAATATTCCCCCTACTGGCCACCAAGATGGGACACAGCCGGAAGGAGGGTCAGCAGTGGGAGGAAGAGCCAACCCTCAGTACTTGACACTGGCAGACGTCAATGCCCTCCTGGAGCAAGAAAGGGAAAAACTCTCAGGGATCCCCAAGCAATTCTCTCGGGATCCCCCGTTCCCTCCAGAACTTCTTGGCAAACCATATCCTAAGGGATACGAACCCCCAAAGTTCCATCCTTTCGATGGGAGGAATGGAAGTGCTGTGGAACATGTGAGCAGGTTTGTCCACACTATGGGCCCCTATGCAGGAGACAAAGAGTTATGTCTAAGGGAATTTGCCAAATCCTTAGTGGATAGGGCATACACTTGGTACACCACGCTGAGACCCGGGTCCATCAAGACCTGGGATGAGATGATGGAAAAATTCTGCGCCAAATATTACCCTGGTGAAGACAAAATCACTTTCCAGAACCTGCAAATGGTGAGGCAGAGACCTGGAGAAGATCCTGTTCAATTTATTAAAAGATTCGAAGATGTGTCCCTAGACTGCTATGGAGACCATGAAGAAAATGAGCTCGTGGAAACCTGTATAGCCAACATGCTTTTTGATTACAGGCTCAACCTTGAAAATTTATGTATCACACAGTTTGCTGACCTGCTACAGAGAACCAGAAGGACGGCGCAAACCATGAGAACAAAAAGGCTGCCCGCATCCCAAGCTATGACAGCATCAGCAGGAGAGAAAAGGAAGAGACCAGATAGGAAGGTGTTTGAGGAACCACCGGTGATCCCATGCACAGCTGAGGAGTTAAGCCATGTCCTAGACAAATGGATTGGAGATGGGGTTGTCAGGCCATTCACTGTGTCCAGGCCACCAACCGAAGAAGAGAGGAAGAATCATTTATTTTGCAGAATCCATAACTATGTGAAGCACTCCACTAAGGACTGCTGGACCCTTCGCAGACTCTTCCACAAAAAGTTGAGAGAAGGAACCCTGGAGCTTACCCAGAAGGAGCCGGAAGTGCAGAGGAACCCCTTACCTAACCACAAAGGAAAAGGGGTGGTAGCAGTAGTAATACATGGGAACCCGGCAGAAGCAGGAGAATCTGAAGGATCCTTCCACCCGAGTACAGTCAGGACCCTCCAAAAGAATCCTAAGTTCAGGTCACTATTCAATCAATTAGGATTCGGACCAGAAGCAAGAAGAGTGGCCACAGAGTCTCTCATGAGTATAGCAGCAGATTCAGGGATGGAATGCTTTACAGCTGAGTCACACACTAGTCGAGCTTTCCTGGAGACAACCAATGCAATAACTTTCACTGATGAAGACATGGAGATTGAGCACCCAGACCACCGTAGACCCCTTTATCTAATGGCCACCATAAACGGCGTTCAAGTCAGAAGGGCACTAGTGGATACGGGGGCATCACTCAACCTCATTGCCTTAAGTACCTTGGAAGCTGTCGGCTTAGTTGACAGGAGGATCCTGGGGGCCCCCATGGAAATAACAGGATTTGGAGGATCGGTGGAATCAACAGAAGGATACGTGCAGCTAGCCTTAAGGGTAGGGCCAATAATAGCTTTGACAAGGTTTCATGTGATCAATGCAGAAGTTTCTTATCACGTGTTGCTGGGACGCCCGTGGCTTTATAAACATCGCCTTATTCCATCCACATTCCATCAATGCATTAAAGGGAGACTGAATGGGAGGCCCATAAGGATCCCTGCCAATCATAATCCTTTCAGCCAGGGAGAAGTGAACTTTGCAGAAACGATGTTTTATGATGAGCTGGAACCAGATGATGAGAACCCCACCCCGGGGACCCCGGGGGCACCTATCCTAGAAGAAGAAGAAGGAGGAAGGGGCACCCGTGACCTGAGAAACCTTTTAGAAAGAAAAAGACAAAAGAGGGAGCCTAGCTCTTCAGGATCTCGAGAATGTGTGGTGGTGCGGGAACCTGGGGGAAGGCTAATTTATCGTTTGTGAAGGTGCGCGGGACCCGAATGTATTGTGCAGGAAGGTCCCGGACCACCAAGCTGCATGATGGCCCAAGAAGAAATCCCAGAAGAACCAGTTAAGGAGGCCCAGATTCAGCCTGAGGAAGAATTAAAGGAAGTAGACTTGGGGACAGAACCAGGATCCCGAAAACCTGTTTTCATTAGCAGTCAATTGGTGGCTCAAGAAAGAGAACAACTGGTAACTTTACTTCAAAAATACAGAGATGTGTTTGCATGGACCTATGATGAGATGCCTGGTCTAGACCCGGAGTTGGTAGTCCATTCTCTTAATGTGGACCCGGGGATGAGGCCAGTAGTCCAACCAGCTAGGGTCTTCCACACTGAGGTAGAAGCTCAAATAGTCCAAGAGGTCAAGAAATTGCTAACAGCTGGTTTTATCAAACCCATCCAACACCCAAAATGGCTTTCCAACATTGTGCCTGTGAAGAAGAAAAATGGTCAAATCCGCTGCTGTGTAGACTTTCGCAACCTAAACAAGGCATGTCCTAAAGATGAGTTCCCCTTGCCCAATATCAACCTCCTTGTAGATTCAGCTGCAGGAAACTCAATGTTCTCGTTTATGGATGGATACAGTGGATACAACCAAATCCGCATGGCAGCCAAAGATGCAGAGAAGACGGCATTCAGAACTCCGATTGGGAACTTTTACTACACTGTAATGCCCTTTGGCCTCAAAAATGCGGGGGCTACGTATCAACGGACCATGACAGCTATTTTCCATGACATGATGCATGAGGAGATGGAAGATTATGTAGACGATATTGTGGTCAAGTCAAAAACCAGAACAGGACATTTCCAAGTACTTGAGCAAGTCTTTGAAAGATGCAGGAAATACAAGTTACATATGAACCCCATGAAGTGCGCCTTTGGAGTGTCTGCTGGAAAGTTCCTTGGGTTCCTAGTACATCACAAAGGCATAAGCGTGGACCCAGCCAAAGCCACAGCTATTGCCACGATGAGAAGACCAACTACTGTTAGGGAACTCAAAAGCTTCCTGGGAAGGGTTTCCTATATCAGGAGGTTTGTGCCTGGTTTAGCCTCAGCTACAGTAGGCCTATCCAAACTATTGAAAAAGGGAAATGAATTTACCTGGGGAACAGAGCAGCAGGAAGCTTTTCAAAGAATTCAAGGCATTATGAACCATCTGCCCACCCTCCAGGCACCAGTACGTGGGCGACCTCTGTTGCTATACTTAGCATCAAACTCTCAGGCAATAGGAGCTTTGCTGGCACAAGAAGATGACCAAGGAAATGAGCAGCCCATATATTATGTAAGCAGAACACTCAAGGATACCGAGACCAGGTACCCCAGAATAGAGAAAGCCTGCCTAGTAATCGTTTATGCATCCCAAAGGTTGAAGAGGTACTTCTCAGCTCATCAAATCCTCTTGGTAACCAAGTCCCATCCCATAAAAGCACTCCTGCACCAGCCCCTTCTCACGGGAAGAATAGCACAATGGCTAGTGTTGCTCTCACAATATGATATAGGTATAAGAACTCCCAAGGCTGTCAAGAGCCAGGCCATAGCAGATTTGCTAGCTCAATTCCCAGGAAAGGAAGAAGGCCCACTGAGCGAAGGAATCCCTGGTGAGGTAGCAGTGATGGAGATCCCAGGGAAGAAATAGACCATGAGGTTTGACGGGTCAGCTACAGCAACTTCAAATGGGGTAGGAATTGTACTAAGCTGTGAAAATGGGGATATCATGCCCCTGTCTTTCAAGCTTGGTTTCTCATGCTCTAATAATGCAGCTGAGTATGAGGCATACTTAACTGGGTTGACTATAGCACTCAGCATAGGAGTGAAACATATGAGAGTGCTGGGAGATTCTAATCTTGTAGTCTCCCAAGTGAAAGGTGACTTTGCATTACGGGAACAAAGCTTAGCAGCCTACAGGACTTGGGCACAAAGGCTGGAGATGGAATTTCAAACCTTCAGCGTAGAATACACTCAAAGAAGTGAAAACAGGTTTGCAGATGTTCTCGCCACCCTGGGATCCCAAATACCATTTAATGGGAAGGATACGCTGATAAAAATAGGAAGGCAGGAACATTCTATTGTAAGGATCCTCCAAGGGATGTACCCCGGGGAATCCAAACAGTGGGACTGGAGGGACGAAGTCAAAGAAAGGATGAAAGAGGCGAGCCCTAGAGGGAACATCAAAGAACTAATGGATTACACTCAGATAGAAGGGGAATTGTATAGAAGACTACCAGGAGGAATACTGTCCAGATGTATCACCGAGAAGGAAGGAAAGTTGAAACTAGAAGAATTACACGCCCAAGCATGTGGAGTTGCAGAAAAAGTCAGCCTATACAGAAGGATGCAACGCATGGGGTATTACTGGCCAGATATGGACAAGGAAGCAGCAATCATACAGGGGAAATGCAAGGAATGTCGTTTGGCAATCGATAAAGAAGAAAGCTACGCGGTGTTTATTGCAGAAGATTGGCGGGTTCCTTTCATAGGATACCTGGCTCGGGGTATCCTGCCAACCGACAAGGAACTGGCCCACAAGCTCAAAAAACTAGCGTGCAGGTATTTCTTGCAGAACGACATTTTGTTCAAAAAAGGATACCATGGGGATCCCCTCAGGTGCCTGGGACCAAAGGAAGCTAGAGAAGTAGTCAGAGAGGTGCACTCTGGAGATTGCGGAAGTCACCCAGGGAAGAGAAGGCTGCACAAGCAGTTACTGTTGTTGGGGTATTACTGGCCAACGATGAAAAGAGACTCTGAGGAGCTGGTCAAAACATGTCATGCTTGCCAAGTCCTAGGAGATGCAATTTACACTCACCCAAATGTCCTACAGGATATGACGACGCCATGGCCTTTTCATACTTGGGGGCTCGATCTCATAGGGTCCATAAATCCTCCATCCAATGGTTATATATGGATCCTGGCAGCCACGGAGTACTTTACAAAATGGGTAGAGGCCATCCCTTTGAAAAAAGCTACTGGAACAGCTGTAACAAATTTCATTCGAGACCACATCATTACAAGGTTCGGGATCCCCAGAAGATTGATCAGCGACAATGGAACCCCATTCATAAACAAAGATGTGAAGGGATTAACTGAAGCATACCACATCAAGCATAGAAGATCTACCCCATACTACCCACAAGGAAACGGCCAAGCTGAAGCTTATAATAGGGTAATATTAAAAATCCTCAAGAAAATGAAGCATAAGTATGGAGGAAAATGGAGTGACCATCTGGCAGATGTGCTTTGGGCTTGTAGGAGCTCTGTAAAGACAGCCACAGGATTCTCCCCATTCTCCCTGGTTTATGGAACAGAAGCCATCAGCCCTGTGGAGTTAATCATTCCTACACCAAGGGTAGTTCTCGAGGAAAATCAGGGAGAAAGTGAGGACGCAAGCAATGAAAAGAGGCTAGTAGATCTGGAAGGAGTAGAAGAAGAAAGAGAACTGGCCAAGAAAAGGAGCCAAAGATACCAGCAAAGAATGACCAGAGCATATGCACAAGCAGTACGCCCAAGAGTGTTCACCAAAGGGCAATTAGTGCTAAGGATAGCGGAGCACGTAAGGAGGAACCTGCCAGGGCCTTCCAAGTTCACCCCAAAATGGGAAGGACCCTACATCATCAATGCAGCTCATGAAAGTGGATATTATTACCTTGCCAAAGAAGATGGAACAGTCCTGACAGAGCCCATAAACGGGAAATGGCTGAAGCAATACTATGCATAAGGACAAGGGGATCCCCAGTACCTCAGGGTCCTTTCACCAACTTCACTATCTGCTAAGTTCCTTTATTTTTGTCTTTTTATTTTTCAGCCTTTATCAAAAATTCTGGTCTAAGATAGTTTTGTTCAGGAACATGTGATAGATTGACACTTTGTGGTCAATGCTGCACCAAAAGACTGTTTCTTTGTTCCTTAAAAAAAATGACCATGTTTTAATGAAATTCCTGTTTCTTCAACATTTAAGTTTTTCTTTAAATACTGCAAAGACCAAATGTGGATAAATTTAAGGAAGGATACCTGAGTCAAAAAAAAAGGGGAGAATATGTAATACCCTTTTACATATGGCCCAGGATCAACCTCACAAATAATTTCAGATATCCCACAAACAGTCCCAAGTGCATAGGTCTAGGATCACAGAATAAAAGTAAAATATCTAGGATACCTAGCCTAGCACTTGGCAAAAAGGGAACCTGTCAAAGTTCATGAACTGGGACCGTATCTTAAACAAAAAAAAAAACATACATAGAGAAGGATACCAATGTACCCAGTTCAGTACTTGCACAATAAATTACCAGGTACCTGGACCAGAACTTACAGTGAAGCCTGTGAAAACCATGGTCCAGGACTCAGGAAAGAAAAGAGTCACAAGAAAGTAAAGACAATATATATATCCAAGGAAAAAGGCAGATTCACACACTAAGAAATAAGAAGCAGTTTTGAAACACAAAAGAGAAAGCAAAGAGCAGAGCAATGTTCAAAAAAAAACTTATACAACCCCAAATTGTTCATGTAAATGTAAAAAAAAAAGCTAAGGAATGAGGCCGGCCAACAGAGAGGCATCCGGAGAAATAACAAGAACAGCCAAAGTAGAAAGGATCCTCTGCCGCTTGACTTTCAAGTCTTGTAAAACTTTGTGAGCATGAGCCAAAGCTTCCTCAGCAACAGCTATCTCAGTGTCTATACTCTTGAATGATTGCCTTTGAAACAGCATATGAGCCAGCAGACGCAAATGATCCAGCAGAAAAGTCAAATTAAACTTGGCCTCTAGAAGGTCCTGCACCACCCCTCTCCACTCCAGAAGCTTTTCTTCAGATAAGGAATCTACAGAGGAATTCCTTAGGGAAATCAACACAGCACACAGCAACTCCATCAAAATATTGCCTAGAAAAACGCCTCCCCTGAAGCCGCTGGTAAAATCCCCGTGACTCTTGAGCAGGCTCTCTAGCAGCGGCAGGCCTTCCACAGGAACAGAGAAGCGCAGGAAGCTGCCATAAGAAGACCCAAAAACATGAAAGTAGCTGGCAGGAAGACTGTTGAATTCCAAGAGATCAAAGCGAGCCAGGAAAGAGGAAAGCCTTGAATCAAGATCTGAGGCAGCCATCTTCGAGGCATCCCCCATCGCCGTGTCACCACTTGCAGAGGCAGGAGGACTTGCAGCCTTTTGCTCTGGATGAAGGTCAGCAACTTCAACAGGTTTCACAATTCCTTCAGGGATAACAGGCTCAGAACCTGCAAAGCCTGTATCAGTATTCAAAAAAAAAGAAAGAAGAAAAAGAAAAGGAAGAACAGATTTAGTTCTTTTTTCTTAAAGAGAGAAAAAGAAGAACAAACCGGTTCCAGTTTCTTGGGGCAGAGACTCTTCTTCCTGATCTCCTGACTTCCCCGAAGATTCTGGGAGGGAACATAAAGCAAGTTGAAGAAAAGGTGAAGGACCAATGGCAAAGTGGCTAAAGGAAGGGATAGATGCAGGGGGCTTCGCCATAAAAAAAGGGGGGGGGGAGAAAAAGGAAACACGATGGGAGCAGCTTGCACTCACCTTCTGAGCTCTCTGATTCTAAAGAAGAGGCAACACTGGGAGCGGGTTTCTCACTGGTTTGACCTAAAAGGAAAAGAAGGAACTCAAGAAAAACTGAAAAAGAAAGTAAAACATAACGCTATTTCAAAAGAAACAAGGTTTACCTGTTTGTTTGGATAAAGGAGTGTCTCCCAAAGCACCTTTATCTGACAAGGATTGAGGAAACACAGTCCTGATAGGACTAGGAGTGCGTTCAAGATGGGGACTTTGAGATGACGGGATCCTAGAAGCTTTAGGATCCTGAGAATCCTGGGAACCTTGCATCGGTTGCCCGGTTTCCTCAGCTGGATCATCAGTAGGGGGCTCCTCCCCCATAACAGGAAAAACGACAGAAAGGGCTGTGATAGTTTCCTCCCCCAGAGCTTTGTCAGTCATAGGAGGGGATACCTCCACCTAAAGGAAGAAGAAGCGGAGAAGGCAATACCAAGTGAAAACAAAAGAAAAAAAAGAGAAAAACACAACAGCAGGAAATGCTAACAACATAATGTCAGAACAAAAGGGAAAGAACAAAAGAAGGGGGAACACACGTACCACGTCGTCTCCAGAAGATTGGCTCTTACCCTTCTTGTGATCAGACTTGCGCTTGGACTGCAAAGGAAATCATCACTTGTCAGCAAAATAGAAAAAAATGCAACAAGGTGAACAAAAAAAAGAGAGAAGAAGGAAAGAAGTCTTGCCCTTCTCTCTCTCTCTACAGATTCTCTGGAAGTTTTTTGCTTACTACGAGTACGCCCAGAGGGTCCTAAAGGAGGCTGGGATACCAAACCAGAGGATCCTAAAGAACCATGGACTGAAGCAGTCACAGGAACCTGGGGAAAAGAAGACTCTACCTTGGTCTTCTTCCGGGTCCTTGAAACTAAAGGTTCCCTGACATCCTTGCCTTCATGAGATGCCAAGTGTGTCTGAGATTTCCCCGTTTTCCTTCTTTTCGCCTCAGAGCCTATCTCCACACCCCCTGTACTTTCACCAACATCAACAGCTTTCATTTTCTTCGACTTGACATCCTTACCTTTACTCGGAGCAGTGGCAGCACTTATTGTCTCTGTTGCACCCTTTTTGATGGGCACCCCAGAGGAAGCACCAATGATGAGACTATCACCCAGCCAGGTCTCAGGAAAATCCTGCCCATAAGCCACCCAACCTCCCCTGGAGGCATGCCACTCTGCAAAACCAGTCTTGCTGCTTGCAGCAGCAGAAACAATCCCAGCCGTAGGAAGGGATAAACGTCTATTGGCTGTTGGAGCAGAAACAATGCTAGGATTGAGGGCTTCCCGAACTGTACCAGTGCCAACATAATCAACAAAAGATTTTTGTACTCTTCTCCAATAACTGGTATAGCCACTGGAAGCAAAGACCCCTCTCTGGGAGTTAGGCACTACAAATTGGGGGCTCCTCCGTGACCAATAAGAAAAGGCCTGCAGCCTCAAGAAAGGATCCAAGGAAGGAAGGGATGGCACCACATCCTTAAAAATTGGCGGAATGTCCTGATCAAAACCAAACTGTCGGAGCACCCGGTGTGCTGAATAATGAGTATATTTTGGGCCACTTGAAGAAGGCACAGGAAGTCAGGAGGGACTAATGCAGGCAAGATAAGCTAGACTGCCCTCATCACCACGGCGCAAGTCAAAGGTATTGCCTGTAGAAGATAAAAAAGAAGACAACACAGAATCACATGCAAAGCCAGGACCAAACTCACGAGGGGATCTCCAATATAAGCTCCCTGCTTGATCAAACAACTCCACAAGATTGAGGCCACCACCTTTCAAGCTAATCCAATGAAAAATAATGGGAAAGGCATCAGTAGAATTGCCACAAAGACCCTTCACTATGTCGGGGGATCCTTGGAACTTGTCCTTCACAAATTTCAAATTCCTGCACTTAGCCAAAGTAGCTGCAGAACGGTCCCACATGAAAATCTGAAGAATGGCACAGTGAAGAGATGAAGTGATCACATAACAAGAATCACCCTCAGCCTCATCTCCATGAAGCTGGTCCAGTTGAGAATAAACATGACCCAAAAACAGAGGGGCCAAAGGATACTGGGTACCTCGAGCCAACTTGATTGCCAACGGAAAAAACGAAGACTTAACTCCGTACCCAGGGAACTCACTAAACAAAAACTTACTAAGCCAAAAGGCCAGGAAACCGGCCCACCTCACTTCCTTATCCTTTTCACGAGAGAGGGTCATCACCCATCTCCCCATCCTAGCCGGCTTACCACCAGGAGAGGCGGAGCGACCACCAAAATGACCAAATAATTTCTCTTCTACCACGAGATCCTCACCAGAAAGGTTAATATCAAAGGGATTCTCTTCACCAAACACTGGGAGGAGGAAGTTATTAACCACATCCTCCAAGGTGATCGTCAATTCACCAGTAGAAAAGAAAAAGTATGAAGGGAAGGACACCAACGACGTACCAGATGCCTGAGCCCTTTGGCGTCTCTGAAACCCTCGAGATTTCTGGAAATAGCCACTGCCTTTAGGATACCGGCGCGCTCCAAACGACTCACAAACTCAGCATCAGACAGTTCCTTGTCTACCCATATGGGCCAACCCTGAATCTTTCCCGGAACAAAATCAAAGAAAATAGGAACCGCCTCTCGGATTCCTTGTCTGATCTGGAGATCGAAAATCTCTCTAGGGTCAGGAACCTGGGCGGAACCAGCGAAACCCGCTTGGCCAGAAAATAGCCAAACGTGAGGGGATGGAGGAGCCTCACCATGAGATATATGAGGAAAAAATAAACTGAGAGAATACCAAGGATCCCGTAAAGGGAAGGCCGGACGTTCAGCAACCTCGTGAGAATTGCTCGGAGCAGAACCAGAAGAACCTTCACCCTCAGAAGGACTGGGAGTACGCTCTCTCCTCTTTCGAGAAGAAGAAGAAACCATGGAAACAACACACACTATGAGAAGAAAAGAGATTGAAAGTGCGAAAGGGAGGAAGACCAGAGTAACAGAGAAGAAGAGAAAAAGAAAGAGAAACACAAAGAGCGAAAAACTCAGAGAAGCAAAGTGATAAGATGAAACGGCTACAATAAAGGCGCAAATAGCAGTTGGGGAAAACAGTTTATGGAAAGACGCGCCAGTTGCCAAGAAATTTAATTTGAAGTAGGGATTAATCAGCAGTTATTAATGAGAAATAACGGGAAACGAGAAAAGTGGGTAGAGGAGTTTTACCTCAAATACCCAACTGCCACATCCCGTATAAAGAGGAAGCTGCAAAAAAGCAAGGGAATACAACACGCAAAAAGGAGGAGACTAAAAGAAGTAGAAAAGAGCCGGGATCCCAAGTAAAGAGGAAGGGAACCCAGTAGAAGTTAAAAAACAAAAAAAAAAAAAAAAAAAAAGAGATACCACGAAAAATCTTAGGAAACCTAAATCACTCACGCGTGGGTTTCAGGCAACCCACGAGCTCGGGGGGCTAAATGTTGAGGTCTGAAAAAGAAAGGGCCATAATAAAATAAGCCCAACACAGAAGAACAAGTCAAGCCCAAAACAAAAAATTCAGGCTAAGCCCAAAGCAATAGATACGGATGACTCATGGGGGAATAAAAGGAAGGCCCAGAGGATCCTGGAGCCCAGAAAAGAAAGAAGTGTCCAAAAAAGAAACCACGGCAGAGTGTAAAGAAGCAAGGATCCTCAATAAGCGCAGATCCCTTCAAGCACAAATAAAAAGGAAGATTGGGACAAATCGATAGAAAGAAGACAGAAGAAGAATAAAAAAACAAGAAATAAAAGACGCGAACGACCTCTCAATGGCACAGACAGAAAAGGACCTCGGGGAACCAGGACAAGGAAGAAGAATGGTAACAAATGACTTTCAAAAATGGCAGAACAGGATTCCGCCCAAAAAGGAAAGAAAGGGAAAAGAGGAAGACGCCAGAAATGGGGATGCCGAGAAGGGCATACCTCAGCACGTCCCAAAGAGGATGGCCAACCAAAAGCTTTCGAAGAAATCAGAACCAAAGGAAGGAAAGAATGAGAGAAAACGGAAAAAGGGACTTACCGAGGCGATAGAGACAGAGCATGCTCTGTTTGCAAAAGAACAAAACAGGGGAACCAACGGTTCCCCGGGACGCCCAGAAAACTCCACTATAAAAGGAGGGGATGGGTTGTGAAGAAGGCGGCGAGAAAAAAGGAGTGGAAAAGAAAGAAGAAATTCTCCAGAAAAAGAATCATCAGAAAAGAAATCAAGAGTGAAGGGAAAATATTAGGGAAAGAAGCAAATACTGCTTCCCGATATCCTGTAAAGGCCACTATTGCACATACTCGGATTCAACGAGAATCAAACTTTGCAAGTTTTGAAGGCTGGAATAGCCATTCAAGACTGCAATTTTTGAGCTTGATTGGACCTTGTATCACGTCCTAGTGAGCTTTTTCTGTAATCAAACAGATAATTTATTAATGAAATATTGTTTCAGAGTTCCCAGGATCCCCACAGCACCCCTTTTTTATCGTCTTGCTAATCCTGTCTTTCTTTCCTTTTGAACTTACGTTGTTAATTTTTTGGCACTCCTCGATATCCTTGTTTGTCATTTTTCTGTATATTGTCAGAAGCATTCTTTGCATTTACTTGATTCTTAAACAGCCAGTTAGCTGCGGTGAATCAAGGCCCGATCCACCAAATCCTTCCTTTTCATTCAGGCCCGGGATCCTTGGGCCTGAGTATCCTGAAAAAGGCACTCTCACACAATGATATACCACCAAATGTCAACCAAGCAAAAAGGTTTGTATAAAGATGCTTAGTAGTATAGTATAGTTTTTCATCATTATCATTATATCGAAAATCAAAATAACCTATAAACACTTGAGACAATACAAAGCATAACCCATTTAATTCAGTAGGTTTAATATTATGCATTGAAGTAATACATAAATTACAATTATAAACTATCAAATAACAACTAAACAGAAAAACTTATACAAAGAGGCTTAGTAGTATAGTATAGTACTATACTATAATATAATATTGTACCAAAGTACTATAGTATAGTACAATATAGTACTACAGTATAGGTTGATCTTGCTTTGAAGGAGATGGCCCCACTTAAGGCTTCAGGACCCGATGGCATGCCTCATCTTTTCTTTCAGTCTTTTTGGCCTTTGATTGGTGATGACGTCTCTAAAGCTGTCTTGGACTGTTTACATTCTTGTTATATCCCTAAGGAGTTCAATTACACATATGTGACTCTTATTCCTAAAGTGAAAAATCCTGTAAAAATTGCTGAGTTTAGACCGATAAGTTTGTGTAATGTTATTTATAAATTGATTTCAAAGGTTCTAGCAAACCGATTGAAACCTTATTGCCTTCTATTATGTCTGAGAATCAAAGTGCCTTTCAAGCTGGGAGGGTAATCACAGACAATATCCTCATGGCATTTGAAACTTTACACTACATGAAAACTCAGCAAACTGGCTCCACAGGTTTTATGGCTCTCAAACTCGACATGAGTAAGGCGTATGACCGAGTTGAATGGTCTTTCTTGGAATGCTTGCTAAGAAAGTTGGGTTTTCATAACCGTTGGGTTGATCTTATGATGGAGTGCATTACTACTGTCTCTTACTCCATTCTGATCAATGGGGAGCCTTCACAAACCATCTATCCTAGCAGAGGATTGCGACAAGGGGATCCTATCTCTCCATACCTATTCCTCCTTGTTACAGAGGGTTTGCATGGCCTTATTTCTAAAGCGGCCACTTCTGGTGATATTAGAGGTATATCTATATGCAGAAATGGACCTCGCTTAACCCACTTATTTTTTGCAGATGATAGTCTTCTTTTCTGTAGAGCTTCTTTACAGGAATGCCATCACATACAAACCCTTCTGGCTACTTATGAGCAAGCTTCTGGGCAACAGCTTAATCGGGAAAAGACAACGCTGTTCTTCAGTAAAAATACGGGCATAGAGGTCCAAGAATCTATCAAAGATTTGTTGGGGGTTCCGGAGATAAAGCAGTATGAAAAATACTTAGGCTTACCATCTTTTGTGGGTAAGCGAAAGAAAGCAAGCTTGGCATACATTAAAGATCGGATTTGGTCTAAGCTCCAAGGGTGGAAAGAGAAGCTCCTCTCCCAAGCTGGTAGAGAAGTCCTTCTAAAGGCAGTGATACAAGCGATCCCAGCCTACTCTATGAGTTGCTTTAAACTCCCTATTTCACTTTGCCAGGAGATTGAGACTTTGATTCGTCAGTTTTGGTGGGGACAACGTGGTACAAGAAGACGTATTCATTGGGTAAAATGGCGCACTTTGTGTAGGTCAAAAACCTATGGAGGTATGGGGTTTAGGGAACTCAGAAATTTTAATGACGCCATGCTCGCCAAGCAAGTATGGCGCCTATTAAAAAATCAAGACTCCCTTTTTTACAGGTTCTTTAAATCAAAATATTTCCCTCATGGATCTATTTTTGATGTTAAAGACACTAAAGGCTCTTTTGCATGGAAAAGCATTTTGAAGGGTAGAGAGCTCATTAAGGGGGGATTGAAATGGAGAATTGGAGATGGTGCACAAGTGCGCATTTTTCATGATTCTTGGCTGCCTGGGTCTCAACATGGTAAGGTGGTTTCCCCTGCCCCTGAAAGCCATGAAAATGCCTTGGTTTATAGCCTAATTAACCATGAAGAAAGGAGTTGGAATGTGGATGAGATTGACAGAGTATTCTTACCAGAGGAGGCAGCCACCATTAAGGCTATCCCACTGAGTTTGTTTGCTCAGAACGATCTTCCCTTTTGGCCGTTTTCCCGTGATGGAAGGTTTTCGGTAAAATCTGGTTATCACCGTTTAATGGAGCTTGATGAAACAGAGCTGCATGGTACGACGCACACTGGGACTGCAGCTCCGGTTTGGAAGACCATTTGGCGCATGAACGTGCCAAATCGTGTAAAGTCTCTTGTATGGCGAGCTGGGAGAGATGCCCTTCCTACACGAGTGAATTTGGTCCGGCGAAGAGTTCTTACCAATGCGTTATGCCCAGAATGTAAAGTGCAATCGGAGGACACGCAGCATGCTCTCTGGTCCTGCCCGATTCTAAAGGATGTGTGGAAGGTGAATTTTGAGAAGCTTGTGACAGACACGGGATCTTGCTCCAATTTTCTGGAAGTTCTGGAATGTGCGGCAGCGGAAAAACCGTCATTGGATCTGTTTGCAATGATCGTAGCAGAAATATGGCAGCGCCGAAACAGAGCTCTTGTGGGAGAGCCTACTGTACCGGTCTGCCAGATTGCTCTTAAGGCCACTTGTGCGCTTCAGGAATTCCAGCAACTCCGCCCCATCCATGCTGTGATTCCAAGAACAGCCCGTGCAGTAAAATGGAGGCCTCCCTCTGCACCATGTGTGAAGGCGAACTTCGACGGTGCTATCTTTTCCCAAGAAGGACTAGCTGGCGCCGGAATGATAATCCGAGATGAGCAAGGATTGGTTATGGCTGCTTTATCACAACAAATTCCATCACCTGCTTCGGTGGAGATGGTGGAGGTGTTAGCGGCTCGTCGGGCTCTGGTTTTTGCTAAGGAACTTGGGTTTGACAGGTTGATCTTGGAAGGTGACTCTGAGACAGTTATCAAGGCTATTCTTGGTGACTATATGGACTGCTCCTATTTGGGTCATGTACTGAAGGATATTAAGTTCTTGTTTTCTAGTTTTTCTTTCATTTCAGTCAAGCATATTCATAGGGAAGGGAATTGTGTTGCCCACAAACTTGCTAGACGGGCTATTAGAGATCCTTTTCTTGTCTGGATGGAGGCTGTTCCTCCAGATATTTTTGATGTTTATCAACTTGACCTTTTAAGGATGCATTAATAAATTTAACCCATGGGGGTTGTTTCTCAAAAAAAAAAAGTTCTTCATAATCATTATTATATCAAAAATAAAAACAACCTATAAAGACTTGAGTAATTTATATGGTTTTTAAGGTTGAACTTGGGTTAGACCAAGGTCAAACTGTGATGATGTCATAATTAATTTAGTAATTAATTAATATGAAATAAATATATAAAAATTAAAAATCTCAATTAAAATTTAATCTAAAATGATTAATTTTATTTTCAATGAAACCTAAACTACCACTTAAAACTTGTTGTGAAAATATTGAAGTTACAACTTATAACATTTCTCTTTCTAAAAAAACACTTATAACATTTCTCATATAACAATATCTTTAAAATTATCACATTAATATATTTTAACTCCTTAATATTGGCAAGTACAATTACAAAAAAAAAAAAAAAAAATCAAATATCATAGTTGTAAACCATTCCGGCAAAGTACAAGTACAATCAAAACAAAGAAGTCCAATCGAATCCCATTAAAAACAAAAAATAAAGTCCAATCCAAGTATCAAGTGGCTTAACTATAAACCATTTTGACCGTTACTTTTAATCCAATGGCCAGTAATTATGTTGGGTTCTTAAAAGTTCATACCAAACTTCAAACCCTACAGACGTTATTGTCTTCTATTCTTTTTTGCTTTCCCCAGTTGCCTCCACCTCTCTCTCCCTCCTTTGTCAACCTCTTTTCCACAATTTTCCAACAAACAAAGAAGAATCAAATGCATATGCAAAAGCCAAAGCAGATTTGTAGTCTCTCTTCCATAGTTATCTATTCTTTTCTTTTTTCTTTTTTTCTTTTTTTCCTGGGGAGATCTGATGTTGGGAGATTCATTTGGCAATGTTTTGTGATTTTTTTTAAGGACCATCGAACCGGTGCTCGATTTTGAAAACTGGGCGATTTGACTGCAGTTCAAAAAGTTTACTGAAAAATTAAAATTTCCAGTTTTGGTAATTTAAAAAACCGGAATGGTTAACGTGCAAGATTTCCTGACTCTTAACTTAAGGCTTATTACCTCATGTGTATTGATTATAGGGATGGCCTATGCAGACTTATGGTTTTATTATTATTTTTTTGATAATCCTTATGGTTATTTGGTGGTATGTTAAACACATTGCCAAAGTATAAGATTTTGATGATGAAAATCTATTTATATTAGTGAATGAATTTACCAGAATTACAATCACGCTTATATACAACAACTCAACTAACTTTTAACTAATTCTCTAATTAATCTACAAAACTAAATTAAACTTTCCCACTAAGATAAGTATAAACCAGCCACTAACAAGCTGACATGTGGCATAACTAACTCATTTACACTAAACTACCTATAGTTTTATCCTATACAAGTAAGCTACTGTCATTTACAATAAAACTATGATTGACTAATCTTGCAATCCTTATTCTTCTTTTCTTCTTTGTTGTGATCTTGAGCATGATCAAGCTTTCTCTTACACTCATTATTTTAAATTCTCTAATACAAAGCATTTATGATGTATAATTTCTCTCTCCTCTAGACTTTAGGCCGACTCTTTCTTTTTGGACCAAGGAACAAACTAGTAGCCACTAGTCATTCTTCGAGTTGGTGTAAAGTTGGACTCCCAAACTTAATTTGACATATATCATAAAGAGTTGTTGTGATTGAATAACATCACTTTTATTTGGATTCATCATTGACACACATTTTACTATACATTAATCATAATAAGTCACGTCAACAATTGTGCAATAAAATGTGAAAAATGTTGTATGCCTAGACTTATTTGTTAAGCATTATGGATCTTGTCCAATAAAAATTCCAATTTCTCACATAAGAAAGAGACAAACACAGATAGAAAGAGGGGGGAAAATGTACCAATGGATCAAATGCAAGGGAGAAATTTTTTGAGAAATTCAACAAAATAGTGGAGGAGGGGAATAGAAGGTCAAAATTGAGTGCAACTCAAATGGAAGAGGTAAGGTAGTGTTCAACTATGACGGGGACACCAAGTCACACCATCAATATCCTCAATCATGTCCTTAAAATAACAAGATAATGGAACAAAAAACCAACTATGATTCAACTACTAGCCACAAATATGATAATTCTCTACAAATTCAGAACAAACTAATAAATATGCATGAACAATTAAAAAATATATATTAATATAAGTAATAGTATCAACATAGTTGCAAATGATTCTAACCAAAATCAATTGGCTGGGAATTGTGAAGTTTTCATTTTACATTGTTCTTAAGCAATGCTTTCCATTGTGTATAGTTGGAAGCTTTTCCTCACACATTTATTTTTATTCTGCCATAATATATTATTAGTTCTTCAAGTTTGCTAAGTGAGTGTTTTTGGTCTCTCAAGTTTCAAGTGAGTACTATTAGTAATTCTATTAACTGTTACTAGTCTCAATGTTTATGTGACTAATGGAACAATGATGTGGTGTATTTTTAAGTGACGTGACAATTTTTGATTAAAAATTTACACCTCTTTTAAAACATTCTTGTGGAAGAATGAAGCTACTTGGATGATTATGATAAATTTGACAGGCATATTGCAAGAGATTTTCTTCGTTAAGGTTTTACTTAATCCACATGTTTCTCTTGCTAACCACATAGTGCCATTTCAGTGCTAGAATTGTTGGGTGTACATGTGTGAGTAATGTTCCATATTGAATAATAATGAAAAGAGTGAATGATTAATATAACACATGAATTAAGCCCAAATTCACATAACATAGTGGTGTCCTATATGTTATATGCCTCTCTTGAATGCAGCTTGAAAGTACTTCCACTACCTAAGATTCTCAAGGTGATGGTCATTTGGATGGTCTTTTTGCTTCCATTGTAAAATAAATACTAATACGAAAGGCAAAGCTCATATATATATAAAAAAAAATATGCACACTCAAACATAAATATAAACATTAATATATGCATATACACATTGCACAAACTAATTTACTAAATTCAACAATTGATAATTTTAGAAATAGAAAATAGCTAAATGAATAAATATTTATGTTAATAAATAAAATTTATATACGAAAATTCATGGAAGATAACAAAGTTGATGAACTTTAAAATGTAATTCTATATTTTTTTTTTTTTGAATTTGCGTATGTTTCTTTTGTACGGCATATTCATTTCATTGGGTTGCGTATATGTAAAAATTGAATTAATCTAAAAAATTTCAAATAACAACTTTTACAGAAATTTATTTTATTTTATTTTTATAAATCAAGTTGTGGTGTAAAATTATTTAGTATTTATAGAAAATTATTAGGTATTTTAATAGATTTTGTCTAAATCTTATAGATAGAGTTACCCCAAAACCATTAATTTTTTTTTATTAGTATTTTATTGTTAAATTTAAAACCATTAATTCTTAATTATTTATTTAGACCTTTAGCTAGTCATACCTATGTAAGAATTAGGAAGAAAATTATTAGGCATTTTGTTAGATTTTGTACGGGTCTTATGGATATAGTTACCCCAAAACCATCATTTTTTTAGTAGGCATTTTTTTATAATTGTTTTTTATACTAGTTTCTTTTGAAATTTAAAATCATCAATTCTTAATTATTTATTCAGACTTATTAGCCAACTATATCTATATAGGGATTGGGAAGAAAAAACATTACCAAAAGAATAAATCTCATTTTATGTTTTATTTGTATTAAAGATGTCAATTTCTTAGGGGCAAGTACATTACTTTTTACAATTCTTGTCTAATGAATGTTAATGCAGGTGCAACTTACTAATAACATATGTATATACATTGACACACACAAGCACACCCAAACATAAACATAAATATTAACATGTGTATATGTACAAATAGCTAAAAGAACAAATATTTATGTTATTAGCTTAAATTTAAAAGTTTATTGTAGGGTCCCGATTTATGGCCCAAACCCAAAGTGTATGGGATCTCGGCCCAATGAGCCCAATACAATAAATTTGTAGATAGTGGGTCAAAGAATTAGGCCCTAATGAGTTGAACAACGGCTAGTATTGAATTAAATGACAATCAAGCACAAATAATAGGTATTGATATCAATGGACTTCCAGTCCGAGGAGATCACGATTGTATATATTGATCACAATTGGATACAGAGACAATTTAGATTGCTACAGTGTTCTCTCTTCCTTTTTTCGATCCTCTCTTTACGAAGAGTCCTTCACATTATATATCCTCCTCCGGACCATCCTCATCCTACACCTGTTGATCATCCAAGCCTTTGCTTGAATACCTATCCCATCAGACACACTCTCTGGTTTTCTGTGAGTTGTGGTAGCTAAGATAGCATTGTTCAGAGGTTTTCTCCACATAAATGCGATCAGAAAAGTAGCTGCAGTGCATTTAATGCGGTAGTGGCAACTTTTCCTTATATATTTTTAGATCTCCTTCCTTCTCGTATTAGATCTCCTTCCTTCTCGTATGTTCATGAGGCACATCCCTATCATTGGAGTTTCTTTGAAGGTCACTCTAATTGCTAGATTACATACTTTGAACCATATTCATCAAGTCTGAGGAGGAGCTACTCCTCGAATAACCTTTCATTTGCTCCCTATTTATGGGACCTGAACTGGGAATATCTAATAATTATTTGCTTCTCCTCGGATCTATCTATATTCTCGGATAAAGCCCAAGGCCCAATATATGATCTTGGGCCCTTACCCCTACATTTATATACAAAAATTCACGAAGAACAACAAAGTTAATGAGTTTTAAAAGGAAATTCTAAAGTTAATTTATTTTTTATTTGAGTATTTTCTTTTGGATGGCATATTTATATCCTTGGGTTGTGTATGTAATAACAAATGAATTAATGTTACGAATTTTTACCAATCAAAATTTTATGGAAATTTATTTATTTGATAAATCAATTGATGCTGGGAATTATTAGGTATTTATAGAAAATTATTAGATATTTTCCCGGCTCTTATAAACATTAACATAGATACCCTCTAAAACCATCAATTGTTTTTATTGATTTTTTGTTTCTTTTGAAATTTAAAATCATCAAATTTTAATTATTGATATAAACCTATTAGCTAGCTATACCTATATAGGAACTAAGAAGAAAATTATTTATGCTAAAAAATTACTTGGTATTTTGATTGATTTTATGCTTATCATATACCCAGAAATTCACATAAATTGTCGTAGTGTAGAAATCACAATTGAATATCTGTAACTCGAAAATATTGGTCCTCCCCAAAAAGGGGAAAATTATAACTATACTCGAATTCAACACTAGCCCTACTTAATTTATAAGAATAAACATATGAACAAATTATATTGACAATACAATGCAAATACTTTCCTTGCACCGATATCTCATTATAGCTATGTCTTGTTGTAGTCATTTAAATCAGCAAGGCAACTCCAAATCTTTTCTTCATCTAGAACTTCAATTTTTTTTTTTTTTTTTTTTTTTTTTGGTTTATAAAGTTTCCCATTAGTTAGAAAAAATGTGTGCCTAAGATGACAACAATGCGCCTAGAATCTAGATTTTGTAATAAAGATGGATTCTTTTCAATTTGTCAGAGTCAAGTATAGTACTTTTTTATAATTCCTATCTAATTAATGTTAGTGCGAGTGCAACTTACCAATAACTTCTTTTTTCTTTTTTAGAGAGAGTTTCAACATATGGCGCCCTCTTCAAATGATAGTTATTTATTATCAAATAAAGACACCAATCAATTTTTGATGTAAGTAAGGATTGAATCCCAGATCTTTTATACAACTATTAGAGACTTTATAAGTTGAGCCAATTGGAACCCACAACTTACCAATAACTTGTATACACACACATAAACACTAACATATGCATATACATAAACTAACACATTAAATTCAAATTTTAATAATTTTATAGAAATATAAAAATATAAAAAAGCTAAATAAATAAATATTTATGTTAGTAAATTAAAATTAAAATTTTATATTAAAAATTTCATGAAGAAGAATAAATTTAAATGTATAACATGTGTAACATTGAAAAACAACTGTAGCATGTTTAACAAGTTGCTAGAAAATTACCTGTTGGGAAGGTTAATTTAGACATAATTTAAGATTGAAAATTCTAAGTGTTGTTATAAGTTGTTGCTGCCTGGTAGTTTGAAGCTGTTGTCTCCCATATTTTAGGATTTTATGGATAACCATAAAATCAGAGAGAAAAACAGCTTGAAACTCTTTGGTAGCAATTGCTCATAACCAAAACTCAGAATTTCACCCATAAGAACATGTCCATGGTGGCTTATGGTCTTCCCTGTGTCAAATTGAGGGGGTTGAGACACCAGATAACCCCTCAAAGCTCATGTAGTTGGCTACATTATTAATTGAACCCAGAATTGCACAATGAAAATGCAAAAACAACTGAAACCTCACCTATAAAAACAAGATTCATATTTGATATTCATTCATTGAATTTGAAACTATCAAAATAGCCTTGATGTTCTTCTAGAGCAGAAATGATGATCACCTTCTCTAGCAATGGAATGAAGGGTCCAAACTTGGCTAATATTTAAAAGTAATTACAAATTAAGGACTTTGAATGGTACAAGAATAAATACTTGTCTAACTCCAAGAGACAGAGGAAGGGTGGAAAAAAAGAATTGAAGAGATAACAATAGGCTCCAGTGGCGACTCTATGAATTTTTCTCAGGGTATTTCTTAAGAATCATAAATTACACAATTTAATAAAAAGAGAAAGTCATATATTGACAACAACAATAACAATAAAAAACACGCAAGTACATAAAATTTACAATTTCCTTTTACGAGTTTCATATTTTAAAATCGTTGCATGATAGTCTCATTATCAATATTATAAGTTACATCTCTTTCAATGTACATAACCAAACAATCATTCATCCACTGAATATAGAACAAATTATGGAGCAAAATTTAATTTTATTGGCATAAAAAAAACTGAGGGTGTTCATAAAATTTTTTTTTTTTAAGGGTAGACAAATAAATTTTTTTAAATTATTATATATAAAAAAAAAAAAATTCAGGTCAAGGTGGTCCTCGGACCACCCTGGCCTTAAGGTGGCGCTGCCCTTAGGCTGAGCGCAAGCGGCCAATTATTTTTGGCTTTCCCCAGTTGATGCCTTGGTGGGGTTACACGAATGCTTTTCAACCTTAGCAGTAGGGGTGTGCAAAAAACCGAGAAATCAAAAAAACCACGTTGCCAAAATTTTGGTTCAGTTTTGATGCTGGCCCTGAAACCAACCGAACCTACCGATTTATATATGTATATATTTATATAACTTTAATACAAAACTGATCAGTAGCTTAGTGGTATGCTTCTTGTGGTTTGGCTAGCTGATCTCAGGTTTGAGTTTTCGCGTGGGACGTGTGATTTTTGCTATTTAATTTTTTAAAACCCTAAAGCATGATATAAATACGGAAATACCCCTATTTTATTCTCCCCCCTTGGTTTTTGCTTTATCGTTTGAAAGGGTGTGGTTTTGAAAATCTCAATAACCCTCTCTTTGGAAAACCGAAAACCAATCGAAACCGACTGAAACTGAAATACACCGAAACCAATTGATTTCCAGCCATTTCGGTCGGTTTTGGCTGAGAATTTCACAAACCGACTGAAACCGAACCGAGAACACCCCTACTTAGTAGCAACTAGCAACAAGAAAGGAATCAAAAACTTTAATAATTTCTTCTTCTTCTTATTTTTTTATTATAAAGAACGATACTTTCACTTTTATATTTCTTTTCTTTTCGAATAGACCATTAACCAAGGCAACCGATCCATACTTTTATAAGCTCTTTTTCAACATGCAAGGAAGTAATTTGTTTTAACCATTTGTTTGTTTTTAATGAATAGTTATTTTACTTTTACCATTTCTTTTGAATAAATCATTGAGCAATGCAAATTATTCATACTTCACCCCTGTCCAAAAAACTCTTATCCAAGAAAGGTAGGCTTGCACCCAGAAGACTCAGAGGCTGAACGAAGATGGTGCTAACAGGTATGTTTATAATGTAAACAAAAAAATAGATATGATATAAATATAATTATATATAAATAAACAAAAATGAATGCTGATGATTCAATGGTATTGTCTAGGAGAACCAGTATTCAAATCTTCCCTACCCCCATGGCTTTAGATATTGAATTATGAAAGAAAAAAAATGCAAATTATATTTAGACTAAAAAAGATAAGACAATTAGTTCAGCAAGCTCGAACAAATGATCAGAAAATTAGACTGTAAGCACTAACATTTAAAATTACCTAGGTATTAATTACAAATTGATGGAAGAAACTGAATAGATAGAAACAATACAAAGTATATTAGGTGCCTTTTAGGGAGTGATTTGTCTGCCATAATATATTGATTTAAAATTTTAAACCCACGATAATTTAATTATTTAAAGTAGCATATATATATATACACATACTCACTCGTATTAGAAAAACTTATTCGGTATTCTTTTTTTTTTTTTTTTTTTTGGTATCTTTTCCATTTCCATATTTGATAACTTTGGTGAAGAGTCATATGCTAACTAAATTCTAGTTAATGAATCGTTCTTGCCAACATATAATTATTTATTTTTGTTTAAATTTTGGTTTAAGTTTTTAGCAGTTTGGTTTTCTTGGAGATGCGAAGGCTTATTCAAGTGTTTCCAGACCTTGTGCAGAAATTATGGAATTATTGGGAGCTACGAGTGTTGGTTCTTGTGAGTCTCACCTTGCAACTGTCTCTTCTTCTCTTGGGCAGTTGGAGAAGATATAGTGTTAAAACTTGGATACGGATCATTATCTGGTTTTCATATCTAGCTGCCGATTCAGTGGCAACTATTGCGCTAGGTGTCATTTCCAATAATCAAGGAAATTCTTGCGATGGCAATGATTGCCAATTACAAAATGAGCTCAAAACATTCTGGGCACCATTTCTATTGTTGCATCTTGGTGGACAAGACACAGTTACAGCTTATGCAGTACAAGATAATGAATTATGGTTAAGGCACTTGCTTGGACTAATTGTTCAATTAGGAGTGGCACTCTACGCCTTTTACTTGTCTTGGAAGGGGAATTGGTTGTCATTTCTTACTATTCCAATGCTTCTTGCTGGGTTTATTAAGTATGCCGAAAGGATATGGGTGATGCAATTAGCAAATAACGCTCCATTGCCTGAACGTAAGCTCTATGTTCCAAGCCCAGAGCAACGTAGATTACTTGCGGAATTAGCAGATGTATACCTCTCAAATCGTGAGAATTATCTACAACGTTATGGAGAGAATATAGTTTGTCTTGATGTGGACGATATTAGACCCATACGAGCAGAAGCAGTTCGGCTGTTTGAAGTTTTTGACGTCTTTTTCTAAATCAGAGGGTCCCCTTTCTTCATCGGTTTTTGGTTGATGCTGTCTTAGCTTCTCTTGATTCTCAAAACACTTGGAAGGTGATTGAGGTTGAACTCGGATATGCCTATGATGTTTTCTACACCAAGGCTCCTTTGTTTTTTACAGCTTGGGGTTTCATCTTCCGTTTCTTCTCTTTTACTTCCATCCTTTTTGTGTCTGTGCTTTTCCTTTTAAAAGAAAGGTACAAGCACTTGTCACAGACAGATTTGATTATTACTTACGTATTGATGGTTGGAGCTATTCTTATAGAGCTATATGCTGTCATTTTACTGAGTGCCTCTGATTGGCCTTGGCCACATTTTAAAGGGTTAAGGAAGCTTCTTGA
The DNA here is from genome assembly GCA_011696235.1 of Quercus mongolica. Taxonomy (NCBI): domain Eukaryota; kingdom Viridiplantae; phylum Streptophyta; class Magnoliopsida; order Fagales; family Fagaceae; genus Quercus; species Quercus mongolica. The sequence continues at coordinate 5,542,348 of CM022243.1, read as the reverse complement.
GAAACTCTTTGCTCCGATAATAAACCGTTATGATAAACTGATGACTAACAAACAAAGGTGGTCTAATTCAATGGCTCAACTAAATCTACTTAGCTTTTGCCTCAAAGATTATAAGCCTGAGGTTGACGATGGAACCCCAAAACATTTTGCTAGGTTGAGAGAGTGGGTCTTCAATCACATTCTGCCAAAACTAAATAGAGAACTACAGATGCTCTTTTATAGGACCCATAAGCAAATCTCTGTAGACTTGAAAGATTTGGTGTACAACACTTTCAGGGAAAAATTAAGTTCCAATAGAGAAGGGTTTTCCGAAGATTATGACCAATACATAACATATAATGGATCTATAAATGTGGAAATTTACCAAAGAATTATCATCTGGCACATTGCCACAGATCTTTGCTTTTACACACACACTAGTGCAAACAAATCTATAAATAATTTTTGTCGAGAAGTGAGCAAGGATATATCAGATTATATGATGTATATTCTTGTGATGTGCCCTTTCGTTTTATCAACAGGAAATGCGATACTTAGTTTTGAAAACACTTGTGAATGGGTTAAGAAATTTTTTCAAGAGAAAAAGCTCACCAAACTCCCTAAACTCGACGCTTGTGCAATGTTGATCTCAGAATATGAACCTTCAAGCGATAAGGTAGACAATTATTTGTTGACAGAAGATCTATTATCTTTAGCAGTTTTACTTGCAAACAAGCTAAATCCAATGGATGGAAAGTGGGAGATCTTGAGTAAGTTTTGGGTCGAGAACCTGGCTTATGTTGCAACCCTTTGTCAAGGAAATAATCATGCTCAGCAACTGAGAAAGGGTGGGGAGTTTTTTACCCACGTCTGGCTTTTGATAGAGCAATTGAACCTCACAGAAAGTTTTCAAAAGTCACGAACAAGACCATAAGAGGAACAACACATGGATAGGGATAGGGGACTCGAGATTTATGTTTTGTGGAGATTTATGTTTTGTGGAGTGAAGTTTTTTTGATATTTGGGATCCAATGGGTGATGTCGAAGGCAATAGCCTCCCTGCTTTTTGGTTGATGGAACTGGTTGAGGAAGCATTCCTCTGATATTTGGAATATGGTTCCAACTTGTCTTATGTGGCTAATTTGACGGGAACATAATAATCGTACTTTTGAAGATATTGTGAGATTTGTAAATCTTTTGAAGCCTATACTAGTTGGGACTTTATTTATTTTTATTTTTTAAAGAAAGAGTTGGGACTTTATTTTAGTGGGTTAGAATTTGGGGTTTTACACAATGTATTTCTATTTCTGATTTTCTCCTTTCTGTTTGTATCTCTTCTTGAGTTACTTGTATCTGTTTTAAGTTCAGAGTGTTCACGTTCTTTTTATGCAATAAATCTTTGATTACTTATTAAAAAAAAAAAAAGGCTGGGGAGATGGTTGATCATCTATTGCTATATTGTGAGTGCGCTAGTGAGTTCTGGTCCCTTCTGTTTTGTTTATTCGGGTTGCAGTGGGTTATGCTGCACAGAGTCCTTTGGTGTTTGGCGACGTGCTGGAAGGGGAGATATGCTAGACAGTGCTGTCTGGATTGCAGCACCTTTGTTCCCTATTTGGATTCTCTGGAGGGAGTGTAATCCTACAGCATTTGAAGGCTTCGAGAGGACTGCAACGAAGTTGAGTATGATTCTTTACGTGTTTTGTTTGATTGGACGGCTGCTTTACCCAGCCATTCTTATTCTACTTTGTTAGATTCGATTGATAGTTGTACCTTTTCTTGATGCCGTTGCTCTCTAAGCACACTTTTGGTGTACTGGAAATTGTTTTTTTCTTCTAATAAAATTTTGTCACTTAAAAAAAATGATTCTTCCATTGTCAAACAGCAAAAAAGCACAAATTACATCCAAAGAATGATCCTCATTAAGGGGAATGAAATGTTAACAGAAATCCTATAGAATTAAAGACTCTCTATAGCTCAGGGATCTACTCCCTGTTGTCTGAATATTGAAGTCTAGAAAGGCTAGAAATCATTTCCAGCCAAATATGAAAACCATGAGATCATTGAGGACCCAACCTTAAGCATCTTACCTTAATGGAGAAGCCTCATTCAGTTTTATATTATGCATTGACATCTGGTTGTTCAACTTGTTAGTAGACGTGTCTAATTTTCAATCCTTGTTTGCATATTGCTTCAAAGTATAATCACAAACCTAGCTCTCCTTTCTTCTGTTCAGATTGAGCTGAGATTGTAGCCCTCTTGGTTGGCCTTAGAGAGAGTAAGTGGATGGAGATGACATGCATTGTATTGAGCGTTATAAGGTAGTCATCTCGTGGAGGAGTATTGAGTAAGGATTTGCAGTATTACACCTTGTGCATGATGTTTTGACATTTTTGGTGGAGTTCCGAAGGAGATTTCTCAGGGTTTTTTTCTTTTCCTTTTTCCTAAAAGGAGAATCATTTCTGTCTTTTCTGAATTCTTAGTGCTGACTGTTACAAGTGATCTGTATAATTTTCTACTACGAAGTAATGAAAACCCGTGCCTTCTGTTAATAAAATCATCATGGTACTTCCTATGAAGTCTTGAATGCATTTCTTATTTGCATGTTACTTGTTTATTGTCTCAGAGTTCCTTACCTCATGAAGACACTATAATTTTTGTTGTTTCTACCACAGGCCAGGGAGATACACCAGATTCCATGAAGGTTGGTATGGAGTTACTATGAATATTATTGTTTCTGTTTTGGGAGAGGCCAAAACCTCTATATTTGGGCCAACCCCTCTCCTTTTCCTTTTCTTCTGATATCCCTTCATTTTTATGTAGGTCTTTTGGAAGTTTCTTCTGCAAAGAAATTTAAGTAAGCATTGGCTGGAAGGTGTTCGCTATGCTGTGTTTGGTTTGGGTGATTCTGGTTGTCAGAAATATAATGTAATAATTTCTAGAGTTTTATTTATTATTTAGAAAATAGATAAAGGTTGACATCTGTGGGTTTGTTATGCAATTTATGTTATCAATCACCATGCTATAAAAATTGTGAAGTTTTTTTAATCTCCCCTCTTCTGCAGTGTATTAATAGACCTATATATGTGTATTTACTTTATATCCTCTTTCTCTTCGTTTTTGCTTTTTCCCATTTCCTTCACTCCAATTGAGAGCTCGTATATTGATGTTGAGAGCCAACTACTAAATGGAAGGTTTTGATTTTTCCATCTGAAATCTATGAGCATCAAAAAGTAGAAATTTCATATCCAAGCATGCCACATGAAGTGCTTACTATTTGAGCCTTTATCTTTTTTTACCATCTTGATAGAAATATTTATTTATATTTATCCATGGTTCGCAAGCTTAATGGTTTGTTCATATAACAGTAATATATATTTTACTATTCATATAAAAAATGTCTTTTATTATCTTCGTTAGATCATTATAATTAACTTGTTTAGCTGTTTGATTTTACGTCTAGTGCTAAAATTTCCTTAATTTTGTTCTGCAAATTATGTCTCTGTTGTGTGGTTATAAATGTTATTTAAATAATAATTTAGTAGAGGAATTTATCTTGCATCTTAATTGCTGCAGTTTGTTTCTAAGAAGCTTGACAAAAGACTTTCAGACCTTGGGGCAATGGCTATTGTTGAAAAAGGTTTGGGAGATGACCAGCATCCCTCAGGGTATGTTTATGCTGGAATATCCTAATGAACATAATTTTGCTTGAACTTACAGAATGATAATAACCCTCATTGAATTCTTACTGGATGATAGTCGGCAACCAACCCGTATCATGGAATTCTTCTTTCTTTCTTTTTTTGGTTTAGATGTAGCAGAATTAATTGAGACCAGCTAAAGGTTGTTTATGAGGTATAACCAATATATGATGTGATCATTGGACATGTCCACCCCTGTGGACAACACATCTTGTATTGATCAATTTAACTGAAACATCTACATTCTCTCAAGTAATGGTTGAACCACCCCATTCTTGTCAAGAACATAAGTCTGTCTTTCGGGCAGTGTTCCAAATAGATCTGATGGCACTCTCCAATATTTCCTCACCTTGTTCCCCTCATCACTTAGCAAAGTGTAAGGAAGCCTATATTTCTTTGCAAAAGCCTAAAAACATTAATTTAAACCTTCATTGTCAACTTCAGTCATGATTAGCTACGATTACAAGATTATAAATATCACAATAACTCAATGGTAGGATGAACTATATTTTCAAAAAGCTTAATTAGTCTTGAAATTGCAAAAGCTTACTTAGACTAATTTATAAGGATCTGTAATAAAAAATATTACATCCATTGAAAAAGAACCAAGCTTCAATTTGATTACCCAATTATATGTTGAAAAAAAGAGTTGATAATTTGTACAATATCACAACATAACAAGAGGTAGTGAGGTCCCATTCCGCCACTTAATCTGAACAAGTCAGAAGTTGTATGCTAGATGGGCCAGGCCGATTAGAGAGCCAACTTAAGAGAAGAGAGCGTGCCATGAAGTAAAGATTCAGCCCAGAGAAGTAGAATATCTAGCCTTTCTTTTCAAGGAGTGGCCCAATTATCTCTCTTCTTTGTGCTTTGGTGGAGTAAGAAAGCCCAACATCATATATGCAATTATGACCACAAGCCCACCTGTACATCTCTTGTCCACGAAAGCTCTCCTATTCTATTATTTTTTATTCCTTTTTCTTTTGCTTTCTACCCTTCACGCCTGGATCTCTTCTTCCTTCTTTTATTTTCTTTAATTATTTTCCCTTTACTTCATGCTTTCCAGGTTTCTTCAAGTAAGCTTAGCAATTGACATTAGCCCCACTTTGCATGTAAGGCTCTTATTACCTGCGACACAAAGATAATATATAATTAGTAACAAAATATCAAAAAAGTAAGACACAAAGATAATATATAATTAGTAACAAAATATCAAAAAAGTAAGGCTAAATATGTAAATGTAAGAGTACCTTATTGTATATATTTTATGCACATCAAATATTCACTAAAAAAAAAGAAGGAAATATTTATATTGCAAACCACCCCTAACATCGCCTTATATAGGCTTGCTTCATACATTGATATTGCCAAATATGCCCCTCTTGCCAAGATAAATATGCTATAGAAAAAGAGAAATGATATGTCCATAAAATTTTCACAACATTTTTACAACAAATCCTAAGTTGCAAGTTATTACGGTTTGTTATTGTTTGGGTAAAAAAGTAATATTAGTATTAGGTTCAAATTTAAACCAATAACAACAACTATCTATGATTTTTTGTAAAAATATTATGGATGCAGCACCTCTCATAGAAAAATGTCCAAAAACTGGTCATCAAAGGTGAGGAGCTTCAAAAGCTTATATTCAAGAGAATAAAATAACCTGCACATATATTTAACAAAATATTGATAGCACATTCTCTTTTAAAAAAAACATATGCAACCTCCATCAATTGATTAATCCTCAAATCTCAAAAACCCATTTATCTCACTTTTCAAACTTCAAAAATCAAACGAGACCTATGGTGGCAGGAGTAGGACACGAGAGGCGTAATCACTTTTTTCCTATTCTAAGCCAAGTTCAAGATTCGTTCAATGAAGATCAAACAAAAAACACACAAAATATGAGATTTAAAATTGATGGAAAATGAGAATGGCTGAATGGGATAAATTGTCTATATAGTACAATAAGGGTTTTTATTTTTTTGATAATTCGATAATAAAAGGTAAAATGAGTTAGATCATAAGAGCATTCACATCAAATGTGTATAATCAAATTTGCAAAGCTTGAGTACTGTAAATTTTTATTCATAATCGAGTTTGCAAAGCTCAAGTTGTGTATAACATGATCTCTCAATAAAAATCTCATACCTTTTGTAAGTCTTATAAGGTGCAATTATAAACAACAATTGGTGAGGTTGGTGAATACTTTCCGTATGAGAATGAGTTTGTTCTAACAACTTTTTGTCCTCTCAAATTGGTTGATTGAAGCATCAAATACAAATTTCGAGGTGGCATATTGAAGCATCAAATATAAATTTCACTATAGCTAAAAGTCATTAATAAATTGTTTAAGATGCTTTTGAAGCTTATTGAGGATGCCACTTATCTTGGGATGGGACTTCAAATGTGCTAAGATTCAATTGAAACATATCTTCAAGCAAATGTACTGTGTATAATGTGCGTGACATTTTATAATTTGTTTACAAGGAACTTGAGTTTATAAAACTTGAATTCTATGTAACTTTTTTTAAATAAAAAAATCCACTTCAGTTAATGCTTCAATGGCTATTTTTATGAAACTCGAGTTATTGAAATTCGAGTTTTAAAGCAATTTCAAAGCAAACTCAAGTTTCACAAACTCAAATTTTAAAAAAGTGATAAAAAAGTAGTAGATTGCTAATTATTTCATAATCAATGGTAAGTTACTAAATTTTTTGACCAAGGGTGATATTTGGCCATTTTTACCCCTGATTAGTTGTAAAATACTTTTACATAACTCTATCACTCATATTATTTTTATTATATACTGATCACGACTTATTGGTTGCATGTAAAACTGACTATATTTGTAATTTTTTTAAGACTTATTGAAGATAAAAACAAAGCAATCTTATCATTAGAGAGTGTCAGAGACTCAGAATAGCATCCCAGTCACTACCATTTGGCTTCAAACTACCAAATTTGCCATTGTTCACGGACCTAAAGTTTTTAGAATGATACTTCTTCAATTTTTTTTTTCTTTATTTTTTGTGCCTTGATTGGAGTCATTGAACAATGATCATAAATAACGTTGACAAGCTGCCGATCATAAGTTCAAAAGTTTTACCCTTCTAGACGAAAAAAAAAATTACATATATATAGTTATAAGTGATAAAGAGGTGTTTATCACCATTTTACTATTCACAACTCATCACGTAAGCGAATTGTTGCACAAACTATTCCACCTTATGTGGCAACAACATAACTCTATATATAGATCCAAATTTCCAAAATCCAATCATGCATTCACACTCCATCCCGCCCAAACCTAATAATTAAAATGGCAATCTAGTAATTTCCTCCCAACTTTAAGACCATAGTCACAAGTTTCTAGTTCCCTACCAAATGCACAATTACAAAACCCCTATTAAACCAACCCAACAAAGTATCACTCTACACAACACTCAACTCTTGAAAGTCGAAACCACTCAAAAACTCAAGTGTGTGCCTGTCTCAGTCTCACAAATCACAATGGCTCACCACCCATTCTGTCTTCTAATAACACTAACACTAGCATTCCAACTCATTGCTTTCTTCTCCTACTTCGCATCTGCATGAACACCCACCAATGCTGCACCCCAACCCCAAGATCTGGTTCGTTCGTCTTGTGAACACGCTAGCTACCCCAACATCTGTATCCATACACTTTCATCCTACACTAGACCAGCCAAGACTCCCAAAGACTTAGCCCAAGCTGCGGTGAAAGTGAGCCTGTCACGAGCCAAGCGAGTCTCCAACTACTTGATCGTACACAAGTTGATTAAGACCCATTTGGCAATTAAGACATGTCAATTCATTTTGATTGTGCAAATCTTCAACTCAATTACAATTTATGTTACCAATAAGTTGATTAAGGTGAGTGTTCAATGTAAAGAACACCTCTCACATCTTCTTAAGCATGTACTATTGCCAAAAATTTAATAACACCAAGCTTAGGGGTTGTCAGGGGCGAAAAAGTTTCTTCCCGACAAATAAGATTTAAGTTGGGTCGGGGGGTCTAAACCGAAACTCGACAATGGGCTTGATACACAGCCCAAAGGCTATCAGTGAAGATTCAAGAAGTTCACTATATTTTATGCCCTGGGCTTAGATTGGAACTGTCAAGAGTGGCCTATGAACAATCCCTATAGCAAACACGTCAACATGGTTGAAAAACATACTGAAAAAAATAACCCAGCAGTAAGGTATTTCTGCAGGAAACAGCCCAACGGTAAAAATGTTTCTGCAGAAAAAGGCCCAGCTATTAAGGTATTCCTACAGAAAATAGCCCAACAGTAAAGTAAAACAAAATTAGTTACTTTACAAATTAAGGGAAACATCTAGGTTTTCAGACTCATCATCCGTTAGCTCTGGAGAGGAATCTTCTAATACAACAATATGAGGGAAAAACTTTATAGTGACAGTCACATCATAACCATTGATGGTAAATGAGTAGATAAATATCATAGGTTCCATAATAACAAATAATGGAAAAGACTTAGTGTGAGATAAAGGGAGAGAGAGAGATCCCAGCTAACGTAGCAAGATCATTATAGTGCCATGGCATGCTCATGAATATAATATATGTAGTGAGTAGAGAGAGTAGAGAGAATCATTTATGAGTAGTATGAGTAATGAGTGAAAGTGTATAGTAGTACTGCTGGAATATTCTGCTAGGGCAAGTAAGTGTTTATGAGTAGAGCTATGAGAAAGTATTTGTGAGTTAGGACCTGGGAGACTTAGTTTCTATGCTTGAAACTAAGAACTCAAAGACTTTTTCAAAGCTTAGAGAAAGCTTAAACAGAGAGGTTAAGGCAGAAACTTTTCTGGTGTAAGTCTTAGTGTGTTATTGGTTGTTGAAGCATTAATGGAGAGCTCCATTTATATTAAGGTTTTCAGGGGGTGATTAGCAAATAATCTTTGCTGAATCTTCCTCAATCTCCAGAATATCCATAGAGAATCATTCTTAAGATTTTTAGCTAAGAGTAGTAAGCTTCACTTTAGGAGGTTCTTGCTGTTTTGGGTAACAATCAACTAGGTTTCTGGTTTTAGCATTAAATGCTGATTAGCCTTGGCTAATGGATTAGAGCGTGCTTTAGGCTAATGATCTTCGATATGCTGCAACTAGAATCAGAGTTCCCTAGGGCAGATTGGACCACCCCAAGCCAAGTGTCCACCTTAGAGCCCTTGCTGAGAACTCTGCTGGGATCCCCTTTGGTGCCCTCCAAACCACATTTCCCTAAGTTTCCCCATTTGGGGTTCATGTGCTTGGTTCATGAACTAGAAAATACATATTTTTAGTATGAAAATGAACTAATTTTGTGTCATTTCAGGAGCTTCACTGGTCTGGTCATGGCAGCTTTGTTTTCTTGACTGAATGAGCTGAAGGAGAAAGAAGTAACAGCTGGCTGAAGCTTTCCCAGCTTTGTCACATCACCTTCAGCTTTATGTCACTTGAGAGATGATGGATTTTCAGCTTGTGGAGAAAGGATTCATCTCCTGGTGGACACATGTTTGTTTTCTGACTAATTAGACATGTTGGGACCTAATGGGAAGGGGCTCCAGCTATTCATTTATTGCTGAAATTTGACTGACCAGTTCACGTGTTCTTCAATTGTTGAGATTTGTGTATAGGCTGGTCTGACCTAGCTAGGCTTTGTTGATAAGCTTGCTTGGACTTTGTTAACCCTACAAGATGAGTAGTTTTGCAATGGGTGATATTCATGGACTTTATAGTTAGTTGATTATGGAAATAATAGACAGTTCCCATAAAAATTTTGTGAAAGAGATATTCTTTTGAGAAATGAGTAATTTGTATTTCCCATGAGTTGGGGATTTAACAAATGTTAAAATAATATTTGAATTTAGTAAATATATGTCAAAATAGCATTTGGGCTTCATGAAATAGTTGCCAAAAGATTATTTGGTCTTTGCAAAAATAAGTGTCAAATTAACATTTGGGCTTTGCGTATAAAGTAATTGTTTTTGCCAAAATGTCATTTTGGGCTTTGTAAGATAATTGCTAGAATGGTTTTAGGCTTTGTAAAATGGATGCCAAATTAGCATTTGGGTTTTTATAAAAATAGTGTAAAGATAATTGCCAAATTAGTATTTGGGCTTTATGAAAGAATTGCCAAAATAATATTTGGGCTTTATAAAATAGTGCCAAATTAGTATTTGGGCTTTGTAAAATAGTGCCAAATAGGAATTTGGGCTTTGTGAAAATAGATGCCAAATAAGAATTTGGGCTTTGTAAAAATGATTTTGAGATTTTGTAAAGTATTGTCGTATAGCAACAGGCTTTGTAAATAGTGTCGCATCGTAGTAGGCTTTGTAAATAGTGCCGCATCGTAGCGGGCTTTGTAAATAGTGCCGCATCGTAGTAGGCTTTGTAAATAGTGCCGCATCGTAGCGAGTTTTGAATTTGCCACGTTGTAGCAGGACATCGAATTAGCCACGTCGTAGTGGGACATCGAAATTAGCCACATCGTAGTAGGACTTTTGGAATTAGCCACATCGTAGTGGGACTTTGGAATTTGGGGTTTCTTTGAGTTTTGCCCACAAGCCAAATGATGTTGGGCTTTGTGTGGGGATAGTGTAATTTGCGGCCCAATTTTGGTAGTGATATGATGAGCATATTTTGTGGAGAATTTAAGTTGGATGATATGTGGGATATAATAGGTAATATTTATGAGAGGGTCCATGGCAATTTATGGGCTTGGATACGGAGTATTTGTGAAAGCCCAATAATATGGAGAATATTTGGGTAATATATATATGGAAAATATTTATGTGGCTTTTAAATAATGTGTGGGCTCATGCGGGTATTTTGTGAGTGGGCCAATAAAATGAAGGCCCAAAAATTTGTATCTCAACAGGGGTTGTTTGGATTTGTTATTTTCCATGACCCATCACTCTGTTTTCATCACCCATAACTCAAAATTGGTGGGTCCTATAGTAGAAGGGTTTGTTTGGATTTGTTTTTAGTTTTTGTTTCCATCACTCAATTCTCTGATTTTTGAGTGATGAGTTGTAGAAACTGAAAACACATTTTGGGTGTTTTCTAGTTATGGAAATTGAGTTTCCATGGCATTTTGGTAAATAAACAAACATGACTAGGACCCACTGTCAAAGGAAAGTCACATCAGACGCACCTTTTTCTTCTTCTTTCTTTTTCTTTCTTTCTTTCTTATTCACAGACTCACTCCAATGGCCATTTTTTTCTTCTTCTTCTTCATTCTTTTTCTTTCTTTTCTTCTTCACAGAAACACACGAGTAACTTTATCAAAAAAAAGAAAAAAGAAACACATGGGTACCGATTTCTCAAACCTAGAAAATCAAACCCATAAACACATGCGTTAGATCATACACACTAACACAGAAACACAAACCCACAAACATGTTCATCCACACAGCCACAAAAATTCCATTGCCACCAATCATTCCAATCCAACGGCCACAAAAATTCTATAACAATTTGAAGATCTACCACATCAGATCAAAACAAAAACTCAAAACTTATTTACTTCACTTCAACTCACTTTCACACTAAATTAAGTCAACAAATAGTGAAGCTTAAAAGCAAAACCAAAATCTAAGTACAGATACAAAACAACATTGTAAAAGTGAGGAAAAGGAGAAATGGGTTTCACCATGGGTCTGAACTTGCTGCTCCTCCTAGCCATGGTGGCTACAAACATCTTATCTTTGACTCATAGCCAAGTCTCTCATCCTCCATGGTTGCCACCCTCTCCCTCGCCGCTATTGCTTCTCCAAAACCCCACTAAAACCCACTTTCTCTCTTCCCCATAATCCTTTCCCCATAAACCAACTTCAACTACCTCATTCGCTCAAACCAAAACTTGGGTTCGACCCATCTCGTGAAATCAATAGATTCACCACTTACACTAACGAGCTCGACCTCTTGATCCTACAGCTGTTCTAGAGAAAGACGAAGGGAAAAAAAAATGAGAGGCAGAGAAAGATGTAAGAGTCAGGGGAAAAAGAAAAAAAAGGAGAGAGAAAAGTCTTCTTTGGGTCAATGTATGGGTCACAGTTTTTTAGCTTTTTTGGTTGAAAACATAACTAAGTGTTGGGTGCCAAATGGGTTGCATGAGATATTTGGTCATTATTGGGTGATAAAAAATGAGTTATAGAGTAATGAGTGATGGGTGATGAAAACTGAGTGATGAGTGATGAGTGACCATTTTTTTTCACCCAAACAGCCCCTTAGCTTCTAGCCACTCAAAGCATGAATTGTCTATAATGTGGCTCTAATATGCCTAGCTATGATGACAATTGCTATGTGACTAATTCTCTATTGGTTACTTTGAGGGAACCAAGACCTCCTAGGTTGATAAATGAACTACTTCAAGGAAGTCCAAACGGCTAAAGTGAAACTTCACTCAATAACAATATTTTTCATAGATTCAAAGATGCATGATCGTCAATTTTTTTATATTCTTTTGCCATTATAGACACCCATTTTGTATCTGATATGATTTGAGCCCTCATTACCCAATAATAACATTCAAGGGACTTATACATTGTCCATCTCTATTGGAACAACCATAAAGTACTAATTGAATTATAAGACTTTTGACATCTTGGAGTTTGATGTAGTAATTTAGTACCAAGAGTTTATATGATAGACATTTTTTAAGGAAAATTTTAAAAGTGGTTATCAAATTTATTATAAAAACCTTACAAACTGACATGACAAATAATGTCATTGGTGTCTCATAAACAATTATGTACAAACTAATGACGTTGCATGAACTAGCTCAACCATGCTTTTCTTCTCAACCTCAATCTAGGGTGTCCAAGACCAAACTTGAAGTTTCGATAAGGCCGAGCTGACTTCTCAATTGACTTGAGCAAACTATTTCGGGAAAGAATCCCAAGAATCATGAGTCTGGCTCTTAAAAGTTTTATTTGGGTTAAATTGATAGAATTTTATTGAAATGAGAAATATATGTCTTTGACTTCCCCTCAAATTTTTTTTTTTTTATATTTATTTTGTATATATAAGTATTATATTTTAGCAATTTAGTTCAATAAAATTACATTTGGCCATCCTTAATAATATCATTGATCCTTATAAAGGCCATAAAAAATAAATAAATAAAAATTCATAGATCAAAAATTTAAAACAAAATTAACAAGTCCAACAAAATTAACAAAAATTACCAATAGTAAAGTTTTAAAAAATTAAGTCTAATCAACCAATTTAATAAAAAACAAACAACTCGGCTATTTAAAAAAAAATTAACAAAATAATTTTGCTTTTATCTAGCAACAGATGAACGCATAAAAAAAAAAAAAAAAAAAAAAAAAAAAAAAAAAAAAAACACGCATGGTTGAGTTCCCTTTTTATAAGTAATTATATTGTAATGTATAAATAATAATTTTTTGTCTTTATCTTTATTGACGGTTTTTTAATACTAATTAAATTGATGCTTGTTTTTATAATGATTTTTTTCTTTATTTATACTTCTGTCCTCTTAACTTTAACTCTTGACTCGCTCCTCTATATATACAATATTGACAAGAAATACAAGAAAAAGGAGGCCAACCTCCATTTGAATAATATAAAGAAACAGTGCTACGGCAATGAATGTCAAGTGTCAACCCAAATGTAACTCAATGATAACAACCACAATTAACAACGTTATTAAGAATTCTCCCAAAAAAAAAAAAAAAAAACCAACAACAATAACAACATTATTAAGAAACATAATTACTATCATTTAGCTCTAGCCTCATGGTTTCACCCGAATGACAGTAATGGACATAGGCAAAAATATAAAAATTAACATCTTTTTCTAACGAAAAAAAAAAAAAATCATAACTATTCTAAATTTCTTACCACAAACCCAATTTTGCTACCTGAGTAGGACCAAAATGGCCAAATACCACCATCAAAAAATTTAGCAATCGACTACTGTTTGTAAAATAATTAACAATATACCACTTTTTGAAAACTCAAGTTTGCTTTAAAACTCAAGTTTACTTTGAAACTCGAGTTTTAACAACTTGAGTTCCATAAAAAAAGCCACCGTGGCACTTGCTAAAGTGGATATTTTTATTAAAAAAAGTCACGTGGAACTCAAGTATTGTAAAATTGAGTTGCTTGTGAACAAAACTCGAGCTCTGTAAGCTCGAGTTATTTAAAAATTTGAGCATGGAAATGTAAATTTTTATTCATAATCGAGTTTGCAAAGCTCAAGTACTGTGTATAACATGATCTCTCAATAGTAATCTCATACCTTTTGTAAGTCTTATAAGGTGCAATTATAAACAACAATTAACCCAGAGGGTTGGCCAAGTTGGTTAGGCACTTAGTCTTAAGGTGTTTGTACCAGGTTCGACTGGGTGTGCTCCCTAATTCGAGTCCAGCTACCTGCATTTTGAAAAAATTCACTGTGCTAGCGATTTACCCAACTATAGGTCGACCCATCGCGAACAGTAATTAATCTCTAGTTGAAAACTTTGAGGATATACTGTACAAAAGGAAAAAATAAAAAATAAAATAAACAACAATTGGTGAGGTATGAGAATGAGTTTGTTCTGACAACTTTCTGTCCTTTCAAATTGGTTGATTGAAGCATCAAATACAAATTTCGAAGTGGCAAATTGAAGCGTCAAATATGAATTTCACTATAGCTATAGGTCATTAATAAATGGTTTAAGATGCTAAAAAATTATGGTGCCACACTCAAAACCACAATTTTGCCCACAACTTACCCATGTGGCAAGTTGTGGTTGGTGGAGAGGTGATGCTAGGTCCATGTGGAGACACTCCTCCACCAACCACAACTCGCTAATGTGGCGAGTTGTGGACAAAGTTGTAGTTTTGGGTGTGACACCAAAATTATTCTTAAGATGCTTTTGAAGCTTCTTACATTGGCGAGTTGTGGACAAAGTTATGGTTTTGAGTATGGCACCAGAATTACTCTTAAGATGCTTTTGAAGCTTCTTGAGGATGCCTCTTATCTTGGGATGGGACTTCAAATGTGTTGAGATTCAATTGAAACATATCTTCAAGCAAATGTATTGTGTATAACGTGTGACATTTTACTTTTATAATTTGTTTACAAGGAACTTGAGTTTATAAAACTTGAATTCTATGTAACATTTTTTAAATAAAAAATCCACTTCAACGAATGCCACAGTGGCTATTTTTATGAAACTCGAGTTATTGAAACTTGAGTTTCAAAGAAAACTCAAGTTTTACAAACTCAAATTTTAAAAAAGTGGTAAAAAAGTGGTAGATTGCTAATTATTTCATAATCAATGGTAAGTTACTAAATTTTTTGACCAAGAGTGATATTTGACCATTTTCACCCCCGATTAGTTGTAAAATACTTTTATATAGCTCTATCACTCGTATTATTTTTATTATGTACTGATCACAACTTATTGGTTGTATGTAAAACTGACTGTATTTTTAATTTTTTTTAAGACTTATTGAAGATCAAAACAAAGCAATCTTATCATTAGAGAGTGTTAGAGACTCAGAATAGCATCCTAGTCACTACAAGCATTCTCATCAGTTTTCTCATAAAAAAATGTCATTTTGACACACCAAAAACCTACTTTATCATTTTAGCACATCATTTTACAACATATCATTTATCAGATATTCTATACTTCAAATCTATTCATTAAAATAATATTTACTACACATTAAAATAATATATTAATTACTCCCTATCATCCTCATCCTCATCGTCAACAACAACAACAACGGCACAACCACCACTGTCGCAACAACGGCCACCAACAACCACTGCCGCAACAACACCGACAGCCACCACCGACACAAACCCACATCCACCAACACCACCTCAAAAAAAAAAAAAATTCCACACAACCAGAGAGATCGGCACAAACCCACATCCACCAAACCAAACAAACCCACATCCTAAACCCACCATCAACATAAACCCACATCCACCATCGGCACAAACCCACATCCACCAAAACAAACCTGAGATCGGCGTGGCGAGATCAGTGATGAGAATTCCAGACAAAGACGTAGAACGATGGCGTATCGTTGATTAGTGAGGCCTCCGTACCATTGAACGATGGCGTACGTAGAACGATGAGACGGCTTGACCGGTGAGGCCACCGTACCGTTGATTTAAGGGTGAGGGAGGGTGATCTGAAGAAGAAAGAAAGAGAGAACATGGGTTGGAGAGAGCGAAAATAGTGAGAAGAGAGAGAAAACGTTGAATTAAATATTAAGAGGAGAGAGAAAAGGTTGAATAAAAAATTATTATTCTGAAATGGCATTTCTGTCCGTACCGTCTCATATTTGAAACAATACTATAGCATGTTCTAAAATTATAGAACATTTAGAACACCCCATGAAACTTGAGCAGTAGTGTTTGGTGTGCTAAATGCCAAATATTTGGCATTTGGCATACCTAATGAGAATGCTCTACCATTTGGTTTCAAAGTGCCAAATTTGCCATTGTTCACGAACCTAGAGGTTTTTTTCTTTGGTCAACACGGACCTAAAGTTTTTAGATTGATACTTCTTCAATTTTTTTTTTTTTTTTTTTTTTTTGCGCCTTGGCTGGAGTCACTGAACAATGTTCATAAATGATGTTGACAAGCTGGCCATCATAAGTTTAAAAGTTTTACCCTTCTAGACAAAATAAAATAAAAGAGAGGATGAAATCTTACATATACATAATTATGCTGGTACCACATAAAGTGGCATAATTTGTGCAATAACTCGTTCATATGGCAAGTTGTAAGCGATAGAAAGGTGTTTATCACCCGTTTATCGCTCACAACTCACCACGTAAGTGAGTTGTGGCACAGACTGTGCCACTTTATGCGGCAAAAACATAACTTTATCTATAGATCCAAATTTCCAAAATCCAATCATGCATTCACACTCCATCCCACCCAAACCTAATAATTAAAATGGCAATTTAGTAATTTCCTCCCAACTTTAAGACCATAGTCACAAGTTTCTAGTTCCCTACCAGATGCACAATTACAAAACCCCTATTAAACCAACACAACAAAGTATCACTCCACACAACACTCAGCTCTTGAAAGTTGAAAGCACTCAAAAACTCAAAGTGTGTGCCTGTCTCAATCTCACAAATCACAATGGCTCGCCACCCATTCTGTCTTCTAATAACACTAACACTAGCATTCCAACTCATTGTTTTCTTCTCCTACTTCGCATCTGCACGAACAGCCACCAATGCTGCACCCCAACCCCAAGATCTGGTCCGTTCATCTTGTGAACACGCTAGCTACCCCAACGTCTGTATCCGCACACTCTCGTCCTACACTGGACCAGCCAAGACTCCCAAAGACTTAGCCCAAGCTGCGGTGAAAGTGAGCCTGTCACGAGCCAAGCGAGTCTCCAAGTACTTGGCCCAAGTGAGCGAAGCCAAAGACTTGAAAATCAGCAAGAGACAGAGAGGTGCGCTGAGTGACTGTGTGGAGCAGATATCGGAGTCGGTGGAGGAGCTGAGGCAGACGCTGAGCGAGCTGAAGCACCTGCGTGTTGAGACTTTCAGGTGGCAGATGAGTAATGCTGAGACTTGGGCGAGTGCGGCTTTGACGTATGAGGACACGTGTCTTGATGGGTTTCAAGGGGTTGATGGGAAGAAGCTCAAGTCTGATGTGAAGAGGAAGATTAGGAATGTGGGTAAGGTTACTAGTAACGCTCTCTACATGATCAATCGCCTTGATGAGAGTCGTGGTAAAGCCTAGCCTAGATTATTGAGAGTAAATTTTTTTTATTTTATTTTTAATTTATCTTGGTGAAAATGGTGATGATGGACGGTCCTGATCACTCTGTGTAACTGTGTAGTGTGTATCATATGATATATTTATATATTATGCAACTTTTGAATATCAATATCTTTATATTTATATATATATATATATATATATATATATATTTATTTATTTATCAGGCTTTGTTCTCCTAAGGTTAAAGCTGTATGTATGTATATTGCTATGATTTTACTACTTCTCAATTGCAATGCTATAAGTTCCGATACATGTGTTTAAAAACTAAAAATTGTTGTTTGAAAATATTTGTGGAAGTACATATGTGTGAAAAAGTGTGTGGAAATACGTATAATATTGTTTAAAAACTGAAAATTGTTGTTTGAAAACACAAACTAAATACCCCCATAGTATTTCACAATTTTTCTTCCACAATATGAGAGATTAATTACCTTTGTTTTACTAAACAGAAGAGCTTAAAAAGCAGTGAAAGAAAATGTGTATAATTTAGAAAATAAATTATGGGTTTACCTAAAAGTTATATACAACTATTCATATGTTAACTACGTATAAAATGTGACAAAATTGTAACAAAATTGTAGCAAAAAGTTTGTTACCGTAGAACAATTCACTAGCTCAACGAAATGTCTAAAAAGTTGAATGATAGGTGGTGTAAATTGTAATGCAAATTGTTGTTGCCCTTTTTTAACTTCTTTAATGGGTAAGTTAATATAGGCCGATGGTCGGTCCATGACAACCTGTGCTTCAGTCTGGGAAGGTCCATTTTTGCTGGGCCATAGAAAAGGATATATGTTAAATGCGTATCCTACTCTAGAGTCCACAGTTTGGTTGTTATCACCAAAGTAACGTCAAAGAGCATCTCCAAGAGAGTCACCGGATTGTTTAGCTGAAATTTTCACACTGTGAGGGTCTTTGTTTTTCAACACCTTAAAAACGTGTCATGAGTTGGACATTTAGAGAGTGTTTAGTTTGATGAGTTTTGAGTTATACTACTCTGTTCTAATAAAACTCAAAATTTTTGGACCCTACTTAAAAATTGGTCTAGACTTTTGTCAAGAGGTAAAGGAAAATCGGACTCGGCACTCCCAAAGAATGGGCCTTGAGGTCCTATACCAGTCTGACCACAAACGCTAAAGCCCAAAAAAAAAATAAATAAATAAAAAAAGCAAAGAAATTGAGCAATGAGCATGTAAGATATTAGATATATAATAATGACCACCACCCAAACAAGACATGGGATTGGGAAGTCCTTTCAATTTCATCCTTTTGAGTGCACAGGATATGTCATATGACTCTTACTACTAGAAGATTCCCAAGATCACTAGAATCCCTGGTCCGACTTGATGTATGAAGCCTAAACCTCAATGGCACCTTCATGATTTTCCTGAGCATATGTAATATTCGACAATCCCCACATTTCAAAAACCTGGAAAATTTTATTATTTTGGTCACAAGCCCTTGGATTTTCTATGAATAGAGTGTGAATTAGATTATCGGACATTTCATATGCTTATTCATTTAAAGGATAGTTAAATTATTGCCTAGCTTAAATAAAAAGAGAACCTGCTGTATGTTAAACAACACTTGGAACGGTCTCTTTTATTAGGGATGAGTTGCCATTATCTGGAATTTTTTTGCAAAATAACATCATTTTGCTAACAATTTTGTTAGTTCGCAACGTTTCCAAACTATTTAGGAAACTAACATCTCGAGTCTCTTAGACTCGAGTTCTTGAAGCAAATCGAATTTAAGAGACTCGATTTCTGTGTGCTGGCAAAGCTGAGGCGGATTAAAAATCCACGTGGAAATCGACTTTTTAAGACTCAATTTTCGTCATCTTCTTCCTCGGAAGGAACTCGAGTCTTCCACGTGGATTTTTTTAATCCACCTCAGCTACACACTTCATGGAAATCGAGTCTTTGAGGCTCGATTTGTTACAGTAAAATCGAGTCTCCCAGACTCAAGATGTCAGTTTCCTAAATAGTTTGGAAACGGTGCTAACTAACAAAATTATTTGAAAATGGGTATTATTTTGAAGAAGAAAAAAATCCCCATTATCTACACCTTCACCCCAGCCCACCCCAATCAATTTTTTTTAAAAAGATATTTTTAAATGAAATAGAGAAAGGATAGAGGCTACATTTCAAAAAGTGGTGACTTAAAATAGAAAAAATGGTTTTAGCTTAAGGTGAAAATTTAAATAAGCAAAAATCTTAAAGACAATGAAAATCACTGTTGAAAGGGATCTAGGCTCAAAGCTTAAGCCTCATTTTTGTGAGGACATAATGAGGTTCCCAAGGACCTCTCAAACTTGTCAAATTGCACTTGACTAGGATGCTTCCATTTTTACTCTCTCTTAATTGTTCAGAAGCAGTAGTTTTAAGGGGAATGCCTATTGTTCTTTGCATCTTTCATTTGAAACTTTAATGGATTGAAGATTAGAAATACTTGTTTGTAAGTGATATCTCTCTCTCTCTCTCTCTCTCTCTCTCTCTCTCTCTCTCTCCTTGTATTTTCTTTTGAAAAAAAAAATGCACTTAGTATGTATGCATGAAAAAAAAACATCATGGACTCAGCCCATCCAATCCTACCAGCACACATGAATTCAACATATATAGCACACATCTTTAATGCATGAAAATATAGTTAAAATACAAATGTGATGCAATGCATGATTATTTAAAATCATTTAAACAAAAACCTATCCCAAAATTTTTGCAAAAACCTCATTAATTTTGAAAAGCCCCAAATTTGTCAACAAACCCCAAAAGTTAGGTCACAAAAGATGACATGCATGATAAATAAATGAATGAATAAGAGACATACTAGAGGAGGAAAATGCTCTTAAGACCGAAGAACACTTGGGGAAGAGGTTTGGAGTGATTGAGAAGTGTTTGGGAATGTGAGGAGTCAGAAAGGATCAAGAGAGATCGAGAAAAATGAAGTAGAGATCGCGCTGACCCTATATATAGAAATCCTAGTTTCTTGATGGATTGAGAGGTGTCAAGAGCTATCGAGAATTAAAATAGCGAGAAATAGCTATCGAGGAGCTAAAGAGAGGTGTCCATAGCAAAAAGGGCTCAATGGATCAAGAAGCTATCGAGCATGTAGAAACTTTCTCGATGGATCAAGAAGCTATCGAGATTGAATCTGAAGAATCTCGATGGATCGAGATTGCGATAATAGCTATCGAGAAAAGAAGCTCAAGAGGCTCGATAGATAGCCTAGCTATCGAGAACCTATCGAGATTACTTAAAAACTGTTTTTCAAGAAGAGAAAAACACAGATGTGAATGCAATTAAAAATGCTACTCAACCAAAGATCCAAAACAATATTTTAAGCTCTCGAAAACATCTCTCATAAAAAAAAAATGTCAAGCATTTAGATCCAAAACACACATACACACACACTAAACAAGTCTAACCAATTTTATATTTCAAAAACAAGTCAAGATAGTTTAGTGAGCATACATTAACACATGTATTTCTTATAATGGCCAAATCACATTTTACCTGCACATATATCAAAGAGTAG
Organism: Quercus mongolica; assembly: GCA_011696235.1. Lineage (NCBI taxonomy): Eukaryota > Viridiplantae > Streptophyta > Magnoliopsida > Fagales > Fagaceae > Quercus > Quercus mongolica. Next base: position 5,521,328 of record CM022243.1, on the reverse strand, counting down.
CAAAGAATATTGCATGTTGTGTATGAAAACATCGCAATACTGCATAAGTGTCTATATGTTATAACGATTTGAGATATGAGAAAATCACTTTAACTCACACACAATCATAATTGTTTAATGGGGAATATCACCTTCGAGGTACATCCTATAACTCTCACATCTCCTAGAATACATGCTTGCAATCATATATAAAGCATTTTGATTCTTTTTGTTTTTATTTTCTTTGCATATTTTTTTTCAAGCAAATCATGCATAGGCATATAAAAGAGAGAAAAGAAATGCCCACTTATGTTAAGCTTTTGACATTTCACTTTTACTATGCCGAAGCATAGAGATGTCATTTCATAATTGGCAGGCAACAGTGGTGAGATAGTTATTTATGTCTTTTTCTTAGGATTTTCTAGTCATTTCTGTAAAAAAGAGTGATACGAGTGTTAAATATAAGAGATTACTTAATTTTACTCATCATAAACACGAGCCACAGAGCTCACTTATTTAGTTGTGCATAGAGATGCTCATCTAAATTACAAAATATACAAAGTTTAAAAAACTTTGTTCAATGGCCATCCAAGGTACACAAGTACCAATGTACACAAACACACACTATTTTTGTATTTTTCTGATTTTTCAATTTTTTTATTATTTTTTTATTTTTATAAGAGACAAAATAAAGTAAAAAAAAACAAAACAAAAACATGTTAAACAAAATAAAGTATAAACTAAACTAACTCAAAACAAGAAAGTAAAACACACAAGTAATGCAAACTCAAAAACAAGAAAGGAGAGAAAGAGAGATAAAGTGACTAAATCACTTGGAGCTTTTTTCCTTTCACACCTTGAAAAAACATTTCCGTTTAACAAACTCTTGATCCGACGATAAGGGAGAAGAATTGAACCCGTTCAAGTTCAAAAGGAACATAAGGGTTTTGAATAGATCTCCAAAAGGAGCAAAGGAGGATGGAAACTGATTATGGTTTCCCGATAAGATCATATTATTGCTCTGTTGAGTGGTCAACCACTTATAGCAATTTGATCAAGTATGTCCAGCTGTTCCACAGTGATGACAGATATGCTACTTGTTCTGTTTAAGCTTTTGAGTGTTTCCCTTCTTAGTCCTAGGGTTTTTAATCTCTTTTTTATCAAGCTTAGGGAGTGCTCCTAAGATAGATTTACCCTTGTCTATGTTATCACTAGCTGACACAGTTTTCACATTATTGTTCTCAGATTCAACATTATTAGTAGATGAAACAAAAACAGTAATACTAGTAGAAGCAATACTGAGAGAAGAGAAGTCATGCCCTAAATCAATTCAATCAGAAGCAGATTTTTGAATGCTGAGCATCTCGTCAAGCTTTGCACTTAAAGTCCTTTCCAACTGAGCTCTAACTTGGAACAGTTCTGCCTAAACTTCTTAGTCTTCTTAGCCAAGAAATTGTTCTCAAATCGTAGTGCTCCAATGGTCTGATTTGCTTCATCAAATTTCGTGGAAAGCTCTTCTCGATCAAGTTCCACATCACTCAGCTTCTTGGTGGCCAGCCTATATAATTTCTCATGCTTCTCAGAAATCTTATACAACTTTTCATAGGTTGTATGGATATCATCTTGATCGTCCATTTTCTTGAACTTAGAATCCACCAAGTCTTCTTCTTCATCCCCATCTTCAACAATCTCCTCAGCAGGATTTACAGTGGCAGTGAAGACATTTAGGATTCCATTATCCTCATTGTTAGGAATCATCCTCAAGCTCGGTATCGCTCAAAGTTACAGCAAATGCCTTGCTCTTCCCAATGGTCTTGAGATACGTAGGGCACTCATGTTTCATGTGATTGAAACCTTGACACCTAAAGCACTTTGGTCCTAAGGGAACAGTGTACTGACCTCCATTCTTAGCATCCTTCTTTCCTTTGTCTTAGTTCTTGAACTGAAATGAACTGGACTACTTGTAGTCTTTGTCAAATCCTTTACCATTGGCATTATTCCTGAACTTTTTGAATTGCCTAGTGATGTAGGATTTCATTTTAGAATCTTCATCGTCTGAAGAATCATCAGTGTTACTGCTCTTAGCCTTCAATGCCATGCTCTTACCCTTACTAGATTTCCTAATCCTTGTCAAACCCAACTCATAGGTTTGCAGATTATCAACCAACTCTGTCAAAGGAATTTTGTCAATATCCTTTAATTCCTCAATTGCGGTGATCTTGGCATAAAATATTTCGAGTATAGATCTAAACACCTTTCTAACAATCTTGGGTTTAGGAATGGTTTCCCCAAGATTACAGGCTAAGTTCAATATGTCCTTGAGCTTGGCATAGAACTCATCGAATGACTCATCCTTCCTTATCTTGATCTCTTCAAAACTTGTAGTAAGCCTTTGAAGTTTCGAATCCTTGAAAGCCTTGGTTCCTTCATAGGTTATCTAGAGGATGGTCCATGCTTCCTTCGCAGTTTCAGTAGAGGATATATTCTTGAACTCCTTATTCATGACTACACTGAATAAAGCATTCAATGCCCTGCTGTTGAAGTTAGCTGCCTTGATCTTAGCATCATCCTAACGACCGGCGCTTCCTTAGGCTTGGTTTAGCCTATCTCCACAGCTTGCCACACCTTTTCATCTAATGATTGCAAGAAAACTCTCATGCGTACTTTCTAGTATGCATAGTTAGTGCCATTAAATAAAGAATGTATAATTAAAGATTGTTCTCTATCCATGACAAATAGGGGTCAATGGATCACACAGTAAAGATTAAACTTAATCAAGATGTGTCTGCTCTGATACTGCTTGATAGACCAAGAATGTATTGACCCCTTGTGATTTATTAACCAATTAATTAACCAAGTTAATTAATTAATTCAATTTTTACTGTATATCAACAACTAATTAGCTAGGATAAAATTGTCTTTCTACTCTTGCTTCCCTTGGACCATCTTCAAATTGTGATTTTCTAGCCAATTTCTAGAAGAATTAATGGTAGCTAGAGGTCCCCTGTTGGAAATTGTCAACATCTCAGCGATATGCCTACTTACTTTAGAGTATCCATATTAGTGGATGTAAATTTTCCTTCTATTTTACAAAAAAAAAAAAACTTACTTTTTCAATTTTACATACTCATTTTTACAAAACACCTTTATCGAATATGGATACAAATTTTTCTTATATTTTGCACCAAAAAAAACTTACTTTTTCGATTTTACATACTCATTTTTACAAAACACCTTTTATATATTCTACCCTTTCTTTTATTTAAATAATATTTTTCTTTCATTTTTTTATTATTTTACAAGTACCATGCCCCCATCAACTTTAACATACACGCCAGCTATACCTGATCTTTTTTTTCTGCTTAAAGCTATACCTGATCTCACATTTACTGATGCTAATATCTTAATATGTAGCATTGCCACTATTCATTCTAACAGAGATTCTAGCAGAGATTCTAAAAGTACGTAAAATTGCTAAGGCAGTTCACATTTAATAATGAAATTTGAAAAGCAATCCTACAAGTACAGGATTGAGTAGTCACCTTCATAAATGAGGAGGTCTGATTGGTCAGAAAAAGTTTTGTTGATAGGATTGTTGAGTTGTCATTTTCACTCTGTAGTCAATACTAAAGTCTTCATTCAAAAGTTCAAAATATTGGCTTTGTCGGTACAGATTACCTAGTGCATGGGTAGTAGTAGTAGTATGTAGGCATGTGTCACGTGAAACAGAAGTACTTTACAGCGAATATCTTCACATTGCGACTTCGCTCTGCTTTTTAAAATAATTTCCCAAAAATATAAAGGCATTTGTGTTTTTTGATATAAAAAAAAGTGTAATATTATTTAAACATTTTAAAATTGTTGTTTAAATTACAATAACATATGCGTCTTTATAACTAGCAAGTTATGATTGATTTTAATTAAAATTTAAAATTAAAATTATTATTTTCTACTAATAATAATTTATCATTTGCGATTTTGTTATATAAATTTTGTAAAAATATTATTAACATAACATTTTTTTTTTTAAAAAGGCATTGTTTTATAATATGAAACCGACACGTCTACTTGGAATGGGATTTTATATAATATGATTTTGATTTTTACTTGATAATTTCATGGACTATCTTAAATAGTTAAATGTGTTAAATGGTATTCATTGAACAATGGTCAATAAATTATTTTAAGAAAATTTTGACATTATTTTGTAAGAAATATAAAAAATAATAAACAAATTTTATTAAAAACAATTTTTTTAATAAAAAATTTGTCCATAAATTTTTTTTTTTAAAAATATTTCCTAAATAAATACTTTAAAACATCCATTAACCTCTTTTCCTAATTTTATATAAGAAAAATCATACTATATATCATAGTTGAGAGATTCCACACCAAAACAAAAATTATATAAGTATATTTTTATTTCGATAACCTAAGAACCTAACTATTCACAACATTTTAATTTTATTACTATTTTGTCCCACCAACCTCCATTTACTTTCATTAATTATTCTGTTCCACTCCCATGACCTAACTCTATTCGCATGCCTATCTCTCATTCCAAATCCAAAGTACTTCTTTTTGCTTTTCAAATATATCCTCAAAAACTTGATTATATTCAACTTGAATAGTCCCATAGAATTAGTATCATGTGTGTGAAATATCAAATATTTAGTATTTGGCACACTAAATACCAAAAAAATTCATTCATTAGGTGTTTTAAAATTTAAAACTTTTAGCATGAATGAACTATATAGTTTCAAATTTGGAATGATACTTTATTTTATTTTATTTTTTCTTTTTCCTTTTCTAATCTATTGTGTACAAAAGTACAATTTTTGTTGCGGTAAAATGACTTACTTTTGCAACATACTAATAATTATCCACTTTAGTAAAGTGTTTATGAAAATTAAAAAATTTTCATTTTCATATAAAAAATGTCCTAAAGATAGAGCCCGGCAATATTATTGATGCTGAGAGAGTGAGTGAGAAAACCGCAGTGTACCTTACCTTCAGGCCTTTATTAGTTTGACTCTTCTCTCATACAGTCATATAACTTCATTTACCCTTTTCCACTCTCCCACCTTCCTACTTATTCCTTAACACTCCCAAGCCAGCCCTGTTCTCTGTGCTCCATCCACTCCATGGCCGAGATTCTCTCTCCTCCAATCTTGCCCATTCTCTTGCTTGCTCGTCTCCGCCAGTACTGTGAACTTAGATTTGTGAAGATGTACTGGCAATACACGAGAAGAAGACGTCGAAAACGACACCGTTGCCAAAATGGTATTTTTCCATGACATTGTTATCTCTTCCTTCAAGTCTTTTATTTAAAGCCATATTCTGTTTTTTTTTTTTTTTTCCCTCTATTTGGTTGTTCTAATTAGTGTGATCGTTTGCAGGAATTTGGAATGGGATGGTTAGGAAAGATTTTCAAGTAAGTTTACAAATTATTCTTTAACAAAAAAATAGAAATAAAAATTTGTTTAAATCAACAATTTTATTTCGTCATTAATAATATAAAACATAAATAATTTTATTGATTTATAATTTTATGCCAATAACACATGTTCTATATGGCTTTGGTTTCTTAGATGCATATTCGTTGGCTTATGCTTGTATTTAAGTAGTCAATTGTTCTTTAGTTTTAGAGGATTGGGTGTTCTGTTGTAATTTATAAATTTGCGTATTCTAATAATATTCTTAACCAGTTCTTTATTTTAAAATTTTGCAACCAAATGCTTTCTGAAAGTTTCTTTAACAAAGCATATAATCCGCTACTAGTTTTGCTAAGGAATGTTAGGATTGAAATCTATGGTTTGATTGTAAAGCTGGATTTGAGGTCAGCGAGGCCTCCAAGAATTGGAAAAAAAGAACAGAGAAAGCACTACAAAAAAAAAAAGGCTATAGCCGCATTTGCAAAACGCAGCTATAGGCTATAAAAACGCAGCTAAAAGGCTATAGCTGCGTTTTCATAGCTGCGTTTGCAAACACAGCCTATGCAGCGAGGCCATAGCCCCCTGCGGGGACCTAGAGCTGCGTTTATAAAAACGCAGCCCAAAAAGGGGTCTGTAGCTGCGTTTTCCACCGCCTAGAGCCGCGTTTTTTACAACCCCCAGAAGCGGGATCTATAGCCGCGTTTCCAATAGAAACGCGGCTATAGCTGGCACATAGAGCTGCGTTTGAAACGCAGCCTAAACGGTGTTTTTAGCTGCGTTTTACATTGCCTAGAGCCGCGTTTTTTACAACCCCCAGAAGCGGGATCTATAGCCGCGTTTCCAATAGAAACGCGGCTATAGGTGGCACATAGAGCTGCGTTTAAAACGTAGCCCAAACGGTATTTTTAGCTGCGTTTTATATAGCCTAGAGTCGCGTTTTTTACAACCCCAGAAGTGGGATCTATAGCTGCGTTTTCAATAGAAACGCGGCTATAGGTGGCACATAGAGCTGCGTTTTAGAAAGGCTAGAGCCGCGTTTTTCACAACTCCAGAAACGGGACCTATAGCCGCGTTTTCAATTGAAACGCAGCCCAAAGCACCGCATAGGTCCGAAATCGATGCGGTTCCTACAAACGCGACTATAGGAACCCAAAATGCAGCTATATATATATATATATATATATATATTTTTTTTTAATATTTTTTTTTCTTTCTCAACACAGTACTGCCCAAAACAAAACCTGTAATTCCAGAGACATATTCCTGCCAACACTCAGATGCAACAATACTAACCAACAAAACAAATTGCATATATGAAATCATTACCAAATTGCATATTTGATACTGTATAGTATCCAAAATATTAATTACATAAACGATATTTTTACATAAACAAAACAATTAAGTTCATTGCCAAAAGTACCATTACATATCCAAAAAATTACATAGCAAATAAAAGTTCCCAACAAACTTTAGTTTTTACATCACAAAATAAAAACATCACTCAACAATTTCCCAGCAAGCTTCAAGGTGCAGCCAATTACCTGTGACAATGACAACACCGGAAATAAGCTAACATTTTAAGCCCAAACAAACAAAGTCTAAACAAAATCAAGTATTTTGCTAGCTGCACTTTAACAAGGTCAACATCCCTTAAATTTTTAGAGTCTTTTTGATGTAACTTCATTTAAAACCATAGCATCTTAAAAACAAGACTAAGAGTGAGACATAGATTCCACTTTGAAAAGTTTATATACCTCCATACTCTATACATAATCCATATTCACTACCATTTGTTAAATATAACAACAAATATTATAATTTCTTAGACGGAATGCTATCTTCCAGTAAGGTCCCTCCACATAGTTCACTAGTTGTCAAATTTCTATTCTTTCAAGTTTCAACAATAAAATGCGAACAATACTCCACGTCGAGTATACCATGTACTAATTAACCACATTGTTATTATTACCCTTCCTTTAAAACAATTAAATTAATAATGGACTACGTGGTTGACATTTAGCAAGTGCAAAAAGGCATGGTTGACATTTTCTAATTTGATTTTATGTCTTATAATACATCTACTTCCATCCTTCTTGCTTCATAATTTGATTTTTTTAATTTTAATTTTTTCCCAATATAGTTGTATATGTTATAACGAATAGTTGTATTTGTTTTACCTAAAGATTCATAGTTTCATTCCCATGGAGAGTCCCCGTCAAGCACCGCCACCCTGAATATATTAAAGGCATCATATTAATATCACATAACAATTAATGCATTGCAAAAAAGTAATGTTTTGCTAAATATACCTTCAATTTCATACCTGAGACATTGACAAATCAGCTATACTACTGCCATTATGTTGGGCGAACATTTCATTCATGCGCATAATCACTTCAGCCATTTGTTGTTGCCTTGCTTCTGATTCTTGCTGCCTTGCTTCTGATTGGGCAAGTTTTTCTTGTAGTTGGGCTAGTTGCTCAGTTAGTCTAGTGGAGTTGCTCTCCAACTCCAAAATTCTTTGGGTTGTTCTGGTTGGCACCGATGGAGTTGAAGTAAATTGTGAAGCATTTGTTGCACTTCTTCCCGATGGCGTGATTCCAAGTCCCACCCCCCGTACACGTCCATGGCGCTCTCGACCAAACACCTGAGCATATGCATCATTTGGGGACCAAAGAATTCCACTACCAGGCTCTCCTTCTAGTCGCACGCCCTCTTGGCTCAGAAGTTCTTCCATCCTAGTCTATAAGTTTCCCCACAATAAGCAATTAGCATATTATACACCATAAACAATACAAACACAAAATACAAAAAAAATTCCATTAAAATTCTGCTTACTATGTTCTCCTGCGCATGAGGAGTAACACCAGTCCCATCTCTCCTACGGTATACTTTTAGATACACATCAGCTCGCTCAACCGGAACCTCTTTATCTTTTGCCTACATGACAAACAAAATTTCACACAATAAACACAATTGCTCTCAGATTTGTCATATTCTTTATCATTTTCAACATTTACAGTGAATCAAAAGCATAAAATCAGCTATGATGATATACGAATATAGTAGCACTTGTAATGCATTTCTTACCATGTCATGAGAAATTTGTGCAAAACTTGCAGCCCCAGATCTTGCTATCTCCTTCTGTTTCCCTCGACTGACCTTGTTTTTGTTACTTAATGTCTGCAACCACATTACCGACAAAACAACTCTATCACATCTATTGGAAAATGCTTTGGAGCTACACTAATTATATTATACATAACAAGAAGATTTAGTTTTTCTTAGAGTGAAACATGGCCAACATGATATGATTGACTAAATTACGACTAAAATGAGATAGACGAATAAAATAGCAGTACCACAGTTTTCTGATCAAACCAATAGTTAACCATCTCCACCCATTGCTCCGGCATTACCCTCCGCGGTATCTTCCTACGTAATACTTCTTCCTTTGTCCGCCCTCGTACGTGAATCTTCTTCAACTTACTCCTTCGATTTCTCCTAAGGACCCCGAGTATATGCATTGCCCATCCCTTTTGATCAGGTGGTTTAATAATATCTTCATCAATGAGATACCGTTGCTGAAATGCGAAAATGGAGTTAGCAAAGCACAAGCACGGACCCTACTGAATATCACATTGGATATACAACAGCGACTGTAAATGACTATTACTTATACTTTATTTTCATATTACCTTAATCTCCTTCCAGCAATCATTTTTATATTTTTCCTCGACTTTGGGCCACCCAGCAGGGACAAGTGGCAATAACAACCCATTGTGACAGAAAGTTCCCAACCACCGAACAAATATTTTACCATCCGCGTCAATCGGTTGCCCTCGACCATTTAACGGCAACGGGATCTTCCAGGATCCATCCAATGCCCATATGTCAGCTAGGTTTGTAGGACCACGTCGTTTAGGTGTATTTTCCGCTGCTGGCCTTTGTTCATAATCATCTGTATATACAAAACCACCAATATTAAGGCTGAATTATCAATTCTCACAAGTAATCAAACATATCACAGCACGGAAAATTTAGACATCTACTAACTTAATGTGATATTAAGGGTTTATAATTTCATTTAAACAAAACGTTAGTACATTTCTGAAGGAGAGATTTCAGGAGGCGATTTTGCGATAGACAAATCACCTCTATTTTGAATTATATAGATTAAACTTCTACATAGCGGTGTGTACAATAACATAAAATATATACATAATCGAGAAGATGCAAGAAAATTTTAGGAAGAGTCTACATGTTTCAACCATTCAGGATGCATATATATTTGTAGATGAATTCGCCTACATTACTTGTTCCTTCTATATATGTGGAGTCTTAACTCTTATGCACTAAAATTTAAGTTATGCTACATAGACAAACAAGATAATTGATGCCTTCCTTCCACTAAGAAATGTATTTATTATAATATTTATGTGGGTCCAATCACATAAGTTACCATGTCAATTTATAAGTCTTCTATGGAAATGAAAAAAGACAAATGTATGCAGTGGTAGCCATTGAAAAGTTATCAGAAGGAGCAAAGTGAAAAGTGTCATTTCTATTAAGCCATTGGAGAAAAGAAAAAAAAAAATCCCCTTCAACAAGTAGCCAATGGGGGAGGGTATTTTCAAAGGGCAAGTCGAATATGAACTTTATATAATATGACATTCTTTGACTCCTCTAAACTTTGTCTAAGATTGTTACATAAAAATTTGAAAGACCATATTTTTTTAAGTCATCATTCTAAAATATATATTTTATAAAATTTGATTTTTGGAGCCACAACTTAAAAAAAACACCAAATTATATTAATTTAAATACAGTTTAATGACTAAAGCATCCTAAAACACTAAACATACCCTAAATTACGTTTGATCTTCTCTAAGTGATTGTGTTTGGAATCGGGAAGCAAATTCAGATAGGACAACAATAATTAAAAAACGTTGGAAATATATAATTAAAAACGTTGGAAATAAGATTTTTAAGATAAATTTAGAAGTTGATAAAAAATCTTGATTGATAGAAAAAACTGCTACACGTACTACTTTAAGTCTTCTTATCTTTTTTTTTGTTTTTAATAAAAATTTTCCTTACTGATTAATACACTTCTTTTTCTAGCCTTAGTTTTCTCTTCACTTCCAAATTCTTTATTTACATATCTTCTTTTTCTTTTATTATTTTGAAATTAATTAAAAATATTAATCTCATTATAATGTAAAGTTCTACATTAGTTAAACCTCTTTTAAGTTGATAAATCATCTATTTTTATGGAGAAAGAGAAACTCACATCAACATATAAAAATCCTCTACTACCCCGCACCTCAAGCTCACTCTTAATCCTATGATGATTTCTCAAAGTTTTTACTTTCAACATGGTGAGCAAAGCAAGAAGAGCAAGAGGTTTGGTTTGGTACCAGGTTTTTACTTCAGGTAGGGAATGCTTGGTATGATTGTTGGGCTGAGATTAGTCATGTGTATCTCTATAATCATTAAATTGCAAGAAAAAGTAAAAAGATTGTATATTTTTTGTTTTTGGTTTAATAACAAGTTATTGGAAATGGGTTTCAAGTCAGTTTACAAATTATAGGAGATATTTCCAAAGGTACTAAAAACTTGGTCACGTTCCATTCTTTTAGTTATTTATTTATTTTTGTTCTTAAATTGCTACAAGTACTACTTTAATTCTTTTTGTATTTTTAATATAAATTCTTCTTATCAATTAATACACTTCATTTTATAGCCTTAGGTTTCTCTTCACTTCCAAATTCTATATTTATATACCTTCTCTTTATCTTATTATTTTTAAATTAATTAAAACTCTTAATCTTATTTATATACCTTCTCTTTGTTTAATGAATATTGCCTCATCTTGTAAATATTTTGATACTTTGTTGAATGATTGTTGTTGTTGAACTCACACAAATAACTAAAGAATTATATGGATTAAACTCTTCACGGTTTATATATATATATATATATATATATATTGCTAATATATCCATATAGATTTCTTGCAAAGGGAACAAGATCGAATAACTACAGCACACAATCTACAATATCAAGATTACACAGACTAATCAAAGTTCTTTTTTGGATGGAATCACACCCTAATTTTCTCAAAGAGTTGTGTTGTACTGAGATCTGTCCAACTTACTTGGAGGGGATAAACCAGTAAACACTTGTAAAGATTAACTTTTTAATTTTAATTTTACATTTTGGATGATAAGCCTTAAGATTCTATATTAAACCCTTGATATAGTTTAGCAAAAATTAAAGAATTCCATGATTTGAGATGCTAATAGTTTTTGGAGTTTTTTAGGTACCGTCAATTACTCCTGAATGAATGCCTCCTCAACCGTCCACGAGAGGGGGAAAAAAATTGTGGAGTTGAGTTGTCAAGTTGAGTTGTATTAAGTTGGTTTTAGCTAACGCGAATTGGTTGCACACTCCTAGCTAGATTCAGGGTTCAAACTACTCCAGCTCCCCTCCCCAAACTATAATTATTATTTAAAAGAAAAAAATACAGTAAAGGAGAAGGTGCAGATATTATATTTCAGTAGTTGCTTAAAAAGTCCGCTAATTTAAATAAAGAAAGAATTGCAAGGTGCAGAGACATACACGCCGAAAAAGCTGCCTACTAATTGACATATCTCAAAGACTCCGCAAAAACCATTATCTTAAATCCATTTGCCACATTTCACGGAACAATTCGAAGCTAATCTTCAACTCAATAACACAATTAAGCCCTAACACAACGTCTCCAAATCAATCAACAATCTAAAAAAAGAAACAGAAAAAAAAGGCAGTAATGATTTCGGCCCATTTTTATTAGTACAACTTTCCATAAATAGGTATGAACCAAATGAGTGTCATTGGGAACCACCCCACCCCCACCCCAAAAAAAAAAAATGATGTGATTTCCTATATTTATGATACATAGATAGAACTCCATACCAAACGAAAAAAGCCACTTGATACAAAATTTAATTTTTTCACATAACCTTTTAAGCTTTAAATTTTTTGTATTACCACTTTAATTAATTGCACTTCGAAAGTATCTAATAATTTTTTAGAGAGTTTGCTTAAGAGTACTCAAAGGTGCTACAATTTTAATTTTTAAGACCTACATTTATGTGAGAAGAAAATATACTACACCAAATGTGCAAAATAATTTCTTTTGAACTATGTTGATGTCTTATTAAATTTTTCTTGGCATTCTAATAAGTAAAGAACGAATCTATTTGTTTCAACTGATTTGCTAGTCTATTTTAGTAATTTGGTAAGGTTACAACTTTGTTGGTATAAATTTAGACTGTAATGTTGATTTTATGAGGAATTAGGCCAAAGTTGATTAACTAACCAATTATGAAACTAAAATCAATTTAGGGTTAATCAAATCATATAAACAATATTGCCAACAACAATAAATTGTGAAAAATAAATAACACAACAATATGATTACGACATGAAAAACCAAGGGCAACACTAAAGGAAAAAAAAAGGGGGGGGGGGGTGTTTATCCACCAACCCCAAGGAAACAAATCCACTAAATTGAAATGAAGTTTTTATAGAAAACTTAATCTTAAATCTGTTGTTACTTTATGTAGTACTTACTGACATGACTATATACAACTACAAATCCATGGACTCTTCTACCCTGAACTTTGTCACATGAACTCTCCGCTCATGACTCCAAAAACCTCCTGAAGATTTGATCTTTGCAGCAAATCTTGAGATGGTGTTCCTTTGTTATGGCAGCCTGAAGATCGTGAAATTTATTTCTTTATTTGCTTTTCAACTGATTAGTTGGATAGATGGAGGCCAAGGTCTTATATTCAGCCTTACAAAAATTTGTGGTTAATAGTGCCCTTATATTGGCTCTCTATTATGGTTACAAAAACCCACTTAATAGCTGACTTGATGCAAAACGCATCATATCAAAAACTGAATTTACGATTAATTCTTGATAGATCAGCAACTAATTTCGATAGATCGACTTTCATGTAACAAGATTCCAAAAGCTCTTCTTCATTGAGATGCTTCGTTCTTCATTTTGGACTTAAAGTTTCTTTTTTTTAGAAACAGTAATATATCTACTAAGCTTAGTTTTTGAACAATTTTGGGGTATTTGAAATACATTAGGTGTTTAGCCTAATCATAATTTAGTTGATTGAATAAGAAAATGAGAATTTTATGGGTAAATGAGGTGTTACCATGATAGCTAGGAGTTAGTGTACGTAATCTCTTTCGAAATGTGTCTTTTTGAATTCTCCCTGTCAAAATGCATCAATAAAAAATATCCTTAAGAAAAATGCATCAACTGTAATAACTATAAGAAAATTTTATCAAAATGAGTAAAGAAAAAAAAATACCTGAAAATGAAATTGAAAGGAAGAGAGTGCAAGAGGAGAGAGCGTTACCTAATTGTGATTTGTGAGAGGGTGGATTAATTGTAGAGCACCCTTTAATCTCTTTCAAAATGTGTCTTTTTGAATTCTCCCTGTCAAAATGCATCAATAAAAAATATCCTTAATTTGGACTACCACTCCATGTATGTTGAATAAAATACATCTGTAATGTCTTACTAGTTATAATGTATAGTGTTATAACTCCCGTTTATGTTGAAAGAGGATAGGGAACATAGTAGAACAGAGAACAAAAAATGGCACACCTGTAATATGAAACTGTATGGAGATCCTAGTCCACAACAAGTTGAGCCAAAGCTGTATCCTACAAGAAATATTGGACGTATATGTGTGTTTACACAATTCTGTGGATAGAAAGAGATAAAAATGCTTTTGATACTTGACAGAATGAGAAAGGGTATCCAAAACAGAGCTTCAAAAAATCACAATGGCAGACGTCAATGACCTAACCATAAAATTACATTGGAGAGTGTGTGAATATATATATATATATATATATAAATAGTTTACTAGTAGTACCGTACTCTTTCACTATTCAAAAAATAGTTTATGCGGCTTTAGCTGTACTTGTTTTGTTTTTTTATTTTTTCATAATCTGTTTTGTTCGGTGGCTAATATATATATCCTCAACTAGTTGACAAATGATGCTAAAAATGTTATAAATTTTACATAAATCTTACAAATTAGTGTATGATCGATTACGTTAAATAATTCAAACACTTATTTATTCACATTAGAATTTATAATAAGTTTAACATTTTATCACATTAAATAATAAATTATTTGTAATAAAAATTGTAATAAATTTAGCATTTTACATTAGAGGCGGACCAAGTCTTTCAGTCAGCCCAAAGGACTCCCTTAATTAACGTCGATTCACAAGTTTGAACAAAATGAAATTAAAAAAAAAAAAAAAACAAGTAGTATTTTTTTGATGGTTCCCTCCCCAACATCATCTCATGAGTCCCGAGTATAGTACCAACAAAATGAAGTTCATTTTTGTTGAAAAAATAACAAGTTCTTTTTAGTGGGACCATTAGACGCCCCTAAAATTATAATGTAATGATCAGTAGATCATCAGGTAATTACAACTTGTAAAAGTGTTGCTTCAACTTAAATGATTATGAATCTAAATTTTTAGTTCTGAACTTAATGTGTTAATCATAATCTTCAATTTACCAGCAAATCTTGTTTCCATGCCTATAATTACAATCACAAACATAATAAACAGACATACAGAGACAAAGATAGAGAGAAAGAGAGAGATACCAATGGAGCTAAGAGTCTATGTTGTTGAGGTGGATACGTTGATTGCTGCGAGTAACAAACCTTGTGAGATTGAGACTTGGAGGAACGATTCCTACAAATAGGCCTATATAAATGAAGCACAGAATTAAAGAAGCAACTTACAAATCCTAACAGGAAGACCTCAAGGAAGCCACTTTGAGTTTAGAACCCCTCAGCCTTCTCTCCCTATGTGTTACAACGTAAAGAAAAATAATATAAGATGTAGGAAAACACAACGAATTGACTTCCTAGGAAATATGCATACGATGATGCATGGGTACATGATGTATCCATAGTTAAACTAAAGAATGAACAACCTTGTCTTTGCTATTAACATATAAGCATGACCTTAAACTTGTACACACCTCAAACCTCGGTATGTTTTTTCTAGTTCCTCCTTCAAATGCAAGCACAGGCAAAAATGCCAATCCAGGTCCTTTTGATGTCCACAAGAAAGTTCTGCAAATGATGGACAAAAAGATCATATAAAGTTATTCTAAAATTCATAAAAACACATAAAACTTTTTGACAACGGGTACTTTTTCAGTCCAAGAAAGGTATTATAAAGAAATTCAATGCAGAAAACCAGTAATTTACTTGGAAGCATACTTCCAAATTGTGGCCAACCCTAGCTAATAGGATCCATTCCCAACCACAAATTTTAGGGACTAAGGCGTTGTTGTTGTTGTGTCTATATATATATATATATATATATATTCATTCTAAAATTCAGATCCATTCAAATTTCCACGTCAACAGTGGTACCCCCTTTCTAAAAATACAGCAATATATATCATCATCAAGGTTGGGATGTCTAACTTGCAGGCTTGCAGCGCGCGCGCACACAAAATTTTTATTTTTTAAAAAACATACATAGATTCATAGGTACAACAGACACTACAAGTAACTTTTTTAAGTCCTCAAAGAGGGAATTCAATTCTAAACATTTGATTAGAACAACTGCTACAATTTCATTAAATTCATAAATAAACTAGGGTACACGGATTGTAACAATTAAGGGTGAAAATGGCTGCTTAAATTTTAAAAAGCAACAAAGCTAAATTTGATTAGAACAACGAAACGTTCACATGTTGTGATTGGAGTTTTTGCTGCTTAAGTTTTTGTTGTTTTGTTATTTTATTTATTTATTTATTTATTGGTGAGAATGAAACATTTAGATGTTGGTCTGAATTTGAATAAGATTTCAGAACAAGTTTGGATCAGGGAGTCTCAACTTTCAAGAGCTACCCTAAGTACACTCCAGTTTTATTTTCTCCTCTGTTTTTGTTTTCACCCAAAAATCTAGAGGTTGGTACTTTATGATAAGGTTCACAGTATAAGAGAAACAAAGGGAAGCAGCAACCATGAAGTCACGGCAATAGAGACAACATAAAACATTTCAAAGAGCATGACGATTCAGAATCAAAGAACACACAGAAAATTTCCAAAATGACCTTTTATTTCTTCATCTCTTTTCACTCACTCTGTTCTTGCTTTCCCATATTGATTTGAATTCTCATGTGAGTTTTTATACTTGTTTTCAGTGGTTCAGCCTAATACCAGGATATGAACACCAGGGCATGAAGCAGAACAAAGCAAGGAGAAGTGCGATAAGCAACCAATAGCAAGAACAGAGACAGATCATGGGTAATTTGTAAATAGTGTCAAAATTGGCACTTGGTGATATTGTGGTAATGTTTGTGGGCAGGAGTAAATCCAGCGTATACATCTACAGCACAGTAATTAGCTTGTTGTGCAGTATTTGTGTTTATTCCTTTTTGTGTTGTGTAGTATCTACAATTGATGATGACAACCGCAAACAAAAATTCACAAAATTTAAGTTAAGTTGCTAAGAACTATTTTGTCAATAACAGATAATTTCTGCATTTCCTCCTTATTTTGTTTAGTATCTTGGTGTTAATTGAGAAGAAAGGTGCTAGTGCTACACTTGGTGTTGTAGAAGTTCACAACTTTAGGGGTGGATTTCACTTGGTGCTGCACTTGGATTTCACAATTTTAGGGGTGCATTTGGATTCTTGGACTTGATTTTGATGCAATATCTCTGCTTATTTATGTGTTTCTTTGTTGGAATTTTAGGGTTTTAGGTTCTCGGATATGGTTTTGGTTGTTATGAGTTGGGGTTGGTGATTTCAATTTTTGGGGTTTTGGGACTGTTGGACATTTAAGGGTTTTCTTGGTGCTGGATTTGGATTCTTGGACTTTGTTTTGGTGGCATATATGGTTTAGCTGGTTTGTGAGGATTCATGGTGTTTGATTTGTTTGATTGAGTTTTCGGTGCATGATGGATTTAGTTAGGGTTTCAGTTTGTTTAGTGATTGTTCTTTGTTTTCTTTGATTCATTCTTGGAACTGATACAATTTTAGGTTATGTGACGTGGGCCAATTTTTAATTAACTCCTTTGTTTTTTCAATCAGTCTTTTGGTTCATCAGGGAATTTAGGATTTAATATGTTTCTGAATGAATGCTCTTGGATATCAGTTCATTTCAGTTATTGTTTATTACAGTGTTCTGATCCTGTTTTTTCATTCTAGTCTTGGCTTATTTATCAAATAAAAGGAAAAAAAAAAAAAAAAACTGTACAAAAGTATTTCTGTTGTGTAGTTGTAGAAGGGTTCTTGTCTAGATGCATATGCACAAGGTTCTGGGTTTCATGGGTTATTTTACTGATTATATTATAATTAAATTGTTAATAGTTCATAGATTTGTGGGTGTTTTATTGCCTAATGTGGTTCAAAGTTCTGTTCACTTTGTGGAAACATAATATTGGTCACTAAAATTTATTGTTTAATGTAGTTCTAGATTAAGTCTTATTCCTTTGAAAAACATAGTTTTCCATCAATGTGCTAATTTAGTAAAATGGTTTTCGTGATCTGAAGGTGTTTTCCAACAACATGGAAACAAAATCTCAGCCAGTCATTTCAAAGTGCAAAGAGAGTGAGAATTGGACTAAGGTTTCATTGAAGCCCGACTTGGCAAAATTTAACATGACTCATCTTGAGGACAACATGGTTGCGCTGATGAAAAAGCGGGTATTTGACTTGGCTGGGTGCCTTGGGAAGTCTGTGAAGGTTGACCTGAGTGGAACTCGGGTCACCGTAAAATCATTTATTGATTATGTTAATGTCTACTCAGATTCGGCTGCTAAATCTAAACCTGAGAAACCTCCAAGGTTCTTTCTATGAAACTCTGAATGTTTTCATTTTATTTGTATTTTTCCCCTTCATAGTATTAATTGCTCACTAGAATTTTTTGTTTCCTCAGCTATGATGTGAAAGTTAATGATAGGTGGGAGATATGCGTGAGTCTTAGTGATGGGCAGAATCAACCGGTACCTAGGTCTTTTGAAGCAAAGGGAATAATGAGTCAATTGAAATTGCAATTGTGTGAGACTTACATGATTTTTTTGTTTTTTTAACTAGGTCAGCTTTGTGAATTCGATTGCCACAACCAAGGGTGGAACTCATGTTGATTATATCAGTAATCAAATTACAAACCATATAAAATGAAAAAAGTAAGATTTTAAAGAACTGTACATAAAAGTGAAAAGGTAAAACTAAAGTTGATGCAAATACACAATGTAGAAAATGGGAGTTGAGACTGGCTGGGTGGCTTACCACAAGGACTTGCCGCTGCCAGTGGCCATGACCACCAAGCAGTACTTTTTCTCTAGAATCTTCTCAATAGCCGTCTTATGATAGTCTCGGAAAGTACAATACCCAAAATATTTCTGCAGTAACACAAAAGTTACATGATCAACACATTCATCACTGACTGATTAATGCCATTTCAAAGTTTTAATAAAGCAAACGAATAAACTTCTTCTAAGGCCATTGCATGATGATGATTTTAAAGTCTAATCTCTAAATGTTAATTGAGTACCCAGTTAAAACTCAATTAACATAAGTGTTAATTGGTTTTAATTGGGTTAATGCCCATTTGACCCAATTAATAATTGGGTGGGTTTGAATCATATTTAAGTGAGTGGGTAAATGGGTTTGAGTTGATTTTACCACCTCTTGAGTTTTATACACCTAATCCATTGTAATCCATTTCTGTATATCTGCATTACCTCTTGCATCCAACCTATTTCCTGTTGAACTTTTGGCAGATACAAAAAGGCACCTCTGGTCTCATGCAGATTGAAATTCCAATTTTGCAAAATCTAAGAATTTGAAGGCTAGAAATTCACTGATGTAATAGATTTAAGTTGTTAATTATTCTCCAGGTATAAAAGTATGTGGTCTTTAACTTCTTTTTTAAAGCTGGATGTTACTTGGTAGAGATGAAGTGTTACTGCACTTGTTTGTATCCCAAAGAAACATGATGCATTTCTTTGGTTTCCATATGCGTGCTAACCGCAAATCAATCAAGAAAATGACATGATAATTAATGGCCACTAGAAGACAGTAGTGACCTCCCTTGTAGCATTCACATCAAGAATGCTAAAAATTATAACTTTTAGTAATTCAAAACTCTATTTTATCTATTTTAACATCCCATTTTATAATATACCCAACATCAAAAGTTTTATATGTTTTACCACTTCATTAAAATATTGTTTCTTTATTCTTTTTATTTTTTTAATTTTTTATTTATTGTCAATCTCATCTCTTCTTCTCTCTTTCGCTGGGTATGTCTCTTCTCCCAAATGAAAAGACCTAACCCACTGCCGCTACCACACCCACTGCCACAACCACAACCACCACCACCCACATCCTCAACTCCCAACCACCAAAATCACAAACAAAAACAAACCCAAAACGAAATCATAATCTCAAAACCAAATCACAAACCCAAAATCAAATCAAATCAAACTCAAACTCACACCCATTGCCACCAACCACCACCACCCACACTCACTGTCACTAGCCACCACTGCCACAACCACAACAATCACTGCCACAGTCACAATCACCCACAACCACAATCTCCAACCACCAAAATCACAATCCCAAAACCATAACAGCATCCATCACAACAACATACTAAGGTATTGAGAAGCACAACAGCAAATGGTGGTGCCCCAAGTGGAGTAGGTTGGACAGCCTCTAGACTCTAGTTCCTTAGTCGAAACCCAAACCTCCACCCAAACTCACCACAAAACCTGATCTGAACCCACACAAATCCTGCGCTGAACCCACCACAAAACCCCAGGCAAAACCTACCCCAACCTCTCTAATGACAACAACCCCAACGGCCTAGCCTCTCTGATCTCAACCTCAGCCAAGAATGCTGATCATGCCGACCACACAGAGCACGAACCCTTGAAGCTTAACAGAGAGCAGATGGGTTTCAAGAACGAAGGCAGCGTGATGAGGCTTGATGAGAAGGGAAGGGAGATGATTGGCGACATGGGTTGTGAGGGAGAACCAGAAAAGAATAGGAGAGGCCAAGCATGAGAAAGAGGGAAAGGGCAAGCGTGTAGGATTAAACAAACAATATTTGCTCACTATAGTTGAGTGTCAAAAAATTTAGCACTTGACATGTTTGATGAAGAACTCCTATATGTAATTTTTTGGTTATTTTAGGTACATGCCAATTATACCAACGGTTCTTGTCAATGGTAGTGAAGGAATTGGGACTGGTTGGAGCTCTTATGTTCCTAATTACAACCCAAGAGACTTAATAGCAAATATTAGGCGCTTGTTGAATGGTGATGCTGCAGAGCCTATGGATCCATGGTATAAATGGTTTAAAGGAACTATTGACAAAACTGCTGCAAAGGAAGGAGGGAATAGCTACACTATTTGTGGAACTATAGAGGAAGTCAATGAGACAACACTAAGGATAACAGAGCTACCAATCCGTAGATGGACACAAGATTAGAAGGAATTCCTGGAATCTATTTCTTCTAGTAATAAAGAATGCAAAGATCCCTTCATTATGGTAAATTTGCTGAAGTCCTTGAGAATTATGTTACCCACCACAATGTGAATTAGATTGTACCCAGTTTGTCATGAAAAATAATGCTGGCTGCAGGATTTTGATATGAATTGTGATGATGTAACTGTAGAATTTGACGTTTTCTTGATCCCTGAGAACTTGATTAGGGTCACTCAAGAGGGCTTGCTGAAGAAATTTAAACTAACCACTACAATTAGCACAACTAATATGCACCTATTTGACCCAAGAGGCGTGATTAAGAAGTATGCACCTAGATTTTGGCTGGATCCATAATTGGTTTTATATGAGGTAGAGTAAAAGACTCAAGTAGCCCAACAATGTGTAGTCCTTTGATAAGAAAAGGCAAACGACTCAGCCTTCTTGGAAAATGAAGATAACCTAGCTTCATTTGAACTAATAGGAAGAGGTGGGTGTGGAGAAGTATACAAGGCTGACCTACCACAAAGTAATGACAAAATGATTGCCATCAAGAAGATAGTTGTAGCAAAATTGATCAACAAAGATAGTAAGATTGGGGTGTGCACTTAAGTAAAAACAAGACGAGGCCCAAAACAGCCCAAAATATAATCTGTCAAAGAATTTTCACATTTTCGCACAAACACAAAATCTATATCATAAAGCAAAAACTACATGTGATTCAAAGTTGAAACTACACAAAATGCTTCTGATAGCTTTAAAAGGTTAAAATTTTTGATAAAGCAAAAACTATATCATAACATGTGATTGAAAGTTGAAACTACATGTCTATAATACATGAAATCTAAGTTTTCTCAATTTTCTGAAAACGAAACAGAGCAGTGGAATATGAAAACGAACTCACCGGAAGCCATTGTTGGATGGATGGTATTAATTCGTAATTTAGGGCTTGGTTGGTTCTTGGTGAAGGAGAAAAATCTGAAAAAGAACTCCTTCAGAAATCACAAGGCGTAGAAGGGAGAGAATAAGACCCAACAATCTCAGTGCTCCACAGGAAAAAAATTTTAACAGCAAAAAAAAAAAAAAAAAATGGAAAAAGAACAAACGTGACAATGGACATGGAAAATGGAGAGGGAGAGAGAGAGATAGTGGTCACCTGTGAGAAGATCTAGAAACTTGATCAAGTGGAGTGACAGCCTGCCGGCGATGGAGCGAGCCTCACCAGTGAAGAGCTTGGGTCTCTTCGGTCAGCAAATCTTTCGGGTTTTGATGAGGGAGGAGGCGTGAGGTTTGTGGGTAGTGGGTTGAGAGCACGGCGGCGAGATTGGATCGGGAGGTTGAGCTGATTTAGTGAGAGCTGAGATTGGGGAGCTGAGATCGGGAGGTTAACGCGTTGAAATTTAATTAGGGTTGAAAAATAATTAGGGCTTGTTTCACTTATACCAGCTGTGGAGCTGCGTTTTATTAAATGCAGCTCAAATACGTTTAGAGTTGCGTTTTATTAAACGCAGCTCCATATTAGATCGAGCTGCGTTTATTAAACGCAGCTCCAAACGTATTTGAGCTGCGTTCAATAAAACGCAGCTCTATATCAAATGGAGCTGCGTTTCTTAAACGCAGCTCTATATTCCCGGCTGAAGCCTTCAGCAAAAACGCAGCCTCAGCCGAACAAAACGCGGCTCCACCCCTGGTCTATAGCCGCGTTTTCTAAACGCGGCTATAGAAGAAGGTTGGAGCCGCGTTTTTTGAAAGCGCGGCTCAAACTACTATCCTGGAGCTGCGTTTTATAGAAACGCAGCTCAAAAACGCGGCTTAAACTCGCGTTTTTAGTAGTGAAGGAAAAGAAAAGAACAAAGCTTTAGAAGAAAAGAACGGAGGGAGAAGAAAGAAGAAAGTGTATTTCAGAATTACACTTTGCTTGATTAACACGTGTACATCTGTTGGTCTCTTAAACCACACCTCACAGCTGTCACCAACTCACTAGTCTGCAACTAACTCTAGCTGCCCTTGCACAGTCACTAACCACTGACACTAACCAAACCGTATACCCTACAACACTCAACACTGATATACAAGCCTCATAACTACACTTAGGCACTTGTACTACACCATCCAGCTGCTACCTTACAACCATCCTATAACCCAACATACAAACTGATGCAACCATCCTATAACCCAGCGTACAAACTGATACAACATACAAAACCATGCTTATCAAGGAATCACTTCAGGTTGATAATACCTGGTAATATTGCTCCTTAAACTAGTACGAAACTTTTAAGTGATATGTTAATTAGTATGATTTAGGAGCTTTGATGTTGCTTATATACAATACAGACTAATCACACAATCTTTTCCCATGAGTAAAGCAACCATATTTCTACTAGCTATGCTCATTTGATCAAACTTATGTTACTTTTTTTTACTTTTCCCCCTTTTGCGACAACAAATTTTGTAAAAGGAATATCAGAAACTGAAATATTTCAAATATAGAGTCTTATCAAGGTAATAATTGAGAGTATATCATAATGGTCAAAGATTATGTTAAGAATAATTTGCAATAATTTTATACCAAGTATCCCAAGCATTTATTCTCAAAAAAAAAGTATCCCAAGCATTTTATCACGGTGAAAAGACAAAATTAGTCAAATAAGACATAAAAATTGAGAAATATACACAATATAAACTTTCTTTTGTGGTAAAAAAAAAATGAAAATTTTGAAGCCTCATACCTTGACAAAAGCAAACTTTCATAAATAAAAATAATGATGATATTTTAGGATGAGGTCATTTATTTTATATATACACCATGAAATTTAACCTATAATGTATACTCTATGATGATTGTTTTTATAGCAATTGGTTTTTGGTGTACGGAAGGTTTAATAATAAGAGGTTTTGCTAGTTAAGCTAACTAGAACTCATTGGATGAGATCATTTTAGATAATAATTTTTTTTCCTTTTATGGGATAATTTTTAGGTTTACACAAGGAAGCTAGACATATGGTCATGAGAGACTATCTCAATTTATTATCACTTCCTTCCCTAACAAGGATTTCTTAATTTATTATTTGTTGACATAAATGAAAACCTAATTAATTCTAAAGAGAAGAATACCTTATCAACGTAACTAAATTTATAAGAAGTTCAAGAGAAAGATTTGAATCCAAGTTCTTTACCTAATGTTCAAACACATGTAATAACTTCAATTTCTTGGAAAGTTAGAGCTTCACCTAATGTTCAAATGATGATATGGGATTTTTTTTTTCTTTTTCTGCATGATTTATTTATAATGGGGGTAGAATCTTGAATCTTTATCTATGATGAATGAAGCTGCCACCAAAATTATAAGGGTCTGGAATTAATAATGAGAAGACCATGATCACACACTTCAACTTATTGTATATGTATACTTTTGGGCTTTTGGCTGTTAACATTTGGATTCTGTGTTATGATCAATTCAAGACAGCTATGATAATTTTAAAAGTCATATTTGGAGTTTTGGACCAATGTATTTGGTGTGGCAGACTTAGGATTTTTTTTCCTGGGGCACGATTTATCTAAATAGGATAGATATATTTCTATTATGAAGAATTTCATTCTTCTATTTGAAGAAAGAAAAAAAAAAGTCACAAGGATACAAGATTTTTGATGACTTTTACTCCAGAAAGATAAATGGACTAATGGCATAGTAAAGTTTATTAGAATATTCAAACCTAAAATTTTTAAGCTATTAGGTAAAGAGTCTTAATTAGTACTAGTATATGAAGCTAAAGTTCTCAAAATCCCAGCCACCGAAGCTGCTCGGGTTTGGCAAACATGGCAGAACCTTATTCAAAACCGTTGCTGAGCTGGTGATAGTGTACTACAAGAAAAAGAAATTCTTCGCCCACCTTCTCAGGAAGTTGCGCTTTTTCCCCGATCTCAGGGTGAATTATCCATTCGATCCTGTTGAGAACGTGACTCGCCGTGAATTTCTTTGAGGCAAGAAGCGATATCTATTACATATGAGGTATCATTCCGTGAGTTTTTAATTATTTTGCAAATTTCTTTTTATATATACAGTATCTATTTGCCTATCACATATTTTTTGTGTTATTGCTTATAATTAGATATGTATGTTGTTACTATTTGCTTAAATTATTGAAATATATCTAACAATCTTAAAGCGGATTTTACTGTTTTCATTTTTTATTTTTGTGATGATTGAAAAAGTTTTTCTTAAGTGTGTTAAATCATTTAAATTAATCACTAGTGCTTGCAACAATAATCTACTTTGGTTCTAAGATTTCCTTGGTTAGTAACCATTAGAAACTTTAAAAACTATTTGTTTGTTCTGGTTGTTATAGATATACAATTAGTTTGTCTTTTGATTATTGTATATTATTATTGTTTTAACATGTTCATTATTAGGAACAGATGAGTTCTTTGTTGATGAAGGAACAAATGAGTTTTTGGCTTTGGCCATGGTTATATTATTTTTTTATATTGTTATTAAGTTCTTTGATTACTATAGAACTTGTGGGGGAAACTAGTTCTTTGATGATTTTTTCTTAGTTTTTATATATATTGTTTTTGTCTATCACATCTTTTTTGTATTATTGCTTATAATTAAATATATATATTGTTACTATTTTGTTAATTACAAAAGTAATTTGTTTAAATATATCCAATATAAGGTACATGATGGCTAAGTTGGTGAAGATCCATTTCAAAAATCAAATTGGGAACAAGGGTAGTTATGTTGGTTTCATGCCAGACAGCTTCAATTGTATAATGCTAATCCATATGACTCTACCTGAAGTTGTAGGTTTGTCTAATGCTTTGTTACTAGTGTAAATAAGAATTTTTCTAAATTTAATCATATAATGACGAGCTATCTTCTATTGTTACTTTTTACTAATGTTGTCCATTAAAAACCATTTAATTTGTTTCTATTATGTTGCAATTGCAACGTACATAAATCGACTTTTCTATTTGTATTGCAGGCTACAGTGCACTCAAATGTCGACGAAGATATGAATAGCTTGTTTCTAGAATTTTGTTCAGAATTGCTTGATGCAAATCTTCCGTGGCTTCATAGGTAGGAAGTTCTCCTTGGAGGAAAAAATTTAGTAGATATTTTATTTGCTAATCCATATGACTCTACTAGAAGTTTTAGGTTTGTCTAATGCTTTGTTACTAGTGTAAATAGGAATTTTTCTAAATTTAATTGTATAATGATAAGCTATCTTCTATTGTTACCTACTATTAATGTTATTCATTAAAAACCATTTATTTTGTTGATAATATGCGTATAAAAAATCAAGAATATATATACATTTTTATAGGAGTAAGCATTGGTTGTTGTTATTGTCTTAGCTAGTATTATATTAGGTTTGCAATAACATTGGTTTTTGTTCTTGCCTTAAAACTGACTAAATCTCCACATTTCAGACTCAAATATCTTTTATACTTATAAAGCAAACTAAGTAAGTCGGCATAATTTCTTTTTAGATTACCAATCGTTGGCGCAGAAATCTTTTATCATTTACAAAGCAAAATTTTATACTTTAATATTGGCTCAACTTTGTTTAGTAACTCCTAGTTTGGTAACTCCTAATTAAGTAACTCGTAAGTTTAATATTATGCGTTAAAGTAATACATAAATTACAACTATATACTACTTAATGTCAATAAATCAAAATGGTTTATACAAAGATGCTTAGTAGTATAGTATAGTACTACATTATGGTATGGTATGGTACTATAATATAGTATAGTTCTTCATTATCATCATTATATTAAAAATCAAAATGAACTATAAATACTTGGGACAATACTAAGCATAACTCATTTAATTCAGTAGGTTTAATATTATATGTTGAAGTAATATATAAATTACAATTATATACAACCAAATGTCAACCAAACAAAAAGGTTTGTACAAAGATGCTTAGTAGTATAGTATAGTTTTTCATCTTTATCATTATATTAAAAATCAAAATAGCCTATAAATACTTGAGACAATACAAAACATATCCCATTTAATTCCGTAAGTTTAATATTATGCGTTGAAGTAATACATAAATTACAATTATAAATTACCAAATATCAACTGAACAAAAAGACTTATACAAAGCGGCTTAGTAGTATAGTATAATACTACATTATAGTTTAGTACTATAGTACTATACAGTATAGTATTATATTATAGTATAGTTCTTTATAATCATTATTATATCAAAAATAAAAATAACCAATAAAAACTTAAGTAATTTACTTGGTTTTCAGACCTAAACCGTTCAAAAAACCGATGAAAAAAGAGGTTCAAAATTTTTAAGGTCGAACCGTGATGATGTCATAATTAATTTAGTAATTAATTAATATGAAATAAATAACATAAATATATACAAATTAAAAATTTCAATTAAAATTTAATCTAAAATGATTAGTTTTATATTCAGGAAAATCTAAATTACCACTTAAAATTTGTTGTGAAAATATTGAATTTATAACTTATAACATTTCTCTTTCTAAAAAAACACTTATAACATTTCTCATATAACATATAACAATATCTTTAAAATTATCACATTAATATATTTTAACTCTTTAATATTGGTAAGTACAATTACAAAAAAAAAAATCAAATCAAATATCAAGGTGGCTTAATTGTAAACCATTTTGGCAAAGTACAAGTACAATCAAAACAAAGAAGTCTAATCGAATCTCATTAAAAACTCAAAAAAAGCCCAATCTAAGTATCATGCGGCTTAGTTGTAAACCATTTTGACCGTTGCTTTTAATCCAATGGCCAGTAACTATGTTGGGTTCTTTAAAGTTCATACCAAACTTCAAACCCTACAGACGTTATTGTCTTCTATTCTTTTTTGTCTTTCCTTAATGCCTCCACCTCTCTCTCCCTCCTTTGTCAACCTCTTTTCCATAATTTTCAAAGAAATAGAAGTCACTCTTTCACAATTTTCCAACAAACAAAGAAGAATCAAATGCATATGCAGAGGCCAGAAGCAGATTTTCCAACAATTTTCACCTTTTTTTTTTTTTTTTTTTTTTTTTTTCCTTCCTGGGGAGATCTGATGTTGGGAGATTCAATTGGCAATATTTTAGGAGATCTGATGTTGGGAGATTCAATTGGCAATATTTTGTGATTTTTTTAAGGACCATCAGATTGGTGCCCGATTTTCGACCGTGGTTCCAAAAGATTACTGAAAAATTAAGGTCCTATTTTGGTAGACGATCTAAGCAACATATTTTTAGTTTTTAAATAATATTATACATTTTTTCATCCACATGTATTTCTAAAAATTCCAAAAACATAACTCAAACTCCTCTACCAAACGGGCCCTATAATTTCCAGTTTTGGTAGTTTAAAAATCCGGAATGGTAAATGGTTTCCGATTACCAAGGTTTGATCGGTCGGTTCGGTCCAAATTTCAAAACCATGGTAATTTACGCAGCTATACCTGATCTCACATTTACTGATGCTAATGCCTTGGAGCATCTCCAACAGCCTTTGTATAGCTATTTTTGGAGCATCAAAGGCTACTATTCACGCTCCAGTCGATTCTCCAAACGTCCAAATTCTCCAAATTTATTTTTGAAATTGCTACATTGATTCTCTTAATTTAGAGAATACTGTAGCAACTCCAAACCAATTTTTCTGCTTAAAATATTATCTCAGTTACTATTATATCAATTCTTTCTCTCTCCTCCGGATTTTTTTTCTTCTCTCATTCTCTCCGTTTCTCACATAATCCAAACACAAAACACAAAACACAAAACAAAATCCAATTCTTAAAATAAAATTGAATAAGAACAAGC
Source organism: Quercus mongolica (assembly GCA_011696235.1). NCBI lineage: Eukaryota > Viridiplantae > Streptophyta > Magnoliopsida > Fagales > Fagaceae > Quercus > Quercus mongolica. The sequence goes on along the minus strand of CM022243.1, from coordinate 5,492,527 downwards.
AAATATGGAAAAAAAAAAATTCATAACAATTCTCTCTCAAACATCTCTAAAAACTCAAGCATAATCAAAATACAACTAAAAAACATAATCTTAAAATTAATCAAACCATAACAATAAAAGCTAAAAAAAGAAAAAAGAAAAAAGACACAGGCTATCTACCATCTGGGCAGCGTTGGGAGGAAGACAAGCGGTAGCGGTAGAGGACGACGAGCGGCGGCGGTAGAGCGGAGCAATCTAACCCATTTGTTATTTCTCTCTCTACCTATTTCTCCGATTCTTATTACAATGAAAAAAAAAAAGTTGAGAAAGAGAACTAGAGAAAGAAAGAAAGACAAGGGAGGTTTTGGAAAGTGGAAAGCAGAGAAAACAAAAAGGGTGGGGATGGGATATATGGGTATACGTGTGTGGTGGAGAAAAATCATGAGAAAAAAAAAAAGAGAAACGTATGGATGATAGAATAGAAAGAAAGAAATGAAAAATAAAAAAAAAAGAAAAAAAATGATAATTTAGAAATTCTACCACAATATTTTCACAATAAATTTTAAGTAACATATTGTTATTAGCTAATATTGGTAAGTAAAATTATAATTTCCACAGTGGATTCAAATTAGAACTAGTAATAATTTTTCACATGAGATTTTGATGTGATTCTTATGAAAGTATTGCGAAAAATGTTGTAAATATAACACTTTTTATTGAAAAATATAATTGTTGAGAATGAATATAGAAAAAATAAATGATGATAAAAATAAAATAAAGAAGGAATGAAGAAATAATATTTAAATGAAATAGAGAATGAAATAAAAAATCGGTTAAAAAGTATATTTGAAAAAATGGATAGGTAAAAGTTAAATCTTACTCGTCCAAATAATACAAAAATTTAGAAAACCTGCTGGGATGCACTTAATACGTAGCATTGCCATTATTCATTCTTCTAAAAGTACGTAAAATTGCTAAGGCAGTTCACATTTAATAATGAAATTTGAAAAGCAATCCTACAAGTACAGGATTGAGTAGTCACCTTCATAAATGAGGAGGTCTGATTGGTCAGAAGAAGTTTTGTTGATAGGATTATTGAGTTGTCATTTTCACTCTGTAGTCAGTACTAAGGTCTTCATTCAAAAGTTCAAAATCTTGGCTTTGTCGGTACAGATTACCTAGTGCATGGGTGGTAGTAGTACGTAGGCATGTGTCACGTGAAACAGAAGTACCTTACAGCGAATATCTTCACAATGCGACTTCGCTCTGCTTTTTAAAATAATTTCCCATAAATTTAAAGGCATTTGTGTTTTTTGATATAAAAAAAAGTGTAATATTATTTAAACATTTTAAAATTGTTGTTTAAATCACAATAACGTATGCGTCTTTATAACTGGTAAGTAATGATTGATTTTAATTAAAATTTAAAATTAAATTTTTTTTTACAGATAATAATTTATCATTTGCAATTTTGTTATATAAATTTTGTAAAAATATTATTGACATAACACTTTTTTTTTAAAAGACATTGTTTCATAATATGAAACTGACACGTCTACTTGGAATGTGAGTTTATATAATATGATTTTAATTTTTACTTGATAATTTCATGGACAGTCTTAAATAGTTAAATGTGTTAAATGATATTCATTGAACAATGGTCAATAAATTATTTTAAGAAAATTTTAACATTATTTTATAAGAAATATAAAAAATAATAAACAAATTTTATTAAAACAATTTTTTTAATAAAAAATTTGTCCATAAAATTTTTTTTTATAAATATTTCCTAAATAAATACTTTAAAACATCCATTAACCTCTTTTCCTAATTTTATATAAGAAAAATCATACTATATATCATAGTTGAGAGATTCCACAGCAAAACAAAAATTATATAAGTATATTTTTATTTCGATAACCTAAGAACCTAACTATTCACAACATTTTAATTTTATTACTATTTTGTCCCACCAACCCCCATTTACTTTCATTAATTATTCTGTTCCACTCACATGACCTAACCCTTCTCTTCATTTATTCGCATGCCTATCTCTCATTCCAAATATTAATCCAAAGTACTTCTTTTGGCCTTTCAAATATATCCTCAAAAACTTGATTATATTCAACTTGAATAGTCCTATAGAATTAGTATCATGTGTGTCAAATGTCAAATATTTAGTATTTGACACACTAAATACCAAAAAAGTTCATTCATTAGATGTTTTAAAATTTAAAACTTTTAGCATGAATGAACTATATAGTTTCAAATTTGGAATGATACTTTATTTTATTTTTTCTTTCTCCTCTTCTAATCTATTGTGCACAAAAGTACAATTTTTGTTACGTTAAAATGACTTACTTTTGAAACAACTGATACTGATACTAATAATTATCCACTTTAGTAAAGTGTTTATGAAAATTAAAAAAATTTCATTTTCATATAAAAAATGTCCTAAAGATAAAGCCCGGCAATATTATTGTTGCTGAGAGAGTGAGTGAGAACAAGGAGTACATTATTCATCAAAAAAAAAATTGAGTACATTAGAGAATCCCATGCTTTGTCAAAAATGTGAAAGCTAGGTGTGTGAGGCCATGCATTTCAGCATTTGGTTCATGTTAATTGCAAAATGACAGAGAGCTAAAAAGAGCTAGAACTTTCATTAACTGAACTGATATAACCAACTGAATCAAAATAAAACTGTACACGTTAGGAGGCTAAATACAAAACAAAGCAAGCCCAAAATATCTCACGTGTGAACACATTCTACTTAAATACAATTCACTGAACTACAGGTACAATTGTACAACAACTACACTGCTTATCTCAGACTTCACTTCTTCTCCTCTCTCTTCTTTTGCTTCGTTCTTTGTTTTCCTTTTTGATAGTCTTCAACATAAATAAATAAAAACACATATGCAGTGTTGAGTGTACCGCTACCTTACCTTCACGCCTTTATTTCCTCTGAGAAAGTATATATTTTCTCAGTGCTGCGTATCAATGGAGAGAAGAGTTATAGAGGCAAAAAGAAAACCTATCGTTTGTTAGGTAATTAAGAATACCGCAGTGTACCTTACCTTCAGGCCTTTATTAGTTTGACTCCTCTCATACTCATACAGTCATATAACTTCATTTACTCTTTTCCACTCTCCCACCTTCCTACTTATTCCTTAACACTCCCAAGCCAGCCCTGTTCTCTGTGCTCCACTCCATGGCCGAGATTCTCTCTCCTCCAATCTCGCCCATTCTCTTGCTTGCTCGTCTCCGCCAGTACTGTGAACTTAGATTTGTGAAGATGTACTGGCAATGCATGAGAAGAAGACGTAGAAAACGACACCATTGCCAAAATGGTATTTTTCCATGACATTGTTATCTCTTCCTTCAGGTCTTTTATTTAAAGCCATATTCTGTTTTTTTTTTTCTTCCCTCTATTTGGTTGTTCTAATTAGTGTGATCTCTTGCAGGAGTTTGGAATGGGATGGTTAGGAAAGATTTACAAGTAAGTTTACAAATTATTCTTTAACAAAAAAATAGAAATAAATATTTGTTTAAATCGAAAAAAGTAAATAATTGTGCCCTCTAATAGTTAAATCAACAATTTTATTTCGTCATTAATAATATAAAACATAAATAATTTTATTGATTTATAATTTTATGCCAATAACACATATCCTATATGGCTTTGGTTTCTTAGATGCATATTCCTTGGCTTATGCTTGTATTTAAGTAGTCAATTGTTCTTTAGTTTTAGAGGATTGGGTGTTCTGTTGTAATTTATCAATGCGAAATTTCAATTTATCATAAACAAAGACTTAAATTTGCGTATTCTAGTATTCTTAACCAGTTCTTTATTTTAAAATTTTGCAACCAAATGCTTTCTGAAAGTTTCTTTAACAAAGCATATAACCCGCTACTAGTTTTGCTAAGGAATGTTAGGATTGAAATCTATGGTTTGATTGTATAGCTGGATTTGAGGTCAGCTAGGCCTCCAAGAATTGGAAAAAAGGAGCAGAGAAAGGAAAAGAAAAGAACAAAGATAGAAGAAGAAAAGAACGGAGAGAGAAGAAAGAAGAAATTGTATTTCAGAATTACACCTTGCTTGATTAAGCCGTGTACAACTCCTTGGTCTCTTAAACCACACCTCACACTTACACCTCACAGCTGTCACTAACTCACTTGTCTGCAACTAACTCTAACTGGCCTTGCACAGTCACTAACCACTGACACTAACCAAACCGTATACCCTACAACTCTCAACACTGATATGCAAGCCTCGTATCTACACTTAGGCACTCAGCACTAGGCACTTGTACTACACCATCCAGCTACTACCTTACAACCATCCTATAACCCAACATACAAACCAGCTACTGACATACAACCATTCTATAACCCAACATACAAACCCTACAACATACAAAACTATGCTTAACAAGGAATCACTTCAGGTTGATAAAACCTGGTAATATTGCTCCTTAAACTAGTATGAAACTTTTAAGTTATATGTTAATTAGTATGATTTAGAAGCTTTGATGCTACTTATTTACAGTATAGACTAACCACACAATCTTTTCCCATGAGTAAAGCAACCATATTTCTACTAGCTATGCTCATTTTATCAAACTTATGTTACCATTTTTTTTTTACTTTTCCCCTTTTTGTGACAACAAATTTTGTAAAAGGAATATCAGAAAATGAAATATTTCAAATATAGTCCTATCAAGGTAATAATTTAGAGTATATCATAATGGTCAAAGATTATGTTAAGAATAATTTGCAATAATTTTATACCAAGTATCCCAAGCATTTTATCATGGTGGAAAGACAAAATTAGTCAAATCATAGACATAAAAATTGAGAAATATACACAATATAAACTCTCTTTTGTGGTAAAAAAAAATGAAAATTTTGAAGCCTCAAACCTTGCAAACTTTCGTAAATAAAAACAATGATGATATTTTAGGATGAGGTCATTCATTTTATATATATACCATAAAATTTAACCTATAATGTATACTCCATGATGATTGTTTTTTATAGCAATTGGTTTTTGGTGTAGGTAAAGTTTAATTATAAGATGTTTTGCTAGTTAAGCTAACTAGAACTCATTGGATGAGATCATTTTAGATAATAATTTTTTTTCCTTTTATGGGATAATATTTAGGTTTACACAAGGAAGCTAGAGATATGGTCATGAGAGACTATCTCAATTTATTATCACTTCCTTCCCTAACAAGGATTTCTTAATTTATTATTTGTAGACTGTAGGGGCCTTTTTTGTGTTTTATGCGTTGGGCTGGGCTGGGCTGCCTTCTGCAGTAATGGTTCCGAGTTCCTGAGGATTGCGTTTCTCACTTGGTGATGATCTACAGCAGTCGTGGCAACTTTATGCAAGAATTTCGTTTTGGCCGTTTTGCTAGGGAGAATTTCTTGAAGATGTTAGGGTGCGTGCTGAAAGATATTGAGCATAACTTCATCGACTCTGTTTTTGCCGAGAGAATCCTGCAGTGGAGGGCTGTGATTCAAGAACTTATCAGTGTGGGTTTTGTCGTGGAGTTTGTTCTTGATCATTTTCGTGAGGTTGCCCGAGCCCTTTTTATGAGGAGAGTTCAGCCAGCCGTTGATGCCATAGATGCCTGCATCGAGCTTTTGAAGAAAGAGGTGGCGGATTTGGAGGGTCGTCGTGAGCACCTTCTTTCCGGCATTAGTGGGCCTAGTCGTTTTGGAGATCAGAGTCTCATTTCCGGACTCCATTGATGATGGTGCGGTTCTCTTTCCTTTTCTTTCCTGTTTTTGTTATGTCGCACAGAACACTTATATGTTTCCTACAGTAGTTATTTGGCGTGTGTTTGCCACAATTTAGGTTTGTAATGATGCTACACTTTGTTACCTTTTTTTTTTTTTTTTTTTTTACTATAGTGATGACATGATGCTAATATTTCGTACTTTTTCATTACATACTCATGAAAGCATGTTACAACTTTTTCTTCTGTCAACAAAAACAAAAGAAAGGAGCAACCACATAACTTTTTTCTCTAAGCAAAATAATGTTTCAGTCATTTTCCATTAATGGGATCCATCAAGTCCCTGCCATCCATTTGAGTTAGGCGATAATACCCACTTTGATATGCTTCCCTTATCACAAGGGGTCCCTCCCACTTTGGTGCAAACTTGGATGGTTCTGTCAGGCCTCGCCTGACATAGTCTGCCACTTTTAACACTAGTTGTCCTTCCGCAAAAATTCTTTCCTTGGTCGTCCTACCGTAGGCTTCAGTCATCTTTTGCCTGTATCTTCGGCTGCGTTCCTAGGCTTCTGCTCTCTTTTCATCAAGCTCTTCTAGGTCCTTGAACCTTTCTGCCACAAAGACTTCTCCCTCTTTGCTACTAGTGTAAATAGGAATTTTTCTAAATTTAATTGTATAATGACAAGTTATCTTCTATTGTTACTTTTCATTTTATATTGTTCTTAAGCAATGCTTTCCATTTGGTATAGTTGGAGACTCTTCCTCACAAATTTATTATTATTCTGCCATAATATATTATTAGTTCTTCAAGTTTGCTAAGTGAGTGTTTTTGGTCTTTCAAGTTTTAAGTGAGTACTATTAATCATTCTGTTAACTGTTACTAGTGTCAATGTTTTCGTGGCTAATGGAACAATGATATGGTGTATTTTTAAGTGACGTTACAATTTTTGATTAAATATTTACACCTATTTTAGAACGTTTTTGTGGAAGAATGAAGCTACTTGGATGATTATGATAAATTTGACAGGCATATTGCAAGAGAGTTTTTTCATTAAGGTTTTACTTAATCCGCATGTTTCTCTTGCTAAACACATAGTGCCATTTCAGTGCCAGAATTGTTTGATGTACATGCGTGTGTAATGTTCCATATTGAATAATAATGAAAAGAATGAATAGTTAATATAACACATGAATTAAGCTCAAACTCACATAACATAGTGGTGTCCTATATGTTATATGCCTCCCTTGAATGTAGCTTGAAGTACTTCCACTACCTAAGATTTTCTAGGTGATGGTCATTTGGATGGTCTTTTTGCTTCCACCGTAACATAAATACTAATACGAAAGGCAAAGCTCATATATATATATATATATATATATATATATATATATATATTACATTCATTTATTTATATAAAAAAACATGCACACTCGAACATAAATATAAACATTAATATATGCATAGACACATTACACAAACTAATTTACTAAATTCGACAATTGATAATTTTAGAAATAGAAAACAGCTAAATGAATAAATATTTATGTTAATTAATAAAATTAATATAAGAAAGTTCATGGAAAATAACGAAGTTGATGAACTTCAAAATTGTAATTCTAATTTTTTTTTAATTTGCGTATATTTCTTTTGTTTGGCATATTTATTTCATTGGGTTGCGTATATGTAACAATTGAATTAATCTAAAAAATTTCAAATAACAACTTTTACGGAAATTTATTTTTATTTTTTTGATAAATCAAGTTGTGGTGTAAAATTATTTAGTATTTATAGAAAATTATCAGGTATTTTAATAGATTTTGTCTGAATCTTATAGATATAGTTACCCCCAAAACCATTAATTTTTTATTAGTATTTTATTGTTAAATTAAAAACCATTAATTCTTAATTATTTATTTAGCCCTTTAGCTAGTCATGCCTATGTAAGAATTAGGAAGAAAATTATTAGGCATTTTGTCCGGGTCTTATGGATATAGTTACTCTAAAACCATCATTTTTTTATTAGGCATTTTTTTATAATTGTTTTTTATACTAGTTTCTTTTGAAATTTAAAATCATTAATTCTTAATTATTTATTCAGACTTATTAGCCACCTATATCTCATTTATGTTTGATTTGCATTAAAGGTGTTAATTTCTTTGGGGCAAGTTCATTACTTTTTACGATTCTTGTCTAATGAATGTTAGTGCAAGTACAACTTACTAAAAACATATGTAAGTACAACTTACTAATAACATATGTATATACATTGACACACACAATTCTTGTCTAATGAATGTTATGGAAATTTAATTATTTGATAAATCAATTGATGGTGGAAATTATTAGGTATTTATAGAAAATTATTAGATTTTTTCTCGGCTCTTATAAACATTAACATAGATACCCTCTAAAACCATCAATTGTTTTTATTGATTTTTTGTTTCTTTTGAAATATAGAATCATCAAATTTTAATTATTGATATAAACCTATTAGCTAGCTATACCTATATAGGAACTAAGAAAAAAAATTATTTATGCTAAAAAATTACTTGGTATTTTGATTGATTTTATGCTTATCATATACCCAGAACTTCACATAAATTGTCATAGTGTAGAAATCACAATTTAATACCTGTAACTTGAAAATATTGTTCCTCCCCAAAAAGGGGAAAATTATAACTATACTCCAATTCAACACTAGCCCTACTTCATTTATAAGAATAAACATATGAACAAATTATATTGACAATGCAATGCAGATACTTTTCTTGCATTAATATCTCATTATAGCTATGCCTTATTGTAGTCATTTGAATCGGTAGGGCAACTCCAAATCTTTTCTTCATCTAGAACTTCAAATGTTTTTTTTATTTTTTATTTTTTTTATTTTAATTTTTTGTTTTTAAAGTTTCCCATTAGGTAGAAAAAATGTGTGTCAAAGATGACAACAATGCACATAGAATCTAGATTTTGTAATAAAGATGGATTCTTTTCAATTTGTTAGAGTCAAGTATAGTACTTTTTTATAATTCTTATCTAATTAATGTTAGTGCGAGTGCAACTTACCAATAACTTTATTTTTTAGAGAAAATTTCAACCTATAACGTCCACTTCAGATAGTAACTCTTTATTATTATATCAAGACACAAAATAATTTTTTATGTAAGTAAAGATTGAACCCTAGATCTTTTATACAACTATCAGAGACTTTATCGATTGAGCTAATTAGAACCCACAACTTACCAATAACTTGTATACACACACATGCACATCCAAACACACACATAAACATTAACATATGCATATACTTAAACTAACACATTAAATTCAAAATTTAATAATTTTATAGAAATATAAAAAAGCTAAATGAATAAATATTTATGTTAATAAATTAAAATTAAAAGTTTATATTAAAAATTTCACGAAGAAGAATAAATTTAATTGTATAACATTCGTAACATCGGAAAACAACTGTAGCATGTTTGACAAGTTGCTAGAAAATTACTTGGTGGGAAGGTTAATTCAGACATAATTTAAGATTGAAAATTGTAAGTGTTGTTATAAGTTGTTGCTGCTTGGTAATTTGAAGCTGTTGTCTCCCATATTTTAGTATTTTATGGATAACCATAAAATCAGAGAGAAAAACAGCTTGAAACTCTCTGGTAGCAATTGCTCATAACCAAAACTCAGAATTTCACCCTTAAGGACATGTCCATGGTGGCTTATGGTCTTCCCTATGTGAAATTGAAGGGGTTGAGACACCAAATAACCCCTCAAAACTCACGTAGTTGGCTACGTTATTCATTGAACCCAGAATTGCACAATGAAAATGCAAAAACAACTGAAACCTCACCTATAAAAACAAGCTTCATATTTGATATTCATTCATTGAAACTGTCGAAATAGCCTTGATGTTCTTCTAGAGCAGAAATGATGATCACCTTCTCTAGCAGTGGAATGAAGGGTCCAAACTTGACTAATATCTAAAAAAGTAATTACAAATTAAGGACTTTGAATGGTACAAGAATAAATACTTGTCTAACTCCAAGAGACAGAGGATGGGTGGAAAAAAAGAATTGAAAAGATAACAACAGGCTCAAAGGCTTTGAAGTAGCTTTAAGGT